>OX465403.1:0-705617 GCA_950005105.1 Lycophotia porphyrea
AACCTAACCTAACCTAACCTAACCTAACCTAACCTAACCTAACCTAACCTACCTAACCTAACCTAACCTAACCTAACCTAACCTAACCTAACCTAACCTAACCTAACCTAACCTAACCTAACCTAACCTAACCTAACCTAACCTAACCTAACCTAACCTAACCTAACCTAACCTAACCTAACCTAACCTAACCTAACCTAACCTAACCTAACCTAACCTAACCTAACCTAACCTAACCTAACCTAACCTAACCTAACCTAACCTAACCTAACCTAACCTAACCTAACCTAACCTAACCTAACCTAACCTAACCTAACCTAACCTAACCTAACCTAACCTAACCTAACCTAACCTAACCTAACCTAACCTAACCTAACCTAACCTAACCTAACCTAACCTAACCTAACCTAACCTAACCTAACCTAACCTAACCTAACCTAACCTAACCTAACCTAACCTAACCTAACCTAACCTAACCTAACCTAACCTAACCTAACCTAACCTAACCTAACCTAACCTAACCTAACCTAACCTAACCTAACCTAACCTAACCTAACCTAACCTAACCTAACCTAACCTAACCTAACCTAACCTAACCTAACCTAACCTAACCTAACCTAACCTAACCTAACCTAACCTAACCTAACCTAACCTAACCTAACCTAACCTAACCTAACCTAACCTAACCTAACCTAACCTAACCTAACCTAACCTAACCTAACCTAACCTAACCTAACCTAACCTAACCTAACCTAACCTAACCTAACCTAACCTAACCTAACCTAACCTAACCTAACCTAACCTAACCTAACCTAACCTAACCTAACCTAACCTAACCTAACCTAACCTAACCTAACCTAACCTAACCTAACCTAACCTAACCTAACCTAACCTAACCTAACCTAACCTAACCTAACCTAACCTAACCTAACCTAACCTAACCTAACCTAACCTAACCTAACCTAACCTAACCTAACCTAACCTAACCTAACCTAACCTAACCTAACCTAACCTAACCTAACCTAACCTAACCTAACCTAACCTAACCTAACCTAACCTAACCTAACCTAACCTAACCTAACCTAACCTAACCTAACCTAACCTAACCTAACCTAACCTAACCTAACCTAACCTAACCTAACCTAACCTAACCTAACCTAACCTAACCTAACCTAACCTAACCTAACCTAACCTAACCTAACCTAACCTAACCTAACCTAACCTAACCTAACCTAACCTAACCTAACCTAACCTAACCTAACCTAACCTAACCTAACCTAACCTAACCTAACCTAACCTAACCTAACCTAACCTAACCTAACCTAACCTAACCTAACCTAACCTAACCTAACCTAACCTAACCTAACCTAACCTAACCTAACCTAACCTAACCTAACCTAACCTAACCTAACCTAACCTAACCTAACCTAACCTAACCTAACCTAACCTAACCTAACCTAACCTAACCTAACCTAACCTAACCTAACCTAACCTAACCTAACCTAACCTAACCTAACCTAACCTAACCTAACCTAACCTAACCTAACCTAACCTAACCTAACCTAACCTAACCTAACCTAACCTAACCTAACCTAACCTAACCTAACCTAACCTAACCTAACCTAACCTAACCTAACCTAACCTAACCTAACCTAACCTAACCTAACCTAACCTAACCTAACCTAACCTAACCTAACCTAACCTAACCTAACCTAACCTAACCTAACCTAACCTAACCTAACCTAACCTAACCTAACCTAACCTAACCTAACCTAACCTAACCTAACCTAACCTAACCTAACCTAACCTAACCTAACCTAACCTAACCTAACCTAACCTAACCTAACCTAACCTAACCTAACCTAACCTAACCTAACCTAACCTAACCTAACCTAACCTAACCTAACCTAACCTAACCTAACCTAACCTAACCTAACCTAACCTAACCTAACCTAACCTAACCTAACCTAACCTAACCTAACCTAACCTAACCTAACCTAACCTAACCTAACCTAACCTAACCTAACCTAACCTAACCTAACCTAACCTAACCTAACCTAACCTAACCTAACCTAACCTAACCTAACCTAACCTAACCTAACCTAACCTAACCTAACCTAACCTAACCTAACCTAACCTAACCTAACCTAACCTAACCTAACCTAACCTAACCTAACCTAACCTAACCTAACCTAACCTAACCTAACCTAACCTAACCTAACCTAACCTAACCTAACCTAACCTAACCTAACCTAACCTAACCTAACCTAACCTAACCTAACCTAACCTAACCTAACCTAACCTAACCTAACCTAACCTAACCTAACCTAACCTAACCTAACCTAACCTAACCTAACCTAACCTAACCTAACCTAACCTAACCTAACCTAACCTAACCTAACCTAACCTAACCTAACCTAACCTAACCTAACCTAACCTAACCTAACCTAACCTAACCTAACCTAACCTAACCTAACCTAACCTAACCTAACCTAACCTAACCTAACCTAACCTAACCTAACCTAACCTAACCTAACCTAACCTAACCTAACCTAACCTAACCTAACCTAACCTAACCTAACCTAACCTAACCTAACCTAACCTAACCTAACCTAACCTAACCTAACCTAACCTAACCTAACCTAACCTAACCTAACCTAACCTAACCTAACCTAACCTAACCTAACCTAACCTAACCTAACCTAACCTAACCTAACCTAACCTAACCTAACCTAACCTAACCTAACCTAACCTAACCTAACCTAACCTAACCTAACCTAACCTAACCTAACCTAACCTAACCTAACCTAACCTAACCTAACCTAACCTAACCTAACCTAACCTAACCTAACCTAACCTAACCTAACCTAACCTAACCTAACCTAACCTAACCTAACCTAACCTAACCTAACCTAACCTAACCTAACCTAACCTAACCTAACCTAACCTAACCTAACCTAACCTAACCTAACCTAACCTAACCTAACCTAACCTAACCTAACCTAACCTAACCTAACCTAACCTAACCTAACCTAACCTAACCTAACCTAACCTAACCTAACCTAACCTAACCTAACCTAACCTAACCTAACCTAACCTAACCTAACCTAACCTAACCTAACCTAACCTAACCTAACCTAACCTAACCTAACCTAACCTAACCTAACCTAACCTAACCTAACCTAACCTAACCTAACCTAACCTAACCTAACCTAACCTAACCTAACCTAACCTAACCTAACCTAACCTAACCTAACCTAACCTAACCTAACCTAACCTAACCTAACCTAACCTAACCTAACCTAACCTAACCTAACCTAACCTAACCTAACCTAACCTAACCTAACCTAACCTAACCTAACCTAACCTAACCTAACCTAACCTAACCTAACCTAACCTAACCTAACCTAACCTAACCTAACCTAACCTAACCTAACCTAACCTAACCTAACCTAACCTAACCTAACCTAACCTAACCTAACCTAACCTAACCTAACCTAACCTAACCTAACCTAACCTAACCTAACCTAACCTAACCTAACCTAACCTAACCTAACCTAACCTAACCTAACCTAACCTAACCTAACCTAACCTAACCTAACCTAACCTAACCTAACCTAACCCCTTATGGAAGATGAATAAATAATACAGCAAAACACACACAGAAACACAAAATACGTTCCCAAATAACCCAAAAGTAGGAATTAAAATAATCCGTATAATGAATTTCGATATATACGAGTATCAAAAGGAAGTAGTGCATTAAATAAGCTCTTGTAAAATTTTGTCCAAATGAACAGTGTTAATAGATTGTTACAATTGATTAAATGGGTCCAAATATTATGCCATAATACCGGAAATAAATACAGCAAATTACCTTGCAAAACCCAAACATATGTTGTGTTAGAAAATTAAAAGATATGTAATCAGGCAAACCCTATATTGTATAAACATAGAATAAGATAATAAACATGTATAACCAGTTATGCAAGAAAATATGTAAGCTATGTTAACTAGAAAATTAAAAATGTATTAATTTAAGAAAGCACATGTATAAACATTAGATAGAATTAAGAAATAATGCCCACAAACTAGAAATTTAGATTGTATTAGAATTTAGCATAATTATAGAAACATAGTTAAGAAATAGATGTAAGGAAAACAATGTAAATAAAAGAAAGATGTGTACTTAAATAACCCTAAATAAAGAAAGTAAAAAGTAGATAGAATAGCGGGAGTCCCACCCGGCTAAGAATGTAAGGATGTATGCAAGAAAGACACAGTATGAAGCATGAAAGTGCGAGAAGAATAAATGTGAGAACTGGAATGGATGAGCAAATTAGAATACTAAGGTCCCGTTGTACCCATGAACGGGGAAATGTTATTAAAAAAAAAAAAAAAAAAAAAAAAAAAAAAAAAAAAAAAAAAAAAAAAACCTAACCTAACCTAACCTAACCTAACCTAACCTAACCTAACCTAACCTAACCTAACCTAACCTAACCTAACCTAACCTAACCTAACCTAACCTAACCTAACCTAACCTAACCTAACCTAACCTAACCTAACCTAACCTAACCTAACCTAACCTAACCTAACCTAACCTAACCTAACCTAACCTAACCTAACCTAACCTAACCTAACCTAACCTAACCTAACCTAACCTAACCTAACCTAACCTAACCTAACCTAACCTAACCTAACCTAACCTAACCTAACCTAACCTAACCTAACCTAACCTAACGCAGTTTATTTATATATTTTTTTTTGAAATTATATTTTATTTTGTAATTATTTTATTGTGACAGACTTTTGTAATTAAGCGAATATAATTATATAACATTTTTGTATTTATACTTTTAATTGATTCTTTTAGTCTACTGCTTACTGTGTTCCCCTCTTTACAGGGACACAAGTATCCAGTGTCCTTTTATACACTCTCCTCCCGAGTAGATCGTTGATCCGACTCCCTCTTTACAGGAGTTCGTTTTGATGATATCTGCTCCCAAAACATTCAACATGTTCCGCACCCCATCTAGCACCGTGAAGACACAAGTTCCTAGTGGCTCGCCGCGACCAGCTGAGAAAGTGGGGCCTTCGCCTGATGCGAGGAGGAGAATCTCGTTCGGAGACGACACTCCTTCCACCTCCCAGGGGGGCCACGCCAATCTGGGGACGCGTCGAGTCACTACAAATGCCTCCACACAGCTCAAGAAGCCTGAGGCTCGGTACCCCAATCGCACTGCGGAAGCGAGAGCTTGCCTGAATAAAGCTAAGCTTAATTTGGGCAACTCTCGCAACCTCAAGACCGATATTAAGGCTGCGGTGCTCGAGGCCATAAACAGGCTTTTTGAGCTGGTGAAGGAGTCGGAGCGCGACTTGGGCCCTCCCGCACTCGAAGCCGTACCAGCGCCCGCCCCCACTGCCGACTGCTGCCCCCTATCTATTTCCGAGGGTCTCGCTAGCCAGACTGTGCTCATTACCACCCTGAAGGAGCACATCAGTATTGTTAAGGAGAACACCGAAAAAGTGGAAAAGCTCCGAGACAGTCTGGCTAGCTGGGAAAACGTTGAGGGGATGACCTACGCGAGTGCAGCGGCCGCGAGTAATCGTCACACCGGGGGACAAGCCCTGGAGCGGGCGACGCTGCACTCGGTTGTTGTCTCCTCGGCACAGGAGATGGATACGGGGGACGAGATCCTTGAACGTGTCAGGAAGGCGGTGGACGCGAAGGAGGGCTGGGTGCGTGTGGAAAGGGTGAGGAAGGCCAAAGACCAAAAGGTCATAATGGGGTGTGCAACGAAGGAGGAGAGGCAAAAGAACCTCGTCGTCGAGGACGTGAAAAATCGGGACCCGCTTCTGATTCTGAGGGATGTGCTTCTGATGCACAGTGACGATGAAGTACTGAGAGCCCTTAAGAATCAGAATCGGGAGATATTTCACGGGCTCGACGACGGCGAACAGAGGATGGTCGTGAAATACCGACGGAAAACACGCAACCCGCATGCGAATCACGTTGTGCTTGGTGTGTCCCCTACGGTCTGGAGGAGGGCGATTGAAGGGGGAAAACTCCGTATCGACCTCCAAAGAGTTCGCGTGGAGGACCAGACGCCGCTGGTGCAGTGCACCCGCTGCTTGGCTTACGGGCACGGGAAACGCCTGTGCACGGAGCCAGCCGATCTGTGTAGCCACTGCGGTGGAATACACCTCAGGGCAGACTGCCCGGATATACAGATCGGCAAAGCAGCGGCTTGCGTGAACTGCACCAGAGCAAAACAGGGGGCCACTGAGCACAACGCATTCAGCAACGAGTGTCCTGTGCGAAGGAAGTGGGACGCATTCGCAAGAGCTTCTATAGCTTATTGCTAAAGTTGGCGATGCGACCACTTCCAAGTACAAACAAAGGACTTGTTCGACGCAACCGAATAAAGGACGAATTGAACGGACCACTAAGGTTGACTATATTAAGATGAATGGTAACTGGAGCCAGCTTCATGAGAAACTGGTTCTAGTTAAGCTGATCCAAGTGTCAGCCTTGGTGAAGACGTCATGTTGTGTCGAACAGAGTCTAAAGAACTGCAGTAATATTGTGCCAACGATCAAACAAAAAACCAGTTGTGCACGTAGTAAACAAGTTAGAAATGTATCTGACAAAGTAAATAAGCCAGTTGTAAATATATATGATATGTATACTATATATTAAGTATATAGCTTAGGTATCACAGACTTAATAAGCAAAAATGAATAAAATAAAATGGAAAATTTAGAAAATATAATAAAAGTTGAGAAAATAAAAATACTGTAGTTCAAGGGCATAATTAAAAAATTAAATACAAGTCATAAAAACATTTAAAGCTTAAAAATAAACGAATTTGAATTAGTGTACTATTAGTGAGTAAAAAAATAGAAAGAACCGAATAAATAAAATTGTAAAAAAATAATATGAAATAGTAAACTGTAGCGTGTTTTGCATAGTATTAAAAGACAAAAAAAAGGTAAAATAAAAACGCAAACTATGTGGTCTCTCCGGCCACCAAGAAACGTAGCAAAGCCAAAAAATGACAGATGTTAAGGACTCTGATCATGTTAGAGGGACACTGGCTGGGGCAGGAGTGGTTTTTAGCCGGTTCGAGTCCGGCACTACCTCGACTGTCTCACAATCAGCGAGGCAGTCGAGGTGTCCGTGGGGATTTCCCACTCCTGCCAAAACAAAAAAAAAAAAAAAAAAAAAAAAAAAAACCTAACCTAACCTAACCTAACCTAACCTAACCTAACCTAACCTAACCTAACCTAACCTAACCTAACCTAACCTAACCTAACCTAACCTAACCTAACCTAACCTAACCTAACCTAACCTAACCTAACCTAACCTAACCTAACCTAACCTAACCTAACCTAACCTAACCTAACCTAACCTAACCTAACCTAACCTAACCTAACCTAACCTAACCTAACCTAACCTAACCTAACCTAACCTAACCTAACCTAACCTAACCTAACCTAACCTAACCTAACCTAACCTAACCTAACCTAACCTAACCTAACCTAACCTAACCTAACCTAACCTAACCTAACCTAACCTAACCTAACCTAACCTAACCTAACCTAACCTAACCTAACCTAACCTAACCTAACCTAACCTAACCTAACCTAACCTAACCTAACCTAACCTAACCTAACCTAACCTAACCTAACCTAACCTAACCTAACCTAACCTAACCTAACCTAACCTAACCTAACCTAACCTAACCTAACCTAACCTAACCTAACCTAACCTAACCTAACCTAACCTAACCTAACCTAACCTAACCTAACCTAACCTAACCTAACCTAACCTAACCTAACCTAACCTAACCTAACCTAACCTAACCTAACCTAACCTAACCTAACCTAACCTAACCTAACCTAACCTAACCTAACCTAACCTAACCTAACCTAACCTAACCTAACCTAACCTAACCTAACCTAACCTAACCTAACCTAACCTAACCTAACCTAACCTAACCTAACCTAACCTAACCTAACCTAACCTAACCTAACCTAACCTAACCTAACCTAACCTAACCTAACCTAACCTAACCTAACCTAACCTAACCTAACCTAACCTAACCTAACCTAACCTAACCTAACCTAACCTAACCTAACCTAACCTAACCTAACCTAACCTAACCTAACCTAACCTAACCTAACCTAACCTAACCTAACCTAACCTAACCTAACCTAACCTAACCTAACCTAACCTAACCTAACCTAACCTAACCTAACCTAACCTAACCTAACCTAACCTAACCTAACCTAACCTAACCTAACCTAACCTAACCTAACCTAACCTAACCTAACCTAACCTAACCTAACCTAACCTAACCTAACCTAACCTAACCTAACCTAACCTAACCTAACCTAACCTAACCTAACCTAACCTAACCTAACCTAACCTAACCTAACCTAACCTAACCTAACCTAACCTAACCTAACCTAACCTAACCTAACCTAACCTAACCTAACCTAACCTAACCTAACCTAACCTAACCTAACCTAACCTAACCTAACCTAACCTAACCTAACCTAACCTAACCTAACCTAACCTAACCTAACCTAACCTAACCTAACCTAACCTAACCTAACCTAACCTAACCTAACCTAACCTAACCTAACCTAACCTAACCTAACCTAACCGAAACCGGGAAAAGACGATTATGCGCACCCCAAATCGTACAGGCCGATTGGCCTACTGCCTGTACTGGGAAAAATTTTAGAAAAGATGCTGATACGCCGCATTAGGTGGCACATATCGCCACAGGCAAGCAGGAGCCAGTATGGATTCGTGCCCCAGCGCAGCACCGAGGACTCCCTCTATGACCTGATAAATCACATTAGGGACAGACTTAGTGAGAAGAAAATCGTCGTTGTAATATCATTGGACATAGAGGGAGCCTTCGATAATGCCTGGTGGCCGGCGATGAAATGCCGACTGGCGGAGACGAAATGCCCCGTCAACCTGCGACGCCTCGTGGACAGTTACCTTCGAGACAGGAGAGTAAAGGTACGGTATGCAGGAGCAGAGCACGTGCAGGAGACAACCAAAGGCTGTGTGCAAGGCTCAATAGGGGGGCCCACATTCTGGAACCTGCTCTTGGATCCCCTGCTCAAGGAACTGGAGGCGCGTGGCGACTACTGCCAGGCATTTGCGGATGATGTGGTGCTGATATTTTCGGGTGAAACAGCACTTGACGTCCAGGGACAGGCCAACGCCAGTCTCGCTCATGTTCAGAAGTGGGGAATCGGAATGAAACTCAAGTTTGCGCCACACAAAACCAAAGCAATGGTAATCACAAACAAGTTGAAGTACGATTCACCACTTCTGCACATGGGTGGTGAGGACATTGCCCTGTCTCGGGAGATCAAGATACTGGGGCTCACGGTTGACGACAAGCTGACGTTTAACGCTCACGCCTCGAATGTTACGAGGAAAGCGTTAAACCTATACAAACAGCTGTCGAGAGCCGCAAAAATCAGCTGGGGCCTGAAACCCGAAATTATCAGGACCATATATACCGCGGTGGTAGAGCCGGTAATAATGTACGCTGCTAGTGCTTGGGCACCGGCGACAAACAAAAAGGGGATGAAAAAGCAGCTGGACAGCGTCCAACAGGGCTTTGTGCAGAAAATAATCAAGTCGTACAGGACGACATCGTTGAACTCGGCCTTGTTACTCTCCGGACTGCTTCCACTGGACATCAGGATTCGGGAAGCAGCCTCTTTCTATGAAGAGAAAAGAGGATACTCCCGGAGAGTAACAGGGGACCGAGGGATCGAAACACCAGTCCCTTATAACGATATACCACATCCTGCCAGCCAAATTGGTATAGAGTTCAAGTGCGTGATGAACGGTGCAGAGATGGACCAGCAGGGACTCGCTTACCCAAAGATTTTCACCGACGGGAGTAAGATCCAAGGTAAGGTCGGTGCAGCGATAAGCCTTTGGGAAAATGGGACGGAAGTGAAAGCCCAAAAGTTCAAGCTGGATCATTTCTGCACCGTCTATCAGGCCGAACTATTGGCTCTGCACGGGGCCTCGGAACTGGCCTTAAAGCACCCTTCAGCCGTTGTCGAAGTTTATTGCGACTCTCGATCAGCCCTAGAAACAGTCACCCGAGGCGTTTCCCTACATCCCTTAGCATTTAAAACGCAAAGAAACATCCAGGCACTGAAAACTTGCGGGAAAACCCTTCAGTTGTACTGGATTAAGGCTCATGCGGGGATGGAGGGAAACGAGAGGGCAGACGTGTTGGCAAAAGAGGCAGCAATCGGCAGTAAAACAAGGCCTCACTACAGCCTGTGTCCGGCTTCATTCGTTAAGCGACAAATACGAATGGGGTCTCTTGACGAATGGAGCACGAGATACGGGTTGGGCGAAACGGCCGCAACAACAAAAATTTTTCTCCCTGAGGCGATTACAGCCTACCACATAATCCGTAAGATTGAGCTCAACCCACTGATAGTACAGGTGCTTACAGGGCATGGCGGGTTCTCTGAGTACTTGAGTCGTTTCAAGTGCAAGGAGAGCCCGGCATGCCCTTGTGACCCCGATAAAAATGAAAGTGTCAAGCACATTATAACGGAGTGCCCCATTTTTGCAAAAGATAGATACAACATAGAACTGGAAATAGAAATAGATATAAAACTGGAAAACATACCAATAATTATGGGAAATAATAAATTAAGGGAAAAGTTTTTGAAATTTTGTGAAGAAATAGCTAGTAAAGTCATTAAAAACAATAAAGTATAAGAAATCAGATATACTCTTATGTATTATCAGAATACATAAAAAGTAATCGCCGAAACATATAAAGTTATAAAATCAATTGTTAAATTCAGCCACAAAATTAAAAGTATAAATGTTCAGTCGTTAATGCATCAATAAAATTAAAATAACATCTTCCAAATACGTAACTAAAGTATTACCAGAAAATAAATCTGTAAATAGTTGGAAAAGAGCTCTGATGCCCATGTCAGAGGACACTAGCAGAGCAGGAGTGGTTTTTAGTCGGTTCGAGTCCGACACTACCTCGACTGTCTCACGATCCGTGTGACCGGGAGACAGTCGAGGTGTCCGTGGGGATTTTCCACTCCTGCCAAACATAAAAAAAAAAAAAAAAAAAAAAACCTAACCTAACCTAACCTAACCTAACCTAACCTAACCTAACCTAACCTAACCTAACCTAACCTAACCTAACCTAACCTAACCTAACCTAACCTAACCTAACCTAACCTAACCTAACCTAACCTAACCTAACCTAACCTAACCTAACCTAACCTAACCTAACCTAACCTAACCTAACCTAACCTAACCTAACCTAACCTAACCTAACCTAACCTAACCTAACCTAACCTAACCTAACCTAACCTAACCTAACCTAACCTAACCTAACCTAACCTAACCTAACCTAACCTAACCTAACCTAACCTAACCTAACCTAACCTAACCTAACCTAACCTAACCTAACCTAACCTAACCTAACCTAACCTAACCTAACCTAACCTAACCTAACCTAACCTAACCGAGTTGCACTCGGTCTCTCGAGCTGGAAGCAGCAAAAACCCACGCGCTCCGCACTAAAAAATTCAAATTAATTGGTTTTTGTGCTCTAATATTAGCAAGTGAAGTGTCGTTGGATGCGGAAAATTGAGCCGCATAAAGTGCCGTGCCCAAATCCTACCGAGCTGCAGTGACAAAGAAGTTTTCAGCCGAAAACCTCCGTTTTAGAGGTTAAGTGAAACTTTTCAAATAGAAAAACGCAAACGCTGCAGAAACTAAAGTGGTGACCCCCTGTTTTTTCACCGCCATCGTGAGGACATCGTGGTTCCCCATCATCTGGACCACCGAAAACCAACCTGACATCACGCAACTTCGAGTTATTCAGGATTTTCAAAAAACCACGTGCTCTGAAAAAGTGGAAGGAGTGGACACAGCGGCTTGAAACTTGGTGTCAACTTGGACCCCTATTAAACAAGGCGAGTGCAACTTACTTTGGATTTTTACGACAACTGGTATATTTTATATAACAGTTTGAATTTTGCAACTTTCGACCTCAATATCTCTGGACAGAAGACCATCTTCAAAATTTTTCGACTGCAGCCTGGTGCGCGCTCATTAGGACACTAGAGATCCTAAGTTTTAGATTTTTATTTCCAGTAATTTTAAAATTATACCATATTTTATAAGAAAATCATATTTTCAAAATTTTCTCACCGGTTTTCCGACTTTTTAAATTTTTGTTTTTAATTTACTGTACCTTTTTATTTTAAGTATTTTATGTAATTTTTTCAGATTTTTCCAATCAGTATCTTTAGAGATATCGAATTTTAACTGTTTTTCGGCCATAATTCCTAATTTAATTGTAAAAATCAATTTTTGACCTTAGGACAGGGTCCTACATAGACATTGTGACCCATTTAAGCCCAAACTCGGGCCACATAACTTTTATTCTGGCCGTTTTGACAAAAACACCATATATTGGTTGTTGGGTTTTAATTTTCCAATTAGGATATCTCCGGAACCGCTGGCCCGATTAAACCCAATTTTCCACTAAGGCCTTTAGATTAGTGTTAATTTTAAGTTTTTTAGGTTTTCAGCCTGTTTCAGACGTCCAAAGTTTTTGTCGCTGAAATTGCTTTCAGAAGACACCTGAAGTGACGCCGAGCTGTACATCCAAAACCCCGTCCAATTGTGACGAGGGGTTCCGAAGTTACGGACACTTTTAGTCGACCTTTGACAGCTCGGCGGCCATTTTGTTTAACTTCAAACCGCCATAACTCTTGAACCAGAGGTCGTGGGAGATCGCTGTTTTTGGTTTTGTACTCAGGGATCTTTCGTCTCTTTCACCCCACGATTTCAGGCGGTTTGGGGCTGAAATTTTTCAGGATTCTGAAAGTGGTTTCAGCGGACAGCGGAGCTCGGGCCGAGTTGGGAGAACCCAAACTCGGGGGGTCTGCGGCTTTTCAGAGGGAAGTTATCAGTGGTCAAAAATCAACTTTGACAGCACCGCGGCCATCTTGTGTAAACTTTAGACGGCCATAACTTCCTAACGGAGAGTCGTAGAGGGCTGGGGTCTTCGCTGGACATACCGGTAGGGCTTAGGGAATAACATAAGACTACTTTCAGGCGTTTTCAGGACTTCAGGATTTTTCAGCCTGAAAACCGTTCTGGTGGATCGGTCTCGCCGAGCCAAGCTCGGAAAGCCCAAACACCGGGGTTTTTGGACCGGTGGTTCCGGGGATATCCTCTTATAACCATTTTCGGTTTTTTATTTTAGTAAAGAACCAGATTTTTCAGATTGGGATATCTCCGGAACCCCTTGGTGTAACCATACCGAGTTTGGGTTCACCTGAGAGGGCTCGGTGAGAGCTATCCACTGGACGTGACGGAACGACTCTACCTAGAGTCCTTCCAAAAGTCACTCTATTTTTACACATTTTTGACTTCTGAAGCTTTCTCGCTACTGTTTTCAGTGCATGACCGATTTTGACTCCCCTTTTACAGGATCATAACGGAACCATATATTACAGGCCGTACACAGGACATACACTCACCCCCCTATACAGGGACAGACTTTTGACAAACCACTTGGTTTTACTTTATAGATTATATTTATTATTTTTATATTTACATAGACAACTTTCCCCGTTCTCTTCGCTGTGCCCTATACACACAAGCCACACAACCTAATACATCAAAATGGTTCTCGGAATTCGCACCCCAGTAAAAGCAGGAGGGCCGGGGGCCGGCACCAGCGGACCACAAGAGCCCACGTCTCCCACCCACCCGGGAAATGAGGGACCGTCTGGAGTGCGCGAAGCGCCGAAGGGGTTATCCCTGATGTTCGGCAGAAAAGACGCGGCCCGAGGAACCCTAGCGGAAACAGCCGAAACGCCAATGTCATCGTCGGCAGGGACCTCTGGTGCTGTCGCTCCTACCACCACTCCCAGTCCTGTAGGCCCGCCTGGACAGGCATTGGACGCCGCCAGGACATTTATCCGGAGACCAGAGCGAAAGAGAAGGTCTATAGACAATATGGAGGCGTACAAAAAACAGGTTGACACTTACTCCGCATTATCAAACGACAAACTTCTCCAGGAGGTCATGAAAACCTTTGAAGATATTCCGACCAGAGTCAAAGACTACCCTCAGATGAGGAGAGACATTAAGATCTTCCTGGAGACCCAGTCGGACAAAAGCCTAAAAATTTTATTTGAACTGAGTAAGCGATTTAAGAGCCTGGAAAGTGCACCAAAACCAGCTCCGCCCAAAAAGGCCAACACCACGCCTTCATCACCCGAATTATCGGAGGAAACCTTGGATAGACTTGAAAAGGTTGAAAGAAATATAAAAATGCGGCTCAACGACCTTGAAGAGAAATTCTCAAGGGGCTTCCAGGACATGACCGAGCACTACACCGAAAGCGGTTCCGACATCATCGACAGGGTCATCGAAAAGATCGGCGAGGTCAGCGACAAGATTGGCGCAGTGCAGGCAAGCATAGACCACACAACGAAAGGGGTGAAAGTCGTTGGTAACGCCATGGCCGTCCTGGAGGACAAGATCGTTGACGTTGCCGGTGAGGTCGCCACCAGAACCGATAGGCTAAAGGAGCTCATAAGGGAAGAGGCATGCGAGCCAAAAACGGACTCGCTGTCATACGCCAACGTCACGGCAGCCAAACTCGGGCATCGGCCGGCACTCCATTCGATGGCGGTCACCATGGAGGGCAGCCTGGAGACTGCAGACGAGGTGCTTGCCAGGGTGAAGAAGGCGGTCGATGCCAGGGGAACTGGCCTAAAAAATAAATAAAGTCCGAAAGGCGAAAAACCAGACGGTAATACTGGGGTGTGACTCAGAGGCGGAGCTCAAAAGAGTGAAAGATAGGATTGAGAGCCGAGGTGAAGGCCTAATAGTAGCGCCCATGAAGAATAAAAACCCGCTCGTCGTCCTAAAAGACGTCTTTTTGGACAGTGACGACGGCGAAATGGTAAAGGCGCTCTACTCCCAGAATGAGAACATCTTTAGGGACTTGGACCAAGAAGATAAGGAAATGGTTATAAAATACAAAAAGAGGACTAGAAACCCTAAAACAGCGCACGTTGTCGTTCAGGTCAGACCCAAGGTATGGCAAAGGATGACGGAGGCTGGGGCTCTTTACCTTGACCTGCAAAGGGTCAGAGTGGAGGATCAGTCGCCGCTCATCCAATGTACGAAATGCCTAGCATTCGGGCACGGTCGGAAATTTTGTACTGAGGGTGCGGACAGGTGTAGCCACTGCGGAGGACCGCATCTGCGTGAGAAATGCGTGGAATTTGTTGCGGGCAATGAACCGCAGTGCTGCAACTGCTCGCACTCGAAGTTTCAGAGGACCGATCACAACGCATTCAGCGTGGAGTGCCCGGTCCGCAAGAAATGGGACTATCTGGCTCGGACGACAACGGCATACGCCTAAACCGATCCTTGGGGTGTACGTAGCACACGCAACACACACAGAAACACACCAATACAGTGACACAAACTGGGAGTACGAGACGAAATTGGATTATAACCATGAAATAAACAGATACATGGAAACCAGAAAACAACAACAAACACTGATATATCAAACATATAGTAAATATATACAAATATATCAAAAACACACGCGCAACACCAAACAAACACCCCAAACAACCCTTAAAAACACTGAGAAAAATTTAAACCCTAGAGCAAGAAATGACAATAAATATGTATAATCTAAGTATGTATATATATATTATTGCCGCAACCTGAAGGAAAATAAATAACACGTAAAAATCCACACAAATATAGAAACACACACAAAAACACAAAACACGCACCACAAACAACCCAAAAGTAATAACTAACAAGAAATCAGCATAAGAAATATCAATAAATATATATAAATAAAAGAATGTATACTTAACGTATTAATTTATTAGTAAGGTTAGGTAGGAATTTGTCCAAATTGAAAGAAGTTTATAGATTGTTTCAAATTAAATAGGTCCAAACTTTATGTCACGATACCGGAAGATAAATACAGCAAACCACCGTGTAAAACCCAAACATGTACATTGTGTTAGTAAATAAAAAGATAAGTAAAGTATTGAGATTAACCTCGAATTGTACAAACATAGAATAAGACAATAAACTTGTAAACCAATCATGTAAGAATGTATAAAAAAACATCTAAAATTGAAAATAAAAAATGTAGTAAAATAAGAAAGCACATATGTATAAATATAATATAGAAAAAAGAGATTATATAAGAAGCCTAGAATATATAAAAACTTAGAATATAGCAACATAGTTAAGAAATAGATATAAGGAAACAAACATGTAATCACCTATGCAAAAAGCAAAACCATGTTAATAAAACGGAGTTGTGCACTTTAAATATCCCTAAATAAAGATAAGTATTAGATAGAATAGCGGGAGTCCCACCCGGCTAAGAATGTAAAGGATGTATAAAAGAAAGACACAGTATGAAGCTTGAAAGTGCGAGAGGAATAAATGCGAGAACTGGAATGAATGAGTAATTAGAATAACAAGATCCCGTTGTACCCATGAACGGGGAAAAGCAAAAAAAAAAAAAAAAAAAAAAAAAAAAAAAAAAAAAAAAAAAAAAAAAAAACCTAACCTAACCTAACCTAACCTAACCTAACCTTTTTTTTTTTTTTTTTTTTTTTTTTTTTTTTTTTTTTTTTTTTTTTTTTTTTTTTTTTTTTGACGCTGGGAAAAAATGCATTACGCATACCCTCCCGTCGGGGGATGGGAGGGGTATGTGGGACTCCCCGGGCGGCCAAACACCACGGTATACCCACTAAAACGACCCAGCGCATTCCCGCTTCGTCATAGTGGAGGGGGACTGGGAAACCGGCACAGCCTTTACTTCCAGTCCCCCGCCGACGAACACACAAGGCGGACCCCCCCTCTTGTCCTCACGGCACGGACGTGGAGGGGGGGGTTCGGGAATGACCGACGGAGGTGACGGGTGCAATGCGGGTGGAGGCACCCCCGCGCCTGTCACCCGCCCGTCACCGTGAGGAGGGAGGGCAAACGCCCCTTCCCCCCCCCCCGCCCGCAGAGCAGCGCAGCGAGAGTAAACTCCCGCTGGCGCTCCGCCTCCTCCTTCTGCGAAATCGCAGAAGGAGGCAATCGCTGACCAGGCCTCTCGCCGCCCAGCACGGTGTTCACGCACAAACGCCGGGAAGCGTGAGGCCCAGTCGCCCGCAAGGTGACGGGTGCAATGCGGGCGGAGGCACCTCCGTGCCTGTCGCCCGCCCGTCACCGTGAGGAGGGAGGGCAAATGCCCCTTCCCCCCCTCTCCGCTAGCGGAGCGGCGCAACGAGAGGGACCTCCCGCGCGCGCTCCGCTGACCAGGCCTCCTCTCCACACTCCCCAGCATGGCCTCGACCACGCCGGGAAGCGGGAGGCCCAGTCCCCCACGGCACTCCCCTGCTGTGCCCTCCGCTATGCCCGCTGCTCAGAGGGCACGCAGGGGAACGCACACCGCACATCGCATGAGTCATCACACGACGTGCGGCGCGCCCCTCCCCAGAAAGCGCCTGGTGGTTATTTGTTGCGTCTATTTCTTATGGAATTAGACCAAGAACAGGGCGGCAACCACGTGAAGGTAACACACCAGACTTGCCTTGAGGATCTACACGACCGTAGCGCTCCCCCTCAAGACCCCGCCACCCTACCGCCTCTGAGGGAGGCAGTAAGGTAGACCTGCATCTATGCTACCAAGCAAAGCATGTGCAAAGCTTGTCGTTGTGCAACCGCGAAAGCATAAATACAGATCCGCCCCAACCTAACCTTTTTTTTTTTTTTTTTTTTTTTTTTTGACGCTGGGAAAAAATGCATTACGCATACCCTCCCGTCGGGGGATGGGAGGGGTATGTGGGACTCCCCGGGCGGCCAAACACCACGGTATACCCACTAAAACGACCCAGCGCATTCCCGCTTCGTCATAGTGGAGGGGGACTGGGAAACCGGCACAGCCTTTACTTCCAGTCCCCCGCCGACGAACACACAAGGCGGACCCCCCTCTTGTCCTCACGGCACGGACGTGGAGGGGGGGTTCGGGAATGACCGACGGAGGTGACGGGTGCAATGCGGGCGTAGGCACCCCCGCGCCTGTCGCCCGCCCGTCACCGTGAGGAGGGAGGGCAAACGCCCCTTCCCCCCCCCCCGCCCGCAGAGCAGCGCAGCGAGAGTAAACTCCCGCTGGCGCTCCGCCTCCTCCTTCTGCGAAATCGCAGAAGGAGGCAACCGCTGACCAGGCCTCCTCGCTCCCCAGCATGGTGTTCCGTGGCACGCACGCCGGGAAGCGGGAGGCCCAGTCGCCCGCGAGGTGACGGGTGCAATGCGAGCGAAGGCACCTCCGTGCCTGTCGCCCGCCCGTCACCGTGAGGGGGGGAGGGCAAACGCCCCTTCCCCCCCCCTCTCCGCTGACCAGGCCTCCTCTCCACACTCCCCAGCATGGCCTCAACCACGCCGGGAAGCGGGAGGCCCAGTCCCCCGCGGCACTCCCCTGCTGTGCCCTCCGCTATGCCCGCTGCTCAGAGGGCACGCAGGGGAACGCACACCGCACATCGCACGAGTCATCACACGACGTGCGGTGCGCCCCTCCCCAGAAAGCGCCTGGTGGTTTTTTGTTGCGTCTATTTCTTATGGAATTAGACCAAGAACAGGGCGGCAACCACGTGAAGGTAACACACCAGACTTGCCTTGAGGATCTACACGACCGTAGCGCTCCCCCTCAAGACCCCGCCACCCTACCGCCTCTGAGGGAGGCAGTAAGGTAGACCTGCATCTATGCTACCAAGCAAAGCATGTGCAAAGCTTGTCGTTGTGCAACCGCGAAAGCATAAATACAGATCCGCCCCGCCCCAACCTAACCTAACCTAACCTAACCTAACCTTTTTTTTTTTTTTTTTTTTTTTTTTTTGACGCTGGGAAAAAATGCATTACGCATACCCTCCCGTCGGGGGACGGGAGGGGTATGTGGGACTCCCCGGGCGAACCCGGTATACCCACTAAAACGACCCAGCGCATTCCCGCTTCGTCAGAGTGGAGGGGGACTGGGAAACCGGCACAGCCTTTACTTCCAGTCCCCCGCCGACGATTGCAAGGCAAGACCCCTCACACCCTCACGGGTGTGGGGGGTCGGGAATGACCGACGGTGGTGACGGCTGCAATGCAGGCGGAGGCACCCCCGTGCCTGCCGCCCGCCCGTCACCATGAGGAGGGAGGGCACGACGCCTTCTCCCCCTTCTCCGTCTGCGGAGCGGCGCAGCGAGAGGGTTGTCCTCCCTCGCCCGCTCCGCCTCCTCCTTCTGCAAGAGTACGTCCTCGCAGAAGGAGGCTACTGCCGACCAGGCCTCCTCGCTCCCCAGCATGGCGTTAACCACGCCGGGAAGCGAGAGGTCCGGTCCGACCACCGCGGTGAGACCGCGACGCAGCTCGGACCACGCCGGGCACTCCTCGAGGGTGTGCTGCGCCGTGTCCTCCGCCGCGCCACAGTCGTGGCACGCCGGGGTTTCCTCCCTCCCGATCCGGTGCAGGTGCGATCCGAAGCATCCATGCCCAGACAACACCTGCACCAGACGGAAAGAGAGGAAACCGTGGGACCGCTCGAGCCAGCCCTGCAGGACCGGACCGAGCGCATCCAACGTCCGGCGGCCAAAGGCGGCGCTGGCGAGGTCCTCCGTCCAATGGAGGACGATGGCGTCCTTCGCCTCTCGCCGCACCGCCTCCCGCTCTTCGCCCATGGGGCGCTCCCCGAGCGCCTTTCGGCGCGCCGTCCACTCGTACACTCTGGCGAGCACCCAAGCCTCCAATTCCCATGGAGGGGTGCCCGCCAGAGCGCACGCCGCCGAAAAGCCCACTGAGCGGTAAGCCCTCGCCACCCGCTGTGCAATAGCCCGCTGGGGCCTGCGGATGGCGGTAGCGTTCTCCCTCCTATGTAGGGAGTCCGCCCAGATGGGTGCCCCATATAGGGCCATGCTCCGCAAAATACCGGCATAGAGGCGCCGGCACTTCGCCTTGGGCCCCCCCAGGTTTGGGAGGAGCCATGAGAGGGCGTCCGCGGCCTTCAACAGGCGCGTCGACAGCCCGCTGAAATGCGGGCCGAAGCGCCACCTGTCGTCCAGCACCAGACCCAGATATTTCATCCGGGGCTGGACCTCTATTCGGACGCCCTCCACGACGATGTGGCCGTCGGGAGGGCAGCGCTGCCGGGGACCGCGAAAGAACACGGCCCCCGTTTTGTGCAGCGCCACCCTCAATCCCAGGCGGCGGATCCTCTCCGCCACCAAGGATCCGCCAGCCGAGGCCAAACAGGCCGCGTCGGCGAAGTTCCTCCCCCGGGCAGTAAGGAGAGTGTCATCCGCGTAGCAGATGACACTCGTGCCCGGGAGGAGGGCTCCCCGCAAGAGCCAGTCGAAGCCGATGTTCCACAAAGGAGGGCCTAGCACCGACCCCTGTGGAACACCAGACTCTGCGCCGTACCGCCTCACCGTGGCCAGCCTGTCTACGAGGAGGACCTCTCGGCCCTCCAAGTAACTGGCCAGCAGTTCCCGCAAGTATTGGGGCACTCCGTGATATCGGAGTGCCTCCAATATCGTCGAGTGGGGGACGGAGTTGAAGGCGTTGGCAATGTCGAACGACACCGCCAGCACTCCGTCCCCCGCCTCCACCGCCTCCTTCACCTGGCCCTTGAGTAGGGCCAGCGCATCGATCGTCGAACGCCCACGACGGAAACCGAATTGGGCGTCCGACAGATCCGGCCCTACCCCCCTCAGGTGGCTTTCCAGTCTCCCGGCGACAATCCCCTCGAACATTTTACCGACCTCATCGAGTAAAACGATGGGCCGGTATGCCGAGGGTGAGTCCACCGGGCGACCCTCCTTTCGGAGGAGGCATAGCTGCCCCTCCTTCCACAGTTTCGGGAACCTCCCAGCCGTAAAACACAGGCTGAAGAGGTCCCGAAATCTGTCCTCCATTTCGGTGGCGGCGATCGCCACCACCCGCGCGGGGACGCCGTCCGGCCCGGGGGCGGTCTTCTTCGCGCGGAGGCTCAAAACCCCCGCGTAGAATTCCGCCGACGTGACCGGGGGCACCTCCGCCTCCGGTGGAGCCGCCCCTTGCGGGGGATCCATTGTTGGTGGGGCGAAGTTGGTCCTGCACGGGAACAGGGACCGAACCACCCCATCCAACAATGCCGGCTCGAGGGTCTCCGACAGTGGGGGACCATAGGGGCGGAGCTGATTCCGCGCCGCCTTGTACGGTCTCCCATAGGGGTCCCTGTCGAGACCCTCCAGCATCTCGGCCCTCGCCGAGTCCTGCGCAGCGCCCATTGCAGACTTGAGGGCCACCGTAGCCTCTCGGTAAGAGGCGTACAGGCGGTCCTCCTCCGCCCGGACTCGGTTCTGGGCGCTGCGCCGCCGGCTCCGCGTGTAGGCCCTTCGGGCCGCCACGCAGGTGGCCCGGAGCCCCGCCAGCTCCTCCGTCCACCAGTATACGGCACGACGGGGAGGCGGACGGCGAGACCGAGGCATGCAGGAGTTGCACACCTCGGTCAAGGACCCCCGTAGCCGGACCGCTGCGGCGTCCACGTCCGGGGCCTCCCCGACAGGGGGAGGCGACAGCCAGTCCTGGAGGAAGGCAGCCTCCCTGGCTGCCTCCCGGTCCAGGCGGGTGAGCGCCCACCGCGGGAAGGGAGATTGCCCAGCGCGGGCCGTCCCCCCTCCCCGCTGTGTGGAGATGTCGAACCGCACGTAGCGGTGGTCCGACAAGGTCTCCACCAGCTCCACCCGCCAGTTCACAACGCGGGCGGCTAGCGCGGGGGTGGCGAACGAGACGTCCACCACCGACCCGCCCTGTTGCCGCACACACGTGTGGACCGCCCCCCTGTTGAGGAGGGACACACCGCACGAGGCCGTCCAAAACTCGACGGCGCGTCCCCGGACGTTACAACCGGCGGCCGGGTTGCCCCAGGCCGCCGACTTGGCGTTGAGGTCGCCGAGCACCACGACCTGGCGTGGTGCCGCCCTCCCTACGACAGCAGTGAGGATCTCTAAGAAGTCCTCAAAGTCCGAGAGAGGGCGGTTTGGGGAGAAATACACCCCCACTATTGCTATCTCTCCCCACGCGGCGGCCACGTATCCCGGTCCCCTCTCTAAGAGCGAGAGGGGAGGGGAGTCTGTGGAAGACCGCGCCACCAACGCCACTAGGCCATCCCGGTCGCCCAGCCAACGGCCAGGGACCGAGTATGGTTCGGCGACCACCGCCAAGTCCACCAACCACTCAGCCATGGTCTGCATCAGCAGATCCTGGGCTGTCCTGCAGTGGTTGGCGTTCGCCTGAAGGATGCGATGTTCGACTCTGGGCATTAGTCGGACATCGCACCCTCCTCCGCTGCCGCCGCAGGAACGGCGGCGTTAGCGGCAACAGCTGGCGCAGGCCCGGTCGGCGCCTGCGCTTTGCCACGCTTAGGGGGGGGATTGCACCTCCTCCCCATCGTGACGTGGCCTGGCAGGCGGCCACTGGCGGCACACACCGCGCAGTGCGGCGTGGCGGCCTGGCAGGAGGAGGCTTTGTGGCCCTCCTTGCCGCAGCGGTAGCAAGTGTCCGACCGATCCACTTTGGACGGACACAGGGGCCGGGTGTGGCCGATGCCGAAGCACCGGAAACACCGCAAAGGCTGGTCCTCGAGTGCCCGAACCGCACCCGAGCTAAACCCGACTTGAAGCCGTCCTTTTGCAAGGACGGCTTTGGCAGCTGCGATTGGGCACTCGAGGCGGATTGTGCCCATTCCGCCGCGGCCGGGCCTTATGTCCCGGCCTTGGACCGCCGCCGCACCACAGCCCCCTACCGCTGCGACCGCCGCCACTACCTCCTCCTTGGTGACGGAGTCATCCAACTCCGTCACTTCGATGGCCGCCGACTTGACCGGCCGGGCCACCTTCGCCGAGTCCGCGATGACCTCTTGCAGCTTGGCTGCAAAGAGGTCCGCGTTGGCGCTGCCTTGCGCCCCCGGGAACTCGAATATTCGAGCCCCGGCTTGGGTTCGCCGGCAAGACACTTTGCCGATCCCCAGTTGGGTGGGATCGGCATTGGCACGCGCCCGCGTCAATATGGACGCGTATGTGTCCCCCCGCTCCGCAGCCTCCGCGGTGAGTGTCACCACGACGGCCGCGGTGCTTGGAGGAACGAGCCTCCCCTTTCCCCTTCCTTTCCCCTTCCCATTTCCCTTGCCAGTCGTCTGTGGCTGGCTGGCCAGGGTGGTTGCGGGGACGGCAGGGACGGCTGTCGGCGCCTTTTTGGCCTTGCCCTTCCCCCTACGGACCACTTCCGTCCACCCTGGCTGGTTGGACGGGGTGGTGGCTGGAAGAAGGGCGTCTTCCTCCTGGGAGGACGGCCCCGGCTCAAACTGACTCTTATCCGCTGCGAGCGGCGGTCGGAGGCGTTTCTCCGGCAAGAGCCGGTCCTCAATGCCTGCAAAGCAGGCTCTTGTGAAGGCCCTCTCCTCCATTACGACCTTGCGGATGATATCCTCAAGGTTGGAGGAGGGGCCTTCTGCCGCAGGGCTCGGTTCGGCTTGATTAGGCCTGGCCGTGGCATCAGCCAACTTCTGATGAAGCTGGCTGACCTCCGATTGCAGGCGATCCACTTTAGCCTGCAATTGCCGCGTCTCGTCGGTCGCTTTGCGCTGGACCAGCTCTGTTACGATGCCGCGCATGCTCGCGGCCCGACACTTAAGGGCCTTTTGAAATGTCCCTTTTAGATTGGAGGACTTAGAGGCGACATCCACTATCTCCTCTTCGTCCTCCTCCGCCATTTGCTCCAGCTCGGCCAGGGAGTGGTCCGCGTACACAACGCGGGACGCGCCGTACCCGGACTTGGCCCGGGCAACGCGCGCCCGCTGCTCCTTCGCAATGACCTGCTCCTCCAGGTCTTGCTGGAGCTGCGCCCGTCTAGCCAGGTCTAGCTGGCGCTGGGCGTCCGCAAGCCCAACGACGTGGGTGTCCGCAGCTGTCGTTGGCTTTTTTGCCTTCAACTGCCGCGCCGACCCCGACCCCGATGAGCCCTCGGACCCATCCTTTCGGAAGGCCCGCTTACGCGACTGCGCATCGGCCGCGTCCGACACACTGACGAAAGTGTCGGAGTCTGACGACTCGTCCGCCCTTCCGAAGAAGCTAACCGCAGACGGCGCGCGGCTAGCCTCTGACGCCGAAGCGTCGGAGTGGCCCTGAGAAGGGCCTTTTGGTTGGCCCTGAGAAGGGCCTTTGGGTTGGCCCTGAGAAGGGCCTTTGGGTTGGCCCTGAGAAGGGCCTTTTTTGAACCGCCCGGAGGCGTCCCGCGTGGGTTTAGGCATTGCCTAAAATAAAATAAAATTCCGCAAACTCGAGAGCAACAAGACAAATATAGCTACGAGAGCACAGAGCACTTTGGCCAGTCCCAGTCTGCCACTCCGTTACGGTGGTCAGAACTGGGCTGTTTCCAGGGGACGCGACGTGGACGCAAGCTCTGTGGGGTGGTCCCCCAACCTAACCTAACCTAACCTAACCTAACCTAACCTAACATTTGAGTAGCTCAAGGAACACAAAAAACCGAAATTAAAAATGGCATCGCTGAAGCGCTGGATCGTATGTATCAGCTTGTCAAAGAAGCCGAAAGGGAGGCCAAAACGAAAAACGCAGGAAAGGCAAAGGAAAATGTAGAGCCCAAAGCTGCCGCTATTGACGCTACCTTCTCGATTAATACAGAGCAAAATTCGCACTCAACTAACCAAGGGACGAGCCGGTTAATGGAGAAAATTGAGGAGCACTCCAAGTTGCTGCTGGAAAGCAACAAACGGTTGGAGGATCTCAAGGGCGTAATAGAGGCTCAGAAGGAAAGAATAGATAACGTGGGGACTTCTACATATGCGGGAGTGACCGCGAATGGAAGCGGCGGTGCGCTGGGAAAGCGAACACTGCACTCAGTCGTGGTCACCTCCAGCAATGAGGAGGACTCGGGAGAAGAAGTTCTTGATAGGGTAAGGAAGGCAATAGATGCGAAAGAGGGATGGATAAAGGTGGAGAAGGTAAGAAAGGCAAAGGATAGGAAGGTGATTATGGGTTTTGAGACGACGGAAGAAAGAGATAAGGTGAAGGAAAGACTGAGGAAGAATGGAGCCAATCTCACCGTTGAGGAGGTGAAAAACAGGGATCCGTTGCTGATCCTCAGGGGCGTCCTATTGGTAAATACCGATGAAGACGTCCTTAAGGCATTCAGAAATCAGAACCAGGATGTTTTCCACGGCCTCAGCGGTGGGACGGGAAAGGTAGAGATAAAATATAGGAAAAGGGCTAGAAATCCGCATACCGGCCACATTGTCCTTAGCGTCTCGCCAACCATCTGGAAAAGAGTTACAGCGAAGGGATATGTACACATCGACCTCCAACGCATCAGGGCCGAAGACCAGACCCCATTGATGCAGTGTACGCGCTGTCTAGGTTTTGGGCACAGCAAAAAATATTGTGAAGAGTCAGTGGACATGTGCAGCCACTGCGGCGGCCCCCACCTGAAATCTGAATGCGCGGACTGGATGGCAGGAATACCGGCAGCATGCAGAAACTGCAAAAAAGCAAGTAGCACCCAGACAGAACACAACGCCTTTAGCGCCGGTTGCCCGCAGCGTCAGAAATGGGACGACTTGGCGCGATCAACAGTAGCATACTGCTAAGGGCACCCAGGGGGAACATCACGCTTACAAATTCGCACAGGCTAACCTCCAGCGAAAGAAGCTTGCGACAAATGAGCTATTCTTAGAAGCAGAAAAACGTGGAATAGCGGCTGCATTTATTCAGGAGCCTTACGTCGGCAACCTCAAGATAGTGAAGAGTCAAAGAGGAGTGAGGATCTTCCAAAGCACTGATGTAGGAGAAGGGATTGTTAAGGCGGCAATTGCCGTCTTTGATAATGACATTAATGTTATACAGTACCCGAAACTCACCACCAACAACATTTCGGTGGTGGGAATCCAAACAAGCGCTTGGGAGATCACACTCGTCTCGCTCTACTTTGAGCCAGACAAGCCGATAGAGGCATACTTAGAACACCTCAGAAAAATCGAAGTTGTAAATGGCTCCAAGCCGCTGATCATTGGAGGAGACGTCAACGCGAAGAGCACGTGGTGGGGTAGCCCAATCATTGATAATAGAGGCGAAGACGTGTGTGGAACTCTCGGAGAGCTAGGACTCCACGTACTCAACACAGGGGAAATCCCGACCTTCGACACTATCAGAGGAGGACAGAGGTACAGCAGCTATGTCGACATCACAGCTTGCTCGACGAATATTCTTGGGTTGGTGGATGACTGGAGAGTAGATGAAGGTTTAACGAGCTCCGACCACAACGGCATAACTTTTAATATTAGATTACGGAAATCCAAAGGCATCAGAATAGAAAGAACGACTCGAATTTATAATACCAAAAAAGCCAATTGGAACGACTTTCATGAGAAATTCAGCCAATTAGCAACAGAGTATAAAGTCACAAAATTAGAAATAGATAAGGTTAACCACACTGAACAAATAGACATAATAACAAATAATTTAATCAAAGCAATTAAAGAAGCATGCAATGCGGCAATACCAATCAAAACCGCAAAAGAAAACTTTACCTTGCCGTGGTGGTCGGAAAATGTCGAGAAGCTAAAGAAACAAGTCGTTACCAAGAAGCGAAGAATCCAGTGCGCCGCTCCTGTCCGAAGATCGAAGGTCATCGGAGAGTACCTGAAACAGAAAGAAGAGTATGAATTAGAGGAAGCAAAAGCTGCAACCGAGAGTTGGAAAGAGTTTTGCTGCAAGCAGGATAGGGAAGGGGTTTGGGAGGGAATTTATAGGGTTATAGGAAGGACTACGCGTAGAGTAGAGGATTTGCCGATGGTGAAGGATGGAGAAGAATTAGATGCAAAGGGCTCCGTGAAATTTATCACGGAAACCTTTTACCCGGACGACTTGGCCAGTGCTGACGATGATTACCATTGTCACATTCGACTAAAAGCAGACAGAGTTAACGAAGAGGAGAATAGGGGTAGTCACGATCCACCCTTCACCATGGCAGAATTGAAAACGGCTAGCGATTCCTTCAACCCCAAAAAGGCTCCGGGAAAGGATGGCTTCACGGCCGACATCTGTAGCCGCGCCATTGGCAGTGCGCCAGAGACATTCCTCGCCCTTCTGAACCAATGCCTGGAACATGGATACTTCCCACAACCTTGGAAGGAGGCTACGGTCGTGGTACTTAAGAAACCGGGTAAAGGGGATTATACCACCCCGAAAGCATACAGGCCAATAGGCTTGTTACCTGTTCTAGGAAAGATATTTGAGAAGATGCTGGTGGCCCGCCTCAGGTTTCACATTCTGCCTGGGATGAGTACTCGCCAGTACGGATTCATGCCACAGAGGAGTACCGAAGACTCTCTCTATGCCCTTATGCAGCAGATCCGCAAGAAGATTGATGAAAAGAAAATTGTAATACTTGTATCTTTAGACATAGAGGGAGCCTTCGACAGCGCCTGGTGGCCGGCTATCAGAGTCCGACTGGCTGAGGAAGATTGTCCGGTCAACCTGAGGAGGGTCATCGACAGCTACTTGAGGGACAGAAGGGTCAGAGTCCGGTATGGTGGAGAAGAATACGCGCAGAGCACGAACAAAGGTTGTGTACAGGGCTCCATTGGAGGCCCCTTTTTCTGGAACCTGCTCCTGGACCCACTTTTGAAGAATCTGCAGAGGAGAGGGGACTATTGCCAGGCATTCGCGGACGATGTTGTTCTGGTCTTCGATGGTGACACAGCATTAGAAATCGAGCGGAAAGCCAACGCCGCGCTCGGCCATGTTCGGGCGTGGGGTGTTAAAAACAAATTTAAATTTGCACCACTAAAAACCAATGCGATGGTCATCACCAAGAAATTAAGGTACGATACCCCACGCCTGAGCATGGGCGGGATCGACATAACTATTTCAAAAGTAATCAAGATTCTGGGTGTCACCATCGACGACAAGCTAACATTTAACACTCATGTGTCTAATGTATGCCGCAGGGCCATAGGTGTTTACAAACAACTGTGTAGGGCGGCAAGGGTGAGCTGGGGACTAAGTCCAGAGGTAATAAAAATCATATACACAGCAGCTATAGAGCCGATCGTCTTGTACGCCGCCAGTGTATGGGCCCCAGCAGCAAATAAGTTGGGAATCATAAAGCAGCTGGGTGTCTTGCAACGCGGAATTGCACAGAAAATGTGCAAAGCCTACCGAACTGTCTCCCTGAACTCGGCGCTGCTTCTGGCTGGGATGCTCCCTCTGGATCTCCGAGTCCGCGAGGCGGCCTCACTCTATGAGACCAGGAGAGGCATGTCCCAAGCAGTGCTAGGGGACCGGGAGGTGGAGCGGGTGGCATCCGCCATGGAATCTCCGCATCCAGCTAGGCGTATCGACTTGGAGTTCGTAAGCCTGGCGGACCGTGAACAGGTCGACGCCAGCGCAAACGTGGAAGTTAAAATCTTCACAGATGGAAGCAAAATAGACGGGCGCGTCGGGGCCGCACTTTCCATATGGAGGGGCGACGCCGAGGCGCGTGCTATCAGATTGGCGCTGCCGAGCTACTGCACGGTCTACCAGGCGGAACTCCTGGCGATATGCCGGGCAACCAAGGAAATCCAGAAGCACTCGGCATCCAGCTTCGGAGTGTACAGCGACTCCATGGCGGCCCTCCAGACAGTGAAAAACCACAGCTGCCTTCATCCCTTGGCAGTGGAAGCCAGGGATAATTTAACATCAACATCCCACCAAAACAAGGTGGTTAACTTGTTTTGGATAAAGGCCCATGCAGGGTTTGAGGGCAACGAAAGAGCGGATCAGCTGGCAAAGGAGGCCGCCATGAATAGTAAGAGAAAACCTGACTACGACCTGTGCCCGGTTTCTTTCATCAAGCGTCACATTCGTTTGGTGACGCTTGATGAATGGAATCAAAGATATACAGCGGGTCAGACGGCCTCCATCACAAAAATGTTTTTCCCGGACGCAGTGGCGGCGTACAGAACGGTCAAAAAAATACAAATAAACCCGACACTAACACAAATCATGACGGGGCACGGTGGGTTCTCCGAATACTTGCATCGCTTCAAGTGTAAGGGGAACCCATCGTGCATCTGTGGCCCTGGAGTGAATGAAACTGTCCCACACCTACTACTAGACTGCCCGGTGTACGCGACAGAAAGGTACGAACTAGAAAATAAAATAGATACAAAACTCGAGAGGGGTAACATTAGGGAAATAATATCAGGAAAAGAGAGACATGAATTTTTAAAATATTGCATCAAAATCTGCAGTAAAACAATTGAGAGAAACAAAAGTGGTTCAGATGTCTAAACTATGTTTCAAATATATTGCTATATATATTTTTTGTAAACATAGAAATTTAAGAGTAAAATAGATTGTATATTAGAATAAGTAAAATAAAAATAGATTATAATATGATACATGTAAAAATAAGAACATAAATTGTAAATAGGTTAAGAACAAAATGTTTTAAGACTATTGTACTGATTTATTTTCCCTAGCAACAATGTAAATAAGAATAGAGTAGTAAAAATAAGTAAAAGTCCCGAACATGTGCTGGGAATAAGGAACATTTTTAGAAATAAGAATATACACCTAAGATGGCTGCGCAAATTGTAACCCACAAATATAAAAGAAAAAGAAATAAGTAGACCTAAGGAATATGCTACTAGAAGCAAGAATAGATAATAATGAAATAGGAAACAAACATGTTATAGCATTTAGAAATATAAATAAGTTAGTATAAGATTTATTAGATAAGATGAATAAAAAATTGTGTCCATGAGTTTTTCCCGAAATAAATAAAAGAAGAAAAAGATAGATAGAATAGACAAAAGTAGAAGGGCGCCCTACCCTTAAAGAAAGAAAGAGAATGTATGTAAGAAAGAACAAGTATGCAGTATGCAAGTGCGAGAGGAATAAATGAGAGAACTGGAATGAAAGCAAAAGATTAACATAGGCTCCGATTATGTTGGAGGTAGCAGTATATATAATTTAAAAAAAAAACCTAACCTAACCTAACCTTTTTTTTTTTTTTTTTTTTTTTTTATTTTTTTTTTTTTTTTTTGACGCTGGGAAAAAATGCATTACGCATACCCTCCCGTTGGGGGACGGGAGGGGTATGTGGGACTCCCCGGGCGGCCAAACACCACGGTATACCCACTAAAACGACCCAGCGCATTCCCGCTTCGTCATAGTGGAGGGGGACTGGGAAACCGGCACAGCCTTTACTTCCAGTCCCCCGCCGACGAACACACAAGGCGGACCCCCCTCTTGTCCTCACGGCACGGACGTGGAGGGGGGGTTCGGGAATGACCGACGGAGGTGACGGGTGCAATGCGGGTGGAGGCACCCCCGCGCCTGTCGCCCGCCCGTCACCGTGAGGAGGGAGGGCAAACGCCCCTTCCCCCCCCCCGCCCGCAGAGCAGCGCAGCGAGAGTAAACTCCCGCTGGCGCTCCGCCTCCTCCTTCTGCGAAATCGCAGAAGGAGGCAACCGCTGACCAGGCCTCTCGCTCCCAGCACGGTGTTCACGCACGCACGCCGGGAAGCGTGAGGCCCAGTCGCCCGCAAGGTGACGGGTGCAATGCGGGCGGAGGCACCTCCGTGCCTGTCGCCCGCCTGTCACCGTGAGGAGGGAGGGCAAATGCCCCTTCCCCCCCTCTCCGCTAGCGGAGCGACGCAACGAGAGGGTCCTCCCGCGCGCGCTCCGCTGACCAGGCCTCCTCTCCACACTCCCCAGCATGGCCTCGACCACGCCGGGAAGCGGGAGGCCCAGTCCCCCGCGGCACTCCCCTGCTGTGCCCTCTGCTATGCCCGCTGCTCAGAGGGCACGCAGGGGAACGCACACCGCACGTCGCATGAGTCATCACACGACGTGCGGCGCGCCCCTCCCCAGAAAGCGCCTGGTGGTTTTTTGTTGCGTCTATTTCTTATGGAATTAGACCAAGAACAGGGCGGCAACCACGTGAAGGTAACACACCAGACTTGCCTTGAGGATCTACACGACCGTAGCGCTCCCCCTCAAGACCCCGCCACCCTACCGCCTCTGAGGGAGGCAGTAAGGTAGACCTGCATCTATGCTACCAAGCAAAGCATGTGCAAAGCTTGTCGTTGTGCAACCGCGAAAGCATAAATACAGATCCGCCCCAACCTAACCTAACCTAACCTTTTTTTTTTTTTTTTTTTTTTTGACGCTGGGAAAAAATGCATTACGCATACCCTCCCGTCGGGGGATGGGAGGGGTATGTGGGACTCCCCGGGCGGCCAAACACCACGGTATACCCACTAAAACGACCCAGCGCATTCCCGCTTCGTCATAGTGGAGGGGGACTGGGAAACCGGCACAGCCTTTACTTCCAGTCCCCCGCCGACGAACACACAAGGCGGACCCCCCTCTTGTCCTCACGGCACGGACGTGGAGGGGGGGTTCGGGAATGACCGACGGAGGTGACGGGTGCAATGCGGGCGGAGGCACCCCCGTGCCTGTCGCCCGCCCGTCACCGTGAGGAGGGAGGGCAAATGCCCCTTCCCCCCCCCCGCCCGCAGAGCAGCACAGCGAGAGAAAACTCCCGCTGGCGCTCCGCCTCCTCCTTCTGCGAAATCGCAGAAGGAGGCAACCGCTGACCAGGCCTCTCGCCCCCCAGCACGGTGTTCACGCACGCACGCCGGGAAGCGTGAGGCCCAGTCGCCCGCAAGGTGACGGGTGCAATGCGGGCGGAGGCACCTCCGTGCCTGTCGCCCGCCCGTCACCGTGAGGAGGGAGGGCAAATGCCCTCTCCCCCCCTCTCCGCTAGCGGAGCGGCGCAACGAGAGGGACCTCCCGCGCGCGCTCCGCTGACCAGGCCTCCTCTCCACACTCCCCAGCATGGCCTCGACCACGCCGGGAAGCGGGAGGCCCAATCCCCCGCGGCACTCCCCTGCTGTGCCCTCTGCTATGCCCGCTGCTCAGAGGGCACGCAGGGGAACGCACACCGCACATCGCATGAGTCATCACACGACGTGCGGTGCGCCCCTCCCCAGAAAGCGCCTGGTGGTTTTTTGTTGCGTCTATTTCTTATGGAATTAGACCAAGAACAGGGCGGCAACCACGTGAAGGTAACACACCAGACTTGCCTTGAGGATCTACACGACCGTAGCGCTCCCCCTCAAGACCCCGCCACCCTACCGCCTCTGAGGGAGGCAGTAAGGTAGACCTGCATCTATGCTACCAAGCAAAGCATGCGCAAAGCTTGTCGTTGTGCAACCGCAAAAGCATAAATACAGATCCGCCCCAACCTAACCTAACCTAACCTTTTTTTTTTTTTTTTTTTTTGACGCTGGGAAAAAATGCATTACGCATACCCTCCCGTCGGGGGACGGGAGGGGTATGTGGGACTCCCCGGGCGAACCCGGTATACCCACTAAAACGACCCAGCGCATTCCCGCTTCGTCAGAGTGGAGGGGGACTGGGAAACCGGCACAGCCTTTACTTCCAGTCCCCCGCCGACGATTGCAAGGCAAGACCCCTCACACCCTCACGGGTGTGGGGGGTCGGGAATGACCGACGGTGGTGACGGCTGCAATGCAGGTGGAGGCACCCCCGTGCCTGCCGCCCGCCCGTCACCATGAGGAGGGAGGGCACGACGCCTTCTCCCCCTTCTCCGTCTGCGGAGCGGCGCAGCGAGAGGGTCGTCCTCCCTCGCCCGCTCCGCCTCCTCCTTCTGCAAGAGTACGTCCTCGCAGAAGGAGGCTACTGCCGACCAGGCCTCCTCGCTCCCCAGCATGGCTTTAACCACGCCGGGAAGCGAGAGGTCCGGTCCGACCACCGCGGTGAGACCGCGGCGCAGCTCGGACCACGCCGGGCACTCCTCGAGGGTGTGCTGCGCCGTGTCCTCCGCCGCGCCGCAGTCGTGGCACGCCGGGGTTTCCTCCCTTCCGATCCGGTGCAGGTGCGATCCGAAGCATCCATGCCCAGACAACACCTGCACCAGACGGAAAGAGAGGAAACCGTGGGACCGCTCGAGCCAGCCCTGCAGGACCGGACCGAGCGCATCCAACGTCCGGCGGCCAAAGGCGGCGCTGGCGAGGTCCTCCGTCCAATGGAGGACGATGGCGTCCTTCGCCTCTCGCCGCACCGCCTCCCGCTCTTCGCCCATGGGGCGCTCCCCGAGCGCCTTTCGGCGCGCCGTCCACTCGTACACTCTGGCGAGCACCCAAGCCTCCAATTCCCATGGAGGGGTGCCCGCCAGAGCGCACGCCGCCGAAAAGCCCACTGAGCGGTAAGCCCTCGCCACCCGCTGTGCAATAGCCCGCTGGGGCCTGCGGATGGCGGTAGCGTTCTCCCTCCTATGGAGGGAGTCCGCCCAGATGGGTGCCCCATATAGGGCCATGCTCCGCAAAATGCCGGCATAGAGGCGCCGGCACTTCGCCTTGGGCCCCCCCAGGTTTGGGAGGAGCCATGAGAGGGCGTCCGCGGCCTTCAACAGGCGCGTCGACAGCCCGCTGAAATGCGGGCCGAAGCGCCACCTGTCGTCCAGCACCAGCCCCAGATATTTCATCCGGGGCTGGACCCCTATACGGACGCCCTCCACGACGATGTGGCCGTCGGGAGGGCAGCGCTGCCGGGGACCGCGAAAGAACACGGCCTCCGTTTTGTGCAGCGCCACCCTCAATCCCAGGCGGCGGATCCTCTCTGCCACCAAGGATCCGCCAGCCGAGGCCAAACAAGCCGCGTCGGCGAAGTTCCTCCCCCGGGCAGTAAGGAGAGTGTCATCCGCGTAGCAGATGACACTCGTGCCCGGGAGGAGGGCTCCCCGCAAGAGCCAGTCGAAGCCGATGTTCCACAAGGGAGGGCCTAGCACCGACCCCTGTGGAACACCGGACTCTGCGCCGTACCGCCTCACCGTGGCCAGCCTGTCTACGAGGAGGACCTCTCGGCCCTCCAAGTAACTGGCCAGCAGGTCCCGCAAGTATTGGGGCACTCCGTGATATCGGAGTGCCTCCAATATCGTCGAGTGGGGGACGGAGTTGAAGGCGTTGGCAATGTCGAACGACACCGCCAGCACTCCGTCCCCCGCCTCCACCGCCTCCTTCACCTGGCCCTTGAGTAGGGCCAGCGCATCGATCGTCGAACGCCCACGACGGAAACCGAATTGGGCGTCCGACAGATCCGGCCCTACCCCCCTCAGGTGGCTTTCCAGTCTCCCGGCGACAATCCCCTCGAACATTTTACCGACCTCATCGAGTAAAACGATGGGCCGGTATGCCGAGGGTGAGTCCACCGGGCGACCCTCCTTTCGGAGGAGGCATAGCTGCCCCTCCTTCCACAGTTTCGGGAACCTCCCAGCCGTAAAACACAGGCTGAAGAGGTCCCGAAACCTGTCCTCCATTTCGGTGGCGGCGATCGCCACCACCCGCGCGGGGACGCCGTCCGGCCCGGGGGCGGTCCTCTTCGCGCGGAGGCTCAAAACCCCCGCGTAGAATTCCGCCGACGTGACCGGGGGCACCTCCGCCTCCGGTGGAGCCGCCCCTTGCGGGGGATCCATTGTTGGTGGGGCGAAGTCGGTCCTGCATGGAAACAGGGACCGAACCACCCCATCCAACAATGCCGGCTCGAGGGTCTCCGACAGTGGGGGACCATAGGGGCGGAGCTGATTCCGCGCCGCCTTGTACGGTCTCCCATAGGGGTCCCTGTCGAGACCCTCCAGCATCTCGGCCCTCGCCGAGTCCTGCGCAGCGCCCATTGCAGACTTGAGGGCCACCGTAGCCTCTCGGTAAGAGGCGTACAGGCGGTCCTCCTCCGCCCGGACTCGGTTCTGGGCGCTGCGCCGCCGGCTCCGCGTGTAGGCCCTTCGGGCCGCCACGCAGGTGGCCCGGAGCCCCGCCAGCTCCTCCGTCCACCAGTACACGGCACGACGGGGAGGCGGACGGCGAGACCGAGGCATGCAGGAGTTGCACACCTCGGTCAAGGACCCCCGTAGCCGGACCGCTGCGGCGTCCACGTCCGGGGCCTCCTCGACAGGGGGAGACGACAGCCAGTCCTGGAGGAAGGCAGCCTCCCTGGCTGCCTCCCGGTCCAGGCGGGTGAGCGCCCACCGCGGGAAGGGAGATTGCCCAGCGCGGGCCGTCCCCCCTCCCCGCTGTGTGGAGATGTCGAACCGCACGTAACGGTGGTCCGACAAGGTCTCCACCAGCTCCACCCGCCAGTTCACAACGCGGGCGGCCAGCGCGGGGGTGGCGAACGAGACGTCCACCACCGACCCGCCCTGTTGCCGCACACACGTGTGGACCGCCCCCCTGTTGAGGAGGGACACACCGCACGAGGCCGTCCAAAACTCGACGGCGCGTCCCCGGACGTTACAACCGGCGGCCGGGTTGCCCCAGGCCGCCGACTTGGCGTTGAGGTCGCCGAGCACCACGACCTGGCGTGGTGCCGCCCTCCCTACGACAGCAGTGAGGATCTCTAAGAAATCCTCAAAGTCCGAGAGAGGGCGGTTTGGGGAGAAATACACCCCCACTATCGCTATCTCTCCCCACGCGGCGGCCACGTATCCCGGTCCCCTCTCTAAGAGCGAGAGGGGAGGGGAGTCTGTGGAAGACCGCGCCACCAACGCCACTAGGCCATCCCGGTCGCCCAGCCAACGGCCAGGGACCGAGTATGGTTCGGCGACCACCGCCAAGTCCACCAACCACTCAGCCATGGTCTGCATCAGCAGATCCTGGGCTGTCCTGCAGTGGTTGGCGTTCGCCTGAAGGATGCGATGTTCGACTCTGGGCATTAGTCGGACATCGCACCCTCCTCCGCTGCCGCCGCAGGAACGGCGGCGTTAGCGGCAACAGCTGGCGCAGGCCCGGTCGGCGCCTGCGCTTTGCCACGCTTAGGGGGGGGATTGCACCTCCTCCCCATCGTGACGTGGCCTGCCAGGCGGCCACTGGCGGCACACACCGCGCAGTGCGGCGTGGCGGCCTGGCAGGAGGAGGCTTTGTGGCCCTCCTTGCCGCAGCGGTAGCAAGTGTCCGACCGATCCACTTTGGACGGACACAGGGGCCGGGTGTGGCCGATGCCGAAGCACCGGAAACACCGCAAAGGCTGGTCCTCGAGCGCCCGAACCGCACCCGAGCTAAACCCGACTTGAAGCCGTCCTTTTGCAAGGACGGCTTTGGCAGCTGCGATTGGGCACTCGAGGCGGATTGTGCCCATTCCGCCGCGGCCGGGCCTTATGTCCCGGCCTTGGACCGCCGCTGCACCACAGCCCCCTACCGCTGCGACCGCCGCCACTACCTCCTCCTTGGTGACGGAGTCATCCAACTCCGTCACTTCGATGGCCGCCGACTTGACCGGCCGGGCCACCCTCGCCGAGTCAGCGATGACCTCTTGCAGCTTTGCTGCGAAGAGGTCCGCGTGGGCACTCCCCTCGGCCCCCGGGAACTCGAATATTCGAGCCCCGGCCTGGGTCCGCCGGCAGGACACACTGCCGATCCCCAGCTGAGCGGGATCGGCATTGCTACGCGCCCGCACCAGGATGGAGGCGTAGGTCTCCCCCCGCCCCGCAGCCTCCGCGGTGAGCGTCACCACGACGGCTGCGGTTTTAGGGGGGACTAACTTCCCCCTTCCCTTTTCTTTCCCCTTCCCCTTTCCCTTGCCAGTCGTCTGTGGCTGGCTGGCCAGGGTGGTTGCGGGGACGGCAGGGACGGCTGTCGGCGCCTTTTTGGCCTTGCCCTTCCCCCTACGGACCACTTCCGTCCACCCTGGCTGGTTGGACGGGGTGGTGGCTGGAAGAAGGGCGTCTTCCTCCTGGGACGAGGACGGCCCCGGCTCAGACCGCCTTACATCCGCCTGGGAGGACGACGGCTCCGGCTCAGACCGCTTCTTATCCGCCGCAAGCGGTGGTCGGAGGCGCTTCTCCGGCAGGAGCCGGTCCTCAATCCCTGCAAAGCAGGCTCTTGTGAAGGCCCTCTCCTCCAATATGACCTTGCGGATGACATCCTCAAGGTTGGAGGAGGGGCCCTCTGCCGCCGGGCTCGCCTTGGCCCGTTGTGGCTGGGCCGAGACAGGGCCCTCTGCCACAGGGCTTGCCTTGGCCTGCTCTGGCCGGGCCGTGGCTTCAGCCAGCTTCTGATGAAGCTGGCTGACCTCCGACTGCAGGCGATCCACCCTCGCCTGCAGTTGCCGCGTCTCGTCGCTGGTCGTCCGCTGGACCAACTCAGCGACGACACCACGCAGGCTCGCGGCCCTGCACTTTAGGGCCTTTTGCAAAGTGCCCTTTAGGTTGGAGGACTTAGAGGCGACCTCCACGATCTCCTCCTCGTCCTCCTCCGCCATCCTCTGGAGCTCTTCCAGGGACTGGTCCGCGTACAGAACGCGGGACGCACCGTACCCGGACTTTGCCCGGGCAGCCTGCGCCCGCTTCTCCTTAGCGGCCACCCGCTCCTCCAGCTCTTGCTGGAGCTGCGCCCGTCTAGCCAGGTCTAGCTGGCGCTGGGCATCCGCAAGCCCAATGACGTGGGTGTCCGCAGCTGTCGTTGGCTTTTTTGCCTTCGACCGCCGCGCCGACCCCGACCCCGATGAGCCCTCGGACCCATCCTTTCGGAAGGCCCGCTTACGCGACTGCGCATCGGCCGCGTCCGACACACTAACGAATGTGTCGTCGGAGTCTGACGACTCGTCCGCCCTTCCGAAGAAGCTAACCGCAGACGGCGCGCGGCTAGCCTCTGACGCCGAAGCGTCGGAGTGGCCCTGAGAAGGGCCTTTTGGTTGGCCCTGAGAAGGGCCTTTGGGTTGGCCCTGAGAAGGGCCTTTTTTGAACCGCCCGGAGGCGTCCCGCGAAGGTTTAGGCATTGCCTAAAATAAAATAAAATCCGGCAAACTCGAAAGCAACAAGGCAAGTAAAATAGCTACGAGAGCACAGAGCACTTTGGCCAGTCCCAGTCTGCCACTCCGTTACGGTGGTCAGAACTGGGCTGTTTCCAGGGGACGCGACGTGGACGCAAGCTCTGTGGGGTGGTCCCCCCCCCCAACCTAACCTTTTTTTTTTTTTTTTTTTTTTGACGCTGGGAAAAAATGCATTACGCATACCCTCCCGTCGGGGGATGGGAGGGGTATGTGGGACTCCCCGGGCGGCCAAACACCACGGTATACCCACTAAAACGACCCAGCGCATTCCCGCTTCGTCATAGTGGAGGGGGACTGGGAAACCGGCACAGCCTTTACTTCCAGTCCCCCGCCGACGAACACACAAGGCGGACCCCCCTCTTGTCCTCACGGCACGGACGTGGAGGGGGGGTTCGGGAATGACCGACGGAGGTGACGGGTGCAATGCGGGCGGAGGCACCCCCGCGCCTGTCGCCCGCCCGTCACCGTGAGGAGGGAGAGCAAACGCCCCTTCCCCTCCCCCCGCCCGCAGAGCAGCGCAGCGAGAGTAAACTCCCGCTGGCGCTCCGCCTCCTCCTTCTGCGAAATCGCAGAAGGAGGCAACCGCTGACCAGGCCTCCTCGCTCCCCAGCATGGTGTTCCGTGGCACGCACGCCGGGAAGCGGGAGGCCCAGTCGCCCGCGAGGTGACGGGTGCAATGCGAGCGAAGGCACCTCCGTGCCTGTCGCCCGCCCGTCACCGTGAGGGGGGAGGGCAAACGCCCCTTCCCCCCCTCTCCGCTAGCGGAGCGGCGCAGCGGGAGGGTCCTCCCGCGCGCGCTCCGCTGACCAGGCCTCCTCTCCACACTCCCCAGCATGGCCTCGACCACGCCGGGAAGCGGGAGGCCCAGTCCCCCGCGGCACTCCCCTGCTGTGCCCTCCGCTATGCCCGCTGCTCAGAGGGCACGCAGGGGAACGCACACCGCACATCGCATGAGTCATCACACGACGTGCGGTGCGCCCCTCCCCAGAAAGCGCCTGGTGGTTTTTTGTTGCGTCTATTTCTTATGGAATTAGACCAAGAACAGGGCGGCAACCACGTGAAGGTAACACACCAGACTTGCCTTGAGGATCTACACGACCGTAGCGCTCCCCCTCAAGACCCCGCCACCCTACCGCCTCTGAGGGAGGCAGTAAGGTAGACCTGCATCTATGCTACCAAGCAAAGCATGTGCAAAGCTTGTCGTTGTGCAACCGCGAAAGCATAAATACAGATCCGCCCCCCCCCAACCTAACCTTTTTTTTTTTTTTTTTTTTTTTTTTTTTTTTTTTTGACGCTGGGAAAAAATGCATTACGCATACCCTCCCGTCGGGGGATGGGAGGGGTATGTGGGACTCCCCGGGCGGCCAAACACCACGGTATACCCACTAAAACGACCCAGCGCATTCCCGCTTCGTCATAGTGGAGGGGGACTGGGAAACCGGCACAGCCTTTACTTCCAGTCCCCCGCCGACGAACACACAAGGCGGACCCCTCCTCTTGTCCTCACGGCACGGACGTGGAGGGGGGGGTTCGGGAATGACCGACGGAGGTGACGGGTACAATGCGGGCGGAGGCACCCCCGCGCCTGTCGCCCGCCCGTCACCGTGAGGAGGGAGGGCAAACGCCCCTTCCCCCCCCCCGCCCGCAGAGCAGCGCAGCGAGAGTAAACTCCCGCTGGCGCTCCGCCTCCTCCTTCTGCGAAATCGCAGAAGGAGGCAACCGCTGACCAGGCCTCCTCGCTCCCCAGCATGGTGTTCCGTGGCACGCACGCCGGGAAGCGGGAGGCCCAGTCGCCCGCGAGGTGACGGGTGCAATGCGAGCGAAGGCACCTCCGTGCCTGTCGCCCGCCCGTCACCGTGAGGGGGGAGGGCAAACGCCCCTTCCCCCCCTCTCCGCTAGCGGAGCGGCGCAGCGGGAGGGTCCTCCCGCGCGCGCTCCGCTGACCAGGCTTCCTCTCCACACTCCCCAGCATGGCCTCGACCACGCCGGGAAGCGGGAGGCCCAGTCCCCCGCGGCACTCCCCCGCTGTGCCCTCCGCTATGCCCGCTGCTCAGAGGGCACGCAGGGGAACGCACACCGCACATCGCATGAGTCATCACACGACGTGCGGTGCGCCCCTCCCCAGAAAGCGCCTGGTGGTTTTTTGTTGCGTCTATTTCTTATGGAATTAGACCAAGAACAGGGCGGCAACCACGTGAAGGTAACACACCAGACTTGCCTTGAGGATCTACACGACCGTAGCGCTCCCCCTCAAGACCCCGCCACCCTACCGCCTCTGAGGGAGGCAGTAAGGTAGACCTGCATCTATGCTACCAAGCAAAGCATGTGCAAAGCTTGTCGTTGTGCAACCGCGAAAGCATAAATACAGATCCGCCCCCCCCCAACCTAACCTTTTTTTTTTTTTTTTTTTTTTTTTTTTTTTTTTTTTTTTTTTTGACGCTGGGAAAAAATGCATTACGCATACCCTCCCGTCGGGGGATGGGAGGGGTATGTGGGACTCCCCGGGCGGCCAAACACCACGGTATACCCACTAAAACGACCCAGCGCATTCCCGCTTCGTCATAGTGGAGGGGGACTGGGAAACCGGCACAGCCTTTACTTCCAGTCCCCCGCCGACGAACACACAAGGCGGACCCCTCCTCTTGTCCTCACGGCACGGACGTGGAGGGGGGGGTTCGGGAATGACCGACGGAGGTGACGGGTACAATGCGGGCGGAGGCACCCCCGCGCCTGTCGCCCGCCCGTCACCGTGAGGAGGGAGGGCAAACGCCCCTTCCCCCCCCCCGCCCGCAGAGCAGCGCAGCGAGAGTAAACTCCCGCTGGCGCTCCGCCTCCTCCTTCTGCGAAATCGCAGAAGGAGGCAACCGCTGACCAGGCCTCCTCGCTCCCCAGCATGGTGTTCCGTGGCACGCACGCCGGGAAGCGGGAGGCCCAGTCGCCCGCGAGGTGACGGGTGCAATGCGAGCGAAGGCACCTCCGTGCCTGTCGCCCGCCCGTCACCGTGAGGGGGGAGGGCAAACGCCCCTTCCCCCCCTCTCCGCTAGCGGAGCGGCGCAGCGGGAGGGTCCTCCCGCGCGCGCTCCGCTGACCAGGCTTCCTCTCCACACTCCCCAGCATGGCCTCGACCACGCCGGGAAGCGGGAGGCCCAGTCCCCCGCGGCACTCCCCCGCTGTGCCCTCCGCTATGCCCGCTGCTCAGAGGGCACGCAGGGGAACGCACACCGCACATCGCATGAGTCATCACACGACGTGCGGTGCGCCCCTCCCCAGAAAGCGCCTGGTGGTTTTTTGTTGCGTCTATTTCTTATGGAATTAGACCAAGAACAGGGCGGCAACCACGTGAAGGTAACACACCAGACTTGCCTTGAGGATCTACACGACCGTAGCGCTCCCCCTCAAGACCCCGCCACCCTACCGCCTCTGAGGGAGGCAGTAAGGTAGACCTGCATCTATGCTACCAAGCAAAGCATGTGCAAAGCTTGTCGTTGTGCAACCGCGAAAGCATAAATACAGATCCGCCCCCCCCCAACCTAACCTTTTTTTTTTTTTTTTTTTTTTTTTTTTTTTTTTTTTTGACGCTGGGAAAAAATGCATTACGCATACCCTCCCGTCGGGGGATGGGAGGGGTATGTGGGACTCCCCGGGCGGCCAAACACCACGGTATACCCACTAAAACGACCCAGCGCATTCCCGCTTCGTCATAGTGGAGGGGGACTGGGAAACCGGCACAGCCTTTACTTCCAGTCCCCCGCCGACGAACACACAAGGCGGACCCCCCTCTTGTCCTCACGGCACGGACGTGGAGGGGGGGTTCGGGAATGACCGACGGAGGTGACGGGTGCAATGCGGGCGTAGGCACCCCCGCGCCTGTCGCCCGCCCGTCACCGTGAGGAGGGAGGGCAAACGCCCCTTCCCCCCCCCCGCCCGCAGAGCAGCGCAGCGAGAGTAAACTCCCGCTGGCGCTCCGCCTCCTCCTTCTGCGAAATCGCAGAAGGAGGCAACCGCTGACCAGGCCTCTCGCCCCCCAGCACGGTGTTCACGCACGCACGCCGGGAAGCGTGAGGCCCAGTCGCCCGCGAGGTGACGGGTGCAATGCGGGCGGAGGCACCTCCGTGCCTGACGCCCGCCCGTCACCGTGAGGAGGGAGGGCAAACGCCCCTTCCCCCCCTCTCCGCTAGCGGAGCGGCGCAGCGGGAGGGTCCTCCCGCGCGCGCTCCGCTGACCAGGCCTCCTCTCCACACTCCCCAGCATGGCCTCGACCACGCCGGGAAGCGGGAGGCCCAGCCCCCCGCGGCACTCCCCTGCTGTGCCCTCTGCTATGCCCGCTGCTCAGAGGGCACGCAGGGGAACGCACACCGCACATCGCATGAGTCATCACACGACGTGCGGTGCGCCCCTCCCCAGAAAGCGCCTAGTGGTTTTTTGTTGCGTCTATTTCATATGGAATTAGACCAAGAACAGGACGGCAACCACGTGAAGGTAACACACCAGACTTGCCTTGAGGATCTACACGACCGTAGCGCTCCCCCTCAAGACCCCGCCACCCTACCGCCTCTGAGGGAAGCAGTAAGGTAGACCTGCATCTATGCTACCAAGCAAAGCATGTGCAAAGCTTGTCGTTGTGCAACCGCGAAAGCATAAATACAGATCCGCCCCCCCCCAACCTAACCTTTTTTTTTTTTTTTTTTTTTTTTTTTTTTGACGCTGGGAAAAAATGCATTACGCATACCCTCCCGTCGGGGGACGGGAGGGGTATGTGGGACTCCCCGGGCGGACCCGGTATACCCACTAAAACGACCCAGCGCATTCCCGCTTCGTCAGAGTGGAGGGGGACTGGGAAACCGGCACAGCCTTTACTTCCAGTCCCCCGCCGACGATTGCAAGGCAAGACCCCTCACACCCTCACGGGTGTGGGGGGTCGGGAATGACCGACGGTGGTGACGGCTGCAATGCAGGCGGAGGCACCCCCGTGCCTGCCGCCCGCCCGTCACCATGAGGAGGGAGGGCACGACGCCTTCTCCCCCTTCTCCGTCTGCGGAGCGGCGCAGCGAGAGGGTCGTCCTCCCTCGCCCGCTCCGCCTCCTCCTTCTGCAAGAGTACGTCCTCGCAGAAGGAGGCTACTGCCGACCAGGCCTCCTCGCTCCCCAGCATGGCGTTTACCACGCCGGTAAGCGAGAGGTCCGGTCCGACCACCGCGGTGAGACCGCGGCGAAGCTCGGACCACGCCGGGCACTCCTCGAGGGTGTGCTGCGCCGTGTCCTCCGCCGCGCCGCAGTCGCGGCACGCCGGGGTTTCCTCCCTCCCGATCCGGTGCAGGTGCGATCCGAAGCATCCATGCCCAGACAACACCTGCACCAGACGGAAAGAGAGGAAACCGTGGGACCGCTCGAGCCAGCCCTGCAGGACCGGACCGAGCGCATCCAACGTCCGGCGGCCAAAGGCGGCGCTGGCGAGGTCCTCCGTCCAATAGAGGACGATGGCGTCCTTCGCCTCTCGCCGCACCGCCTCCCGCTCTTCGCCCATGGGGCGCTCCCCGAGCGCCTTTCGGCGCGCCGTCCACTCGTACACTCTGGCGAGCACCCAAGCCTCCAATTCCCATGGAGGGGTGCCCGCCAGAGCGCACGCCGCCGAAAAGCCCACTGAGCGGTAAGCCCTCGCCACCCGCTGTGCAATAGCCCGCTGGGGCTTGCGGATGGCGGTAGCATTCTCCCTCCTATGGAGGGAGTCCGCCCAGATGGGTGCCCCATATAGGGCCATGCTCCGCAAAATGCCGGCATAGAGGCGCCGGCACTTCGCTTTGGGCCCCCCCAGGTTTGGGAGGAGCCATGAGAGGGCGTCCGCGGCCTTCAACAGGCGCGTCGACAGCCCGCTGAAATGCGGGCCGAAGCGCCACCTGTCGTCCAGCACCAGCCCCAGATATTTCATCCGGGGCTGGACCCCTATACGGACGCCCTCCACGACGATGTGGCCGTCGGGAGGGCAGCGCTGCCGGGGACCGCGAAAGAACACGGCCTCCGTTTTGTGCAGCGCCACCCTCAATCCCAGGCGGCGGATCCTCTCTGCCACCAAGGATCCGCCAGCCGAGGCCAAACAAGCCGCGTCGGCGAAGTTCCTCCCCCGGGCAGTAAGGAGAGTGTCATCCGCGTAGCAGATGACACTCGTGCCCGGGAGGAGGGCTCCCCGCAAGAGCCAGTCGAAGCCGATGTTCCACAAGGGAGGGCCTAGCACCGACCCCTGTGGAACACCGGACTCTGCGCCGTACCGCCTCACCGTGGCCAGCCTGTCTACGAGGAGGACCTCTCGGCCCTCCAAGTAACTGGCCAGCAGGTCCCGCAAGTATTGGGGCACTCCGTGATATCGGAGTGCCTCCAATATCGTCGAGTGGGGGACGGAGTTGAAGGCGTTGGCAATGTCGAACGACACCGCCAGCACTCCGTCCCCCGCCTCCACCGCCTCCTTCACCTGGCCCTTGAGTAGGGCCAGCGCATCGATCGTCGAACGCCCACGACGGAAACCGAATTGGGCGTCCGACAGATCCGGCCCTACCCCCCTCAGGTGGCTTTCCAGTCTCCCGGCGACAATCCCCTCGAACATTTTACCGACCTCATCGAGTAAAACGATGGGCCGGTATGCCGAGGGTGAGTCCACCGGGCGACCCTCCTTTCGGAGGAGGCATAGCTGCCCCTCCTTCCACAGTTTCGGGAACCTCCCAGCCGTAAAACACAGGCTGAAGAGGTCCCGAAACCTGTCCTCCATTTCGGTGGCGGCGATCGCCACCACCCGCGCGGGGACGCCGTCCGGCCCGGGGGCGGTCTTCTTCGCGCGGAGGCTCAGAACCCCCGCGTAGAATTCCGCCAACGTGACCGGGGGCACCTCCGCCTCCGGTGGAGCCGCCCCTTGCGGGGGATCCATTGTTGGTGGGGCGAAGTCGGTCCTGCACGGAAACAGGGACCGAACCACCCCATCCAACAATGCCGGCTCGAGGGTCTCCGACAGTGGGGGACCATAGGGGCGGAGCTGATTCCGCGCCGCCTTGTACGGTCTCCCATAGGGGTCCCTGTCGAGACCCTCCAGCATCTCGGCCCTCGCCGAGTCCTGCGCAGCGCCCATTGCAGACTTGAGGGCCACCGTAGCCTCTCGGTAAGAGGCGTACAGGCGGTCCTCCTCCGCCCGGACTCGGTTCTGGGCGCTGCGCCGCCGGCTCCGCGTGTAGGCCCTTCGGGCCGCCACGCAGGTGGCCCGGAGCCCCGCCAGCTCCTCCGTCCACCAGTATACGGCACGACGGGGAGGCGGACGGCGAGACCGAGGCATGCAGGAGTTGCACACCTCGGTCAAGGACCCCCGTAGCCGAACCGCTGCGGCGTCCACGTCCGGGGCCTCCCCGACAGGGGGAGGCGACAGCCAGTCCTGGAGGAAGGCAGCCTCCCTGGCTGCCTCCCGGTCCAGGCGGGTGAGCGCCCACCGCGGGAAGGGAGATTGCCCAGCGCGGGCCGTCCCCCCTCCCCGCTGTGTGGAGATGTCGAACCGCACGTAACGGTGGTCCGACAAGGTCTCCACCAGCTCCACCCGCCAGTTCACAACGCGGGCGGCCAGCGCGGGGGTGGCGAACGAGACGTCCACCACCGACCCGCCCTGTTGCCGCACACACGTGTGGACCGCCCCCCTGTTGAGGAGGGACACACCGCACGAGGCCGTCCAAAACTCGACGGCGCGTCCCCGGACGTTACAACCGGCGGCCGGGTTGCCCCAGGCCGCCGACTTGGCGTTGAGGTCGCCGAGCACCACGACCTGGCGTGGTGCCGCCCTCCCTACGACAGCAGTGAGGATCTCTAAGAAATCCTCAAAGTCCGAGAGAGGGCGGTTTGGGGAGAAATACACCCCCACTATCGCTATCTCTCCCCACGCGGCGGCCACGTATCCCGGTCCCCTCTCTAAGAGCGAGAGGGGAGGGGAGTCTGTGGAAGACCGCGCCACCAACGCCACTAGGCCATCCCGGTCGCCCAGCCAACGGCCAGGGACCGAGTATGGTTCGGCGACCACCGCCAAGTCCACCAACCACTCAGCCATGGTCTGCATCAGCAGATCCTGGGCTGTCCTGCAGTGGTTCCCCCAACCTAACCTTTTTTTTTTTTTTTTTTTTTTTTTTTTTTTTTTTTTTTGACGCTGGGAAAAAATGCATTACGCATACCCTCCCGTCGGGGGATGGGAGGGGTATGTGGGACTCCCCGGGCGGCCAAACACCACGGTATACCCACTAAAACGACCCAGCGCATTCCCGCTTCGTCATAGTGGAGGGGGACTGGGAAACCGGCACAGCCTTTACTTCCAGTCCCCCGCCGACGAACACACAAGGCTGACCCCCCTCTTGTCCTCACGGCACGGACGTGGAGGGGGGGTTCGGGAATGACCGACGGAGGTGACGGGTGCAATGCGGGCGTAGGCACCCCCGCGCCTTTCGCCCGCCCGTCACCGTGAGGAGGGAGGGCAAACGCCCCTTCCCCCCCCCCCACCCGCAGAGCAGCGCAGCGAAAGTAAACTCCCGCTGGCGCTCCGCCTCCTCCTTCTGCGAAATCGCAGAAGGAGGCAACCGCTGACCAGGCCTCTCGCCCCCCAGCACGGTGTTCACGCACGCACGCCGGGAAGCGTGAGGCCCAGTCGCCCGCAAGGTGACGGGTGCAATGCGAGCGAAGGCACCTCCGTGCCTGTCGCCCGCCCGTCACCGTGAGGGGGGAGGGCAAACGCCCCTTCCCCCCCTCTCCGCGAGCGGAGCGGCGCAGCGGGAGGAACCTCCCGCGCGCGCTCCGCTGACCAGGCCTCCTCTCCACACTCCCCAGCATGGCCTCGACCACGCCGGGAAGCGGGAGGCCCAGTCCCCCGCGGCACTCCCCTGCTGTGCCCTCCGCTATGCCCGCTGCTCAGAGGGCACGCAGGGGAACGCACACCGCACATCGCATGAGTCATCACACGACGTGCGGCGCGCCCCTCCCCAGAAAGCGCCTGGTGGTTTTTTGTTGCGTCTATTTCTTATGGAATTAGACCAAGAACAGGGCGGCAACCACGTGAAGGTAACACACCAGACTTGCCTTGAGGATCTACACGACCGTAGCGCTCCCCCTCAAGACCCCGCCACCCTACCGCCTCTAAAGGAGGCAGTAAGGTAGACCTGCATCTATGCTACCAAGCAAAGCATGTGCAAAGCTTGTCGTTGTGCAACCGCGAAAGCATAAATACAGATCCGCCCCCCCCCCAACCTAACCTTTTTTTTTTTTTTTTTTTTTTTTGTTGACGCTGGGAAAAAATGCATTACGCATACCCTCCCGTCGGGGGATGGGAGGGGTATGTGGGACTCCCCGGGCGGCCAAACACCACGGTATACCCACTAAAACGACCCAGCGCATTCCCGCTTCGTCATAGTGGTGGGGGACTGGGAAACCGGCACAGCCTTTACTTCCAGTCCCCCGCCGACGAACACACAAGGCGGACCCCCCTCTTGTCCTCACGGCACGGACATGGAGGGGGGGTTTGGGAATGACCGACGGAGGTGACGGGTGCAATGCGGGCGTAGGCACCCCCGCGCCTGTCGCCCGCCCGTCACCGTGAGGAGGGAGGGCAAACGCCCCTTCCCCCCCCCCCCGCCCGCAGAGCAGCGCAGCGAGAGCAAACTCCCGCTGGCGCTCCGCCTCCTCCTTCTGCGATTTCGCAGAAGGAGGCAACCGCTGACCAGGCCTCCTCGCTCCCCAGCATGGTGTTCCGTGGCACGCACGCCGGGAAGCGGGAGGCCCAGTCGCCCGCGAGGTGACGGGTGCAATGCGAGCGAAGGCACCTGCGTGCCTGTCGCCCGCCCGTCACCGTGAGGGGGGAGGGCAAACGCCCCTTCCCCCCCTCTCCGCTAGTTGAGCGGCGCAGCGGGAGGGTCCTCCCGCGCGCGCTCCGCTGACCAGGCCTCCTCTCCACACTCCCCAGCATGGCCTCGACCACGCCGGGAAGCGGGAGGCCCAGCCCCCCGCGGCACTCCCCTGCTGTGCCCTCTGCTATGCCCGCTGCTCAGAGGGCACGCAGGGGAACGCACACCGCACATCGCATGAGTCATCACACGACGTGCGGTGCGCCCCTCCCCAGAAAGCGCCTGGTGGTTTTTTGTTGCGTCTATTTCTTATGGAATTAGACCAAGAACAGGGCGGCAACCACGTGAAGGTAACACACCAGACTTGCCTTGAGGATCTACACGACCGTAGCGCTCCCCCTCAAGACCCCGCCACCCTACCGCCTCTGAGGGAGGCAGTAAGGTAGACCTGCATCTATGCTACCAAGCAAAGCATGTGCAAAGCTTGTCGTTGTGCAACCGCGAAAGCATAAATACAGATCCGCCCCCCCCCAACCTAACCTTTTTTTTTTTTTTTTTTTTTTTTTTTTTTTTTTTTTTTTTGACGCTGGGAAAAAATGCATTACGCATACCCTCCCGTCGGGGGATGGGAGGGGTATGTGGGACTCCCCGGGCGGCCAAACACCACGGTATACCCACTAAAACGACCCAGCGCATTCCCGCTTCGTCATAGTGGAGGGGGACTGGGAAACCGGCACAGCCTTTACTTCCAGTCCCCCGCCGACGAACACACAAGGCGGACCCCTCCTCTTGTCCTCACGGCACGGACGTGGAGGGGGGGGTTCGGGAATGACCGACGGAGGTGACGGGTACAATGCGGGCGGAGGCACCCCCGCGCCTGTCGCCCGCCCGTCACCGTGAGGAGGGAGGGCAAACGCCCCTTCCCCCCCCCCGCCCGCAGAGCAGCGCAGCGAGAGTAAACTCCCGCTGGCGCTCCGCCTCCTCCTTCTGCGAAATCGCAGAAGGAGGCAACCGCTGACCAGGCCTCCTCGCTCCCCAGCATGGTGTTCCGTGGCACGCACGCCGGGAAGCGGGAGGCCCAGTCGCCCGCGAGGTGACGGGTGCAATGCGAGCGAAGGCACCTCCGTGCCTGTCGCCCGCCCGTCACCGTGAGGGGGGAGGGCAAACGCCCCTTCCCCCCCTCTCCGCTAGCGGAGCGGCGCAGCGGGAGGGTCCTCCCGCGCGCGCTCCGCTGACCAGGCTTCCTCTCCACACTCCCCAGCATGGCCTCGACCACGCCGGGAAGCGGGAGGCCCAGTCCCCCGCGGCACTCCCCCGCTGTGCCCTCCGCTATGCCCGCTGCTCAGAGGGCACGCAGGGGAACGCACACCGCACATCGCATGAGTCATCACACGACGTGCGGTGCGCCCCTCCCCAGAAAGCGCCTGGTGGTTTTTTGTTGCGTCTATTTCTTATGGAATTAGACCAAGAACAGGGCGGCAACCACGTGAAGGTAACACACCAGACTTGCCTTGAGGATCTACACGACCGTAGCGCTCCCCCTCAAGACCCCGCCACCCTACCGCCTCTGAGGGAGGCAGTAAGGTAGACCTGCATCTATGCTACCAAGCAAAGCATGTGCAAAGCTTGTCGTTGTGCAACCGCGAAAGCATAAATACAGATCCGCCCCCCCCCAACCTAACCTTTTTTTTTTTTTTTTTTTTTTTTTTTTTTTTTTTTTTTTTTTTGACGCTGGGAAAAAATGCATTACGCATACCCTCCCGTCGGGGGATGGGAGGGGTATGTGGGACTCCCCGGGCGGCCAAACACCACGGTATACCCACTAAAACGACCCAGCGCATTCCCGCTTCGTCATAGTGGAGGGGGACTGGGAAACCGGCACAGCCTTTACTTCCAGTCCCCCGCCGACGAACACACAAGGCAGACCCCCCTCTTGTCCTCACGGCACGGACGTGGAGGGGGGGTTCGGGAATGACCGACGGAGGTGACGGGTGCAATGCGGGCGGAGGCACCCCCGCGCCTGTCGCCCGCCCGTCACCGTGAGGAGGGAGGGCAAACGCCCCTTCCCCCCCCCCCCCCGCAAAGCAGCGCAGCGAGAGTAAACTCCCGCTGGCGCTCCGCCTCCTCCTTCTGCGAAATCGCAGAAGGAGAAGTTGACACTTTCCTGGTTGGTTGTAAACAAACATGTGGAGTTTCTCATGACGTCAGAGTCTTGTGCCATTTTCAGAAATTCCGGACCTTGCCACCAGAGATCGAAGTTTACTAGTTTGCTCGGCAACATTCCTCTAGATGCACAGTCAGCAGGGTTCTGTGCCGATTTTACGTAGCGCCACTTGTCAGAAGGAATAGTTTGTTTTATTTTGTCGACTCTGTTGGACACGTATTTATCCCACTTTGATGCATCTCCTTGCAACCATGCTAAGACTACTTGAGAGTCACACCATGCTTGTATTGACAAATTGTATCCAGCTAAAGCTTCTGTAGTTTTTTGCATAAGTTTCGCCAACAGTAGTGCGCCACATAGTTCCAATCTCGGCAACGTAGTTTTTTGTGATAGAGGCGCAACCTTGGTTTTAGCGACGAGTAAAGTTACAGTCGGTATATCTTGTTCGTTCCTTACTCGACTGTATATGACACACGCATACGCCTTTTCACTCGCATCGCAAAATCCCAGCAACTCTATTGATTGTTGTGCACCAATCCATCGGTTTAGTTTTATTTTCCTTACATTTGGATGTTCAGTCTTCACCTTGACCCAATCGTTCAGTATGTCACTGGGTTCTTCATCCCAGCCAAGTTTGTCGTTCCATACTCTTTGAAACAGTAGTTTTGCGACACTGTTATGGAGGCCAACCAACCCAAAGTATCGTATAGTTTCGAAATTTCGGAAAGTAAGTTCCTTTTCGTTATCCGACCTTTCGATTTTTCTTCCAGGCTCCAGTTAAACATGAACGTGTCAATGTTTGGGTTCCAGCTGAGTCTGAGCGTTTTTGTTGAGTCCTAAGTTTTGAAATCAAATATGCTTTTAGTTGATATTTGATCATCAGTTAAACTCTCTAGTAACGCGGGGTGGTTGGCTGACCACTTTCGTAAGTTCATGCCGCCGCCCTTCAGTAAGTTTATAAGGGAACTTTGCAGGTCTTTAGCTTTATCCAGAGAGTAGTCACCGCTAATCACATCATCAACGTAGAACTCGTTGAGTAATGTGTTGGCGGCCTCTGGGTATTTATGACCGTCGTCCAGTGCTAACTGCTTCATTGTTCTCATGGCCAACCATGGCGCGCACTTGGTTCCGTATGTCACGGTGCAAAGTTGAAATTCTTGTAACCTTTCAGCAGGAGAGTTGCGCCATATTAGCTTCTGAAGCGACTGTTGATCTTCAGCTACCCCGATGCATCGGTACATCTTCTCTATATCGGCGGTAAAAGCGTATTTGTAGGACCTCCACTTCAGTATAAGGGCTTGAATGTCCTTCTGTAGATTTGGGCCCTTTTCCATTAAGCTATTCAAGCTGTACCCAGTCGTTGTCCTTTGCGAAGCGTTAAAAACCACTCTTAGTTTGGTAGTAGTGGATTGTTCTCGCAAAACACCATGGTGCGGAAGGTAGCATTCAGACGTAGAAGGTAATAGTGGAGACGCCGGTTTCATGTGCTGTAGTTGCGTATATTCTTTAATGAAGTCCCGATACATTATTGCGAGTTTTGTTGTTATTTCCCAGGCGTTTTTCTATTTGGAGAAATTGCGAGATAGCCATTGACTTTGATTTGCCTAATTTGTCTTGCAACTCCGAGCTCATTGGCATCTTAACGATGTATTTGTTATCTGCGTTTCGTTGTACTGTTTTGGTGTAGTATTCTTCACACTGGTTAGCCTTGGGTATGTCATGGTTGCTGATAGTTATGCCTTCGTTCTCCCAGAATTTAGTTAATTCGCTTAGGTCGACCAGTGTTATATGACAATTAAAAGTTTTCAGTTTGCCACATTGGATCCAGCCTAAGTGCGTCTGTTGCGCTACAGGAGACTGTTGACTGCCTTTCAAGACTCCGTCAAGGATGATGTCGGAATACACGTCTGCCCCAAGTAGTAGATCTATAGGACTGGATACGTTGAATTCCGGATCTGCTAGTTTCAAGTTTTCCAGGTGTGGCCAGTTAGCCCTTTCGAACGATGAGTTGGGTAAGTTGTTCGTTAGTTTGCTTAAGATGAGTGCCTGAGTTTCGAATGCGTAGTCCGAGTGGATCGATTTACAGGTAAGCTGAAGTCGTCCTTTACAAATCCCAGGTGCAGCTCCTACTCCCGTTATGGTTGCGTTAAGCCGTTTCCTTGGTAGTCGTAGCATCTGTGCGGCGTTCTCGGTGATCAAGTTTACTTGCGAACCTTGATCTAGTAGTGCTCGAAGCGTAATGAAATCCCCATTTGCGGACTTTATCTTTAGCTGCACAGTAGTTAACAAAACCTCCATCTCGTTGGTAGATATATGGTTGGAGCTTTGCTTGTGCGTGGATGTAGTTGATCGTTGACCTAGATTATCGTTGTTTTTTTCCGTGCTCGTTGAGTTTACAGTGTTTTTCTTGTCAACGTTGTGCAATAAAGTGTGATGGTGATATTGCATTCTTTGCACGCCGACGAACAATCTGTTGCCATGACTGTATAAGCAGTTTTTACACAAGTGCAATTTTGCGACCGTGTTATTCCGTTGGAATGAGTCCATATTGATGAACTTTGGACATTTCATCAATACATGATTTCCGTCACAGTGTGGGCAGTGTCCATATGCTGTATGATAAGTTCTCTTGAAAGATTTTTGTCGCTCGTGGTCATGCAGTTTTGCAGAATTATGCTTGTTAACCCTTTCAGTGCCCAGCACCCGACACACGGGTCGAACAATAAATTCGTTCGTTCGCACAACCCGTATCCGTAGCTATGGACACGCTAGTCGGGTTCTGGGTATGGATACAAGTCATCTATAGCTTATTATAACGACGACTCGGATACGGGTTGTGGGCACGCGAACGAATTTCGCGAAGTTTTCGCTAAGTACTGGGCAGTGAATGGGTTAAATGACTTGGACGAGACTTGCTTCTGCTGGTTATGTACTTCTTTTTTCGTATTCTTCATGGTTTCATACGCCATGAATTTGTTTTCCAGGAAGTACAATAGCTCATTCAAGTTTGGCACATCCCTAGGATCTCGCAGTTCTTTTATGTACTCGCTGTAGGTAGTGGTGTCAAGTTTCTGCGACATCAAATGTACGATGATTGGGTCCCAGGTTGCGATGTCTAACCCAATGTTTGATAGTCCATTCGTACATTCAGTTATGACGTCATGCATCTTCTTGAGGTTGAAGCTGTCGGGTTGTTGAATGACCGGTAGGTTGAGCATGGTGTTTAGGAATGATTCGCCTCTCAACCTCGTCTTCAGATGCTGCATCTTTTGCGCTTTGTTGATCATCGGGTTGTTGTGAGTAGTTTCCATGAAGAGATCTTTGAAGGATATCCATTGAGAGTAGCTAGCCGAAAATTCAGGAACCTCAATATTTGGCGCCGACTTTTCGTAGTGCACTGTCGACCAGATCTTACGGTTCAAGTTTTTTCTTAGCTCGTCGTACTTATCCTCCATATCGACGAACATGTTGTAATAGTTACCGTTGGAGCCCTTAAGTACCGCTTCCAGCTCCCAGTGTTGTTTGTCGATGACGTTCCACTTCGACTTTAAAATGGAGAGATGGTCTTCTAGTTCCCATTTCTCCGTGACAGCTTTTAGGTCAATTTTTTTTCTTTGCTTACTCAGCAAAGTTTTAGTGGTATCGTCAGTATCTCGATCCAGCATACCAGTTAAGTCGAATTTCACAAACCTTTTTCCCTGTAGCTTTTCCAGTAAGTTAAGCATTTCTTCTTTTGTGAGCTATCCTTTTTATAGTTAGAGCACAGCGCTTTGATGTTTTCAAAGCAGGATTGTTGGAGTTGTAGCTTCTCCATAGTGAGTTCTCTTTTCTAGTTGCCGAAAAGAGGTAAGTTTAGTTTGATGACTGTAGCTCAGTAGCCCACCACGTAGTTGACGGTGATAGACGTATAGCTTGACGTTAGTTCACGACACGAAGACCACAGTTTGCAGGCTTCTTGTTTCAAGTTTCCACGGATCCGTTCTCGTAGTTGTAGCAGAGTTGCGTAATCCTTAGCGTCTTGAAGTTGTCGTTTGCTTCTATTTATTGCTTTCGCACTCTATGTACGATATTATGCGCCTTCTCAATCCAACTGGGGCGACCCGATTGTGGGAGACCAGTCGAACCGATTCGCTATCGTAAATAGAGACACTACACAATAAAGATCCGGCTCGAAGGACCATTTAATGTAGGAGCCAATGGTTGTAGGCACCGTACATTATCACTATGTTGATGTTGGTTTAGTTATGGAGTACACAGAAAGAACCACAAGTTGAGTTTAAAGTTATATTGTTAAGTAGAAGGTACAAGTTAAGGTGGTAGCGATTCTTTCTCTTGACAAGTGGTCAGTCCCACAGTTATTGTCTGACTCGATCTCCCTTGCATGAAAAGTTATAATTATAGCGTAATATTTGTGACGCACGACATCCAAGTAGGTTGCTGCGTTTGCAAAGTAAATGTACGGTTGATGAGACCGTACAGATAATTACTAAATTGTTTTTTTTTTTACTCTTTTTATTTGTATACTTTTTTTTTGGTACCTATGAGGCTGTGAGTGCCCGCGCATTGGCAAGCACGCCGCTTGAACTCTCGTTCTCAACTGAGACTCGCGCGCCGGCGACTGGACATATTTACGCGCGGCCATCTCGCTCGCTCGTCTACCTGTCCTGTTCTTCTCCGGCACCTCGGAGCTACGGTGTACTACTGCGCGCTGATTGGTCAACGTGAATTGTGGATAGGTAGAACATGAACTATGTCGCGCTTTCCTAATATGACTTAAGCAGAGCAAGTTTCGTAAAATATATTCAGTACATTTCTCTTTCTGTCTGGTTTCATTTATCAAGTCCTAACCCTGCTACATTTTGGTTACCCCGACTTACAGTGAACATTGGAATATGGAACCGAAGCCAGAAACAAGTACTAGTGCACCTTCTGACCTAGCAGCTATCTCCGTGCAGTCGCGTCTACTTCCATTCTGGCGTGAATATCCCCGTATGTGGTTCATTCAGTTTGAAGCAATCGTAGACCCGCAGAAAACCAGCGATGAAAATAAATACCGTTACGTTCTTAGGCAACTACAAACGACAGATCTTCGACACCTCACTGATATTTTGGTAAAACCACCGGAAAGTGGAAAATATGCAGCGATAAAACAGCGCCTGATCTCCGTTTACGAAGATTCCGAGGAGAAAAACTTCAAAAGCCTCATCAGTGGTTTGGAGTTAGGAAACCAGAAGCCTTCGCAACTTCTCAGACGCATGCGGGAACTTGGTGGAAATATGATCACAGAAGATGGAATCAAAATTGAATGGATGAATCACCTGCCTCCGCAAGTACGTGTAGTACTGTCCGTGAATACAGATTCATCACTTGATATGTTAGCCGCAATGGCTGACAAGATGATGGAATATACGGAGTCCAGCAACATCGCAGCAGTGTCACCGGCTCAACCGGATACTGCGGCAGCCAATCAGCATGTCATGTCAGCTCAAATACAAGTACTATCGAAGCAAATAGAAAAACTGACACTGGAAATATCCGAACTCAGAGACCGCGGAAGACAACGCCATCGACGTCCTTTTCGCTCCCGTTCAAGATCAAAGTCAGCAAGATACCAGAACGATGCAAACCGAGTCTGTATATACCACTACAGGTTTGGTGACCGCGCAAGACGTTGTGTGTCACCATGTGCAAAGAGAAACCAACAGAAACAGGAAAACTAAGTAAAACATCGACGGTGGCGGACGTCGGTGTTTCAACGGCAAGTAATCGCTTGTGTGTTTACGAACGCAACACTTCACATCGTTTCCTTGTAGACACCGGAGCTGATATCTCCGTTCTGGCCGCCACTCCGATTCATAAGAAAAAATGTACACCAAGCGCCTACAAACTTTACGCCGCAAACAGTACATCAATCAAAACTTATGGTGAGAAAGATTTACAACTGGATTTTGGCCTCCGAAGGCGTTTTCGTTGGAAATTCGTGATTGCTGACGTAAAAACATCGATTCTCGGCGCAGACTTTCTCCGACACTACAAACTGCTGGTCGACCTGCATCATAAGAAGCTCATCGACCAAGTTACCGAGCTGTCGGTAAACGCCGTGGAAGTTACATCAACACAGGAAACTGTTTACATGCTCGGCAAGAATCAGATATATCAAGATATTTTGAACCAGTATCCAGATCTTCTCCGCCCTATGTCACTGAAAACCCCTGCAAAACATGACGTCGTACATCATATAGAGACGACGGGAGCGCCCATCTCTGCGCGAGCGCGTCCCCTTCCCCCCGATAAATACAAAGCGGCTAAAGAAGAGTTCGAGCGAATGATGGAAATGGGAATTTGCCAACCTTCAAAAAGCCCATGGGCCAGTCCTCTCCACGTGGTGAAGAAGAAAGATGGAAGCCTGCGAGTTTGTGGTGATTACAGACGCCTCAACGCTGTTACGTTACCTGACAGATATCCAATCCCACGCTTACAAGATTTCACCTACCAGCTGCACAGCAAGAAGATCTTTTCAAAACTAGACTTGAAAATGGCATACTACAGAATACCCATTAGTAAAGAAGATGCCAAGAAGACAGCAATCATAACCCCGTTCGGCCTATTTGAATTCAATTGCATGGCCTTTGGTTTACGCAACGCAAGTCAAACTTTCCAGCGATTCATGCATGAAGTACTACGCGGCATAGAAGGTTGCTACTCCTTTGTTGACGACATCCTCGTATTCACAGAAGACGAAGAAAAACATAAAATGCTTCTGCATCGAATACTCGAGCGCCTGAACAAATATGGTGTTACGCTCAACGTTGAAAAATGCGAGTTTGCAAAGGCGACAATAAACTTTCTCGGTTATGAAGTGACAACGAATGGAATAAAACCAACACCCGAGCGCACGCAAGTAATTACAAACTACCCTCAACCGAAGACTATCATTGAGCTGCGTCGTTTCCTTGGAATGCTTAATTTCTACAGGGATTGTTTACCACATCAAGCTGACATGCAAAAAGAATTGAACAAATACCTGCATAACCTCAAGAAAAATGATAAGACGCCGATTGACTGGACACCGGCCGCTGAACAAGCTTTTCAAAAGTGCCGTCAAAGCATTTTGGAAGCTTTGACACTCACGCATCCCATCGCCGGTGCCCCGCTCTGCATCATGACTGACGCCTCAGACCACAGCATCGGTGCAGTATTACAACAGAGAGAGAGGGATGTTTGGAAACCGTTAGCTTTCTATTCCAAAGCTATGAGTGCTACACAACGGCGTTACAGCGTGTATGATCGCGAGCTGTTAGCGATGTACATGGCTGTCAAGCATTTTAGAAGACTCATAGAAGGCTGTGACGTCACCGTCTACACGGACCACAAACCGCTAGCATACGCACTCTCAAGACCGCAAAGTAGCAGTGACACGCCGAGACGTGAGCGTCAACTACATTTCGTCAGCCAGTTTTGCACCAACATCGTCTACGTGAAAGGAGCGGACAACTCAGTTGCCGACGCGCTGTCACGATTAGAAGAAATAAACTGTCAGTCATGCCTCGATTACAACCAGTTATCACAAGATCAGCAACTTGATGAAGAGCTGAAACAATTAAAATCGCAGTCAAACTTGAAGTTTGTTGACATCAACATACCGGATATACAGCGACCAATCACGTGCGAGCTCTCAACCACATCGCCCCGTCCATACTTACCAGCGGCATATCGTTACGCAGCATTCAAGGCGCAGCACGATCTTTGCCATTCCGGTATCAGGGCTACGAGGAAACAAATGACAACCAAATTCTTTTGGCCATCGATAAATAAAGATGTCACCACCTGGACCAAGAATTGCGTCAGCTGTCAACGAGCCAAAGTACACCGACATGTCGTCACGCCGTTGGGGAACTTTCCACCGTCCCAGCGCTTCGAACACGTACACATCGACATAGTCGGTCCTCTCCGTCTATCATACGACTATCGATATTGCGTGACGATGATTGACAGATTCACAAAATGGCCTGAAGCTGTACCAGTACGCGAAATAACAGCAGAAATAGTCACCAAAGCATTGTACGATAACTGGATCGCAAGATTTGGATGCCCATTACGCATATCAACAGACCAAGGCAGGCAGTTTGAGTCCTCACTGTTCGACTCACTAATGAAGAGGTTTGGCATTACGAGAATACGCACTACTGCTTATCATCCGCAAGCGAACGGGCAAATTGAACGCTGGCATCGTACGCTCAAAGCTGCACTCATGGCCCGTGGCGCTACAACTAACTGGAGCGAAGAACTACCTACAGTACTACTGGGACTGCGCACGGCGCTGCGTGAAGACAATAACTACAGTCCAGCGCTCATGACGTATGGGTCTACACTACGCGTCCCATCTGATTTCTTCGTCCCCGCTCCATCGACGAACATGAGTCAGGAAGATTTTGTACGTCGCCTAAGCCACACGATGACGTCACTCGCACCAGCGCGGCGCGACGCCAGAAACACGGCTCGTCCATTCATCTACAAGGACCTACCTACCTGCACACATGTTTTTGTGCGGAACGATACCGTGCGCCCGTCGCTAACGCCGCCGTATGATGGACCATACCCAGTTCTACAAAGATACGAGAAGGCATTCAAGATTCAACTACCGCAGCGAGAGGCAGTTGTGTCGCTAGACAGACTAAAGCCAGCATACATCTTCGCTGAGGATGACCCCACGACGACAAGTACTGCCGTTCCGCATCAACCGTACGTGACACGAACCGGCAGAGTGAGCAAGCCAAACGTACGCTTCGCTAAGGGGGGGGTACTGTGAGTGCCCGCGCATTGGCAAGCACGCCGCTTGAACTCTCGTTCTCAACTGAGACTCGCGCGCCGGCGACTGGACATATTTACGCGCGGCCATCTCGCTCGCTCGTCTACCTGTCCTGTTCTTCTCCGGCACCTCGGAGCTACGGTGTACTACTGCGCGCTGATTGGTCAACGTGAATTGTGGATAGGTAGAACATGAACTATGTCGCGCTTTCCTAATATGACTTAAGCAGAGCAAGTTTCGTAAAATATATTCAGTACATTTCTCTTTCTGTCTGGTTTCATTTATCAAGTCCTAACCCTGCTACAAGGCCATACCCTGTATGATAGAATGGCCGAGTGGAATTTAGGAATGGGGACATTCCTATTGCAGAATGGCCGACTGTTAGCGATACCCACATTTTAACAAATAATAAAAAAAAAGACAATTTGCTGATTTGACAGAAAGGCTGATAGACAGCACCGGCGGCCATTGGCAGTCGGAACGTTAGGCCTAACTATTATAAACATATTTTATTGTAAGAAAAAGTAGTAGGTACTGTTACAGAATTTCAGGAAATTGAAGACTGTGTATCATTTGACCTGACACCGTTAACAATATGATTGGAAAAAGCTAACGTTAAAATAAACCAAATAAAATGAAAGAATACGCTCACGCCCCTGATTGGTGGTCTCTGCCGCACGGGCGGCCGAAGTCGCAGGCAGCACCGGTATCCGGGCAGCCTCTGCACGGACGCTATGCGTGCGCTGCGCCGGCGCGCTGCGGCGACGACGACGCTCAGCGATGCACGGGAAACTTGGGCAATCTGAAATGTTTGGAGTAATCACTGAAGGAAACTAAAATAGGCACAGTTGTAGCCTGTGGAATTCATTTCCTAAAAGAAATACTTCCAGAATAACAAACTTCCAAAAGAAAAAATAATGGTTTGTACTTATGACTTTAAGTAGGTGTGTAGGTACTTTGAGATATGAAATGTACTTGAGGAATCCGCTTGAAAATTCAACAAAACGGTAAAATACTGAAATATGCAACGTAGAATATACTTGCGAGTTGTCACTGATACTAAATAATAGCGAACTCGGAGAAATTTAGAGAAAGAAATACGTTTAGAAAGTATGACGAAATTCCTTAAACTTGACAAAGGTCAAACTATAAAAAACATGTAATTGCACAAGTGAAAACCACAGAAATTGGATAAGGACGAAGGCTACTTGGTTTAAACGGAAGTTTAGGAATTAAGGAAGGGCACTTAGCTGCAGAAATGCTGCTGCGCTGCGGTGTGACGCTGTATTTAGCATCAATGTCCGGCGGTGCTAAGTACTGCTTGTATTTTTCCGATGTAAGGCTTCTCCCAAGGGCTGGATGTGGCGCGGTGCTGACCGGCTGATGGCTGCGGCGCGGCGTTGGCCTACTGCAGCTAGACCTTGGTACTTCTTTGGCGGCAGGCGTGTACGTTCTTTTCCCAAGGGCTGGATGTGGCGCGGTGCTGACCGACCGATGGCTGCGGCGCGGTGCTGGCCTGCTCCAGCTAGACCTTGGTACTCCGATTTTCCTTTCTGATCGTGTCCTGTCACGGTCGCCAACTATGTCTACGCTAAGACACTGGAGCTCGGTGCTCAATAAAACGACGATGTCTTCGCGTTAATAAAATAATTAAACATGTAAAAGAATATATTGTGGAACGATGCTCGTCCCTTTTAGCAATTAGTTCAATTGATTAATCTAAAAAATCAGGTAGAAGTTTTTCCTTGACAATTTATTTTGGGCGTAAACTACCGACATTTTTGAGCGCCTGATCAAAACGATTAGCAGCAACTTGACAGAATAAAAGTATCAGGCGCAAACACCCTGGTTACCATTTAGATACAAAGTATTCGTCAAGACGAATCATACGCGTGCAAACTCGATGAGGTTGCGTTGTTTTATTACGGAGATCCTATGGCCACCTTCCAACTTCATCATAAAACACTGGTTGTCATTTAGGACCAAATACTCGTTGAGACGAATAACACGAGTTCAAATTCAATGCAGTTGCATCGTTTTATTACGGAGATCTTATGGCCACCTTCCAGTTCCATTGTCAGACCCTGGATACCATCTAGAGACTAAGTACTCGTCAAGACAAATCATACGAGCCCAAACTTGAAGTGTATGTAGCTCCTTAGGTAGACTTAACGCATTGTGTGCACTACTTTATAGTGATATTCAATATTATGCTTACTATGTACTTTACCTGAAATGCGCATTACTTTATAATTAGTGTGGTACTCATTAAATGGAGTTCAATCAAGGTGGTTGTGTACTTCTTTACGATCCCATCGGACCCCCAACATCACATGGCGACCCTGCCTGGATACTACGAGGACTTTGTATACTACGAGGAATAAAAAGAATATCAGATGATAATGATAAAACTATTATTACGAGTATGAATGACTTCCATTTACTGCCATCTAGTGGTCATGCTTGAGTGCGCAGGATGGTTAATACTATTAAAAGACGGTACTTTTGGCCAGGTATGGAATAAATCGACCCCTAATTAATCTTACTTAGATCCAGCCTGTCCCCTTGCTGCCCTCCCTAGCGACGCCCTATGCCGAGGCTCGTACCCCACAGGGGGTGCCCTTAGCGTGTGGTCGCTTAGTTTATAGTTCATTGCCCCTGGCTGGAGGCCTTAACTTCAAGGCACCCACAGGAATAGACCGGTTCAGCAGTAGCCAGCCTCCTAGGCTGAACTGCGAGATGCGATTATCAAAAAAAAACAAATAAATCAGTAAAAACCTATTTGAGTTTTAATTCTCATCAAACTCTAAAAGCTTATCAACATCAGTCAATTGGTGCTCTTGAAAATGCGCATAAAACACTTGGTGCATGATCACTATTACTGATCACCTTTCTGGAGTTTTAGTTTCAATAACACGGTCCATTCTGAAACGAATTATTCGCCTTATGAACTTGTCTTTGGTAAACTCTGTCGAATACCTAGTAGACTTTGTGATCCTGTACAACTGTAGACCCGTTATACAATATTGATGATTACCCATTACAATTGAAATACCGATTACAGCTAGCCCATGCTATAATTTATTAATTAACAAGCATAAACGAAAAGAACTGTATGATAAATCTGTAAATTCGTATTTAATAATAAGTATCAGAAAGATGATTTGGTGTTATTAAAGAATGAAACTGGTCGTAATTGAGATGCTTTTGAAGTAATTGAAGACTTAGGTAGTAATGTTCAGATAAGTAAAAATAATAAAATAGAATTAGTGCATACAAATAGAACTAGGCCTTACTTTCAATAGATTTAAAGTATGATACTAGTGTGGTACTTATTAAATGGAGTTCAATCAAGGTGGTCCGATGGTCCGATCGGTCCGGTGGTCCGATCGGAAAGAAGTACACAACGTACTTCTTTACGATCGGACCTCCAACATCACAATGTCGTTTCATAACGGAGTTCCTAAGGCCACCTTCCAGCTCCATCATCAGATCAGCTCCATGTCATCTATACATTGCATTATCACGTGATATAAATAAGCGTGCATCCCGATTCCCGAATTCCAATTTCAATTCAATTGGAAATCGGGAAGTATGCCAAATTAAACATGCAAGACTTCATGCGACGTCGCGGGATGTACCAATTAACGTGAAAAACGAACCAAATTACTGAACCGATATTGATGAAATTGCTATGGGACCAATCGGGAAGTATATTTCACATAAAAGAAGAATTTTTCAAATCGGTTTCGAAATGACGGAGTTATGAGGTAACAACCACAAAAAAAAACTTTCAACCGAATTGAGAATCTCCTCTTTTTTGAAGAAAGTCGGTTAAAAAATACATATATAATTTGTTCGAAAAAAGCAGTTACAAAATAAATAGTAGAACACGGCACAAAGATAAATTGAAATAACCCCAAATAAAATTAATGCTAATATTATAAATAACCATTTGCCAAATAGATTTGCCTTTGCCGTTGTTCAAAAGGGTATTGGTTTGTCCCGTTTTTGTCTAATGTTGTATAGATAATGGTACGGAACCCTTCGTGCGCGAGTCCGACTCGCACTTGGCCAGTTTTTATTTTATTTGTAAGTTTGTTTAAACTATTAATTTGTCAACACAACTTGTAGAGGATGTAAGGAATGCACTACACCTTCACGAGTCCATATCGTAATGTTCCCTTCCCTTATAATTCCAAAAGAATACACGGTCACGTGAGCGAAGCCGTGGGTACAGCTAGCGGGTCAATAAGTCAGTAGGTACTGTAGGCACAGATAATGTGCGTATCTCGGTTTACGCTAGGTATTGCGATAAATGAATCAATCTGAGTATTATTACGAGCTGTATCTGTGCGTCGCGCCGCCAGCTCAAGTTCAGGGGCCACGTGAGCACCGCTTGTCAGCGCACCGAGCGGCCAGGGGAGGTAACAAGTAATGAAAGTAATCAGGTAGGTACAAAACATGTATGAGTTTATTGACGCTAGTCGGTACGGGCAGGGCTGCACGCTGAACCCTCCCCGAGGTTAGCGTGCAGGTCTACTGCTTGTTGGCGGCCTCGTGCAGCTTCTTCTGCACCGCTTCGGCCTGCTTCACGAAGGTTTCGTAGGCGGACTTGATCTGGGGAGCCAGCTTCTGGTTGGTGGCCTCCATGTTACTGGCGACTTCCTTAGCGAGCTTCTGGGTCTCCTGCAAAACAAGACAAGTTACGAATTAGTATCAGCTCAACAGTGACAACCGGTTCCAGTTCTGCTAAAACGAACCAACACACAATCTCTCGACAATTATTCATAAAATGACGCCAAACTCTCGAATCAAGTGAGTCGTGTGTACCTGCACGGTGCTCTGCACAGCTGCCTGCAGCTTGTCGCGCAGCGCGCCCGCCTGCTGCTCCACGTCAGGGTGCGCCTTGCGCAGCTCCTCCGCCGTCTTCTCCAGGTTGGCGCGCGTCTGCTCCAGCGCCGTCTTGGCCTTGCCGTTGGCGTCACCGATCTGTTCCAACGACATCACTTACTGCCAGTTCAAACTCAAACACTTATAAAGTCACAAAATCACAAATTACAGTTAGAAAGTTGAAGTTACCTGGTGGCCCGTTCTAGAGCTTACTATGGATAACAGTGGACATAATCTTGGTTACATAGTTCATGTTATATGTAGTTATTTGGGAACCGAATGCACAGACCGGCACATGGGCACTGGGCACTGGGCACTGGGCACTGGGCACTGGGCAGGTATAGTATAGGTGTGTACGTACCGCACCCTGCAGGCTGCTGGAGAGAGCCGACAGCTGCTGTAGCACGGAGTCGGAGCCTTCCTTAAGCGCCTTGTTAAGCTCCGCCGTGTTCTTGGAGTTGACGAGTGAGTTGAACTGCTCGGTGATAGTCTTCTGGAACTCGGTGGCGTGCTTCTCAATGTCGGCCAGCGGCGAGGAGGCGGGCGCGTCGCGGCGCACCATGCCAGCCTGGCTCTGTGGGTGGAACACAGGGTGAGACACGATGGCAGACAGGCAGACCTCGTTGAACCGGCGCGGTACTCACCAGGGCGATGCAAGCGGCCAACACGAACAACTTGGCGGCCATTGTGATGAGAGATTCAGTAGTCGGAGATGAAGTCGGGAAACAAGTGTACCTGCCTGTAACACAACTGTGAATGTGCCGGGGCATGGCGGGCCAGCCGTTATATAGAGAGCGCGCGGGCGGGCGGCGCCGGGCGGCGGGCCTGCGAGGCAGGGTAAAACTTTCCTGGCGCGCTCACCCCGTGCCCCGCCCGCCGCCCGCCGCCCCCGCGCTCCCTGCGGCCCTGCCCTCTGCACCCTGCGTGTTTACAAGTACGCTACCATCCGGGTGCGCGCGGTGACCGTGCCAGCGATAGCGCTGCACTAACCTGTGCGCAGTGCACTATCAGCACTTTTAGTAATCAAAGTTAAAATACTTTTGCTGATTCAATTCTGTCATTCATAGTCGTACCTCTCGACTGCACCACGTCGTAACAGTTTGTATACGAACAAAGAGCGGAGCAGGTAGCTCGCCGTCCCCGGCGCAGTGCGCAGTGCGCAGTGCAGGTAGTACGAGAGGTCCAGGTACCACACTGCCTCACCGCGCTGCTATTGTTAGCCCGCGGGCGCGACCTTGGCCACAATCACCGACTAATGTGCTTGTGCTATCAATGGGTGATTAGCTCTTGCTCATGTCCGTGACAAAGTTCAGCGCGTATCAGTAACAGCTCATCACCTTTAATGTTACTCATTATTTAGATCATTGTATGCAAAATCATTAAGTACGTGTTTCGAATTTTAAAATTTGATTCGATTTAATATTCATTGTTGCAGAAGTACTTCTGTTCGCTACGTACAACTACAATGTATTTATAACATTATAACAACACATTTAATATTGGCCACGTTGAACTGTCGACTAGCCGGTAGTCCGGCAGTTCGTCCGCCGTAGCCCGTACGGCCGCCGGCCGCCCGCGCCGATCGGCGTTGCCACAGAAGCATGTTATTTATTTGTTTACTACCTTATGCCGCGGCTTAACCCGCGTGGAGTTTGACCATTGTCCCACGGGATCATGCTAGCGGAATAAAAACTATCCTATGTGTTAATCCAAGTTACTATCTGTCAGCTAAATTTCATCCCAATTCGGTTCCGTAGTTTTTGCGTGAAAGAGTAAGAAACATCCATCCATCGATCCATCCTCACAAACTTTCGCATTTATAGCAAGTAATAGTAAGTAAGATAGGATTTGAGAAAACGTGTACAACATACTCGACGTAAGTCCAAGCTATTGCACAGTTAAAACGTGTACAACATACTCGACGTAAGTCCAAGCTATTGCACAGTTAAAACGTGTACAACATACTCGACGTAAGTCCAAGCTATTGCACAGTTAAAACGTGTACAACATACTCGACGTAAGTCCAAGCTATTGCACAGTTAAAACGTGTACAACATACTCGACGTAAGTCCAAGCTATTGCACAGTTAAAACGTGTATATATGTTGGGGTTGGCTTCCAGTCTAACTGGATACAGCTGAATACCGGTATCATGTCGGTACATGGAGCGACCTATCTGAACGTCACAACCCAGTTAGTTCCCATATCACGATCCCCCTTAGTTCACGAGCTTCTCCCGCGTCTACCCATCTCGAGGCAAATAAATCCCACTCCGACGTCAATGTCAGTAATGAGTAGAACACTCAGCATTGCCAGGGCGCGAAGTGAACCAAATGAGACTAGACTGAGACTGACTGACTGACTGTGCGTGTAGACGGAACCTCAGAGTGTCACAAGCTGAGCTGAATTCCAAGTGAAAGTTTAGTCATCATCATCAGCCTATAATGTTCCCACTGCTGGGACACAGGCCTCCTCTCTATGAGAGGGAATGGGCTATAATCCACCACGCAGGCCCAGTGTCACTCTTTACACCAGGGGTTTCCATCTTAAGTATTTGATAAAAGTGTAATGAGCTTGTTGTCTCACAAGAGTTAATATCCTTTTTCACGGAAAACCTTTCGAAGCTCACTCAATGATTTGTACTTTGCGTGAACTCAAAATTCAATCCTTTCATGCACAAGATCCACCAAAATTCGCTTCGTAAGAAGAAGAGAGTCTCATTGAACTCTTGCGACAGCAGCCTTACAACAAGGTTCACGTGTTCCGTATTGGTGGAGTTTTGATATTGGTCCAAAATAAATTTCAAACTTTAAATTCAAAACCTCTAAGAATTCTCATTCCTTTTGGAACATCTTATTTATGTGAAGCCGGATTTTCAAATGTATTCTTGTGTGTCAACACTATTATAAAAACTTTCGACTGGCTAGGGCGCCGAGACCAAATATGAAACCTGTAAGTGCGCCGCGGCGCCGCGAACTGAACCAGTTTAAGAACTATACGAGAGCGTTGTTCGTTGTGATTCAATGATTAGATGATGGCGCGATGGCGAGACTGCCAGTAAGATCCCCATAACACCACACCTTAGAAACCGCAAGTACCGAGCATCACGATACTCCTTAGTAAGACTAACTGTCAGCTGGACTTCCAAGCGTTCGACGACCAACAACTAACGTCAGTTTCGTAAGTATTATATAAACTTAAGATTGTGTGGTATTCGTTTGGCGGTCGAGCGTTGACCCTCCGCCAGCCACGACCGTCCACACTTCGGGAGAGATAAGCGGCCGCGGCTGTGTCTCATCTTCAGTTGGCTTCACAAATTAAGTTGGTGCACGATAGCTAAAGTGAGTGACCAGTTTATGGTGATCAGATTTCCTGCATCGGTTAAAGCATCAATCTATACATATAATAAAAATGTAACGGATCGCTGTCTGTACATGGAAGATATATGAGAAAAAATATTATTGGGACCATTATCAACACAAATAGGACCCAAAACAATGATTGTTAGAACTTTTGTCTGTTTATCTGTTTGTCTGCTTGTCTGTGCGTTTGTGCACGCTAATTTCAGAAACGGCTTATCCAATTTGGATGTGCTAATATATTTTTTGTTTTTGCTAATATATTGTGGTAAGCTTCACTTAACATTTAGTGTTAGTTTTATGTCAATCGGTTCATAAATAAAAAAGTTATGCCAATTTAAAGACTCACGTCGAACATTTGTTAAACTATCTATTCTTTCTCTGTTCAGAAGCATTGACTGAAACTTTACTAAACTTCATAATAATGGTCTATATAAAATTATAATTATATAATATTAAAAAAACACGCCTGCCATATCAAAAAATGAATTTAAAAAGTGAACTAAAAAATTAAAAACAAGTTACATGATTTTAGTATCAAGGTAGGAACTAAATAGATTATAATTTTTACTGTGCAGTTAAAAACGCCATTGTGTCCAAAGGTAGAAAACTGAAAACTGCTGTATTTATTTATTTAATTTTAGGAAAACTTACAGCTAAACAGACAGTGAGTAATAGTATAAACAAAATATGGCCACATGTAGTATGTAAATTATATAAATAGAAAATCCTTAATAGACTAAGTAACACCAAACAGGAAAATTACTATTTACGCTCGAAGAAAAAGAGAAATATATATAATATACTAGCTGTGCCCGCGAACTTCCAAATTTTTTTTTTATTATGAAAAATAGATGTTGGCCGATTCTCAGACCTACTCAATATGCTCACAAAATTTCATGAGAATCGGTCAAGCCGTTTCGGAGGAGTATGGGAACAAACATTGTGACACGAGAATTTTATATATAAGAAGATTATATTCTTTGTAAAGAGTAGGTATCCACTAAGAAATGGTTTTTCGAAATACCACCCCAAAGAGGGCGAAAGAGGGTGTTGAATGCAGAGCCTAAACCGCTGGTCCTAAAGACGTGAGGAGGGTGTATTCTTTGTGAAGAGTCCACTAAAAAAGGGTTTTACGAAATTCCACCCCTAAGAAGGTGAAATGAGGTGTTACATTTTCTGTGAAACATTTTATTAAAATTAGTGTACAAACTCATCTATTAAAATTATGAAAAACGTGTATCACAGTTTTTCCAAAAGTATCCCCTGACTGATTATATCAACGCACAGCTCAAACCGTTGGTCCTAAAGATATAACATTTGGAGGATGTATTCTTTGTGAAGAGAATACATCCTCCAAATCCACTAAGAAAGGGTTTTACGAAATTCCCACCCTAAGGAGGTGAAATGGGGTGAATGGTTTCTGTGAAAATTTTACTCTCGGGGTTGATTGACTTGAAAATTAGGGTACAAACTCTCAGAAAAACGAGTATAACAGTTTTTCCAAAATCATCCCCAGACTTATACATATATTGACGCACAGCCCAAGCCGTTGGTCCTAAAGACATGGTCCTAAAGAAATTTGAAGGGTGTATTTTTGTGAAGAGTAGGTATCCACTAAGAAAGAGTTTTTCGAAATTCTACCCCTAAGAGGGTTTTTTTTAAATTATCGATGAAAAAAATGTGGGGTCTCCAACTGCTATACTGAACACATGGTAACCACTTTCGCGTCGGTGTCCATTCCACCCCGTTATCTTACATAATAAACTACAATAAATGCAAAAGTTTGGATAGATGGATGTTTGTTACTCAATCACGCCAGAACGGCTCATAAGATCGGGATAACATTTGGCACAGAGCTAGATTATGGTATGGTATAGCACATAGATTACTTATTTTTCCAGAGGTAAGATCCCGCGGGGAATTCCCGAACTCCACGCGGGCGAAGCCGCGGGCAAAAGCTAGTTGTAAATACATATATTCGAGAGCTAGAACCTTAGAATCCAGCAAATTGTCTCGAAACGTAACTGTACGATATAGATAGGTGAGTGCTGCAGGGACAGACAGTCGGACACTGGTTGCGGTGGGCAGAGGGCAGCGGGCAGAGGGCAGGGGAGCGAGGCTGCATGGCGACCGAGACGAGTGCGTGAGAGGCGCGTGCGTGCACGTTGCACCCTATCACTAACGATGTATTCATCTAACGATGCAAACAGTAATTAATGATTAGTAATGAGTAAACAGTTCGACACGCGAGCACGGCATGCGCGGTCACGCGGGCACGGGGGCTCGCGGGTGCGGGACGGGATGCAGCGCGCTCTCCTGGACGCGCGTCGTGCTCGCGACCACTCACCTGTCTGCCGCACGCTCACTCAATACTCAGTCACCTCACAGCTATTGTCCTCTTTATATGCCGCTAAATAACTCTAACGACGTAAAGTATACGCGTAGGGCTGACCGGTGACACGATCATTGTACCGTCCTTATTTGTGAAACGTTTTGAATTTCAACGCAATGGGTTCTTGATCTAATGTAGGTAGCATTGATGTATCCTGTGCCGGTGTCCGTAATTCGTTAAAGACAAACGTTTTGCTACGTAAAGTCGATTAGCGTAACTTTGATTCTTCTTTTATTCTCATCGTTTTATCTTTCAATTCGCGCGCTTCCGATCCTTGTCCCAGAATAACATTAATGTAGTCATCGATGGAGACATGTTGCGATGTCGGCAGCCCTGGACAGCAGACAGAGGACACGGACAGGTCGTAATAACGGACATCCAAAACCGCTGAGTGAAGGTCGCCTGAGCGCTCCTTTGTGTCGGTCGCATCATGTCGCACACACAGGTTATACCGCCAGGCGTCATTGCGCGCCGACGCCGGCCCCGCTCGTCTAGGCTTGCCACCCCGCGGATAGGTACTTAGTGAGGAGTGCGTGCAAAAGCAGCGCGGACGATGCACAAACCTGCTTGGTTGCGGTGTCGCCGTCAGGCCGCCCACGCCCGCCGCCACCTTTGCAGAGCTGCGACAAGCACTTCACGTGCCTTCTCATGCGTGTATGGCCAGTCCCCGGGCGCAACCCAAACTGTAGAATACTTATACCGCAGTGGCGCTGCCGGTAATATTATGACACATTGAATGTTTGGAATGAAATCTGTCACTCCAGTGCAGTCTATGTACTACAGTATGACCACTTGAAGTGAGCACTTCAAGATGGCGCTGCTTGTCAATATGTCAAACTTGGTACATTTCATTTAGTTTTGGGTTTTCCCGCCTGTACAGATAAGTTGGCTGAAGATGTAAGTGATGGAGACACGGAGACAGCACCAAAGGTAACAATATACGGTACCTACCACTTATACTCGAAAGTCATTTTTTTTTTCTAAAAAGTGATGATGAACTTATTGCTTTTGAGATTACATGAACGGCCACCGCGCGCCGCCGCGCCGCCGCGCCGCCGCGCCGCCATCTTTATCTGGGTTATCATAATTCGCCAATCCGTTAAGTACATTTTTATTACAAGAATGATCCATTACGACAATGGTGCCGATTTCCTTGTTTACAAACTAAAACTAATTTAAGTTCAGTACATCTTTTTCTTTCTATTTAATTAAGAAAAGGACAGAAGATAAGTTTTAGATTAGTCCTGTCAAATTAACCAGCGCCTGACACAAGTTTAGACGTGATTAAAAAGTAGACTACTAAAATTACATCAAATTACGTCAGGTGCTGACTAATTTGACAGGACTAAACTAATTTTTATCTTCTGTCCTTAAAAGGACAGCGCAGCTGTTTCTAATTTTACTTATTAAAATAAGTAAAATTAGAAACAGCTGCGCGCGCTTGAACGCCATTACTATAACACGCGACTAGTACCTAGTGCATTTGCAAACGAATGTCAACAAACAACAAATTCTTCTTCCGCAGCTAATAAAAGTCTTCACTTCATCTGAGTCCGAAACAGATTAAAAAGTATACGAGTAATACATTTCGTTGTTGCTTTGAGGTAGGTACGTCCAAAAGGTTTTAAAAGTTGTGCATTTGACATATTTTTTGGTTAACTAAACGTAATGTTATCGTAGGATTCTTTGAATATCTACATTACTAGCTACTTCTCCGTTGCTATGGAAAGACTGTCTATATCTGTCTAATTATCTACGAGTTTGCCGCATGCTCGGGAAGAAAACATGTCGAGTTGTAGTATAGAAAGAGCTTTGTCGATTCTTGGGGTAGAATAGAGATAGAATAGCCATGATACGCGGGCTGCAGGGCTATTGCGTACCTTTCTCTGTTGACAGTTCATAATGATGATCACTTGGCTGAGTGTTCATAAATGAACTGTCAAAAGGTAAGTTTCGTATGGGCTATGACCAGTGACCATCAAATATGACGTCATTGGTGCACATCGTCGCTGATGGTCATCGTAACTCATTTTGACAGTCGCTTTTGTATCGATAGTAGTGCGATTGTGTAAGTATAGTGGACATCTAAGTGATAATCACTGAGTTTGAAGTTGCTTTCGCGAATGACGCTACTCATAGGTAGTGGTTTTCAAGTTCAGTGATGAACACCAAAGCCGGTATCAAATACACACACGGTACACTACGTCTCTTGTTGTTTTATTGTTATGTGTGTTCGTGGTGAAGTATGGCACGTACAATAATGCTGGGATTTGCTGAAGAAAAGCGAAAACGAAGTTGTCTGCGAATTAAAGACGCCGTCTACGCGATTATGGAAAGCTAGAGATAATTTAAATATTCTATTGTGTGTTTATATAGCTTGTGATGTTCTAAAATGTTTATTTTCTTGCATTAATAGACGACCTCCTCCTACTACCTCCTCCTACGACCTCCTACTACTCCCACCACTGCGTGTTTGCAGAGCCTAGTTCGGATGGTCGGACCGTACCTTTTTGCGGTATTGCAAAGCTAGTTGAAGGGCCCCGTACGCCCGGGCCACGCTTTGGTTGTTGGTTGAATGGGCCCCGTACGCCCGGGCCACGCTTTGGTTATTGGTTGAAAGGGCCCCGTACGCCTGGGCAAAAACAAAAAAAAAATTAAAATGTGTAAACTAATTATTAGTTATGATCTAAAAGATGACTAGCCTTTGCCCGCAACTTTGCGGCGTTGCCTTGCCATTTGCACCGCTTTATCTCTGTGTTATCAACAGCTCACGATACTCTTGACGTATGCGTGCCCCGATGCCCAACGCGTCGCTCGTACGGTTCGGTAGGTATTTTTATCAGCAAAAACTGCACATTGTCGCCTTTCTCATAATTATTGATGTAAAGAGCAGGCCCAACCCAACACTTCATAAAAAAACCGACCAAGCGTATAAACTTTAGGGTGTTTTGTTATTAATCTACATATTTGCGGTTTTCAGATGTTTTCCTTTACATGTGCTGTAAGATATTGCTTCTTGCCAAATTTCGTGATTCTAGGTCAACGGGAACTACCTAATAGGTTTTCGACCCAACTTCCGGTTGACCTAGAATTGTCAATTTTGGTTACAGCACAAGTAAAGGGAAAATTCCGAAAAATAAAAAACGTTGAAAATTAGGGTAAATTTTGGTACTTACAAGTTTTCGCGAGCCCATATCTTTTTATCGTGTTGACTCAGGACCTTGATTTTTATACACCTAATATAGACCGAGCTGTTGGGCAGACACGCACACGTGCAGGCGTGTATACAGGGTGTAAACAGACTGTCCAAGCATTATGTACATCAAACTATAAGTTACTTTACTCAAAAATTATTGCTGGGAAATGACTTTTTTTTTGGGCGTCACGTTTTACGGTAGGATTCAATGTAACGCATTCATAAAATTGTGCTGATGGATGGATTGAATAGTACGGGGTCGTGAAGGTGTCTTAAGTAAAAAAAAATACATAAAAAATATGTATGGCATGCATGCGGCGTATAACATTGAAGGTTACATTATTCTTAACGTACCAGAGCACAGTGAGAGGCACAAGGTAGATGCATACTATACAATACAAGGCAAGTAGTAATATAGGTAACCTAGCTAATGTAATTGTTTAGGTGCTTCATTAGCTGGATGAGTAACTACTTAATATGCATATAATTATTTAAAAATATACCGCATTTAAAATTGTAATAATTCTGGTTGGCATGAGTCATCACAAGTACGTAAGTATCATGAAATATCGGGGCACGTTGCGACCTCGTGTTCGTGTAGTGACGCGATCTTGTGTCGTGGTAATCTCTGACTGCATCAACACAGCACAGCCTGCAGGCCGCCTCGGTTTTGTGCCAAGCTTCCCTAGTTGCGCGAGTTTCAACCAGGTGCTACCCGCAATGTACTGGCTGTCTTCCACCCATCTGGATTATGGTCTACGAACTGGATCTTAAAAATGGGCACGATGCTTTGTTGTATTATCGTCGCAACGTGCCAAAAATCCATGATGCGTCGTTGTGTTGTGTGTATGTGTTCTAGCCCTAGCTCAATAACATTAGCACGACTTATTAAGCAACCTGCGTGAGTGGTGAGTGGTGAGTGGTGACATCAATCATTACGAGCGAAGTAGCTCCTGCTTAGCAAGGCGCGGTTAACATAGGCTACATTTTAACCGACTTCAACAATAGGAGAAGTGGAAGGATTTTATCTTGTAAACCAAATTTAATAAGAGTAGGGATTGTTAGTTGTACATAGTATTAAAATTCCTGTTTTGAAATTACGAACAGATACTTTTATTATTTTTATTTGTATGTAGTATGTATGGAAAAATATGTATAGATAAGTGCTTGTGTTACAGTCGGATTTTTTAGTTTTTTATTATACTGGGTGTAAAGGCTGGTTGTGGCTTCACGAAGCCATCAACCAAGCTTTCTGTACATCAAACTAAGTAACTTTGCGCAAAAGGGTGGCTTATTTTTTTCTAAACAGACAGCAATAAAGCAGAATAAAAAAAAAAAAATATTGCTGGGATATGAGTGTTTTTGGTGTGAAAAATCACGTTATGTGGTGTTTATTTTGCAAATTGGTTTTTAGGAACACTGTTACAAGTATTATTTTTTTAACTAGATGGGACCGGTGTTTCGTAGGTACCTGACTACTCTGACAAGAAACAACCGACACGAACTCAGAGGTCATAGTCTCTTTTAAGGTCCAGACTTAATCTTGCTCTCTTAAGCTCTCTCAAACTCCTAACTCACATGAGAACTATGCAGATTTGAGTGGACCTGTCCAGTCAGTGCAAGCATTTGTCAGTTATCCTGTAGCTCGACTGATCGCGTTGCAACTTGCGCCGCCGTCGTCACTGACCCGATGCCGGTCGAGGTAGTGACTCGTGTGGGTACGTCGACCCCTATACGTGCCTATGCTGCTATCGTCGCCACGCAAAAATCTGTGTGCAGACCAGGAAGGGGGATGAGAAGAACTGTTTTGAACCTGCCAATAGGGGCTCGAAACAGCAAGGCCCAGCTACGGGCACGTGTGACAAGGAGGGTTTCGTGAAGATGGAGAGGAAGAAGAGCAAGAAGCTCCTAGTCGGAACCAGTGCTGGACCGCGCTGGCAGGACCTAATGTGCTGCGTCCGGCAAAACCAACGACGCAGCTTTATGTGTCCCGGCTACATCACACCACGAAGGTCGGGGAGATCGTGGAGTATGGCCGAGCGAAGACCAACTGGACCTTGAACTGGGTTGAGAAGTTGTTACCTGAAATAAATGATATATCAATATCATCATCATCATCATCATCAAAACATATATATATATATATATATTTATTTATTTATTTATTTATATATTATATTATATTTTTGTTAGGAAGAAATGAGGTTTTACGTAGCACATGTTAGTACTATGGCAAAGATTGACAACTTTGAATTGTGATTGGTCGCGGGAGACTTTTGGTTGCGAATATGGCTCAAAGTCTATATAAAATTATGATTATCTATATATATAAAAGAAAGTCGTGTTAGTTACACTATTTATAACTCAAGAACGGCTGAACCGATTTGGCTGAAAATTGGTGGGGAGGTAGCCTAGAACCGGGAGACGGACATAGGATACTTTTTATCCCGACGACCGCGTTCACGCAAAAAAAATATGAATAAAAACGTTTTTAAATAAATTAGCGCAACTGATAGCCCACGTCACGTAAGTAGGTAGGTACAAGGGAGGTAGGGTCGGTAGGTACTAGGAATGTAGGTAGGAAGGGTAGGTAGGTAGTGCTAGGGTAGGTAGGTACTAGGAATGTAGGTAGGAAGGGTAGGTAGGTAGGGCTAGGGTAGGTAGGTACTAGGGAGGTAGGTAGGGTAGGTAGGGTAGGGTAGGTAGGTACTAGGGAGGTAGGTAGGGTAGGGTAGGTAGGGTAGGGTAGGTAGGTACTAGGGAGGTAGGTAGGGTAGGTAGGGTAGGGTAGGTAGGGTAGGGTAGGGTAGGGTAGGGTAGGGTAGGGCAGGTGGGGTAGGTTGGGTAGGTAGGGTAAGTAGGGTAGGTAGTTTAGGTAGGGTAGGTAGGGTAAGTAGGGTAAGTAGGGTAGGTTGGATAGGAAGAGTAGGTTGGGTAGGGTAGTCGCAATATTATTTAATTGCATTATGTGACGCAAACGAAGTTGCGCGGGTCAGCTAGTATAATAATAAAAAAAACATGCCTGCCATATCAAAAAAATAATTAAAAAGTGAACTAAAAAATTAAAAACAAGTTAGATGATTTTAGTATCAAGGCAGGAACTAAATACATTATTATTTTATTATAATAATAATAGTTTCGTTACCCACCTGCTCCATAAGTCAGGTAGTCCCGCGGAACCCAAGAATTATAGGCCGATCACGTGTTTGTCGACGGTCTATAAACTTCTTATATCCATTTTGAGAGCGAAAATTAATACACACATTGACAAAAACTTCATTATGTCTGCTTCTCAAAATGGATGTAGGAATGGATCCCGCGGTACTAAGGAGCTACTCCTCATCGACATGGCCATTAGCCAACAGGTTCGTCGCTCTCGCAAGGATCTGGCGACATGCTGGATAGATTATAAGAAGGCCTACGACTCGGTGCCACATTCATGGCTCATGAGGGTGCTGGAGTTGTATAAGATAGGTGCAACTCTACGTACCTTCCTTGAGTCGTGTATGGGGCAATGGAAGACTGTCCTTCGATATCCAGGATGTCGACAGATCCAGGGGAACGGTGAGCCTATATGGATTAAACGGGGAATATTCCAGGGTGACAGTCTGAGTCCACTTTGGTTCTGTCTAGCCCTGAATCCTCTAAGGACATTGCTGGAGGATTCAGGTCTAGGCTACCGGTTGAGGAGAGATGTCATATCTCACCTGCTCTACATGGATGATCTGAAACTCTTTGCCCCCAACAAATTGCGGCTGATGGAGTTACTAAGAGTAACTGAAACTTTTAGTAGCGCCATCGGGATGGAATTTGGTGTGGACAAATGTGCAGTCATGTATGTAAAGCGAGGGGCGATTATGGAATCCGAGGGAATTCAGCTCTCGGATTCCATACACCTGAGATCCCTCTCCTCAGCCGAAAGCTATAAGTATTTGGGTATGTCGGAAGCATTAGGCATTAACGTAACTGACATGAAGCAATTGTTGAGGGAACGCTTCTTTGGACGCTTGAAGAAGGTATTAAATAGCCTTCTTTCAGGTGGGAACAAGGTGCGCGCCTTCAATGGTTGGGTCATGCCGGTTTTAATGTACTCCTTCGGCATACTCAACGGACGTTGGACTCAGACGGAACTCGATACCCTGGACAGGAGAGTCCGTACACTGCTGACCGCAAACCGAATACATCACCCACGATCATCGGTGATGAGACTGTACATCCCGCGGAAGTGCGGAGGTCGAGGCTTTTTAAACGCGAAGACCCTCCACAACCGCGAGGTGTGCAGTCTCAGAGAATATTTTTTAAAAGCCAAAGTGGGTATGCACCGAGATGTGGTCGTAGTAGACAAAGGACTCACCCCGCTGTCCATGGCTAAAGAGAACTGGCGCAAACCTGAAGTAATTACTACCGATGACCGCAAGGAAGTATGGCAAGGCAAGGAGCTTCACGGGCGCTTCTACCGGGCTCTTCATGGGCCCGATGTAGATTTTCTAGCGTCCGTGTCCTGGCTACGTTTCGGTGACCTCTTTGGGGAAACTGAAGGTTTTGTCTGTGCGATTATGGACGAAGTTATGTTGACGAATAACTACCGGAAATATATTATGAAGGACGGGACGGTTGACGTGTGTCGGGCATGCCACCGTCCGGGTGAGTCCATCAGACATATTATTTCTGGTTGTTCTCGTTTGGCTAACGGCGAGTACTTGCACAGGCACAACCAAGTAGCCAGGATTATTCACCAGCAACTTGCATTGAAATACAAACTTGTGGAATCTGAGGTACCGTACTACAAGTATGTGCCCGACCCAGTTCTCGAGAAAGACCATGTCACGCTGTACTGGGATCGGTCTATCATTACTGACAGGACTAATGTAGCCAATAAGCCTGACATAGTGGTAATAGACCGATCAGCGCGCCGCGTAATGATAATCGATGTCACCATCCCGCATGACGAGAACCTCGTGAAAGCTGAGAAAAAGAAACGAATAAAATATCTCGACTTGGCACACGAGGTTGTCGACATGTGGAATGTGAACTCGGCTGTCATTGTGCCGTTTGTCGTAACGGCCAATGGCCTTATGGCTAAGAGCCTCGACGACCATCTTTCGAAGCTCCCCTTAGGCGGTTGGATCAAGGGCAGATTCAGAAGGCAGTACTCCTCGATACGGCTCGCATTGTGAGGAGGTTCCTGTCTCTGGAGCCCTGACCACCGGTAGCTTGGACCCGGTTCCCGACACCAGCGGACCGCTAGTTTTTTATATTTTTAAATGTTTTTTATATGGATTTTTTAAAGAAATATTTAAAAATGTTAAAACATGTGTATATATAAATGAATAAAGGAATTATAATAAAATATTGTTTTATATTTGGATATTTAAAAATATAATTTATATGTGTAAAAATAAATAAAGGAAATTATAATAAATATTTACTGTGCAATTAAAACGCCATTGCGCCCAAAAATAGAAAACTGCTGTACCTTGTAAAGAGTAGGTATCCACTAAGAAAGGGTTTTTCGAAATACCACCCCAAAGAGGGTGAAATGGGGTGTTGATCGCAGAGCCTAAACCGCTGGTCCTAAAGACGTGAAATTTGAAGGGTGTATTTTTTGTGAAGAGTAGGTATCTACTAAAAAAGGATTTTTCGAAATTCTACCGCTAAGAGGGTAAAATGGGGGTGTTGAATTTTCTGTAAAACGTAGTGTTCTCTTGGTCATTTGACTCAAAAATTGGTGTACACACTCTTCAATTAAAATTATGAAACACGTGTATCACAGTTTTGGCGTGCATGTTGCGTAGGCCGTGCGGGACGTGATTTTTATTTAATTACCGATGAAAAAATTCTATGTGGGGGGCTCCAAATGATATACTGAACACGTGGCAACCATTTTCGCGTCGGTGTCCTTTTTACACCCGTTATCTTACATAAATGCGAAAGTTTGGATGGATGAATATTTGTTACTAAATCACGCCAGAACGGCTCAAAAGATCGGGATAACATTTGACACAGAGCTAGATTATAGTATGGTATAGCACATAGATTACTTATTATCCCAGAAGTAAGATCCCAAGGGTAATTTCCGAACTCCACGCGGGCGGAGCCGCGGGCAAAAGCTAGTTGTATACTATAACTCAAGGAGCTCAACGACACGACGACGAGCAATATCAAAGAAAGGACATTTGCGTTGGTCGCTTATAGTACTCAAACTGCCAGACAATCGTTAAAACCAAAGGAAAGTAACAAACAAAAAATAACCCCCATGGAGGGACCATGTGGGTAATTTTTTCACATTCACAATAATCAAATAATAAAACACTTAACTAATTAAGTGCTGTACGGTAGGGCTCAATGTAACGCACTTAAAACATTGTGCTGATGGATTCAGGGGTCTTGGAGTCCAGGGCTGCGGGACTGTTCGAAAGAGATACCGCGGCCCTGGAACACAAAGGGCAAGGAAGGAACATGGATGGGTTTTAGTCAGTACAAGTTGAAAATTTGGCCTTCAAGATCGCCGTAAGTAAAAGGGTCCGGTCATGTATAGTCCAGAACGAACCAAGTTATCACAATGCCGGACAGAACACGACCGTGCCTCTCGACTTCGTTGAGGGTGAGCTTAGGTTAGACATATGCAGGCTGCAGCCGGAGCTTCTGATTCCTGTGCCGTGCCAGCCGTGTGACCGCGCCAGCCGCGTGACAGTGAGATTAAAAGTGTATTCGTCGAATATGTTTGTTTACACAATTCGGTGGAAATACCGCTCCGCCCCTTATACTTGTTTGTTAGGATGGCGCGCTATTTGTTCAAGTAACGAGGCCGCCGCCGCCTGGCCAGTGGCGAGTTCTGGGAAGGAGATTGTGATGCGTCGTGACGTGGTATCAGTGTATCTCTCGCGGACTTATCAGTACTCGGAACTGTCGACAACGAACAACAAGTCAACAAGAGATACTGCACGAGTGGACGTGTGTGGTTGGACCCTCTCTCCAGCTAATTCTGGACATCACATTACATTAGTGCGTCTTCAATTTTACTCTTTAGCCTATATTGTCCCACTGCTGGGCAAAGGCCTCCCCATAGCCTGCCACTCTTCCTTCCGTGCGGTTTGCTCCGGCCAATCTCCTAACCTTCATTCAATAAATAAAATCAAATAACGTTTACTCCGGACAATCAATACTAAGTACTTATTTATTATAGCTAACCCATATAAGGTTAGTGAAAGAAAAAGATACAGTATACAGACATTGATATATTAAACACAATCCCGGATCTACGATTTTTTCCGACCGGGGCTGAAACTTGATGGTGGCGCCCCTCTCTCCAACGTTTGAGAAAAATTACTTAAAAAAAAATCACAAATATAATAATGGTTGGCATATTTCGAATTAATTTATAAAGAAATTAATGGGTTAGTTCAAATAAAATGTTCGAAATAATTTTTTTAATAGCTAATGACGTAAATTTCAGCAAAAAGACGTCAATTATTGACACGGCAAATCTCAAATCGGCATCTTGAGTCCACAAGTTCACTTGTAGTGTGGGCCAGTGTGGCGCCTTTTTCTTACAACTCAACGGTGAGCAGCCAAGCAGGCTTTTGTATACTAATTAAGCACTTTGTGGAGTAAGTTTTTAATTTTTAATCATACTGTATTATGATTTTGGCACCCCCTGATACTGCCGCCCGGGGCGGGTGCCCCGGTTTGCCCCCCCATAGATCCGGGGCTGATTAAACATCAATGCTTACAGGCTGTATTAGTCACAATTTATCATTAGCTAAATATGTTGAGACACGAGCTCCAGGTAACGTGGGACAAGGGCAGAAGACTGGTTTACTGGACTCACACAAGCTAGTTGTTCGAGATGCATGCTTCTACGAACTCATCGACTGCCTAGCCTTTTCCCAACTATATTGGGGCCGGCTTCCAGTCTAACCTGACGCAGCTAAAAAAAGCAGTCAAAATAAAGCAGCATGCAGCTACATAGCAGTATTTTACATAGAGCGACTGTCTATCTACCCTCCACACACCAGTTAGTACTAGGTATTTCTGGGTAATAAGATACCCCTAGGTAAGACTGGCTGTTAGACTTTCTGGCCACTGACTACCCTTGGCTTAACGTACTTTTCGAGGCGCGGAGCAAACTCGGTATGGCAAGGGTGGTCACCCATCCACGGACCAATCCAGGCAAGCGCGGCTTAACCTAAAGATTGACCCAAACAGCTGTTATTATTTAGCCACGAGCTCGTCCATCTACAAACTATAGACCCAAATGTAGGGGAGCCGTACCTCCCTGCTATCGTCTCCAGGCTGGAGCTGGACAATGAAGCAAGCTTCTTTCGAACGATGCAGATTCGGGACTTGCTTTCACGCAGTCAGTATCGGTAATGATCGGTTTTTTCGATCAATCTAGTCAAAGAGATAAGATTTCGCACGATATTGCTAATTTAACAATCTTTCATCAAAATTTATGCGAAATCAGCAATAAAAAAGACGAACTAGAACTTTATGTGGAAAACATAGTGCCTAAATTGGACTTCCTCTGTGTTACTGAACATTTTCTAAACAAATTAAATGCTCCTTTATTTGCACTGACTGACTACAACTTGGTTTCATACAATAACAGGATAAACAAAAAAAGAGGTGGTAGTTTTATCTTAGGATAAAGAAATAGACAAGTCTTGGATTGTGCGCAAATAAACAAATTATATAAATCGGAATCATTCGAAATATGTTGCACTAAAGATGTTGATACCGGGTTATATATATGCTGTTGTTATCGAACCCCCGATGGTAAAAACTTTAAAATATTTATAGAAAAATTGGAAATATTGTTAGAATATTTTTTTCATAAAAAGTGTATTATATGTGGTGATTTTAACATCGATCTCCTCTGTGAAAGTAAAAAGCGTACAGAGTTTAAAAGTCTTTTACGATGTTATAATTTCAAACCACTTATTCAATCGGCAACTTTCATTTGAAATCAGTCATCTTCTTGTCTGGATAATTTTATCACTAACATAGACAGCGCGTATATTCAGGAAGTTTCTATAGATCACAATGGCTGATGACACGCAGGACTTTTTCGTAAACTGACACTTCAGAGGGTAATGGAAAAAAGCTAAACAATAACCAAAAGATTATTATTAAAAAACGTATGTTTACAAAAAGTAACCACGACATTTTTAATGAAAAAATATTAGGTATCGACTGGTTTTCAATGGGAGTAAACACATTTTTAAACAAATTTCATGATGAAGCATTTTCATGAAGCGAAAGAAACACGTAGTTTTAAATGATAACAGAAATGGTATAAAATGGGCCACAAAGGGTATAAGGGTTTCGAGTAAAATGATAAGATTTTAGTGTGTAAATAATGGAAGTTATCATAATATCATACTTACTTATAAAAACAATTATATTAGATTATTTAGGAAAACTGTTAAAGTGGCTAAAAGTTTTGCAGTCAGGGTTCAAATACAGAAAGCTAAATCTGGCAAGTAGTAAATCACCATAGAAACAAAAACAAACAAATAAACTTAAAAAAAACGAATTGTAAAATTGGATGATAAAATAATTTGATGACCCCAGGGAAGTTGCAAATGTATTCGTTGAACAATTTAATTGTTATAACCACTCATTGGAGAATGCCGAAGAATATAAATCATTTTTCTATTTAAAACATTCTACTGATAGGGTAAATAGTGAAATGTGTTTGACGTCCATAGCTCCTGAGGAAATAACAAAAATTGTAGGGTCAATGCCTAACAAAACTTCAAGCGGATACGATGACTTGCCAATAAGTGTTTTAAAGCAACATATTAAAGTTCTTGCGCTACCTCTATCAGTCTTTTTCAATAAGTGTTTCGATGACGGTATTTTTCCGGAACAGCTTAAGATAGCGAAAGTTAAAATTAAAATTCGTCTAGTCACTCATCTCAATAGTAAAAAAGTTATAAATAAAAGGTTATCAAAAAGGTGTTGGAACTACAGAAGCTATTAGTACTTTAGTTACCGACGTGGTGGATAAACTAAATAAAAAATTTAAGGAAGCTGGAATTTTCTTAGACTTAAGTTCTGCATTTGACACTGTAAATCATACATTATGGCTTGCCAAAATGGAACATTACGGGATAAGAGGACAAGTTCTAGCGCTTTTTCGGTCGTATTTAACTAATAGAAAAATGTTTGTAAAAGTAAAAGATATAAATCAGAATAATTTTCAAGAAGTCTATCATTCAAAGTTACGAAGGGTTTTGACAGGTGTCCCACAGGGTTCTATACTGGGTCCAATCCTATTTTTAATTTTTACAAATGATTTACTTAACCTAGCAACAAAACTTAATTCAAATTTAAAACTAATAGCATTTGCAGACGACACCAATGCTATTGTTAGTGAAAGTACTGCAGATGCTTTGAGCAGCACTATAAACACGGCTCTTGAGTCATTTCAAAAATGGTTTACAGCAAATAAGTTAAAAATTAATACTAAAAAAACAAACATAGTACTGTTCAAGTCTACATCACGCGGTAGTGATAATCTAGACGTCGAGTTAAATGGAGATAAAATAGATATTATAGACTCAGTAAAATTTTTAGGGGTTCATATTGATTCATTATTAAGTTGGAAAAATGAACTAAAAGCCATAGACGGGTCAATATCATCAGCATGCTATGCCCTCAGGAGCCGGCGAGAAGAACTTAATATAGATATTTTAAAATCGGTTTACTATGCATTGGTTGAGTCAAGATTGAGATATAGTATTCAACTATGGGGAAATAGCTACAAGTATAATTCTGATAGAGCGCTTGTGCTACAGAAGAGGGCCATCAGAACAATAGTTCGTATTCCCCAAATCGAGTCCTGTCAGGAACATTTCAAAAATCTATCAATACTAACAGTACCTAGCCTTTACATACTTATAGTCTTGACTAGCCTAGCGAAACACATAAGTGACTATGAAACGCATGATGGAAGACTTAAAAGGGAAAGCACAAGGAACCAATATTTGAAGCATAAAGTGAACCCTAAATTAAATATTGTAACGCACTGTGTACAGTATCAAGCGGTAAAATTATTTAATTGCTTGCCTAAGGACATAAAACAACTGCTATATAGAACCATCTTATTTAAAAATAACATAAAGAACTTCTTACTGGAAAAATGTTTCTATTCTGTGGATGAGGACTGCCACTTGTGGCTGTCCTGAAGTTATGCGCACGGACTCAATAAAATATCTGGGAGTCTGGGTCGATAGCACGCTGACATGGGGTGGGCAGATCGATTCACTGGTCTCTAGGGTAAGAAAACTATTTTTTGTTTTTAAAAATCTAAGGACCTCCGCAAATTTCTCTACCCTGAGAACTGTGTACTTTGCTCTTGCCCATTCCATTTTAACGTACAGTATCTCGGCCTGGGGGGGTGCCGGTAAATGTCTTTTGCTGCGTCTGGAGAGGGCCCAGAGGGCTGTTCTTAAGGTAATGGCCTTCAACCCTATCGCTTCCCTACCAACGAACTGTACACGCTATGGAAGCTCCCTACAGTAAGGCACTCTTTTGTGCTGAGTACAGTGTTGCGGAAACACTCAAATATGGCTTTTGACCCTGAGTTTAGAAGACAAAAACGTAGAACTGACAGAGTCTGCCCGACATCAGCTGTTAAATTGGAAGTAGTAGGCAGTTCACTTTCTGCAGTCCCGTGCACAACAGAATAAATAAAGTCCTGACTATTTAGCCATGTACTTTCCGGGATTGCAAAAGAATAATTTATAATTGGCTTCATACTCTCACTTACGAAGAATTGGAGATTTTAGTAAAACCCTAAAGACCTTTCTTCCGCAGACATGCACACGTAGCGTAGAGTTGCTCGTGGGGAGGATTCACAAGTACACTCTACACTTACACCCCACATACACGCACTACACTCACATACAAATCACTCACATGCACAAACTAAGCACATTATTATTTATTTTTTCTGTTATTTCTGTTTAACTTTATAGTATTTTAATATTTTAAATTTATTTTTAATTTTTCCACCTCTGGAATTTGGAAGGCTGTCGTCTCCCTCTTGGAGGTGGGCGTTAATAGCTGCGACTCAGTTTTAACTAATGTAGCTATTTACGAACGCAATCAATTTTTGTAAAATGTGTTTTGGTTCCAATAAAAATTTGAAAGATTTGAATTCATGACTCAGACATTAGTGTAAGGATGATTTTTGTCCTAAATTGTTTCAACTTTTTGTATTCCGAATTTATGGTTATGATGATATCCGACTTGATTATTAATGGACATTGTTGATTGTTTTTATTTTATTTTATTTTATGAGAGATGTTTTTAATGGATTTTTGTGTTTATGTTTTAATTTTTAACGTTTGATCATTTTTGGTATAACGAATAAATATGTATTTCAATGAATTTCATGTAAATGATTTTCGACAACAGATGAATTTAAATTGTAGGTATGATTTTCTTTTTAAATGAATTATTATTATTGGACATTATTGGTTATTTATTATGTTATATGACATGTTATAATAATGGATTTTATGTAATATGATTTTATTTATTGACATTTGATGAAGTTCTTGGTATGACATATTTAAATATTTTTCAACACACTTGCTTTAACTTTTAACTATTTCTATTTAACTATAGAAGAAGGCACTTTCCCAGAAAAACTATCGGTTATAAAGCCAGTGTTTAAAAAAGGAGACAAAACCAACATGAGTGATTACAGGCCCATTGCATTAATACCTATTTTTGGGAAAATCTTTAAAAAGGTGATCTTTAACTGTCTTTATAATTTCTTTGAGGCAAAAAACATCCTAACGCCCAATCAATATGGTTTCAGAAAAAACAAATCCATAAACGTAGCAGTTTATAACTTCTTACAAAAGGTAATGATCAACTTGGATAAAGGGTTGCCAGCTGTCGCATTATACATGGACATGTCGAAAGCTTTCGATCGTGTCGATCACAAAATCCTCTTAAGAAAGTTGTATGCATATGGTGTAAGAGGAAATGTGTACAAACTCATAGAATCGTACCTTAGCAACAGGCAACAATTCACAGAAGTAAGGAGGATAAATCTTAGTACTAAAACAGAAGAACCATATGTATCTGAATCTTGAACAGTTAAATTCGGCGTTCCTCAAGGGAGTATTATCGGCCCTCTGTTCTTTCTGATCTATATAAATGACATGCCCTCGGTAACTATTCATGACGTTACACTGTTTGCTGATGACAGCACCGTTTTATTTGCTAATGATAATTCAATTAATTTAGAATCTGACATTAACCAAACAACATTATTGATTATAGATTGGCTTAAAATGAATAATTTAATGATTAATATTGATAAAACTAAAGTAATGGATTTTAAAATAAGAACTAGACGTACAGGTGCTCTAAAAATTCATTACCTAGATAGTGACATTGAGGAAACGGAAGTAACGAAATTTCTAGGGCTACATATTGACCACAAACTTAATTGGAAATGTCATATTGAGCATGTTTGCAAAAAGCTGCGACAATTTTCATATTCACTATATAGATTAGGGAAAATAGCGAATCAGAGTACTTTGCTAACAGCTTACCATGGTTACGTTGGCTCTATTCTCAGATACGGTGTAATATTTTGGGGCAACAGTACGGAAAAAGAGCGCGCTTTCATTGCTCAAAAAAGCTGCATCAGGGCTATATTTAATTTATGCGGAACTGACTCCTGTAAGCCATTTTTACAACAACAAAACAATAAATTATTAACACTGCCATGTACGAGTATCTATATACTGGAGGCAGCAGTATTTGTTAAAAACAATATCCACATGTTTAGCTATTACACGCGTATACGGCGTAAGGACAAATTACGTACAGCAGCCAGTAAAACTCGTCTAATGCATGAGAGCATCTTTTGTTCAGCTTCTCGCATCTTTAATAATATACCGGGGCCTAATAGAACAATTATGAAAAAGGAAAAATTTAAAAAGGCTCTCCATGATCTGTTTAGTAAACAAAAGTTACTACTCTGTAAAAGAATTTCTGTCCGACAAGTCTTTGCTTCCCACCTAGTCATGATGTGTTCGATGATGTTCTCTTCAGTAAAATCTATTTTTTAATTTTATGTATGATTTCTACAATTTGACATTTTAATTAGTTATGAATAATTTTATTTTTTTGAATTTTATGTGTATAATTTGACATGTTCCTATCTTAATTTATTATGTTAGACTTTATCTTTTTATCTTTTGAGTGTTATATGTAATTAATTTTATTTTCTATATTATTTGAATTTGACATTTCTCTCATTTTTTTTTTTCTCATTTTTTTTTTTTTTTCTGACTGCCTCGTTGGTCGAGTGGTCGCAAGCGCGACTGCTGAGCATGAGGTCCTGGGTTCGATTCCCAGGTCGGGCAAAGTGCTAATGGGTTTTCCATCAGGAATTTCTCAGTAGTAGCCACGGAGTCTGGATTTGTGCCCGGTTGATGGCAATAGGCTCGCCCCCTATTACATGGGACTTAAAACATAACTGGCGAAATGTGGGTGTACTATTAGGTACACCTCTGCCTAACCCTACGGGGATTACAGGCGTGATGTTATGTTATGTGACATTTCTCTTAATTTGTGCCCTTTTGGTTTTTTTTTTTTTTTTTTTATTTATTGGTCTAGAGGGAAAGTAATAATAATTAGTAATAATGTTAATTTTATTGAACAGTCAACTTCTGTGTGATTATTGTATGCCTTACGGGCGGGAAATAGCTGATCAAAATGTTCAACTATTTAAGAACTGTACCTACCTATGATCCACAATAAAATATTTTGAATTTGAATTTGGATTTGAATTTTGCTCATAAAATGGCTCTAATTTCACTGCAATTAGGCACGTAATGACACCTGTAATCAAATTGTGACTTTTTCATTGCTATTATTCACAAGTGAGTTATAGGTTTTTTTTATTATTTTATTCGTTGAGTTGTTTTTGTTCTTAAATAAGTTTCGATCGTGTAAATCGTGTTTAAAAGTACAAATAAATTAATTTTAAACACACTTGCTCATCAAATGGCTCTAATTTCACCGCAATTAGGCACATAATGACTCCTGTAATCAAACTGTGACTTCTTCATTGCTATTATTCACAAGTGAGTTATAGGGTTTTTTTTTATTGGTTGAGTTGCTTTGTTCTTAAAAAAGTTTCGATGACTGATTGCTGTGACGCCGCCGACACCCATTGTCAAACTAGAGCATGTACCTGCCGGTTAGCTGACACGAACAATACTGTATACTACGGTTACCTATCATAAGTTCGAAACATATTTTTTTTGTAGAATTTAATTTCACCTAAAATATTCAACTATTGTACTCATTTCATTTCATTTATTCAATTACAATTTTACAATTGTGTCTGAATGTGTTACATAAATAAATAATCAAACAACAATAAAAATAAAAAAAACACTAATATACCATTACTATCTCAAATAAAATTAATAAAAATCGCAAAACCAAAACAATGTCAACATAAAAAAAAACCATTAGCGAATATATTCAATTACCATTAACTCCTTAATAGTACATATGTTTCGAACTTATGATAGGTAACCGTAGTATACAGTATTGTTCGTGTCAGCTAACCGGCAGGTACATGCTCTAGTTTGACAATGGGTGTCGGCGGCGTCACAGCGCGGTCCTATCGCGGCGCCGTCACGTGGTGTTTGTGCTGTGACAGCAGCGCTGGCAGGAGATCGTAGGACGTCTGTGTCCGTACTCCAGGTATGTAGCGCGCGTGTGCAACAATACCCGGGCGACCTCTAGAAGGCGCCGCTCAAGATGGAATAGGTAGTTACAGTTATAGTTTCACCAGTGAGCAGTGAGCAAACATGCTTTGGGAATTGATAGAAGCTTGACAGGTTTGGGTAGATTGACCTCATGATCGTCTCGCTATTGGAGGATGTACTCAGTGTTCCTAGTTGAAGAAAATCTGAGTTATCTTTTTAACTTCATGATTGAGCTGTCGTCGTCTATAAACGAATAAAAAATATTTTAGGAAGGGGTTACAAGAATGAAAAAACCGGCCAAGTGAGGGTTCCGTATAAACTTGTAAGTATTTTTTCATTTAAGTTATTTTTAAAGTAGTCACATTTATTGATTTATAATACTATGTGAAAAAAGGCCCAATTTCATGTGATTCGCATTTGTAAATATATTTAATAAGTTAACTACTTAAACAAACACACATTATCAGCGCAAACTTCGCAACAGATCACCATTTGTATGTAAATAAAGAAATAAAAAACACAACAAATAATATTTACAGTAACTGTACGGTTTGAAACGAATTACTTATAAGTTATAATTTAGTAAATTAGAAAAAGCAAAACATTCAAGATTGCGATATAAATTGCTTGTCACATCTATATACATATAATAAGATAGTAAAAAAACTGTGTCTGTACATGGAATATATTAAAAAAAAAAATTGTGGGGGGTTTAGAAACAGTAATAGAGCACGAATCCAAAAAAAAAATTCTGTCTGTTTGTCTGTACACGCTAATTTTCGAAACTACTCGACGGATTTGAATGATTTTTTTTTGTTGTAAAGGTATTAAGTCTGGGCAACATATAGGCTATAATTTATCTTGGAAACTTGAACACCTGATGCAGAACCGCAACAGACCAGCTAAACTATAAGAGATACAAAAATGGTACCATAGCAAAAATTGTTCCACGTAATGAGCATTTTCTGCTAAGAGAATAAATTTGAAGATCTGGAACAGCTGATGTGGAACTCCAAGAGCCCAGCCACACTATAACATATATAGGAATGACGTCTTAGCAAGAGTTGTTCAGACTGATAAGCACTCTCTGTTGACGTATAAAAATTGAAGATGTGGAACACCTGTTGTGGAGTTCCAAGAGCCCAGTTACACTATAATATATATAGGAATGACGTCTTAGCAAAAGTTGTTCAGCCTGATGAGCACTCTCTGTTGACGTATAAACATTGAAGATCTGGAACACCTGATGTGGAAATTAGAGCTATCACTAATTTCACTGTATTTCTACCAAGGGTATCGTATTACCCAGAACTAACTGGGTTGTGGAGGGCAGATAGACAGTCGTTCCATGTAAAATACTGGTATTCAGCTGCATCCGGTTGTACTGGAAGCCGAACCCAACATCACTACATATTATAACACAATGTGGGTGAGCAGCGGTGGGCCAGTGGTAGCAACCCCGAGTTACGAACAGTAAGTCGTGGGTTCGAACCCAGGCAGGCGTATTACTTTGAGTAATTTATTTCATCACCACTGCTCTCAAAAACGGTGAAGGAAAACATCGTTAGGAAACCGGCATGTCCTAGAACCAAAATTCGAAGTCATGTGAAATCTACCAATCCGCACTGGGCCCGCGTGGTGGATTATAGCCCAATCCCTCTCATAGAGAGGAGGCCTGTGTCCCAGCAGTGGTAACATTATAGGCTGATGATGACGTGTCTCCGCCGCGTCTATCGGTCTGTTCGCGATAAACTCAAAAATTACTGCACTGATTTTCATGTTGTTTTCTTAAATAGATAGAGTGGTACTAAAGGAATTTTTTAGTATATAATTTGTCAAGTTTTTGTACAGATTGGCTAAAATATAATGATATATGTTGGATGTGTTGGAAAAAATAAGCCGTCTGGTGGAGGTTTCAACGAAAACGCTGCCCTTTAAGATATAACAAAATGATGAATGGTAGAATTGTATATCTTATATAGGTCTACAGAAAAATCCGCGATGGCTTACGAGTATGTCTATCTCTTAAGGATCTCTAAGATCTACAAATAGCACAAAATAAAATAATTAAACTTCTATTCAACTACGGTTATCACACACCCACATTCGAACTATACAAAAACACGAAACTAATGAGCATTAATCAACTTTACACATTCAATTCTTGCGTTCTCATTCGAAAAATTCTTAACAAAACCATACACACACAGTTGTCCTTTAACACGAAAACATCCAAATACAGCCAAAGAAACCCTAACCAAATCCAGACGCGTCCCCTGCGAACGCAATATGGCAGGAAAAATATAAAGTACGAAGGTGTTCAACTTTACAACAGTCTACCAGCAGATATCAGGAACACATCTTCTTTCAACCTATTTAAAGCTAAACTCAGGCAGCACGTCACTAACAACACAAAACTATTAAGTTACTCACAATAATATGTCGACATCGTACCCACCTGTATTAAGCTAACAAAACTGTTAACTACTGGACTACAATTTACCTTAGTTATGTATTTATTCTGCAAGTGAACAATGTATGTTCTTTTAGAATAATTAAAGAATCTTTAAACCTATACTATACTATATCCATTTTAATACTTTGAAAATGGGCAAACTAGGTTCCCATGAGTTGAGGAAATGGGATCATCATGATTACTTTTGGTCGCGATAACCGACATCCACGCAGGCGAAGCCGCGGGCATCAGCTAGTTATTTAATATAGACCATTATTATGAAGTTTAGTAAAGTTTCAGTGAATGCTACTGAACAGAGAAAGAATAGTAGATAGATATACGAGTAGGTAGTTTAACAAATGTTCTACGTGATTCTTTAAATTGGCATAACTTTTGAAGTAAAACTTCTTTAGGCGCGACTAGGGAGTAACTCAGATTTTTTTTCTGACGGAAGAAACGCTTACTATATTTAAAAATGGAACGATCTTATACTCAAAAGCATGGCAACCAAGGAGCCAACTCGGCTGCTTAAAATCAAAACATAGTAACTCGTTCCAACAAAAATGTTCAGGAGAGCCAAAAAACTGGTCGGCTACTTTGATTCGTTCGCCCGAAGAAACCAGAAGAGATAGCGATTTGGATGTTTGGCGAAAAGTTGTGCTATATTGTTGACATTTTAGTTTGTTATACTCGTAATATTTTTAGAGTATAGTTACAGTTGAATCGCTCATACTTTATTTTTATTTGTGAATTTACCCAAATATGAATGTAAAAACAATATCAAAACTTAGTAAGTCTGCTTACTAGGTTATCAATTTGATTTTCTATGGTAAACGTGAAGACTAAACAAATTCATTATACATTACGGCTGCTTAAAATCAAAACATAGTAACTCGTTCCAACAAAAATGTTCAGGAGAGCCAAAAAACTGGTCGGCTACTTTGATTTGTTCGCCCGAAGAAACCAGAAGAGATAGCGATTTGGATGTTTGGCGAAAAGTTGTGCTATATTGTTGACATTTTAGTTTGTTATACTCGTAATATTTTTAGAGTATAGTTACAGTTGAATCGCTCATACTTTATCGTTCTGCAAAGCACGCAGTATACGCCTGGACCGATAAAATTGCTTGTAACTCATTTTATTATTTTTTAACACGGAGCGAAACACTCGTGCGCCGGTGACACTGGACTTACTAAACGAAATGTCATCTATTTTACAATCGGCGCCAAATTCAAAACATAGCAAGTTGGTATTTCAAATTCATAACTTAGTAAGTCGCTTGAGCTGCTAGGGTTTTAAATTTGTATTTTGACATACTAAGTTTAAAATTTGTACTTCAAGGAAATTTTCGTAATCATGCCAAATTGCTTAGACTTGCTAAATATTTTTTTTTAAATTACGTATGAAACTGGGTGTTTTAAGGTCCACATCATTTTGATACTGCCTAGTAAGTCGAAAAACACCAAAAGCCGTTTTTTTTTCAAATCACCTGTTACTAGGTTTTGAATTTGGGCAGCCGAACTTATCAAAGGTTTTATTTAAATATCGAATTGGCTTGCAAATAGAAAGCAGATTATTGAAAAAAAAACAAATGAACTCATCAACGCGAGAAAAAATATTGTTGTTTGTGTGCATCATTGATTTTGAAAATTTTAATTCATTTCCTCGCATTATTTGCATGCCGTTTTTAGTAGGCGAAAGAACTATGTTTGTGTTATAAAATCTGTAAAACACCATATTTCAGGCAAATAAAGTCAAAGTCAAAGTTTTTGAAGTAAAACTTCTTTAGGCGCGACTAGGGAGTAACTCAATTTTTTTTTTAAATCTCTAAATATACTTGTTTATTTATTACTTTTAAAATAAGTAAATTAAAAGAAAAAGAAGTTTTACTTCAATCGCGCGTAAAGGTTACACGCACACATTTGTTTTTTTTTTTTATTTATGAACCGATTGTCATGAAACAAACACTAAATGTTAAGTTACCACAATATATTAGTGAAAACCACATCTTAATCGGATAAGCCGTTTCTGAGATTAGCGTGCACAAACGAATAGACAAACAGACAAACATTCTAAAAATCATTGTTTTGGGTACTATTTGCGTTGATAAAGGTAATATATTATCGCATATATCTTCCATGTACAGACAGCGATCCGTTACATTTTTACCAATGTATAGAAGATATAGATTACACAGGTCATAGAGAAACATGCTTTCCAAAAAGGTGCGTCTAATATTCAGAGTAGTAAGTTTGTAATGTTTCAACAAATTATGGTAAGAGGTAGTTTTACGGAAACATCGGTAATGAGTAGCTTTAAGGGATTTATATATATTGTACGGTTTCACGGTTTTCTTTGTATTTTGTATAGAAGGGGTTCCAAATCATCGCAGCATACTGCTACAACTGTGATCTCACCAAAGATTTGTATAAATGAATGTACGTGCGAGTACGTTTAAAATCGGTCATGAATCGCATTACTAACAATCTTGTCTATATGTTGATCAAGATGAAGTTTGTTATCCAGCAACAATATGGTGTTATTTAAGTTATATGTGTGAGTTATTACGTTTCTATTCTTGGTAAAAGTTATAGTTGTACACATTTCAATACTAAGCTGAATTTTATTTTCAGTACAGTATGTCGAGAATCTATCTAGATCCTCTTGAAATAAGAGACAATCATTTTTGTTTTGAATTTTTCTATAATTTTTAAGGTCGTATATAGTAGAAATTTAGAATATCTGAAATATCTGTATATGTCATTTATGAATAATATAAACAAAAGAGGACCCAAAATTGAGCCTTGAGGCACACCAGATGTAACATGTATGGATGTAGATTCAAAACGATTAATATTTTCTTCAACTGAGTCAATATAGCCATTGTAACGTTTTTTACATTTAGCTTCAAATATTTTTCTTAAGAAGGAAAATTGTTCGTAGTCTGATATGTTACCGTATACCTTCCATTTTATCCAGGCCCTATTTTTGTTCTTAAAAATGCGTATTAATGACTTGGAGAACAAGGGAATTTAGACGTACGCAAGGAGGCTACCCTCGTATGATCTTTTATTGTTCGGAAAATAACATCGTAGAAAACATTTACAGAATCTTCAGCTGCCCTTCCGCTCAAAGCACTAAACAATCAACTTTAAACAAGTCTTGGTTAATAAGATCATAATCGGCTTTATAGAACTTATATTTAGTTACGTTTAAGTTTTGCTCGTGATAACGTTAATTCAGATTTATAGGGTATGGTGGAACAAAACGGGGGATGATAATTGTCCTTCGGTAATAATAGAGAAGATGGTGCGTAAACACGGCAATTGTTATTACTAATAATTAAATCAAGAATACGCTCTTTATGATCTTTCAAATAATTAAATTAGGAAGCATTGAGTACTGACATAAAATTATCTAAATGCTTACAAACAGACGAGCTACCGTTACAATAAAGTGCCCCAGAAATATCGTTAGTGTAAGCATGCCAACCAACGTCCGGTAAATTATAATCGCCAAATAAATAAACGTTATTCGAATTCAATCTATCCAATATACTTTGAAGGTTCTCGAAGTGAACACAATAATCCTCTTCAGAAGTTTTTGGTGGAATGTACTCGTATGTTGCGCCAATGTGATATTTGTCCCGATCGTAACCAGGAAGCTCGATAAGGACGTGTTCTATATGAGGATTTGTAGCAAATTCAAACGGTACGCATGCGGCGATAAGCTGTTTAAGAACAGCGACGAGTACTCCACCCCCTTCTTTTTATTTGAGGCGAAGCGATTGCGGTCGCATCTAAAAACTACATAACGGTCGTCAATAAATTCATTGTCAAATATGTGAGGAGTGAGCCAGGTCTCAGTTAAAATAATTATATCATAGCAGTTACTTAAAATATTCATAATATAAAATATTGAGTTTGGTTCGTATGCCCCTGCAATTTTGATAATAGGTTGTTAAGTTATCTAACATTAGAGAAATATCGAATCAAAAGAGGATACATTAAGAAAGTAATGAGTTGTAATACTTGTGAAACGAACAAGTTAATAATTTTTAAACCGTACTTAAAATATATAAATAGAAGGCTGTGTAATAACCAGTACCAGGCCTAATCTTTTTGATATCTTGTGATGACCGTATTGCAAGCGCTGGAGCTGCATCAACATCACGAACAAGGATTGTAGCATGTTTAACCCGCACATACTTAAAGTCATGCTTTTTGGCTGTCTCTCGGCACTCTCGAAATAATTGCTTTCTTTTTAAAGTTAAGTGCTCATGCATATATATACGATGCGAGTTTCCAGAGAAACCCGCGATAGGCGGAGGAATGTATGAAAAGAAGTATGAGCGGTACTGGTCCCGACCAGCGCCGGTGTCCTTCGTTTATTACGGAACTTGGATTTGGTTTTCGTAGCGATTATCGCCACTGCCGGACCGGTGCCCACACTGGATCTCGCTGTGTTAGCAGCAGAGCATCCGAGGGCTGGAGTGTCACTCCGGTGTGTAACTGGATAGTGTGCGCTTGAGTGTGAGTAGGTAGTGTGTGTGTGGTTGGTGTGTGTGTGTGGTTGGTGTGTGTGTGTGGCTGTTGTGTGTGGGTGTGGTATGTCGGTGCGTGTGTTAGTGGTGTGGTATGGTTTTTTGCTGTCCATAGTTTAGTGTTGAAAACTTCATCTCTCCGGCTTCTACCCTCCTTGAAACCCGCACCTGGGAACGTCTCGCTACAAACTAGCTTGGCCGTTAGGACTACCATCGAGATATAGGGGCGTGAGGTTGGCTTACAGTGCGACATCGGGTGCTTGCTTGGGTTGCTTACCCTCGCATGCACCGTCAGCATGACCTTCACCCACCGCTTCGGCCGTCCAAGGACGACCTCCGCGGACCTCCGCCCCTCGCCGTGGCCCTCTGACGGGACACTGTGACCATTTACCTACCCTTGGCTATTGGGTAGGGCCATCGTTTTGCCGGAAATCCGGACCAAAGAGGGCGTGTTGCCTCACGACGCATTACCACCAGCGCCGCTCGGCTCAACCCTCCAGGACTCCTTCATCCCCGTGTACGGCTCTCAACTGCGCAGGCCCTAGCGCAGGTGACTACTTTACCTACTCGGCGCCAGCTGGGTTTAGTGGCGGCCAAGCCTGCGACCACTCAGTCACGGAGGGTCGCAGTTAGCTTAAAAAGCGCCTAGTGATTTCTGTTACGTCTATTTCTTAGGGAATTAGACCAATAACAGGGCGGCAACCTCGTGAAAGAAAAACCACCAGACTTGCCTTGAGGATCTACACGACTGTAGCGCTCCGCCTCAAGGCCCCGCCACCTTACCGCCTCTGAGGGAATCAGTGAGGTAGGCCTGCATCTATACTACTAAGCAAAGCAAAAGCAAAGCGTGTCGTTGTGCAGCCGCAAAAGCATTAATACATGCCCGCGGGGGACCGCTCGTTAATTTGACAGGACTAAACTAAAATTTATCTTCTGTCCTTTTCTCAATGAAATAGAAAGAAAAAGATGCACTGAACTTAAATTTGGTTTAGTTTGTAAACAAGGGAATCGGCACCATTGTCTAAAAAGGCGAGGAGGCCATTTAGACAGTGGTCTGAAGGGCGAGGAAGGCTTTGAGACGGTGAAGGGCGAGAATGCCATTCAGGCAGTGAAGGGCGAGAATGCCATTCAGACGCTCTGCTCTGAAGAGCGAGGTGGCTCTTTTGACACTGTGACTGTACACGAAAGCATTCAATTTACAGAGAATTCATATCCTATGAGTGAAATCAAATAATAAACCTTGGTGTGTGCCTATTCTATCATGAATTGTAGAATCTATTTTAGATGAAGTTATTGTGGAAAAGATGCAACAAACACGTTTTATTTCTTCACATCACGTTACAGTTACTTTTATTACACGGTAATTTACAATAAGTAGCAACTAAAATATGTGGAGGTTTCAGGGAACGAAACTAGTCTCTGATTAAAGTTAGAACAGTTTTATTCGTCAGTTCTCAGTATACTTATTACATATTTCGGAGCGGGTCATTGGTATAGACTTGGAATGAATCGCGGTACACCTGTGGTGACGTCGGACGACGTACTTACGACGTACGGCCGAGTTGGGACGTCTTGGAACTGTACTCGATTCATTGTGTCCCAAGTTATTGTGTTAAGTTGTAATCTCAAGTAGGTAATTCGTTAGTTTTGCTAGAAACAGTGTATCGTACCAAATGTGTTTTCATAGCACGAAACCCATCGTCTGCCCACATAATGCTCGAGCCTAATGGACATCAGAATTCAGATGAAACCGTGGGAAATGATTTGCAGTGAAAATAAAAATCAGTGACGGTTACTTTTTGAAATAGCAGAGTGCTAGTGTTGATCACGTAGTCACTTCTCTCCGCGCAAGTGTTCGGTTCGGTTGTGATAATGTCGCTGTTGATTATAATTACTATTATCGTGTTTCGTGATTCCCGGCTCGTGAGAAGTTCCGAGTGCGTGTGTGTTGTATGCTAAGTGCTGGTAGTGTAAGTTGTTTAGTGTTTTTACGTGGATTTTACTGGTAAGAAGTTAATTTCGTTAACTACAGCGGCTGTACATCGGTGAGTACATTTACTTTCTTTGGTGTGTGGGTACCTCGGAATAATTTTATCGGCCCTTGATCCTTTTACTTTTTGCGTTCTAAATAGTTTATTTGAATTTCGTAATTTTTAATTATGTTGTGTCATTGTGTTGTGATTCTTTGAAACTTCGTCTACCTACCCGTAAGCCTAGTGACAACGGAATTCAAATTATAGGCGTTAAGAAAATCGCGAAATCGGACGTAAGCGGTGGGCGCATCCCTCCGAAACGTTTTGTTTGCAATTTGCAATTTTTATCATGTGACCCAAACTAATTCATTTGTGGACCTAAATCTTTTTGTGTTATTGTTTTTTAATGTAGACCTATCGTTTGACACTATTTTCATTAAAGTATCTGCACTAGTTAAAGTTCATATTTTTAAGTTACGTAGTTGTGGGTTCGTAATTCGCCGTGGAGAATTTTTGGTTTTCAACTAAAATTATTCGTAGGCGTTCCTTAGATAATGGTTGCGAGTGGATAGGGGTTGAAACAGAGTCCGTTGCGCGACTGTGTTGCGTCATCGCTAACTTGTTCCTTGTTGTGAGTGCAGTGGTAAAATAAGCTGGATTCAGTGGCAAAAGAAGCTGGATTGCTCAACTTATTATGACGCCTTGCTTAATTCGTTGAGGGCTTCGTATTTTCATGTCTGTGGCCTATCCGGGGGTGACGTGGGGCCGGTTTGGGGAATTGTTCAGGGTTAGGACGCGGCCAAGCGGATTGTCGTACGAGGGGGACCGGCGTGAGGAAGCCGTTGCATGTGCCGGTTGGTACAGGCGTTGGGTAGTGACCCCAGGCCAGCAGCAGCTCATTGGTGTGCTTCAAGTACGGTACACCGAGTCGGGCGATAACGCTAGTCGCTGTACAGCAGGCAGGTCGAGCGCTGCTGTAGTGGGGGAGAATTCAGTTGACCTTTGCATCGTTGAGCCCGTCCGGAATATTAAAGCGTTTTGGTGAGTGTTTCAGATTTACATTCTTGAGCTGAATTTTCCTAAATGAAAGAGTAAAATGTTGCTTGTTTTAGAGTGATTAAGATTTTGGACAGTGATCGTTATAAACTGAAAGCTTTAAATTCAAAGTGTGCTATGCACATGATAGGTTAAGGAAAATGCCCGAGGGCCATAGTACCGATTGAAGTAGAGTTCCCCCCGAGCTTGATCCTATTAGCGAGATTGATGAAGAGACTAATGAAAGCACTTTCGTTTGATTGTATGCACTTATAAGTATTTGGCCGCACTGCACGTCTAGTCGTAGCTGTCTCTGCAGTCCCTCGTGGCTGTCAGGGTTCAGTGCGCGGCAGGCGTTGTGGCGGGGGCCCGGGTCTCGTAGAGACTATTATGTTTGGTCGACTTGGAGTGACCCGGAAGTCATAAAGACTTTATGATGATGTGATTGGGCTTGGTAAGCCCCGGGTGACATGTGTCACTAGAATTTGAGTGTTTAGGCTTGGTAAGCCCCGGGTGACATGGTGTCACTAGAATTTTCTGCCTGGGGCAGACGGGTTGCAAGAGTGTGTGTAAATAGTGTAGTATTGCTTTGTTTGATTATGCACAGTATGCAACGAGTTTTAATTGTTTTGAATTAAGTTGATTGGACCATTAAATTAGATTTGCTTTCATAATTCTCCGACTCGACTTAAATGTTGCCCACAGGCCACGAATAAGATTCCTGCTTTGTGTGATGATCAGATGGATGAAGAGGTACTTGGTTGCTCTAGCATTTTAATTGACCTAATTATTTGTTAGATCTGAAGTGTGCCTACTCATATGCACACGGTAGGCTAAAGAAGATGCCAGTGGGTCACGTACCAGTCGATGTTGAAAAGGATTTTGATGATGATGAGCAAGCTAAACTTGTGGTAGAAGCTCGAGTAAAGCTGTCTATCGGCCGTGGTGTGTTTGACTGTACCAGTAGATAATACGTAGTCGTAGCCCGGTACAAAATTGACTTTCTTGAGGAAACTCAAGTAGTCCAAGGGTGCGCGGTGTGCGTTTAACTCTGGCGGAGGATGGGGTCTGGAAAGACCATAGTGTGCAGTCAGTGGGTGATGCACACGGGCAATCCATGTGATGGATGCGCGAGTTTTGATCCACGTGGTGGAGGTGTGAGAGCAATGCGATTGCTGGTCGGCTGGAGAGCCGTGGTGTTAGAGGTTTTACTCGAAAGTTTCTATAAGCTTGGCAGTTTTGGTTGCAATAGAGTTTCAAAGGTGGATTCGAACGACTATGGTACATGGCCCAGGTGATTAGTGATTGTTGTATTTTCGATTATTCCCAATTTGACCGTGTTTGAATTAATTAAAGAGCTGAATTTGGTTAAAATAAACAGTAGAGTTCAAAAATGTCCTTACTTTCACCGACCCGATGAACCAAGAGTTTGGTCAGGAGTGACCGAGTAGAACAAAATTCTGTCGTGAAATATTTGTTTGCAGAGTAACCAGCACACGAGGACGTGTGCCAGCAGGATGGCCGTGTCGGAGCGGGTCATTGGTATAAACTTGGAATGAATCGCGGTAAGCCTGTGGTGACGTTGGACGACGTACTTACTCCCACCGAGGCGTGCTTACAGAGTCTTGATGTTTGCGGCTCGACGCGAGGACGACAGTAAGTGTCTGATCGCGGCCAAGTTGAGAAGTCTTGGAACTGTACTCGATTCATTGTGTCCCGAGTTATTGTGTTAAGTTGTAATCTCAAGTAATTCGTTAGTTTTGCTAGAAACAGTGTATCGTACCAAATGTGTTTTCATAGCACGAAACCCATCGTCTGCCCACATAATGCTCGAACCTAATGGAATAAATCCAGGCATTATATTAAGTAGTATTCGCGGACAATATTGGCGGGACTTGCGCGGGAATTTAAAATAATGCACTTACGTAGTACGAACGAGTGCCTTGCGCGTAAGCAGCGGACTGGCGACGCACCGCGCGCATCGGTCACCCGCTCGCAAGGCTTGTACGGTGGACGTGACAGGTTCGATCGTATGATCTGATCAGTGTGGTGTCAGCTACAGCAATGCCTGCCTAAAATTTTGGCTCCACTCTGTCCACGTGTATGGCGGGAAAATAAAAGCACCACCTCACGGTGTCCACTGTACTAACCAAACAACCAATGACAATTAAGGAAATCAACGGGTAGGTAGAAAGAATAATTTGAAAATGTTGTCGTTTTGAAATCGCTTGCGACGACACGGTCAAACCGATGAGTCACACGTCTTCGTGGGAATCTGTAACAAAATTCTCGTTTGTAGCAAAACTTTTGCTCGGCTTAACCTGACTACAAGGTAAACAAAAAAGTTTGAAAGATATCTAAGTAAAAATAATCAGAATAAACTTCAATGATTGTAAGTACAGTGAACTATCCATAGACACACACAACAATGACCCGGCTGCTCGGCAGCGTATTCTCATTGAGACCCAAACAGTAGTCTTATTCAGACCCAGATAATAGTCTTTGAATGGTATGGAAGCTAGCATGAATGGATATAGCATGGAAGCCACCGATAACGTTAGGCTATGAGCGTTCGCAAACATGCCCAACGCACTGTAGTGCTTCGCCCAAATCAAAGTGACGTTTACAGTCCTCGTGGTCTGGGTGGTCATCGGAGAGACCCAGTAACCCAAGTACTTGATTCGTTAAACTCTTTTTAAAGAAACACAGTCTATGAGGAAGGGCGGTACGTGCCGAGCGTCACCTTATTTATTTATGGACTATGGAAGACTTACAGCTAAACAAAACAGAATAAAACATAGTGAGTGAAACTGACAGCCAATTACAAGTCTTCACTTATAAAAAACAGACTGGCAATGATGGTGTGAACAACACAGCACTGCCCACACAGAAAAAACAGGACAACATCAGATGCTTAAACTAGAAACAGTTAAAACTTATATGGTTTAAGCACTAATACTTGCATCACACATACTTACAAACAATGTATCACTTTCTGGCCGTGGACGCACTTGTCGAGAAGGGATCGACATCGTGCCGTTTACATAATATTTTATTAAAGTTATTGCTTGCACGCACAATAAACGAATTCTGCCTGTAGTTAGTGGAAGTAAATGGAACACGTAGCGGTGGGTACCATCGCTTCGATCTTCCGGGGAAGTTGAAGTAAAATTTGGATAGAGTATCGTAGCTATTAATGCTATTATTGAAAATCTTAAATAATAAAATACAGTCAGAGATTTCTCGGCGGTTCGTTAGCAGTAAAATATGATACTTCTTACAGAAGATGAGGTAATCTTCAGAACGGTAGGGCACGTTTTGGTGAAAGCACAAATACTTGATAAATCTATGTATCTCTATCTATCTATAATTATGACCAGGACATTGAAATACCAGGAGTTCGCTTTGCTTAACATTATACCCGAGCCCATGAGCCTCGGCATCATCATCATCAACCTATAATGTTCCCACTGCTGGGACACAGGTCTCCTCTCTATGAGAGAGGGAATGGGCTATAATCCACCACGCGGGCCCAGTGCGGATTGGTAATGTCACATGTCTTCGAATTTTTGGTTCTAGGACATGCCGGTTTCCTCACGATGTTTTCCTTCACCGTTTTTGAGAGCAGTGGTGATGAAATAAATTACACAAAGTAATGCGCCAGCCTGGGTTCGAACCCACGACTTACTGTTCGTAAGTCGGGGTCGCTACCACTGGGCCACCGCTGCTTTCCAGCCTCGGCATAATCCACACATCGTAGTTTTCAAATGCTCTTATGGCGCCCAGCAGTACCACACCATCAGCGTAACTTATGGCGCCCAGCAGTACCACACCATCAGCGTAACTCGTGTTATTCTCCGTGAATAGAGCAACCACAATATAATAAAAATGTTCTATTCTATTCTACACTACTATTTGCTATAATATTTTTGAAAGGTGGTGTAGGTACTCAACGATTTTGAAATTATTTGCTATTACTTGGTTGGCAGGCGTGTTTTAAATTGATTAATTTATTTCTTGTCATGATGAAATGGTATACGATGAAAATGAGTGTATCCTGTTTACTCTCAGTTGTCATTGTCACCACGCAAATGGAAAGTATGGTAAGTAACACGAAAATGTTACGCCTCTCTACTCGCTCTTCTATTCAATAAGCAGAGTGAACTGACCGGAAGATCGACTTACTGAACTTAATGAAGGACCTGATAAGCTCATCGCTCACCATGAAGGAAGGTAAAATAAAAAATTCAATACAGGTTGTATTGATTTTTTTTGTGTTACGTAATCAAGACATTTTTTTTGTTGTTTTATATTTACGTTAAGTTTAATTTGTTGATTGTTTATTTGTGGAAATTGATGTTTTGAGTGACAGTAAATCTGACAAACTTTGATTTCTATTATTTATTTTAGTTTATTTGCATGCACCTATAGTCTAGGAAAATTAATATATAATAATAATTATTATTATTTATTATTTCCTTAGGAAAAAATAAATAAAGGAAGGAAGCAAATAATAAATAATAAATATTTGAAAATGTAAAAAAATATGTTTTTTTTTTTAAGGAAATAATAAATAATAATAATTGTTGACATTACGGTCCCGCATGACGAGAACCTCGTGAAAGCCGAGAAAGATAAACAAATCAAGTATCTTGACTTAGCTCGCGAGGTTGTCGACATGTGGGATGTGGACTCAGCGATCATTGTGCCGGTAGTCGTATCAGCCCATGGCTTAATTGCCAAGAGCCTCGACCAACACCTGAGGAGGCTCTCGTTAGGCAGCTGGATCAAGGGCTTGATTCAGAAAGCGGTACTCCTGGACACGGCTCGTATTGTTAGGAGGTTCCTCTCTCTGGAGCCCTGACCGCCGGTAGCTTGGACCCTATTCCCGATACCGGTGGGCTACTATTTTTTATATTTTTAAATGTTTTTTTGTTCCGTTTTATATTTAAATATTTGAAAATGTAAAAAATATGTATATAAATAAATAAAGGAAATAATAATATACACATACATGGCTCATGAGGATGCTAGAGTTGTATAAAGTTGATGCAACTCTGCGCACCTTCCTGATATCATGTATGGGGCAATGGAGGACAGTTCTTCGCTATCCAGGATGTCGGCAAATCCAGAGGAATAGCGAACCGATAAATATAGAGCGAGGAATATTTCAGGGCGATAGTTTGAGTCCGCTTTGGTTCTGCTTGGCCTTGAATCCTCTAAGCACACTGCTGGAGGATTCAGGGCTAGGCTATCGGTTGAAGAGAGGTGGTCAAGTTATATCTCACCTCCTTTACATGGATGACCTGAAACTCTTTGCCCCCAACGATTTGCAACTGATGGAGCTACTGAAGGTAACTGAAACTTTCAGTAGTGCCATCAGGATGGAATTTGGTGTGGACAAATGTGCGGTCATGCATGTAAAGCGAGGGGAGATTGTGGAATCTGTGGGAACCAAGCTCACGGATTCCATAAATCTTAGATCCCTCTCAGCAACCGAAACCTATAAGTATTTGGGTATGTCAGAAGCGCTGGGCATCAATGTTGCTGACATGAAGCAATCGTTGAAGGAGCGCTTCTTTGGCCGCCTGAAAAAAGTATTTAATAGTCTTTTGTCAGGCGGAAATAAGGTGCGTGCCTTCAACGGTTGGGTCATGCCGGTTTTGATGTACTCTTTTGGCATACTCAAATGGACTCAAACAGAACTAGACGCCTTGGATGTGAAGGTCCGCAAATTGTTGACGGCATTTCGAATGCATCACCCACGTTTTTCGGTAATGTATATCCCGCGGAAGTGTGGGGGTCGAGGCTTTTTAAATGCTAAGACTCTTCACAATCGCGCGATATGCAGTCTCAGGGAATATTTCCTAGAAGCTGACGTGGGGATGCATCGAGATGTGGTCGCGGTGGACAAGGGCCTCACCCCGCTCTCCTTGGCTAAAGAGAACTGGCACAAACCTGTAGTACTTGATACTAACGACCGCAGGGAAGTATGGCAGAGTAAGGAGCTTCACGGACGCTTTTTCCGGTCCCTGCATGGGCCCGATGTAGACCTATCAGCGTCCGTAGCCTGGCTACGTTCCGGGGACCTCTTTGGAGAAACCGAAGGTTTTGTCTGTGCAATTATGGATGAAGTTATGATGACGAATAACTACCCGAGATTTATTGTGAAGGACGGCACGGTTGACATATTATGTCGGGCATGCCACCGTCCAGGCGAATCAATCCGTCACATTATCTCCGGGTGTTCTCTTTTGGCTAACGGAGAGTACTTGCATAGACACAACCTTGTAGCCAAGATTATCCATCAGCAACTTGCTCTAAAATACAGCCTTGTGGAATCGGAAGTGCCGTACTATAGGTATGTGCCCGATCCAGTTCTCGATAATGGCAATATCACACTGTACTGGGATCGATCCATCATCAATGACAGGACTATTGTAGCCAATAAGCCTGATATAGTGGTGGTGGATCGATCAGAGCGGCGCGCAATGATTGTTGACATTACGGTCCCGCATGACGAGAACCTCGTGAAAGCCGAGAAAGATAACAAATCAAGTATCTTGACTTAGCTCGCGAGGTTGTCGAGGTGTGGGATGTGGAGTCAGCGATCATTGTGCCGGTAGTCGTATCAGCCCATGGCTTAATTGCCAAGAGCCTCGACTAACACCTGAGGAGGCTCTCGTTAGGCAGCTGGATCAAGGGCTTGATTCAGAAAGCGGTACTCCTGGACACGGCTCGTATTGTTAGGAAGTTCCTCTCTCTGGAGCCCTGACCGCCGGTAGCTTGGACCCTATTCCCGATACCGGTGGGCTACTATTTTTTATATTTTAAATGTTTTTTTTATGTCGTTTTATGTTTAAATATTTGAAAATGTAAAAAATATGTATATAAATAAATAAAGGAATATGACCGAATTTGTAGAAAATTTAATGTAGAAACTTTTATTAGAAGTAATAATGATGCTATTCCTACTGTTCGCATTGAATTTTGTGCAACAAAAGTTTAGTGAATTTTGGTTACATGTTTTATGGCTAGATGGCGTTGTTCAATTACGTTACAGTCGTGAATCGCGGTGTTAAGATTTTCTGCGACCGCATATAGGGTTTGAAATTTTATTTTTATTTTTGAGTTTGAGCGCTGACACCGCTAAGGTCGAGTACTATTATACGATAACCACGATATCCAGTGTTTTATTTATCGCATGTTCACGCGAGTAGTTGTTCAGCTACTGATATTCGAGATATGAGCAAAAACCTGAATAAAGGTACCAAGGTATAACTGTAACTAATTAACAAACCTACACGAATTATTTCCCCTGAGTGCCCATATTCGGCTTAATTTGATCGGACTACTACCCATTTGACTGATTAAACATTACTGCAGTACCCCTCTGTGTTGTACACCTACTGGCTCTTGACCAGTTTTTTTTCTGATTAAAGGAATTAATGCCAGTTCGAGGAAGGGGTCATTTTGCTAAACGGACATTCTGAGAAAGGGATATTTTGCTACCTGTAGTCATTTTGAGAATTGGCCATTTTGCGTCAGAGCCTCTGTGACATAATACTCTTCCCTCGGGTCGGGTTCGGAGAGGCATATACATAGTTCGATTAGGTATGTGAACAACACGCGACAGCCGCACTAACTGCTGCATCGCCCGCCATCATGTACCGAACACTATTAGCTGGTGACGTTGCTACAAAGCATGAAGTAGCCAATGAAACACCATATAGAGTAACTATAAAAATACGTTTAATACTAGCATTTAATACATAAGACTAAGCGTAGAGCGAGTGGGCCGGTGGGCCGGTGGGCCGGTGTGGGTCACCGGTGCGGCAGCGGCGGCAAGAAGGACAGCGCGCGCAGGACAGTGTCCACGTTCGCGATGAGCGGCTCGCGCCAGCGCCACAGGGCCTCGTCGCGCACCGCCTCGGCCTTGAGCTCCTTGCAGGACTTGAGCGCTGACACGCAGTCGGCGCGGTAGTGCTGCAGGCGCGCGATCTTCGTGTCCAGCGGAAACGTGCTGCAGGCGCCGCCTAAGCACGCCAGCGGGAAGTGGTTGTGCAGCGCGAGCACGCGGTCCGTCTCGTGGAACGCCTGGAACATATAAGCGATGCCATCTTACTTATTGTCCTATAGATCTGGAAGACGCTGTATGAATATTTTGTGACCTCTCAGAGACATTTCATTGTATAAACCACGACACATTACTTTTGAAATTACTTTTAAGTATTGCGGACTAGGAAATCTTGTTTGAAATAATAATAATGATAGGCAACCTCAAGTTCAAATAAATGGTGTTAATCTTCAGGGTTTAAAAGTAAATGTGAGGCTTAAGCATAATGGATAAATAAGCCTTAATGGATAATTTCAATGACGGCCCTAAAATCTCGATGACGTAAATAATGCTAGCCCTACTTAGGTCCGGTCCAAAACTTGTTTACAGCAAACAATTTCAGTATTAAATGGAAAAAGACGACATGCATAGGATTTGCTTTACCGAGTGTTGAAGGCAGTGACTGCGACATGGTATTGGGTTAAGATAAACTAGAATTTGTCGATAATACTGTTTTCCTGGAGTTCACCTTCGACTCAAGGCTCCAATGGGGTCCGGGTAGAGTCAGCTAGTACCGAATTATTAGTTTCATGAATGGTAAGGCATGTTTACTATGGGGCAACGGGGCAGGCGGCAGACATCGAGTCCCTTCTTGTCCATGAGGCCGGTCCCGGTCACATGAATTGTGGCTTCATTTTTATTTATTTATACCTACTTGACAGTTCAAAAGTGCCTGTTACTGGTCTAAGGTAACAAATGAATTGTTATTGTCGTCCTGGGAATCGATAAACTTTAAATAAAAAACAAAACTAAGCTATCTTATTTCCTTTGCAACTTCTTTAACTCAGCGGATCTACTCTCTAAAGGCTGATTTCCACCAAACGGCTCGCATCGCATCGGATCGGAACGGATTTTGCAATCTTTAAACGATATTAAATCGTGTACACATTTACACTCTTTATTAATACGCCGCGCACAGCAGCTTGACGTGATCGTAGCCGAAAGTATGACGCGACGCGCGATCGTCTCTGTTCGTCTGCCGTCGTATCTGATAAGATCCTTTCGGCTGTCGTCGCGTTGCCATAAATCATCAATTCAAAATTTTATTTTCCTCTTCTGTGTTTTATTATTATTTTCTTCTTCTTCTAATGCAACAGCTAGCAATACTACGTCAACTTCAACCATTAAAAAAAATGTATTGTCACCAGAACCAAAGGTGTGTGCAAAATTTCAGTTCAATCGGTTGGGAGGAACTGGTTTGAAATTGAGTTGCAAGATTTGACCTATGTGGTCAAACTAACAAGGCAAGTTGAATAAAAGCTTATAATTAGAACACATCTACACGGTAGGCATACAACTATTTGACTAGTCGCAGAAAAGGATACGTTTGTAAGCGACGGTATGGAGCCGATCGTATGCGCCGACATCCCGCTGGACGCAATCGGCTGTCGACGCATCCGTTCCGTCCTTTCCGATCCAATGTGGTGCGAGCCGTTTGATGGAAATCATCCTTATATTAAGTCCGGCTACGAAGATATTGGCCCGTCCGCAAGTAGCTCGACGCTGCATGAACCGAATGAACCTTACTCCCTATTAATTTCGGTTTATGAGTTTAAAAACACATCGAGATTCGAAAGTAGGGACAACTGCTGTCATCCACTTTTACTTTGGGCAGGGGCTTAACTAATCCTCATGCCCGTAAGTGATACGGAGTAGAAAAGGCCCGTAACTTTGGCCGAAACCACGGGTTTTGTGCTTAGCAAGTAGACCTCCATACTGACTACTACACTATGATTAGTGCGCTCACCTTGACGTACTGGCCGGGCTTGGTGAAATTCTTTGTGCGCGTAACGTGCTGCAGCATATGCATATAGTGCGGCACGCCGTCCTCCCAGCCATGCTGGTGGCCCAGCGAGTCCAGGAAGTACAGGTTGGAGGCGTGGTAGGAGGAGCGCGACGGCTTGCCGGGCGCCGGCGTGGCTAGCGGCTCCACGTGCTTCATGAGCCCGTCCCAGTCCCCGTCCTCCAGCGGCACGATCACCTCGTCGATGTCCAGCAGCGCCAGCCAGCGGTACTCGTACATGTGCCGGTACAGGCAGTCGTTGTACGGGATCAGCTCCATCTGCCGCTTGTGGTTGAGCTTCTTCTTGAGGTACATGTGCTGCAGGCCCGGCAGGTTGGGCTGGCCGCCCGGTAGTGTCACGGGCGTCACGGTGACGACGCCCTGCGCTGTGTAGTAGTTCAGCACCTTGGTGATATTGGGGTGCACCTGCAGCTCGTAGAAGAAAATTTTGTCGGCGCCCAGCAGGCGCACCAGCTCGATCCACTCCACGAGCCGCACAGAAAGGTCCTCGTACAAAAAGTCCAGCCCCTTGACACACACGGCGAAGTTCTTGCGCGTGGCGGGCGGCTTTGGGAGCTCATAGTACACGCGCAGGTTGTTGGTGGCGCGGTCGCACGCGCCCTCCACCAACGACACGGACGCGGGCACGAGCGAGCGCACGTCGGGCGGCAGCACGCACGCCAGCAGGTAGGGTTGCAGCACGTGGTTGCGATAGTTGCCCCACTTGTTGTTCCACACGTACTTGTACTCCAGCACGCGCACCACCACGGGCGCCGCCCGCTCTTCGAACCACAGCTGGCAGTGCGTGGTCAGGCGGGGCTGAATGCGGTCGTGCACGGCCAGGATGCGCACAGCGGGCCCGATTTGCGAAGTCTTGCGCGCGTCCAGGTACGCTCCGAACATGTGGAACACGCCGTCGGACGAGTGCAGCGTCTGCCAGTACGTGTTGTGGAACTCCAGGTCGTAGATGGACGGGAAGGGCGCGCAGTCCTTCTTCTTCAGGAACTTGTGCTGGTCGTTGCGGTGCTTGTGCCAGTAGGACAGTGGTAGCGAGGGCAGGCGCCGCTCGGCGTCGGCGCGCAGTTCGGCCTCGGACAGCACGCGCGTGTCCGTGTGCGGCAGCACCGTGGCGGGCGGCGCGGGCGTTGACGCGGCTGGCTCCGACTGCAGCAGCAGGCGCGCGGGCGGCGCGGGCGCGGGCGCAGCGCGGCGTGGCGGCGGCGCCAGCCGGGGCAGCGCTAGCGCCGCCAGCGCTCCCCAGCACAGCAGCGCCGCCAGCCAGCGCAGGCGCGCGCGCGCCCCGCCGCCCCATCGCACGCACCACCCGCGCATCACCTGCAACACAACACACGGTCAGTACTGCTACTCCTCGCGTGTCGTCACACCCTGGCACGCGTTACTCGCCTGCTGCGCCGCGCGGCGCCGCCCGCATACCGTGGTTACTGTGGCGGACTACACTATAATTTATTACTTGAACTTATCATGTTCGAACTTAACAAACGAAAACCCCATCAAACGAATGTTCCCCTTACAGATTTCCTCACATTATTTGACCACTGCTTAAATTAAAAACATTTGTAACAATGAGGAACCGTGGCCGTGACATGTATCATGCTAGACATAACCACAGAGCGTCATATATAATACTGGACATAACTCTAGAGCATAGATCAAAGAGTACATTATCTATATTTATTTATTTATGGACTATGGAAGACTTACAGCTAAACAAAACAGAATAAAACATAGTGAGTGAAACTGACAGCCAATTACAAGTCTTCACTTATAAAAAACAGACTGGCAATGATGGTGTGAACAACACAGCACTGCCCACACAGAAAAAACAGGACAACATCAGATGCTTAAACTAGAAACAGTTAAAACTTATATGGTTTAAGCACTAATACTTGCATCACACATACCTACAAACTATGTATCAACTATGTAAACTAAAAAAGCTATGGCTCAGGCACTTTCTGGCCGTGGACACACTTGTCGAGAAGGGATCGAAATCGATATTCGATTCGATATTTATAGGTTAAGTCAAGCAGTATGGTAATGAGGCTCACAGAGAGAGCGGCGCCCGTAAGATGATGACAAGTGCTAAGAACGGCGGCACTGGGTGGCTGCAGCCCCTATTTGAGATTCGACATATAAAGGACATAAAAACAGACTCTTAACGAAGCCGAAAAGCACTTGTTCTCTTAGTCATTGCGATATTTTTTTTGTTCTAGACCATACCTGGGTAACTTCCAGTTACGGAGATATTGGGGGTCAAAGTTCCAACTTATTCACAAGTTTTTTTATTTAATACTTGTTTTTAATGTAAGACTTTTAGTATAAACACTTCCAGGACCTCCTTACTGTTCAATCCATCCATCAGCACAATGTTTTGAGTACGATACATTGAGTCCTGCTGTGAAACGTGATTTTTCAACCCAAAAAAAAAATCTTTGCCCAATACTAATTTTTGCGTAAAGTTACTTAGTTTGATGTGCATAATGTTTGGTTGACGGCTTCGTGAAGAGCCTGTTTACACCCTGTATGTTCGAAGTGCTAAAATATTATAAATATGCATAAATTAGGCATAAATATTACTTTATTTGGAAAAGGAAATGAATAATGCGCCAGTCTAGCCTTTTTTCAAACTACATAATTATGTTGAGGTCGGATTCCAGTCTAACCGGAATCTGGATGCACCAGAAATATTAGTGTTTTTCATGGAGCGACTGCCAACTTGACCTCTACAATCTAGTAGCTGGAATACTAGTTCCAGTTGCTGGCTCGTGGTCACACAGACCTACAATTATGTTACATTATTGTTATGTGTTCTCCAAGTGCCGTTGATTACGTCGATACTATCGTAAACCTGGTCTTTGTAGTTCCTTCAATTTAACTCACAAATATCATCGATCTGTTATAAAGTCAATAGAACTTGTTCGAAGTTTTGTTAAGAACAGACGGGAGTCTGTTCGAACAAGTTCTTCCAGTGAGTTCCGCCAATTGTTCGCGACGTGCGAGCCCTGACAGATCCGACCAGTCGGACCACACGCGGTGTCTCTAAAGGCTCTGCATTACACACGTTGCTACATTACTATTTATCGCAAAAAGCCTTTCATTTCCGGATATTCCAGTAAAGCGATATTACGACGTCAGATGTGCACTCGAGCGCCTGAAACCGAAGCGTTCTGCGGGCCCGGATGGATACCAGCATTTCTTTTTAGAGATTGTGGTAGGGTGCTCGCAGAACCGCTACTTTATATTTTTAATATGTGTCTTCAGTCGATGACGTTCCCTTCTCAATGCAAGATCACGCGGGTCATTCCTGTACCCAAAGGTAAGGCGGGATCGGACATAGCTGGTTATAGGCCGGTAGCCGTGCTGTCGACGCCGGCCAAGGTGTTTGAGTCTGCTATACAGCGATGCATGCAGGAGCAGGTGCGCGGACAACTGGCTGACGCGCAACACGGGTTCCGGCCGGCGCGCAGCACTGCAACTAATCTGCAGCTGAACTTTATGGCGCAGGTAGTGCCGGCGGTAGATGCTGGTGGGTAGGTTGACGCTGCTTATTTTAAAAAAAGCTTTCGACACCGTCGACAATGACATCTTACTAACGAAGCTCGCAGAAGTCGGCTGCACACCACATCTATTGCACTTCTTAGCCAGCTATATGCGGGATAGACAGCAGTACGTAGATTATAATGGGTGTGAATCCGACCCATATTACACCTGGTCCGGTGTGAGCCAAGGCAGCATTTTGGGGCCTCTCGAATTCATCATAATGATAAACGATTTGCCGGAAGTCGTCAAACATGGCTGTTGTTTATTATTATTTGCAGATGACCTTCAGTTGCTGCTCGAGGTTAATAACATATCTGATAGCGAACGACTGCAAGAGGATATAGATAGGGTAGTGGAATGGAGTCAGGACAACAAGCATTCCTTCAACGTGTTGAAGTGCTCGGTAATGAGTTTTACGCGCGCGCGTGCATGTCTCTGAGGTGCGGGATTTGGGTGTTACTGTCACTCCTGAACTGTCATTTCGTGATCATATTACGATACGGATCTGTAAAAGGGCGTTCAGAAACTTAGGATTTGTTCTGAAGCAGACAAGGCACTTTACTAACATCGCTTCAGTCCGGGTCCTGTATGACGCAATAGTCAGGAGCCATCTGGAACATAGTGCTGCCATATGGGCTCCACACGAGGCCAATAACACGGTAATGCTAGAACGCGTACAGAACAAGTTCACGCGCCACTTGTACAAGAAGCTCTATGGGGTATATCAGTTTTACCCGTTGATGTACCCCACTGTTTGTGCTCGGTATGGTCGGGTACAACCAACTGAGGGTACGACGGGAATTCACGTTTGTTTCGTATTTGGTTAGGTTACTTCGCGGCATTTTTTTTTTTTTTACGGATGGGAAATCATCAAATGACTTCTCCCGCTCTGGGCAGAGCGGAAGGGAGTTTCAGACTTGTACTGGCTAAAACCCATCCATGTTCCTTTCTTGCCCTTTGTGTTCCAGGGCCGCGGTATCTCTTTCGAATAGCCCGCAGCCCTGGCAAGCATCGGCCCTTGCGGGCCCCTCCCTATTTGCTGACATCTCTTTAAATAAACAAATAATAAACACAACAACTAATATTTACAGCACCTATACGTTTCAAAACGAATTACTTATAACTTATTAAGTTAGAAAAAGCAAAACATTCAAGATTGCGATATAAACTGCTTGTCACATGAAACAATAATTATGGCTTCTTTAGCAAAAATAATGTCTAATTTCGATATAAACAACACTACCAAATTAAATTGCATCATTTTTATACCGTGATCTTTTACAAAAGCGGTTAATAAAATTTTGCCGGATAATACTGAGAGTTTCATTCATTAAGCTGGTTGCGTTAGGGTAGTCCGCGAAATTCAAATTTTCTCACGTTTTTTGTAATTTACAGGTCAGTTTCAGGTTGTACGTTGATGAAAAACAAGTCGCGCCAGTAAAACGTATGTAGTTACAGAAATACAATAATGAAAATCATCAATGACCTGAAAATTACAAAAAACGTAAGAAAATTTGAATTTCGCGGGCTACCTTGACCTTACGTCTTGACTTTTGTGGGGCAGCCATTCGGCCAATCACAAGCCGTCTCCAGTCGCAGGAGACGACGGCCATTATCTATGCATGTGTGCCGTTTATACACACGAAAACATGCATCAGTGTGCGTAAACTTATGAATGACTACTAGGCCCTCAATCTTCGAGCCTAAAAATACAAACGGAGCGGTGTAGTAACGTATATTACGTAGGTACGGTGCGTTCACACGGGCGCGACAAGTTGCTATAAGTATTTAACAGGAGTTTTAACTTATTTTTTAATATTTTGTGTTATTTTATTACGTAGTTGTAATAAATGCATTTGGCGTTATTGGTAGGGTAGGCTAGGCCTAATTGCCTTTATGGACGGCACGCCCCTGCATTCGCAGGGTGTCAGGTTAGGAGTATTTATAAACGTGTGTTTGTCGAGAGAAATAAGGGTATCCCAAGTAACACATCAAAGCAGTATAACGACCGACTTCTGAAAAGGGTACGAAGTGCTCTATTAAGAGAGCTTCGAGAGCCTTTCAACTCGGTCCTGTTCTCTGGGCGAACTCCAGAAGCGTGGAGAAGGAGCGTGGTTGTTCTTTTCAAGAATTACAGACCAATTTCGCTCCTTATTCCCTGATCAGTCCTGGAGTCTCTGCATTGATGCCAAGTAGACTGGCGATACATCCATGTGCTGAAAAGTCTTTATAAAAACGCCATAATGACCGTCCAAACTCAGAACCAGCAAACAGAGCATATCCCATTGCGTCGCGGTGTGAGGCAAAGGGACGTAATTCCCCCGAAATTGTTCACTAACGCACTGGAGGAAGTGTTTAAGACACAAACTGGAAAGGGTGTCGCAAATTTACCTCGGGTAAACTGCAGTTTGGTAGGAAGATCTTTGAGAGGAAGGGTACCAGAAGAATTCAGCTAGGTTGGGCAGCATTTGGGAAATTCGTTAAGTCTTCTCGTCGACAGCCTAAAAACTAAGGTCTTTAATGAGTGCGCTGCCTGTTATGACTTACGGGGATGAAACGTGGAGATCATGGTACGGTTGGTTCATAAATTCTAGGTCACTCAGCGAGCTACGGAGCGGGCTATGTTTGAAGGGAGACCCCTGAGGGTTCGCATCCGGAACAAGTGACCCGATACTTTTGTTTGTAAAAATATTTACAAATCTAAAATTATATCTAAGAAGAATAAATACACAATAAATTAAAAATATACAACGGGTACTTTCGAATGAGAATTTTAGTAATTCCACAACCCAATGAACCCTGTAATGTATTAATGAGAATAAATTATATATTAGATTTTATAGTCGTGGGATATACAATTTTACTTACTCACATTTCTATGTTTTGAACGACCTACGACGTGTTGTGTGTCTGATCTGTGAAGTTCACAGATCAATAATGATCGATTTGAAAGCGAAACTACAGAACCGAAAAACTCGAAAACCCGGGTTTTATTGGAAAACACCGGGTTTTTTACAAAGCTAAAACCCGGGAATTCCCGGGTTTTTCGGAACCGGGAAAAAGCGATTCGCCCTAATTAAAACTACATTTTCATAATAAACTGAGTTTTGTTTTATTTTTATCTTTGTTCTCGCTGACATTATAAAAACAAGGAAATTTGTCGAATAATAATACAGGATAATAGTAAATTATTGTAGGAAAGTAAGAAATTCAAAGTCTACTTGGTTTTAGATTAAAGCATGAATACGACTGCTTTGACTTTAACGCCTGAAATAGGAACCGATATCGAAGCGGTATGCTTCGATATCGGTTCCCGTGGTAAGTAAACTTCAGGATACATGATGCAAGTAAAAGTTATTGTTACAAGTACATTTTTATATTTTTTATAAGTTTCTGTATAACCACTTAGAATAATATTTTCAGTATAATGCATATAACAACTTTGTACAATATTCTTACAAATAAATGATTCTATTCTATTAATTCACGTTTGTGCCGTCAGCAGTACTAGGCTTTTACTTACCACTTAAAAGTGCTATCTATACATATAATAAGACAGTAAAAAAACTGTGTCTGTACATTTACTATATTAAAAAAAAAAATTGGGGGGTGTTTAGAAACAGTAATAGAGCACGAATCCAAAAAAAAAATTCTGTCTGTTTGTCTGTACACGCTAATCTTCGGAACTACTCGACGGACTTGAATGTTTTTTTTTTTGTTGTATAGGTATTAAGTTTGGGCAACATATAGGCTATAATTTATCTTGGAAACTTGAACACCTGATGCAGAACCGCAACAGACCAGCTAAACCGCAAAGTGAAGTACCGCACAGTGGTACAAACTACGCTAAAAACTCAGTCATTGGTAGGACGCTAAGTAATTATAACAAAAAATTCTCTCATCTCGATATATTTGATACTAAAAAAGGTTTATTCAGGAAACAACTTATAACGTCAGTATGTGATGAACTGACAAATACATCTAAACCAAATAAATAGGGTTGTACAGAAGGTATACAGACAGACAATCACCACACACACACACACACACACACACACCGCTATAACATACCCACACACCCACTTTAACTCCTCAGGCACACACGCTCTCACATGCTGTATTCTTAGCTATGTATAGTTAGTAAATTGTAAATCCTTAATTGGCTGTAGGATAAGTTAAAATAGTTTAGGTTAATATTGTAAAGAGCTGTGGATTTTGTAATAAATAAATAAATAAATAAATAAATAAATAAATAAACTATAAGAGATACAAAAATGGTACCATAGCAAAAGTTTTTCCACGTAATGAGCATTTTCTGCTAAGAGAATAAATTTGAAGATCTGGAACAGCTGATGTGGAACTCCAAGAGCCCAGCTACACTGTAACATATATAGGAATGACGTCTTAGCAAGAGTTGTCCAGCCTGATGAGCACTCTCTATTGACGAATAAAAATTGAAGATCTGGAACATCTGATGTGGAAATTAAAGCTATCACTAATTTCACTGTATTTCTACCAAAGGATATCATATTACCCAGAACTAACTGGGTTGTGGAGGGCAGATAGACAGTCGTTCCATGTAAAATACTGGTATTCAGCTGCATCCGGATGTACTGGAAGCCGAACCCAACAGCACTACATAATTATTATAACACAATGTTCTCCGCCGCGTTTATCTGTCTGTTCGCGATAAACTCAAAAATTACTGCACTGATTTTCATGTTGTTTTCTTAAATAGATAGAGTGGTTCTCGCGGAATTTTTTAGTATATAATTCGTCAAGTTTTTGTACAGATTGGCTAAAATATAATGATATTTGTTGGAGGTGTTGGAAAAAAATAAGCCGTCTGGGGAAGCTTTCAACGAAAACGCTGACTTTTAATATATAATATAGCTAGCCCATATTGTCCCACTGCTGGGCAAAGGCCTCCCTCCATTCCTCCTGCCCTTTAAGATATAACAAAATGATGAATGGTAGAATTGTATATCTTATAAATAGGTCTACAGAAAAATCCACTATGGCTTATGTCTATCTCTTAAGGATATTAAATCTTAATTTTATATTTATTTTGTTTACAACATTTGAAATTTTAAATTTTTTTATTGTTACCTACATGTTGAGAATTACGCAACTGGCGGTTATTAAGAGGGGCATATTTTTCATTATTTTTGCGACAGGACACACCGTTTACGAGATATAAGCAAATCTAGAAGAAAAAAAGAAATACTGTTTTTGCACTTGAAGTCAAGGGGTCGGTAGTGTCAGGGCACTGGAATTCCAAAGTCACACCCAAGTTCACTTGACCATGACTTACAAGCTCACTCGACCTTGACCTCCAAGGTATCATGACCTCCGGGATCACTTGACTTTGACCTCAAAGTTATTTGGGGGTGTGAAGAACAGGGTGTAAAGTTCTTCATCCCCCATAGAAAAGGGAGGATGCTCCGACCAGACGGTTCTTGGTCTGGTGGGCTACTGCCAGAAAGTTGTTGTCGGGATCTATTGTTTGAACGTATATCTAGTGTCAAGTATAAAAATCATATACAGGCAGAAAATGGTTTTTTGCTTTTCTAACAATTTACGACAATTTACCAGTAATGAAATAAGAGTACATAATGAGTAAAAACTCTTAGGCATGATCTCGTTTCATCAACTTATAAGCTAGCTGGAACTTTAGCGTGGTCATGCTGGAAGGAATCCTTCCAGCATGACCTGTTTAACTACGATCATTAAGGTATAACGTTTCTAGTTAGTGGTATAAAATAGTAAAAATTTAAATTATTTTATTACCATTTAAAGTTATAATGCCAACTAGAATTTTAGCGTGGGTCGTGCTGGGAAGGAATCTTGCCAGCACGACCTGTATATCTACGATAATTGAGAGGTATAGAGTTTCTTATTAGTGGTATAAAATAGTAAGAATTAAAATGATTTTATTACCATCTAAAGTTTTGATGCCAGCTAGAATTTTAGCGTGGTCGTGCTGGGAAGGAATCTTACCAGCATGACCTGAATATCTACGATGATTGAGAGGTACAAAGTTTCTAATTAGTAGTATAAATTAGTACAAACTCAAAGGAATATATTACCATCTAAAGTTATAATGAATGCGTGGTCGCCATGGTCGTGCTACGAAGTACAACACGTTTTATCAACTACAACATGGCATTTGAATCAATCGAGCACGAAAGTATCTGGTATTGTCTAAAGAACCAAGGAGTCGAACAAAAGTAGGTACATCAGAATAATAAAAAACGCAGTACAGCTAAAATCAAGTTATAAAAAGATGGAAAGGAAACAAAAATAAACAGAGGTGCAACAAAAATACCACCCGTTATCGCGAGTGGGATAATCAACTTCAAAAACCAAAACATCAACAATGAAGACATCAACACCATTTATTCAACAGTTTAATTTTTCAATGAATCAGAATAACATTAGCTTAAGACATAAACGGTTCAAAATGTCAACACTTCAGATGAGCAAAGAATGTGAATAACATTGAGTTATAAAATAAATAGTTCAGAATATCAACACTTTAGATCAGCACCGTTATACTGTGTAAAACATGATAATGCTTTTGAAATATCAATATAAAGCGTTAAGATGCTCGGTGAAGTTAAATATCAATATAAAGCGTTAAGATGCTCGGTGAAGTTAAATATCAATATAAAGCGTTAAGATGCTCGGTGAAGTTAAATATCAATATAAAGCGTTAAGATGCTCGGTGAAGTTAAATATCAATATAAAGCGTTAAAATGCTCGGTGAAGTTAAATATCAATATAAAGCGTTAAGATGCTCGGTGAAGTTAAATATCAATATAAAGCGTTAAGATGCTCGGTGAAGTTAAATATCAATATAAAGCGTTAAGATGCTCGGTGAAGTTAAATATCAATATAAAGCGTTAAGATGCTCGGTGAAGTTAAATATCAATATAAAGCGTTAAGATGCTCGGTGAAGTTAAATAAAACTTTATACGGACCTTAGGTTCTACATAAGTTTATTATTTGTTTGTTAAAATGCTTCCTGTGTTACTTGGGATATAATTACGAGTATGCTCTTAAAGTATCGGTAATTGTTAACGAAGCACAATGTTAAATCGTCCCAACGTAAAAAAAAAGTTAAATCGTCTGCGAAATCTTTCACGTTATTAAACTAAAAAGCTGGAAATAAAAAAGTAGTTGAAAAACTAAAAAACCCGACTGTAAGAACCGAAAAGCATATGATAAAATTTTAAAAGACCGATGTTGCACATTGTAGATATAGAAAAAAAAATATGTGGGGGACATATATATATTTTTTTTTCAATATCTGTGGGTTTTGTATGTTTTTCAACTACTTTTTTTATGTACGGTCTGTCTTTTCGAATTACTTTGAAACATATAAGTTTTATACATTTTTGTAATCACCTTTTAAATTCCCTCATTTTGATACCCCACTCGATGCAAACGGAAGAAAAAAAAATCAAACTCCACAATATGGCATCCCAAATGCGCCATTCTTCTTTGTTTAATTGTAATGTATTTCACATTGTAATGCGACACATGCACCACCAAGACGAATCTAACGACGCACAAACGAGTATGCCTTATCTATAGCTGGCCAAAACTACAATTTTCAAAATTACGCTCAGGTAAAAAAATGGGTTCCTAGAAAAGCCAGATAGTTGGGCAACCCAACCCCATTGTTTTTATTTCACCCACCCCAAATTCCTGAGGATAAGGCCAGTCGGAACTCAGATATTACTCATGTGGTTGTTTTTTTCGTCATTTCTGCTTTAAACCTCATATTTTAACTGTTTGTTATTTTATGTTGTGTTGTTTGTGAATTAATTATTTTAGCTATGGATTCTGATACTGCTGGTAACTGAGTCATTTAACACGTTTAAAACATTTCCTTTTGTTAACCGACTTTCTTCAAAAAGGAGGAGGTTCTCAATTCCGTTGTATGTTTTTTTTTTTTGTGTTTGTTACCTCATATCTCCGTCATTTCGAAACCGATTTGGAAAGTTTTTCATTATAGTATTACATTTGTACGGTGCAAGCGCACATTCTGCAATTCAGCAGTTTACTCCACATTCATTTCAACTTATAATAATTAGTTCAGTTCGCGTTGAGCTATCAAGTCAGCCAGGCGTTCCCGTTACAGCCAACAAGGGCCGCGTCACTCACTTCACACACCATCACTCCATTAAGCTCATTTTACTTTAAGTACGCATGTGACTAAAAGACTGATGGACATGAATGTTGATGGATGATGAGGGAGAGGCAGGCCAAAAAAAAGATGGATGGATGGTGCGAAGACTGATATGAAAGAAAAAGGAGTAAATGATGCCGTGACGTCTGACAGGGGAGAATGGAAGAAGGAAACGTGTTGCGCCGACCCCGAGTAGAATGGGATAAGGGCAGGAAGATGATGATGGGACAATACAGTAGTGTTTCAATAATTTACCTTCTTTAATTTCTATCCACCCATCATCTAAAATCTAAAAGTAATGTACGGTCTAGCAGGGGATCATACAACATTAATTTTCGCCATTTTTAAAAATAGCGGTTTAGTTCCTTTATTAACTGACGTTCTTCAAAAAGGAGGAGATTCTCAATTCGGTTGTATGTTTTTTTTTTTTTTGTGTTTGTTACCTCATAACTCCGTCATTTCGAAACCGATTTGGAAAATTCTTCTTTTATGTGAAAGGATATACTTCCCGATTGGTCCCATAGAAATTTCATCAATATCGGTTCAGTAATTTGGTTCCTTTTCACGTTAATTGGTATATCACGCGACGTCTCATGAAGTCTTGCATGTTACATTTGACGTACTTCCCGATTTCCAATCGTATTGAAATTTTGCACGCTTATGTATATCGCGTGATAGTACAATATATCGATGACATGGAGCTGATCTGATGATGGAGCTGGACGGCGGCCTTAGGAACTCCGTTATGAAACGACATAACCCCATCGAGTTTGGGCTCCTATGATTTGTCTTGACGAGTACTTTGTCTCTAGATGGTATCCAGGGTCTGAGAATGGAGCTGGAAGGTGGCCATAGGGTCTCCGTGATAAAACCACGTAACCGCATCGAGTTTGGGCTCGTTTGATTCGTCTTAATGAGTAGTTTGTCTTTAGACGATATCCAGGGTCTGTATTATTACTATATATTTTTTTTTGGCAGTTGGTTATTTTTTTTTTCAAAAAAGCTTTTATTTTGTGTTTTTTTTTTTAAAGTCGGTTTTTTTTTCACGTGCAAGAGTAGTTTTAAGAGGCTTTTTGTTTTAGTGCCCCGCATTGCCCGGCTAAGTCTTGTATAGTCTTAAAATATAGACATTATTATATTGTTTTTAAATACAAAAATCAGGTCCTACTAATTACGTTAGAAATGCTAACATGTGAAGAAAAGGCCTTATTTTTTAGAATGGGAAATCATCAAGTGACCTCCCGAATGACTAAAACCCATCCATGTAAGGAACATGGATAGGTTTTAGCCTTGCCCTTTGTGTTCCAGGGCCGCGGTATCTCTTCGAATAGCCCCGAAGCCCCCCCCCCCCCCCCCCCCGCGCGCGGGGATCGGTCCTTCATGTTCGCTAACATCTCTATGAGGCGCGCGTGGACGGACCACGAACGCGTCGACACGGCCTGTCGTCATAAGACGGACGGACGGCGAGCCTTGTTAAGCCTTTCTTTATAATATATATTATTTTAAGTGTTTCTATTGTGAATAAAAAAAAAAAAAAAATTGCAATCTATTTATTTTCAAAAAAAACTTTCATATCTTTATATATATAATTCTTCTGTGAGTGTGTATGTCACTGAACTACTCCTAAACGGCTGGACCGATTTGAATGAATTTTTTTGTATGCGTTTGGGTGGCACCCTGGATGGTTTAGATTCACAAATCAGCCCGACAGATGGCGCTGCAGTCGTTATCTAAACGTTTAGGCTTTGTTCGGACTATTTAGTAGATGGTTTATGGGTATGTAGGGTATGTAGGGTAGGTAGAGTAGGTAGGGTAGGGTAGGTAGGGTAGGGTAGGTAGGGTAGGGTAGGTAGGGTAGGGTAGGTAGGGTAGGGTAGGTAGGGTAGAGTAGGTAGGGTAGGGTAGGTAGGGTAGGGTAGGTAGGGTAGGGTAGGTAGGGTAGGGTAGGTAGGGTAGGGTAGGTAGGGTAGGGTAGGTAGCTAGGTAGGGCAGGGTAGGTTAGGTATGGTATAGTAGTCGATATATTATTTAATTGCATTATGTGACGCAAACGAAGTTGCGCGGGCCAGCTAGTTAGTTATAAAAAGAAAAACGCTCAATCTTTTTGAGGCAAGATTATGTGCGCCATCGATTATTATTAGGTTACTCGCTTACATTTCTTTGTCTGATAGTGGACCCACACGTACGCCCCTCCGAGTTTTCAGCCGTAAAATAGGTTTTTAAGATTTTTTTTATTTGACGAGGTTTTTATTTTCTAACTCTTTGGCTATCTCCTTAGGTAATTATTCAAGATGCTTGGAAGAGCGTACGTCCAGACCCTTCTACCGTATTCATTGTTTACTTTCGGCAGTATATAAAGAGGCAAGTACGACAGGTTACGAACAAAAAAAAACCGACTTCCAAAAAAACACTAAAAAAAAACTAAAATAACTTTTTTTAAATTACTTTCGGAAGTCGGTGACAAAAAATGACAATGAAACAAACAAAGTTACCGACTTCCGAAAGTAATTTAAAAAAAGTTATTTTAGTTTTTTTTTTGTGTTTTTTTGGAAGTCGGTTTTTTCTTTCTTTCTTTTCGTTTCAGTCAACTTTTGTATTCCCCATTGCCTCTTTTCAATGGTCTGTGCGAGTGCTTCGGCGCAGCTCTTAAGTTTATAAGTGCGCGCTAATGTGGGCTCGTTATTTTAGTAGCGTTTTACTTCTTCCTTAGCAAAACCGCGGAGTTAACACAGAAAGTCAACTCATCGTCTATGGACGGAGTAGCGGAACAAGCTCCGTATAACAGCGCAACGACAGGAAAATATGATTTAATATGTTCAGCATATATCCCACCCAAAACACCCGAATGTATTTATGTTGCCTACTTAGAGTCCCTGCAAATCTTGTTAGAGGACGGGCGCGTTCAAAACTTTTACGTATTTGGAGATTATAATCTTCCTGACATTGAATGGCTCGCTGGTGGCAACACCACGGCTGCCTCGCAACAAATATGTGCTGGTAGTTCCCCTGTTGGCAGACACTTGAGTATTTTTATGTCTGTCCTCAATAGCTACCAGTACAATAATATTAAGAACTCGAGCGGGAAGATCTTAGATTTGGTGATTAGTAATAACGACTGTTCTGTTTTTACACCAACTGACTTACTGTTGAAACCAGATCTCTATCACCCACCGTTGTTTATTTTAGTGTCCTGTAAATTGCACAGCAGTGCAATGACGCGTAAGGCGGCTCAAAAGCATAATTATTCTAAGGCGAATTATGAACTCATTAATCGCGATCTACTCAAAATTAACTGGGATGATGAATTTCACGATCAATCCGCGGAAGACACGCTGAATACGTTCTATCGAATTGTTTACCAAATTATTAAAAACCATGTTCCTCAAAAACCAATTAGGTCTACCAAATTTCCATTGTGGTTTTCCCCATCTTTGATTCACATATTTAAAAATAAATTGAAGGCATGGAATAAATGGAAGACCTATCAAAACATATCCGACTATGAACAGTTTTCACTTTATAGGTCCAGATTCTATGCTGACTGCAAGAACTGTTACAGTCTATACTTGAAATCAGTAGAAGATAGTATAAAAACTAATACCAAATACTTCTGGACTTATGTGTCTAATCGGCAATCGAAAGCTCCAATCCCTTCCACCATGCACTATAAACATCTATCATCAACCGATCCTCAGGAGATTTGTAATCACTTTGCAAACTTCTTCCATTCCGTGTACGAACCCTCGACTCTAACAAATATTCCAACCCAGGACAATGAATACGCTGAGAATTGTTCTCTTGTTAGTAGTCTTGAGGTTAGTACTGATCAAGTACTCAGTGCCCTCAAATGTTTAGATTGCACTAAAGGACCAGGACCAGACGGCATTCCTCCAATCTTCCTTAATAGGGCAGCTGATGCGCTGTGTGCACCATTGCGTATTATTTATAATAAGTGTTTGTGTCAGGGAACTTTCCCAGAAATCTGGAAGCGGGCAAATATCACTCCCGTTCATAAAAGTGGTTCAAAACATGACGTTGAAAATTATCGGCCCATTTCAATACTGTCGGCCCTGTCTAAACTTTTCGAAAGGCTCGTTCACAATCAGTTGTATCCGATTATCCATAACAAAATACTACAACAACAGCACGGGTTCGTAAAAAGAAGGTCTACAACAACTAATATGATAGCCTTCACTGACTATTTGTTTAATAGTATGGATTCTCGTGTGCAAGTGGACGCTGTATACACTGACTTTCGAAAAGCCTTTGACAGGGTCGATCATGAATTGCTTTTGAAGAGGCTAGCATTCAACGGAATCCGCGGGGATCTGTTGCGTTGGTTTGCTTCCTATGTGTCAAATAGAACACAAAAAGTAGTGGTCAATGGGTTCCACTCCACCGCTATAACCGCAACGTCAGGGGTGCCTCAAGGCTCAATTCTTGGACCTCTTTTATTTATAATTTTTATTAATGATATCCTTAAGTGTTTCCATAATTCTAAGTTCCTACTTTACGCGGATGATCTAAAAATTTTTAGACCCATTAGATCACTACCAGACTGCCACTTACTCCAGCAAGATCTGAATCGCTTAGCAGAGTATTGTATTAAAAATAAACTCCTACTCAGTATTCCCAAATGTTGCTGTATCAGCTTTACTAAAAATAAAAACCAATTTAAATACCCCTATGCACTACAAAGCGAAACCCTAGACAGAGTCAACACAATTTGTGATCTGGGAATACTCCTAGATAATAAACTGCACCTGGACGCACATGTTGATAGAATCATAAGTAAGGCTTATCGTATGTATGGATTCGTGATCAGATCAGCAACGGAATTCATCTACCCAAGCACGTATCTACATTTGTATCGGTCATTAATCCGGTCTCAACTAGAATATGCTGTACCGGTGTGGAGTCCCTATTATAATAAATATAATGACTGTATTGAGCGTATACAACGTAAGTTCCTAAAAACAATGCATTACCGTTGTACTAGAAGTCGTATTTATCACTCATATAGCGACTTGCTGAAAAAATATGACATGATCTCTTTGAAGTCTAGACGTACTTTCCTAGATACTATGTTTCTATACGACCTGTGTAACAACTCATATGATTGTATGGATATCCGTAACAAGTTGTGCTATGTTGTCCCGAGGACGATTCAGGGACGTGAGGTGCGCACACGACCTGTTTTCGCCGTCACCCGTAGTCGCACGAATGCAGGCTTGCGGGCGCCTCTGCGTCGTCTCACAGGCAATTTCAATAAGTTTTTCTCTAACTTGGATGTATTTTCACTATCGGTTGGATTATTTAGAAAAATTTTACTTGACACAATCCAGAATCTATGAGAATAGTATATGTCTTTGTCTTTGTTCCTTAGTGGCTGTAATTTAAGTGTATTTTATCTCATGCAATTGTCTATTCTGTCCGACTTTTACTTCATCAACATTGTCTTTGTCTTTTGTGTATCTGTGGAGAACGTTGTTGGTTGCACATTTGTATAACTGTATAAATTCTATTTTTTGTAATATATAATGTGTAATTGTTGGTTCTTCCAAATAAATAAAATAAAATAAAATAAAATAAAATAACATTGTGCGCACTAACAGTCTACACTGTAGAGTTGTAGACTGTACTGACCTGACTGACATTACGGGGCAATCTGCGAGAATTACAATGTTTTTCCGACACGAGCATAGGTTTTACTCGGGTACTGGGTACTTTAGTCCCAAGCTAATTATTCACTACCAGCATATTCCAGCTATAGGGAAATTACAGATACAACGTTGACAAACTACATCTGCGTCACTCTGACACCCTGACATTCACAAGCAAAATTAAAAAATTAGGATTTGTGGGTAAAGTAGGCATTTTGAATTTTCTTGTAAGGTGACATTTTAAAGAACGAGTGGCGTGTGCAGCTGAGCACCCTCACATAAACTGCGTTCTACGAAACTCGTCCGTCGCGGCGTCTCGGCGCAAGTGTGCACAATAACATTATGTATGGTTGCTCCGGGCCCCGGGGCCCCGGGCCAGTGAGGCTGGGCTCGCTATAACATAAACATTAATAATACACGAGCACGCAGCTGACAGACCTGATCCGGAGCGGGTCAACAACCGCCGTGTTTTGAGTTATGAATGCTCTCAATCTCAATAATGCTGCAGACACACTTTATTTTGAACAAATGAAACAAAGTCGTATGTTTTGTGTGTGTATGTGTACACGTTCGAGGGTCTCGTGCAAACTGGCGATTTGTCGAACATGATGACTGTTTGTGACAGTTTCGTAATGTGCTCGGTTAACACAACGTGCACTAAGGTGTGGGTCACCGGTCAAGTCAAGTATAGCAGCTACTGATCAAACGGTTGTGCTCATCAATACGCCCGCATGCCATTCATAGTTCAATCTTATAAAATTCGCCTGTCAATAGAATGAACTTTGTTTTGATTTATTAATAACCCACGTAATATGTATTACTTTACGGTTTGTGAGCATTCTTGCATCTTCTTTCAACTTCCTCCCCCCTGCCCGTAACTCGCTACGGCCTTGTATGTTACCTACGACATTGCATCAAAAAAACAATGACTCAAAACTTTGTCAATAAAATCAATCTGATTTACGATCAGATCGCTATCTCCTAAGTAATTGTACAGAGATACTTAATTAAAAATTCTGAATAATATACGTCTCTAATAATTAATGTACTCAGTATTTTTTTTTTATCTTTTGAAAAGTCTAATGTGATGGACAGATAGGTGGGTAGGTGGCGTGTCTATGACATGGTTTTGCCATTTCGCGGAGATCTCAACAACTGGGTGTGAAGATAAACGTTGAACCGGAAAGTGGTTGGATAAGAGAAGTAACTAACACGTTTTATAACATGTTTGCAAAACGTGATCATTAAGAGGGAACAGGGGCATACAAATGTATTCTTTTTTTTTCCTACTTAATAGTAATTATCAAGATCTACTGTAGACACGTCTCTGTCATTTCCTTTTTTTCAGCAATTAATACGTAAAGATAACTAAAAATTACAAAAAAATGCTCCATTTTTAAAGCCTTGACAGGACTACCAGACAAATTCGAAACATTTTAACACAAAATAAACTGATAGGAACCTAGACAAACTCTTTCTTAAAATTTTAATGTCAAAAATAATTGAATCGGCTCGGTTTTCGAGGAGAAAAAAGAGGAATATGAAACGTCGTTGAACTCATCGAAATTTTGTGATATATTCTGTGATATGTGTGATATATTTTGTGATATATTAAGTCTGAGTAGTAGCTATCCCTATCGCATTCTACGGAGGCAGGCTTGACGCAGCGCAACGGCAATGGTTTCTTCAAATACCTCTTTTTATAATTCCTCGTGGGCCCTGTTCCCTCTTAATAATATTATAACTGCCTTATTGTGGGGCTGAAGTCCTCCCTCAGATCTTTCCAACGGCCACGATTTTTAGCTACTCTTTTCCGATTCTCAAGGTAGACATCCTGGTAGTCTCGCCATCTCCTCTGTGACATTTTTGAAAAGTCGTATTGGCTAACGTAAGTTCTGGCGGGTCGCAATATCATCTGCATTTCCCCAACTATTTTGGGGTCGGCTTCCAGTCTAACCGTATGCAGCTGAATACTCCGCCGTGTGCAGCCACTGCCGTGTACAGTTTGCATTTATTGACTACCTATCTGACCTCTAGAACCCAGTTAGTACTGGGTAATACGATACCCCTTGGTAAAGAAGTTAGACCTTGAATTAAACCTTGTTTGAACTGTCAAGTGTCACTTATGTCATTGTCAATAATGTCAATTTAAGAATCCCGGGCCCTCGAGTACCGCAGTACCCGCTGGCGTTTTAGTGACTAACTACCTGTAACGACTGTCAAAGATTTACAAATGACATCCGGAACCAACAGTTTATAGTGCTTTTAAAACTCGGTATGTAATGGGTGGTCACCCATCAACGGTTATCTAAGCAAGCGCCGTTTAACCTGAAGATTGATCTGAGTAGTTACATTGTTATTTAGCAACGAGCTCCAGGATTCAAGATTTTACACAATGAAACACTCTATGTTAAAATAGAATGGATGACTCTGTCTTTTACAACACAATACATGAAAATGTGCACACTTATAAATAAAATACTGAAGAAAACGAACTTAATATGATTTAACAAGAAAGGATTAACGCAGTCAATTCATCAGCGATGACTTATGAATGTTATCCTATTTTTGAGACGATAAGATTTTCTTTCATAGAATTCTTGCAATATGATGTGCAAAGTCTGCAGTCTCTCATGATTGGGAAAACCCTCCACGGTTTCACTCTTGTTACGGCCCTTTATACCGCTGCCGCATGACACCAGTCACACCTTTTTTTTCGGATGGGAAGTCATCAAATGACTCCTCCCGCTCTGGGCGGAGCGGAAGGAAGTGTCAGACTTGTACTGACTAAAATCCATCCATGTTCCTTCCTTGCCCTTTGTGTTCCAGGGCCGCGGTATCTCTTTCGAACAGTCCCACAGGCCTGACAGGACACCGCTAACATTGAGCTAGTAGCTAAATAATAGTTTAAAAGTATAGAATAGTGTAAATAATAGTTTAAATAAGAGTTTTTACTTTTTTATTTTTGGAAATGCCGGACGGTTTAGAAACCCCCGCATTCCGGGAACTGAACTCAAATTCTGGACATGTCCGAAAATTTTCGGACGTATGGCAACCCTATTCAAAAGGAACTTTTCTAATATACCAACAAATAAAACGTACTTAAAAGCAGATAGATAATAATTAAATATTCATAGATTATACCTTCACAAATACACAGCCAACTGATTTTCATCTATGACAAATAAAAAGTATCCACTGTTCGCTATCGTCCATCTATGACGATTATAATGTAATATTATAATGGATTATTATTTCCTTTATTCATCTTTATACACATTTTTTACATTTTTAAATATTTAAATATAAAACGACATAAAAAAAAACATTTAAAAATATAAAAAATAGTAGCCCACCGGTATCGGGAATAGGGTCCAAGCTACCGGCGGTCAGGGCTCCAGAGAGAGGAACCTCCTAACAATACGAGCCGTGTCCAGGAGTACCGCTTTCTGGATCAAGCCCTTGATCCAGCTGCCTAACGAGAGCCTCCTCAGGTGTTGGTCGAGGCTCTTGGCAATTAAGCCATGGGCTGATACGACTACCGGAACAATGATCGCTGAGTCCACATCCCACATGTCGACAACCTCGCGAGCTAAGTCAAGATACTTGATTTGTTTATCTTTCTCGGCTTTCACGAGGTTCTCGTCATGCGGGACCGTAATGTCAACAATCATTGCGCGCCGCTCTGATCGATCCACCACCACTATATCAGGCTTATTGGCTACAATAGTCCTGTCAGTGATGATGGATCGATCCCAGTACAGTGTGATATTGCCATTATCGAGAACTGGATCGGGCACATACCTATAGTACGGCACTTCCGATTCCACAAGGCTGTATTTTAGAGCAAGTTGCTGATGGATAATCCTGGCTACAAGGTTGTGTCTATGCAAGTACTCTCCGTTAGCCAGACGAGAACACCCGGAGATAATGTGACGGATTGATTCACCTGGACGGTGGCATGCCCGACATATGTCAACCGTGCCGTCCTTCACAATAAATCTCCGGTAGTTATTCGTCATCATAACTTCATCCATAATTGCACAGACAAAACCTTCGGTTTCTCCAAAGCGGTCCCCGGATCGTAGCCAGGCTACGGACGCTGATAGGTCTACATCGGGCCCATGCAGGGCCCGGAAAAAGCGTCCGTGGAGCTCTTTACTCTGCCATACTCCCCTGCGGTCGTTAGTGTCAAGTACTACAGGTTTGCGCCAGTTCTCTTTAGCCAAGGAGAGCGGGGTGAGGCCCTTGTCCACCGCGACCACATCTCGATGCATCCCCATGTCGGCTTCTAGGAAATATTCCCTGAGACTGCATATCTCGCGATTGTGAAGAGTCTTAGCATTTAAAAAGCCTCGACCCCCATGGATTATTGTTATCAAAGTTAAATGGTATCTGATGTTAGTTAATATATTATTTTACTGATAAAATATTAACCGTGAACAGGAAGGTTTTTGACTTTGATATGTTGCAATGTGTGTAACATGAAATTATGTGGAGGTCGTCGATAATACATTTTGTTTTGGAAGTGAAAACTTCTTAACATCGTTGTGATTTGAAAGTCGATGAAACAAAAAAGCGACAGTAAAAAGAGATACTGATAGATAGATGGCCGAGGTTGCGACATCGCACATTCCCGGCACTGGCAGCGTTCACTGCGCCTCCACAAACTCTGCATGTACTAGTAATCTCCACGACATGTAGCGCTGTCGCTAGGCCCACTGTAAGGTCAGCCACACTTCCGAAGCAGCCGATTGACTTTGACAGTGCTTTTAGCTGATAGTAGTTAGGCTGGTATTCCTAGTTCTAGTGTTATTGCTAGAGCGGGTGTCGGTACAGCTGTACAGTTACTCAGTGGGACTGGTCACAGGGCACCGACTCCCCCTTTGCCCCCTCCCCGCGCTCCTAGCGCACGAAGGAACCTGTTTGTTCCACGTCATGCTAACTCTAGTGTCCGTCTAGTTATGTCTGTAGCTGTAAGTACTTTCTTATGTATTTGGCAACTTGAATGAAAATTGGATTGATTGTTCGGTTAGTAGTTATGAGTACTAAGCATAATATGACGTAAGGCTGAATATGATTTACATCTGGCATTATCTAATCTATCTAATTTATCTACCTACCTTGTGGAGACAGTTCTGAAAAGTGATATAGACTAATTGGGCTAACATTAGAGACTTTTTGATAGTCTGAAGTTACAAAAGACAGTATTACAAAAAAACTTTCTGCGAAAAAAAACCGACTTCCAAAAAAACACTAAAAATAACTTTTTTTAAATTACTTTCGGAAGTCGGTGACTTTGTTTGTTTCATTGTAATTTTTTGTTACCGACTTCCGAAAGTAATTTAAAAAAAGTTATTTTTGTTTATTTTTAGTGTTTTTTTGGAAGTCGGTTTTTTTTCGCAGAAAGTTTTTTATTTTACCCTTTTTAGTTGTAGACTTTTTAGCATACCACACAAATTCTAATCATGAATTATTTTTTATATTGTAACCAGAACTTTAAGGAAGTACTCGTCAAGACGAATCAAACGAGTCCAAACTCGATGGGGTTGTCGTTTTATAGCGGAGTTCTTAAGGCGACCTTGTAAGGTCCATCACCAGACCCTGGATACCATCTATAGACAAACTACTCATTTAGACGAATCAAACGAGCCCAAACATGATGCAGTTACGTCGTTTTATCATGGAGATCCTATGGCCACCTTCCAGCTTCATCATCAGACCCTGGATATCATCTAGAGACAAAGTACTCGTCAAGACGAATCATACGAGCCCAAACTCTGGGGTTATGTCGTTTTATAACGGAGTTCCTAAGGCCGCCGTCCAGCTCCATCATCAGATCAGCTCCATGTCATCGATATATTGTACTATCACGCGATATACATAAGCGTGCAAATTTTTAATTCAATCGGAAATCAGGAAGTGTGTCAAATTAAACACGCAAAACTTCAGGCGTCGTCGCGTGATATAGCAATTAACGTGAAAACATACCAAATTACTGAACCGATTTTGATGAAATTTCTATGGGACCAATCGGGAAGTATATCCTTTCACATAAAAGAAGAATTTTTGAAATCGGTTAAGAAACGACGGAGATATGAGGTAACAAACACAAAAAAAAAAAAAAAGAAACATACAACCGAATTGAGAACCTCCTCCGTTTTGAAGAAAGTCGGTTAAAAATTGGGTCTACTTATTTTCTGAAGCTTACTCATAGTGTGTTCACAGTAATCAGAGGCAATTGCTAATTTCACCTTATCAAATATATTTACTACTTTACAATATTGGAATAGCTTATCATAATCGGGTTTATGTTTGTGTTGTAGTTATGTATTATTTTCAAATATTATTGTTATGAAACAAATTTTGTAAATAAAAAGCTATGTTTATTTTCGAGCGCATGTTCTTGTTCTTCCTACACCCGTATTTGGTTTGCCCCTTGCCCTGTAACTGGAAAAAAAGTTTTATGAGTTACTGAACCATTTCCAAATGATTAAGAGGTCAAAATAATTTTGGCCAGTTAGATTACTCAAATGTGATCATTATAATTTATCCAAATCCGTTTATCCGCTTAGGAGTTACGAGGGAATGAATAGCAGACTATTATATGATCTAAATAAAAATAAATTTATTTCTCCAAACCAATACGGCTTCGTATCAGTGAAGCCCTCAGAGGACGCGGTAATAAAACTAACAGAACATATTGTAGGTAAAGTAGACAGCAAATAAATGCATAGTCCGCTGTACCGAGACTTATGAAGAAGATGGAGAATATAGGCATTCGAGGAAATCCTCTTAAATTACGGACTATGTTACAAATAGAACTCGAATAGTAAAAATTGACAAGTACGTAAGTGATAGTGCAAATATAGATATTGGTGTACCATAGGGGGGTGTGCTCGGTCCTAGTTTATTTATAATCTATTGACGACACGGCAATCCTCTTCCATGGTATACACGGTCAGAGGTTGCCGCTGTTACAGTACGTGGATACCTAAACCATACCCTTAACATAGATAAAACAAAGTAGGTACCTCATGTTCTCGATAAAGAAGCCTCCACAATCTGCTAATGAATGGGTTGAAGTCCGAGCACACACCTGTAATCAAAACAACATGAGCGAATGCCCTATTGAAGAACAAGCTGTAAATAAGTGGATGACCTGTCCCTGTGTTAGTCAGTTAGTCAGTCCTGGAATACTGTATCTCTATCTGGGGGAACACACACACAAAACTCATATATTAAAGCTAGAAAGAGCCCAACGAGCAGTTCTCAAAGTAATACACAAAAAAAGCTATCCAGTATCCAACGGAGCAGCTATATGTATAAGGATTGTATGGTTTTAACGGTTCGACAACTTTATATCAGGAGGGTTCTGCTTATAAGCCATAAAGGCTCAACGTACGATCCGAAAAGGCAAAAAAATAAAGTTAGGAAGGACCTGGACCTGGTGTTTGACCTGAAACTGTGTACAACAGACTTCTTCAGGAGACAACCGTGCTTACCATACGTGCCATACCTTTATAATTAAATAAGTAAAAATACGCAATTACATAACTTAACGATAAAAAAAATTAAACTTACCACAGATAACTTCTTTCTCTCCCAAAATTATGTACCTAGATACTGAAAATATATTAAAAAGTATAAAATAAAATGTAGCCCACTCAGACCCATACTCTCATTCATATACGCAAACACTGACACACACTCACACACACACATATGCATACACACACACACACTCACGCACGATAGCAATAGGGATGTTTCCTATGTAAACAAAAGTGATTCTATTTAGTGTAGATTATCGAAAAATATTGGTTACGTATTTTTTGTTTTATCAAATCGATAAAAACTGACGAATGGGAAAAGGGCGTGAGTTTATGTATGTATGTATGTAAAACTTTATGTATGTATGTATGTAAAACTTTATGTATGTATGTATGTAAAACTTTATGTATGTATGTATGTAATACTTTATGTATGTATGTATGTAAAACTTTGTGTATGTATGTATGTAAAACTTTATGTATGTATGTATGTAAAACTTTATGTATGTATGTATGTAAAACTTTGTGTATGTATGTATGTAAAACTTTATGTATGTATGTATGTAATACTTTATGTATGTATGTATGTAAAACTTTGTGTATGTATGTATGTAAAACTTTGTGTATGTATGTATGTAAAACTTTATGTATGTATGTATGTAAAACTTTATGTATGTATGTATGTAAAACTTTGTGTATGTATGTATGTAAAACTTTATGTATGTATGTATGTAATACTTTATGTATGTATGTATGTAAAACTTTATGTATGTATGTATGTAAAACTTTATGTATGTATGTATGTAATACTTTATGTATGTATGTATGTAAAACTTTGTGTATGTATGTATGTAAAACTTTATGTATGTATGTATGTAAAACTTTCTGCGAAAAAAAAACCGACTTTTTTATTTTACCCTTTTTAGTTGTAGACTTTTCAGCATACCACACAAATTCAAATCATGAATTAATTTTTATATTGTAACCAGAACTTTAAGGAAGGAATCGTCAAGACGAATCAAACGAGTCCAAACTCGATGGGGTTGTCGTTTTATAGCGGAGTTCTTAAGGCGACCTTACAGCTCCATCACCAGACCCTGGATACTATCTAAAGACAAACTACTCATTAAGACGAATCAAACGAGCCCAAACTCGATGCGGTTACGTCGTTTTATCACGGTGATCCTATGGCCACCTTCAAGCTCCATCATCAGACCCTGGATACTATCTAAAGATAAACAACTTATTTAGACGAATCAAACGAGCCCTAACTCGATGCGTTTATGTCGATTTATCACGCAGATCCTATGGCCACCTTACAGCTCCATCATCAGACCCTGGATACCATCTATAGACAAACTATTCATTAAGACGAATCAAATGAGCCCGAACTTGATGCGGTTACGTCGTTTTATCGTGGAGATCCTATGGCCACCTTCCAGCTTCATCATCAGACCCTGGATAACATCTAGAGACAAAGTACTCGTCAAGACGAATCATACGAGCCCAAACTCGATGGGGTTATGTCGTTTCATAACGGAGTTCCTAAGGCCGCCGTCCAGCTCCATCATCAGATCAGCTCCATGTCATCGATATATTGTACTATCACGCGATATACATAAGCGTGCAAATTTTTAATTCAATCGGAAATCAGGAAGTGTGTCAAATTAAACATGCAAGACTTCAGGCGTCGTCGCGTGATATAGCAATTAACGTGAAAACATACCAAATTACTGAACCGATTTTGATGAAATTTCTATGGGACCAATCGGGAAGTATATCCTTTCACATAAAAGAATATTTTTTCAAATCGGTTAAGAAACGACGGAGACATGAGGTAACAAACACAAAAAAAAACAAAAAAAAACATACAACCGAATTGAGAACCTCCTCCTTTTTGAAGAAAGTCGGTTAAAAACTGACGAAGATAAAACACATCAAAGATCATAATTGGACTTGTGACGTCACATCGCCAGTGAACTTCAAAAGAGTACTGATATAGTGACGTCACACGAGTTTACGACGTACCGTATCGTTCTTTTTTTGTTTACGTTAAAAAAGAAAAAAATACTTGTTCAATATTATTTGGAAATCTATCTGACGGACTTATTAGATTTTTTTGGTAAAATACCCTACTAACTAAGTAATTCATAATATTGTAATACGAGTAACATTTGCACCGCACCACACTTGTAATCAGCTCGATCACGGTGGTGACGGAAGCAACTGGTGCTTATAGCACAGGAGTTCTCCTAGTTTAGCCCGGTTGCGCTTGTTTTGTATCTTGCCCCTAAGTAACAGTCTAATTTAAGGTATGAACAATAATTGTAAATAGGTTTAAGCCCTAAACAAATAAATATTGTTTATAACCGTCCTTTTGGGCCTTTACGAACATTATCCATGAGGGCAGTCCGTATAGGTGTCGTATCGGTGGCGGTTGTTGTTAAAATAACATCGTTGTGTGTCCCACTCCACTCCTTCCACCTCTCGCGAACCCGCTCCTCCTCCTTCCAGTGCGGACGGACATTATCCAGTTCGTCCCGCCATCTCCTTCGTGGCCTGCCGCGACCCCGCCTCCCTGTATCAGATACTACCCTTATAAAACTAAAATCTAGAGTTTCAAGGCGCCACATTATTTATTTGGTTTTGCGCCCATCAAATAGTGAACACTGTCACTGAATTTTTGAACATGGAGAACATTGGTCACCGTAACGTGATACAAAACTTTCATTTGAAAAACTTCAAACCTCTTTGAAGTTAGCATGGCATATGTAGCAGGTAATCAAATATAGTTCTGAATAATAAGACATAAATTAGCCACAAATTAACTGTGAAAACCAAAAATTTTCCGCAAGCCGGAAACCCGAAAATCTGATTGCAACCCAAGCAAAACAGGTAAAATCGGTTAGAAAAGATAATTTTCCGTCTCGGCAACACGAAAACGGCTGTTAGCGGGCTGCGGGACTGTTCGAAAGAGATACCGCGGCCCTGGAACACAAAGGGCAAGGAAGGAAAATGGATGGGTTTTAGTCAGTACAAGTCTGACACTCCCTTCCGCTCTGCCCAGAGCGAGAGAAGTCATTTGATGATTACCCATCAAAAAAAGAAAAAAAGGAGGTGGATGCAGCAGTAGCCGGTGCGCGCGGATCGGTGTAAGCTCCATGACGCGAGCCGACATCACCGTGCGCGGCGGGCACGCGAGCGACCCATGCGACCGCTCGGCTATGTAATCGGTATAACAAGCACTACATTGTACGTTCCCACGACTGTGCCACCACCTCGCGGACGCCTGCTCGCCAGTGACGCGGTGAAGAGGATGACGCTGAAAACGCAGTAACGCCAGTCTCCTACAGTAATATTTATGATGTACGAACGTGCCGGCAAGCGTTAACGAACTAATTGGAAAGACAACTTGCTACAAGAGAATATAACAAATAACTAGTCACCACTATATCGTCCTCATCATCCAGGGGTGCAGGTGAAGCTATGGACGCATTCTCCTGAACTTTGCGAAGTGCCATACAACAACGCCAAATCTTAAAAGCGATCCTATGTATTCGACGTCTTCTGGGTCCTTTGCTGTCGGAATCACAGCTGAAATTCGTGAAGTTCACACCACAACTTCACAATATCGCGTTTAGATAACGAAGCAGGCAGGACTGAAAAGATTGCATCGATATAAATGATCGTTGTATACTTTGACGTCTGTGACGCAAACGTCTGTGGCCTCCAGGTCTCTCCACCACACAAACCAAGAGTTGACCAAATAACTGATTTGGTATTATCATCAACTGGACATGTGACAAGCAGCTGTGCTGTGTTGCTGGGGTGATTATGCAGATAGCTAATGTGTCCGCGCACCCCAGCCAGAAGTGACGATGTGGAACAGCGTGTGGTTCTAGTGAGTACGAGTGTGGGCTGTGGGTGCATAGCAGTCTTATAGCATGCACGCAAATAGAGCTAGTTAACTACAGCTGGCGCTGAGGCTTTGCAGCCGCATCGCACACAGGTTGCTTCCGAGTAGTGCAATTATCATTATGTGGAGGCTGTAGCGGCGCGCTCGGCGGCGCTTGGGGCGGCTCAGCGGCGCTCGGGGCGGCTCCGCATAGCGAGCGGAACAGTTAGCGGCACAGATAGCTCGCGGTCACGGATGCGCGCCGCTCTCCTGCTAATAGTACCAGGTGAGCAGATGTGGGCAGCGTGCACTCATTACGCCACACGTGAGAAAGCCCCACTTGCCCACATCACCGAGACAAGCGCAATAACGGAACAAGTCTCAATGCAATCCCTACCCCCTCCCCGAGTGCCCCACACGCCGCTGACTCACACTACCTTCTAACCGGAAATAAGCTTGAGTAGTGCTTACGGTTCAATAGTTTATTTGAATGCGACTGCCCACGGGCCCACGCACAAGCCGCGCGTGACGTGCGGCTGCGCACGGATAATGTCACAGTTTACGTCGTAAACATAAGTCCTGCCTGATGAATGGACTCCCCGAACGTTGACGACTTGACGGTGTAGAACTGTAGACAGTATCACTTGAGGAGACACTGGTCCGTAATTGGTCTTACTCATCGATTCTTCTTCCTTTTGGATTGAGCTTTTTTGATTGATTTGGTAGAGAGCTACCTACACTCACCATTGGGTGGTCAAAGGTTGAAGAAGAAGAAACGCACGAGGTTCAGTTGCTGCAGCAGAAATGTCACCGCTACGCCGCCGCCGCGTGACGTGTCCTCCGCACCTCACGCCGTCACGCGTAGTCACTAACTAGGCACGCGCCACGCGGGCGCGCTAGTGATACCCGTGTAGAGCAGTAACACGCATACACGGAACCATACGCGATAACAATCTGCAGCACAAATATTTAATTGAAAACGAGTAGATTTCCATCGATAAGAGTAATCTTACAATAATCTTGTCCAATGTATATCGGCGCGTGTCGAGGTTATACCAGAAAGTTTCCATGCAGTCTTTAAGTAATGTCTTTCAACCGACTTCCAATAAGAGGAGGTTATCAATTCGGCTGTATGTTTTTTTTTATATGTTACGCGATTTCTCGGTTAATTGTGGTTCGATTTTGTTTTTAGGGTTCCGTACCTCAAAAGGTAAAAAAAGGAACCTTTATCAGATCACTCTCTTGTCCGTCAGTCTGTATGACCATGTGTCACCACCGATTTTTCTCAGGAATGTCGATCTAGCAAGTTGAAATTTATACCAGATACTGAAGTCTATAGTCCCTATTACATATATAAAAATCAAGGTCCTGGGTCAACACGATAAAAAGATATGGTCAAATTTAGATTTTCGTGAAAACTTGTAAGTACCAAAATTTACCTTAATTTTCAACTTTTTTTTATTTTTCGGAATGCTTCCTTTACTTGTGCTGTAAGACCTTGCTTTTAACCAAAATTTACAATTCTAGTTCAACCGGAGGTACCCTATAGGTTTTGGGTCGAAAACCTATGTGGTAGTTCCCGTTGACCTAGAAGCAATGTTTTACAACATGTAAAGGAAAAATCTGAAAACCGCAAATTAGCTTAATATGTACCTACAAGTTTATACGGAACCCTCGGTGCGCGAGTCCAACTCGTACTTCGCCGATTGTTTTGTTTGAAAGAGTATAGTTTCAAGTTGGTCCCATAGAACTTCAGAGATATCGAAAGAAACTCTTTAACTGCAATTGCTTGAATGTTTTTTTTTTCGAAACACCACAACATAACATCACGCCTGTGTGCTCTGAGGGGTACCCAGATGTGTTAAGTAGACCCACATTTCGACAGTTTGGTATGGTAAGTTCCATTTTATTGGGAACTAGCTGTTGCCCGCGATCTTTTTTTTTTTTTTTACGGATGGGAAATCATCAAATGACTTCTCCCGCTCTGGGCAGAGCGGAAGGAAGTGTCAGACTTGTACTGGCTAAAACCCATCCATGTTCCTTCCGTGCCCTTTGTGTTCCAGGGCCGCGGTATCTCTTTCGAACAGCCCGCAGCCCTGGCAGGCAGGGGCCCCTCCCTGTTTGCTGACATCTCTTTGAGGCGCGCGTGCAACACGAACGCGCCGTCAACACGGCCTGGCCCGCGATCTTCATTCGGATAAATTATAAACAAATATTACATCCTTTTTTAATCGGATTTTGTTACCATTCTCAAGGGCTTACATTTTTGTGCACGGAATCCTAATTATTTTCCTCAAATAAAAGTAGCCTATTGTCGTGATTCTTTTTAATTCTTGCAATGTTATGATAATTATTCCATAACAGTAGCTGTTTTGACTCTCAATTTTAACGTATACAAATATTCTATAAATCCTGTATTATTTTTGATAATTTTGGTAGCTAAATCATTTTGTGCATTTTAAATATGTTAAATTAATTGTAAGCATTACGATTGTCAGATATTTATTATTAGAATCATGTTTAGTTGCTGTATTGATGTAAGTAAAGTTGGAAGGGGACATCCCCGCCATACTAACAATGCCGGCGGTGGCTGGCTGGCCACAGGCCATGGCAGAGTCAGTTGTTCGGTGACCGTGGAATGCAGAAGTCGATCTTACAAAATACCACGAGTGTATGAATGAAGTTTTACTTTATGTCAGAAGTGTGATAGACCTGTGAGCCATGTTGGACAAAAACCGTAAGTCATTTTATGAATTATTAATATTAATATCAATTTATTGTTTTTGTATCAGATAAGTTCAGTGAGCGGTCAGTGTTGTAGAGAAGTCGATCTTACAAAAATGCCGCGAGTGTTGGAATATTATAATCTAAATATTGGTGTCATTATATGAAATTTTATTTTACTATGTTAGACCTTATAACATCAGCTATCTGCCAGTAAAGGTCCCGTCAGAATAGGTCCAGCCGTTTCGGAGATTAGCCGGAATAAACAGACAGACAGACAAAAATTGAAATAAAATAATAAATGTATTTTTGTTATAAGTACCGTATATACTTTAAAATGCATTCAGTATAAAGCTGTTACTTTGATGTTACAAACAGACACTTCAATTTTATTTATTTGTATAGACAACCCTATTAACATAACAAGTAGTGTAAACAATGTAAAATAAATGCATAGCAAATATTTAGATAGTCTGACGCGACCCGATATTACTCCCTTTGCCTTCACCCCAGTCGATCCGGGGGAGATCAAAAAGATTATCCTATCCATTAAATCCAAAGCCGGCTGTGATAACATCAGTCCACACATGATCGTGACAACTGTTGATCAGTTCCTTCCTGCAATTTCCCATATAATTAACTTCTCCCTTTACTCCGGTGTTCTCCCTTCCCTATGGCGGAAAGCCCATGTACGACCACTTCCTAAAATCCCTAATCCCACGCATCTCAGTCACTTTCGTCCGATTTCCATCCTTTCCTTTTTATCCAAAGTACTCGAGGCCTGTGTACATAAGCAATTCTCCCACTTCATTCACAAAAAATCTCTCTTCAGTCCTTTCCAATCCGGTTTCAGGCCCGGGCACAGTACCGTTACAGCTCTCCTTAAGGTGACTGACGATATAAGGCGGGGAATGGAGGACACTAAAGTTACGGTTTTAGTGTTGATCGATTTCTCAAATGCTTTCAATACCGTCAGTCACGAAGTCCTTTTATCCATCCTCTCCTATCGCATGGTCTCTCCCGAGGTTTTGGAATAGTTTTCTTCCTATCTTCAGGGGCGTCAGCAGTCAGTCCTTGGTGGTGATTCTAACTCCAGCTGGTGTAATCTTGAAACTGGCGTCCCTCAAGGCGGTATTGTATCTCCACTTTTGTTCTCTATTTTTATAGATCTCATAACTACCGAGCTTCAGTGTGCGTATCATCTCTACGTCGACGCCTTGCAGCTCTACCGTCAGGCAGGTGTTAACAGCTTATCTGGTGCGGTCGTGGAGCTAAACCGGGATCTACGCGTCGTTAAAAACTGGTCTGATCGTCGACAGTCCCTAATCTTCCCCATAATTGACTATGGTGATGTGTGCTACTATGACCTGAATGCAGATCTCCTCAAAAAGCTTGACCGATTTCTAAATAACTGCATTCGATCCGTCTTCAATCTCCGCAAGTATGATCATGTATCTGCACATCGATCGCTGTTAAGGTGGTTACCCATCCGGCAGCGCAGAGCATTGAGGGCTTTGACAACCCTGTTTTCTCTTTTCACAAACCCACTTCTCCTTCTTATCTGACTTCCCATTTTCAATATTTATGCTCTGCGCATAGCAAGAATCTTCGTTCCTCCAATAACTGTCTTTTACGATGTCCTTCTCATCGCTCTGGTTTTATAAAATCTTCTTTCTTTGTCCAGGCGGTCTGCCTTTAGAATGCGCTCCCTCAGAGTATCAAGACGGTGACCAGTCGGCTCACTTTCAAAATAAAAGCTCGAGAGCATATCCATAAGAAGTTGGCAGATTCGTCTCAGAATTAAGTTGTTTTAGTTTTTTTTTTCCTATCTTAACTTTATACATTTTGTTATATGTATTTATTATTATTATATGTTTATAAATATTTTCTAGGCTCTTTTTCTGTTTTTGCACCTGCTGTGTATTGTCTCTGCATCACCCTAAGGTAGACTGGTAGAAAATGCCCAAGGCATTAAGTCCGCCTTTGTACAGTAATTTTACTTGTGCATAAAGTTTTAATAAATAAATATTTGTATAGGATATTACAACTAAAAAATAAAATAAAAAAACACTTTTTCAAAACAAGTTATTTTTAACAAACAAGGTTATTTTTCTGTTTTTGATGTCTGTTTTACCAACATCAAAAACAGAAAAAAAACTTTAGCTTCAGAAGTCAGTGACCAATAACTTTAGCTTCAGAAGTCAGTGACCAATAACTTTAGCTTCAGAAGTCAGTGACCAATAACTTTAGCTTCAGAAGTCAGTGACCAATAACTTTAGCTTCAGAAGTCAGTGACCAATAACTGAATCAAACTAACAAAAGTGTCCGACTGCTGAAGCTAAAGTTATCTTTCACTTTTTTGTCGAATGAAAAGTCGTAAAATAATGTCAATCGTCAAAATATTTTTGGCGTGGATGGCCAAATCCGAAACTATGAAGAATAGCGAAAAATACTCAAAGGAGTCCCAAACCCGATTTTGTTGAAAACTAAAACAGCATCATTATATTTTTGAAAAATCAATATTCCTAGCCAGGAATTGAACCCATTGATTTCGTAAAAAAATACACACTATGTTACACCATTCTCCAGTGTCGCTAAAAAGGATCAATTTCTGGAAAATAATGTCATACGGCAAACTAAAGGAAACAGTTCAATTATTATCAGACTGCGGCGAAGCCCAAAAGGAAGGTTAGTATAAAACACATAACAGTTACTAGTAATCAGCGAAACATCGAGCAAAATCACTATTGGTGCCATTTCACTTGTAAGTTTACGTTTTTTTAGGGTTCCGTACCCAAAGGGTAAAAACGGGACCCTATTAGTTATTACTAAGACTCTGCTCTCCGTCTGTCTGGCACCAGGCTGTTTTCACATGAACCACAGGTAGTAGGTAGGTAGGTAGTAGGTAGGTAGTAGGTAGGTAGTAGGTAGGTAGTAGGTAGGTAGTAGGTAGGTAGGTAGGTAGTAGGTAGGTAGTAGGTAGGTAGGTAGTAGGTAGGTAGGTAGTAGGTAGGTAGGTAGTAGGTAGGTAGGTAGTAAGTAGGTAGGTAGTAGGTAGGTAGGTAGTAGGTAGGTAGGTAGTAGGTAGGTAGGTAGTAGGTAGGTAGGTAGTAGGTAGGTAGGTAGGTAGTAGGTAGGTAGGTAGTTAGTAGGTAGGTAGTAGGTAGGTAGCAAATAACAGAGTGCCTTCCTCCGCTGATCGTCTGTTTTCCATTCTGAATGACTAATACAGTAACTTCTGTAGGTAATACAAGAAAGACTGCTGCGTCACACGTCAGTGTCCTGATGTCCGCTAGTAGCTCTTCCAGTGTTACTGCTTGTGCGCGGGGCTGCATCGACATCGACATAAAACGACGCGGCCTCTGACAACAGAGGTCACTACGGGCCGACACGGTTGCCTTCCTCCGCGGCGCGTTCGCTGAAGTCGGCGGCTGATTCCACGAGAGATAGCCGCCAACCCCCACATAATATGTATATCGTAATGTACGAGACTCGAGACACTTGTCTAGTAAGTCAAGCGGTTATTTGCGATCGTTGAGGGCGATACCAGAATAAATAGCGTATGTAGTGTGCACCGCGGTCCGCGAGGTGCGAGCGAGATGCGCTTATAGTTGATACTCGCAGAGTTGCGGCTAATAATAGCAGTGTTGACGAGCATTCCTCACTGCACTTGCATTCGCCGCCGGCATGCGGCACACGTACATATATTACCCTAAAATGATGCTCCTTCTCTCATTATGGTCGCCGAGTAGGAGCTTTAACTTCATATCTCCTCAGTCACCTTGAACCAACACAGATACTGCTTCTTGGCAACTGTTACACAGCTAGATTTTTTACAAATTAGAGATCAAAATGAGAAACTTGCAATATATGCAATGGAATAATGCACCAACGAATTGGCCAGGAAAACGAGTCGCCTTAATATGATATTATGACTAGTAAATAATTTGAGTAGAAGTGACTGCTTGCCAAGGAGTAAGCTCGCCAAAAGCCCCCAAAGAGATGTCAAATGACAGATAAAGCGTGGAGACACAGAGTATCTTGTCTGCAAGCCTCATGATGTGCGGGACTCACCAGGTGTAGTCATTTACATCAATTTCTCGGATTCCGTTCGCTCAATTCGTGGATCTGAGTTTAATGTTGATGCGCACGCGATCGATGAATCACTTCCATTTATGAAATTACAGTGAATGTGTCGAGATCGAGAACGATAACCGTTCGACGCTTATTAGTTGAAGACGTAACGTGTATTGGGACGCTCGTTGTACACTAAGTAGCATACACTGCACAAAGCATTGAGGATGACATGCCTGTTCACTGCACGACACTGTGTCGCTTACCTCGCGGCACTCGCAGAACATCGGTTCAATACTTCACTGTAGCACTGTCACCGGTGTGAACTGGTATCAATGCAGATGTCACTCGTATCAGTTGTACTCCTGTGAGTGAGTGACACTCGCGCGTCCTGTCGCTTCTACGCTGATAGGTCGTCGCGTGCGTGAGGGCAACGCGCGCGCACTGCTGCATCGAGCCGGCGCGCGGCGATATCTACCGCGTCTTATGTACGGCATCGCTTATCGAATGCAATCGTTTGTTATCACTTATCAGTAAGGGTCAACACGCACAATCTTGCTAGGAAGATCTACTTAATTTAGGATTTATCGAACAGGTGATATGACATCGACGGACAAATACTAAATGGAATAGCAAATAGATGAAAGGTTGGCCTGCGTTACTGAGGAAGAACATACACCAGCTGGGCCGGGAATGTCTCTAGCGCAGGAATTAGAATACGGAGAAGCAGTTCAGTTCGTCAGCTAGATGACCTGAAGGGGCCGGAGGTTATAAACAAGTTTTTTTTCGAATGGAAAGAAACTCTATCTCCTTTACTTTTCAGGGAGATAACAGGGGAATAGGTTTGTATGGGCAAAGGGCCGCCAGTCTGTCCTGTTTGGCGCAGTTAGAATCATGTCCTTGTCAGTCTAAGGCTTCTCGGTCACAAATCTTTACAAATAAATAAAATTGAAATGTCTGTTTGTAAATTACAACCTTACTTATTACAAAAAAGCTTTTTTTAATTTTTTAATTTGTAAGTCTGTTTGTTCCAGCTTATCTGCGTAACGGCTGGACCGATTTTGACGAGATTTTTATTGGCAGATAGCTGGTGTTATAAGGAGTGGCTTAGGTTATTTAAGAAAAAGGATTAGGGTTCCATGCAAAAAAATATAAAACCCTTAAAATTGTTAACAAAATCTGATTCAAATAAGAAAGTGATTTTTTTTAATAATAATTTCACACGGATAAATGTCACGTGCAACAGCTAGTGTCCATCTATAAATTGAACTTACGTTGCAACAGCTAGTGTCCATCTATAAATTGAACTTACGTTGCAACAGTTAGGTGCCCAATGTAACAGTTGAGCCCAAGTAACAGTTGAGTGCCCAATGTAACAGTTGGGTGCCCAATGTAACAGTTGGGTGCCCAATGTAACAGAACAGTTGGGTGCCCAAAGTAACAGAACAGTTGGGTACCCAATGTAACAGTTGGGTACCCAATGTAACAGTTGGGTACCCAATGTAACAGTTGGGTGCCCAATGTAACAGTTGGGTGCCCAATGTAACAGTTGAGTGCCCAATGTAACAGTTGGGTACCCAATGTAACAGTTGGGTGCCCAAGTAATAGTTGGGTACCCAATGTAACAGTTGGGTACCCAATGTAACAGTTGTGCCCAAGTAACAGTTGGGTGCCCAATATAACAGTTGTGCCCAATGTAACAGTTGGGTGCCCAATGTAACAGTTGAGCCCAAGTAACAATTGAGTGCCCAATGTAACAGAACAGTTGGGTGCCCAATGTAACAGTTGAGCCCAAGTAACAGTTGAGTGCCCAATGTAACAGAACAGTTGGGCACCCAATGTAACAGTTGTGCCCAAGTAACAGTTGGGTGCCCAATGTAACAGTTGTGCCCAATATAACAGTTGTGCCCAATGTAACAATTGGGTGCCCAATGTAACAGTTGTGCCCAATATAACAGTTGGGTGCCCAATGTAACAGTTGTGCCCAATATAACAGTTGTGCCCAATATAACAGTTGGGTACCCAATATAACAGTTGCAGTTGTAGTTAAATGTAAAATGTCTGGCGTAATTGCAATAAGTATTAGAGACCGATCGCCAATTGGCCGGCGACGGGTCGTACCCGGGAATACAAATATCGCTTTTATGCAATATTGTAGAGAGGAGTCATGCGGCATGCCACATCAGGAATGTGCGGTATCGCTATCGGAAGCGAGCCTCACAGGCGCACACGTCACGCCGGGCGGCGTCGTGACGACACACGCTATGTCAAAGGGCACGCCGTCACAGCACGCCGCCGATCGCATCCACGCGAGAGAAAGCGTAGAGATGCGCCGGCGCTGGCCGCTCCGCCATCGCCGCCACACCGTCGGACCAACTGATGAATATTGTAATGCACAGTTAGTAGCGCGATCATCTCGCCCGCAGTTTCTAAACTATCTTGATTTTATAAATTTGTACTCGTATGTCTAAAATATTATATCGCGTCAGCTCGTCATACAAACAATGGTGGTGGAGCGCATTGACAGACGAGTGTGTAGCCCTACTGCGAGTGCCGCGGGCCTGCGACCGCATGCAGGGACGCCACACCTAGCGCTCAGTTCGCACACCGCGCTCCTAACACCATTCCGAAAGATTTATGAACATTCGTCATGCTGAGTTACGTTGCACCGTCTACACACGCTGTCTGTATTACAGTGATTGTACTGCTGCAGCTAGCTGCGAGCTGTGGAGCTTTAGAGTGGGCGCGGAATATATGTTCGTTAGAAAGTGTGTCGCGGTGGCGGCGGCGGCGCGGGAGAGATCGCTGCTAGATAACGCGCAACATCTCAGATATCGCTCGCTGTACTGTAGTGCAGATGATGTGCCAGTCCATCCGGATCGCATCTCAACTCCGCTCTAAATGACACAACTCATCAATTGTGATCCCAAGATCCAACATTATGCAAGTTGGCCAACTGGGGACCTGACAGTGAACCAATGCTTGCACTCCAGTGAACATCCCATATCTGATCCGCTAGTTGTTGCATACTGCGCACAACGTGCACGAGACGTAATACCTACATTACAACGTAACTCTCGCGTTCACACATCAACATCAACAATGTTTCGATCAGTAAATTGATTAGAACACTAAAACACGTTAAATAGTTGAGGTTTTCAACAGTTTAATGAATGCATATGAAAGTATATGCGGTAGGTACGTGTAACAAAAAAAAACTGGAAAAAGTAAACATACAACTAAATATTCTGTGAGTATTTCAATCGTCTACCTGTCGCCGTTATAAATATCAAGTAAAAAAAGCAACCAAGTGCGAATTGGACTCGCGCACCGAAGGTTCCGTATAGGGTTGCCAACATTTCTTCGGCGAAATATAGAATTTAAAAATAAGCTATAGAAAATATAGTACACTTCAAAAAGATATATTATTTTATGGAAAAATCAAAAAATAGACAAAGATGTATAATTAAATATATTTATTTATATAAAAACTTCTTTCATTTTTTGTTTAAAATAAAAGTGTCATATTACGTTATTAAACGCTTTATTACGTTCAATTTTTAAATTAATGTGAATCAAAAGCTATTTTTTTTTCTGATTCTCTCTTCTTGCCATCTCGAATTCATAACCGAAAATATTCTTTCTGTGAATGCCGAAGTGGGGGAATAGAGAGCAGGAATGAAATTACTAATTTTGGTAAGTTGGTTTCAGTACTTTTTTAATATGCGGCCATTTTTAGCCTGTAGTTTTGTCAGTAAACTCTCAACTCACTACAATCTTTTCTTTTTGACAGATGAGTTCGAATACATGCGACGGCATACAGTCAAATTTTTTAATTTTAAAATGAAGGATTTGTTTGTTAGATCTATCTGTATTAAAAATACAGTATTTTTGCGTACTATATATTTCTTCAACATTATATATTATGTAGTACACACCCAAAATATAGTACAATGGAAAGATTTGTATTTTTGTATGTAAGGAATAAACTTAAAAACTACTAGACCGATTTCAAAAATTCTTTTACCGTTAGAAAGCTAAATTACAAGCGAAGTCACATAGGCTATATGTTTTCAAAAAAAAAAATAGAGATCCTTAAGAAAATTTGCAAAAGTGGAGAGAATTAAAAGAGACCTACACTCAGCATGGGGGTGGCCAAGGGTTGAAGAAGAAGAAAATTACAATAATGTTAAATGTAACATTATTGTAATTTTTTTATAATTATATATTGTTTTGCATTATATAAATTCATTATTTGGCGTGCGCTGAGAAAACTTTTGATGATGATTAAAAAGTATGTACTACATGATTAAAGTACTCATTATTACCTACACTCTCCGCCCGCGCGTCCCCGCTTACGCACACAAAGAGTGATAGCTCCGTCGAAATAATTTCTATTAATTACAAATACAATGTTATCAACACTTAAATCGATCGACTAATCTATGCGTAAAGTCACAAGTGTAATAATACACAAGTAACAAGTTAATAAAACAGTTTTCATATAAGTTAAATAGTGCGTCTAAAAACATTAAAAACCGAAACAGCAAAAGTTAAACAAAGGATTTGTGAACCAGTGACACAGTGTGACTCATTACGGAGTGCGTGATGTGCGTTGCGTGATCATAAATGGACATATTGAACCCTATTGGCGGAACATCAACGATCGTTGGTTACGAAACTCACACTCTAGCAACAATACCAACATTTTTGGGTATTCCTTTCAGAGCGTCCGCAACCGAGTGGTCAGGCAGAGCGCCTGCCATCTCTTAGAGTTCATGTTCGAATCCGAGCAAAGCGCAACTTTTTGCATTTTTTTCCTTTTTTGATTTTTCTGGTTTTTAATCATTCTTATTAACTTAAATAATAAGATTAAATTACCAAAAATGTCTCTTAAAAATGGTCTAAAAGGAGACCGCAAGATACCAGAAAAAGTTATATGCTTTAAATGCAAGAAGTCAGTCGAGTTTTATGTTCAGTGTGTACCAACCGATATGAACCAGATTGTGATGGTTTTCCGGAACAGGCCTACCGTCTTATGGACCAGGAATCCAGGATAAAAAGGCGATGTAAAACATGCATCAAAAGTAAAAAAAGGAACTCACGCTTAGACTGAAAACCCAGAAAATGAACTAGAAAATACTATATTAGAAAATAGCAATCTCCACCAACAAATATAAATTAACAGCAGAGATAAAAATGCTAAAATCACTTTGTTACTCCCCAGTTACCTCTGAAAATAGCCCAGCCATCAAACATAAGAGAAAAAGACTCACTCTACTACCTCAACACACGTTCTCCACACCTTGTACTCCATTGCCAAATAAGTCGAATGTCGACTGTGACAAGAGTATTGAAATAATATGTCTTCAACAAAAAATCACGGATCTTCAACAAAATCTGAAAGAAGCACAACATCAGATCCAAATTCTCACAAAACTAATAGAAACGATGAATAGCAGTAATAAAATACCACAAAAATCTCTAGTATACAAAATTAACGCAGAAACGCCTACTTACACCGAAGAGCAAAACCATGAACCGACGAGTAGAGTATTTATCTTTGGCTCTCAGCAATGCGTCGGTCTAGCAGCAGCCATGATACACGCAAGACAAAGTACAAGGAATGAAAAGTATAGGATTATCGCGTATACGAAACCAAATGCAGTCAGTAATAAAAAATAACAATGTGCTGCCGTTATGCTCATTTGAATCCTAATTATAAACTACTACATGTGTAGGAGAAAACGATTACAATTTAAAATATACCCTATCCCAATTACAAATTATACTAGATACATTTTACAACAACATGATCATTGTACTAAATGTGCTTAAAAATGAGTACCTAGATGTAAATCAACTTAATAATCGCACCAAAAATTATGTATAAACTATAAAAAAATGAAAATTTCTTGAAAGCCAATTTAACAAGATATCCGAATTGCGTACAAAAATTAATTACCTAATTGACTGTAACGATTATAATGAGAATTATTTAAACCCTAGGAACCTTGTAAAACGAATACTGAGTAACAAATCAAGTCTTAAAGTAAACATCAAGCTTAACAAACCTAAAAAGGGAACAATTCCGTTCTATTTTGATCGCATAAGCCTCAGTCAGGAAAAATCAGTAAACCTAATAAATCCCACTGAGAAACCCCAAAAAGGAACTATCCCGTACTATTTTCCGGTAATAAAAAAGAATTTAAAGTTTTTTCGTGTCCATACCGCCGCCATCTGTAATACCCCATAATTTTAAAATACTGCATCAAAATATTGCCAGTATCTTGTCCAAAAGGGACCTCCTTGAACTAACCTTGCAGGAACTCCAGGAGATGAATAAAAGTCCAGACGCAATATGCCTTTCCGAGACATTTATAAAAAAAGGTAATGAATCTCAAGTAAAAATCCATGGTTACAATATGACGGCTAACTTCTGCAGAGATAAACAAAGGCGCGGTACATGTATTCTGCTTAAAAAAAACCTCGGTTTTAAAGAGTTACCTTTTATAAATACATATGCAACACACAATACTTTCGAAGCATGTGGCATAGAACTGACACATCATAAGTTGATTATTATTCGTGTATACAGGTCTCCTCAGTCTGACCCCATCAAATTTTTGAGTAAGTTAAATAGTCTTTTGTACCACGTATTCAAAAAATATAATTCCAAAATAAACGTGGTTTCGGCAGGTGATTTAAACATTAATACTCTGCAAAACAAAAATATTACTAATCAATTACAAGAACTCTCATATAATTAGAACTTAAAATTACATATTAATAGCCCAACTCATCGATTCCTCGAGGATTCGCCTTCCTGTATCGATCACATTCTCAGTGACATACCTACTGCTAATTCTACTGTAATGCCTCTTCACCTATCCGATCATGACACAGCACAAATGCTAAGTTTTCCCTTGAAACATAAGATACAAAACCAGACAACATATTTTTTCTACAAAAGAGATTATAGCTTGAATAATATCCAGAAATTTAAGGAATGCTTACGAAATGTGTCATGGTCAGAGGTCTACGGTGAGAAAGACTTAAATATAGGATTCAACTCTTTTCACGAATTGCTAGGCTTGTTCTATAATTTATGTTTCCCAAAAATAAAGGTGAAAGTAAATACTAATAGTAAAAAGAAACAGAACTGGATAACCACAGGTCTAAAACAAAGTTGCAAAACAAAAAGATCTCTGCGTTATCAATATTATAAGAGCAAAAATGTACTAAATAAAACTAAATACTTACAATACTCAAAGATTTTACAGAAATGCGTTTATACATCAAAAAAGAACGCAAATAGCAAGTACATAAACAATAGTGAAAACAAATGTAAAGCTGTTTGGAGAGTAATAAAGGATGAAATCGGGAGCAATAACGATAGAGACAACATATAAAATATTATACTTGATAACACAGTTCTTTCCGATCCTGTAGAAATAACAACAGCTTTCAATAACCACTATACTAATATGGCGCAATCTTCGAGTAAGGGTGCAAAAACAAACAGTAACGAATGTTCAACAGTCCATTCGATGTTCCTTAAACCTGTGTTCGAAAACGAAGCTAGAGCAGAGATTATGTCATTGAATAACACCAACTCCGAAGGTTATGACGAAATTAACACGAAAATCATTCAAGCATGTGCTAATGAACTTATTGAAATTATGACATATTTAATTAATTTATCATTCTCACTTGGCATTTTTCCTGAAACACTAAAGCTGTCAATTGTTAAACCACTTTATAAAACCGGTGAAAAATCAGACGTTAACAACTATCGCCCAATAACTTTGATACATATTCTATCGAAAATGTTTGAAAAGTGTATGTATAAAAGACTGATTGAATTCTGTAATAAATTTAACATTATTAGGAAAGAACAGTTTGGCTTCCAAAAAAATAAATTCACAACGTTAGCTATCTATAGTCTTATAAAAATTGTATTAACGAATATTAACCATAACTATCTAACTAGAGGGCTGTTCTTCGATCTATCTAAGGCCTTTGATCTAGTCTCTCATGACCTATTATTACAGAAGTTGGAGGCAACTGGGATTAGAGGCATTACACTGCAATGGTTATCATCATATCTAAATAATAGACAACAACGCGTTACTATTACTAAAATGGATACTAATAACAATATGACATCTCACTATTCTGAACTCAAATCCAATAAACAAGGCGTCTCACAAGGTAGCGTACGAGGCCCTATCTTATTCCTATTGTATATAAATTCTATTATACTTCTATAACTAATCATAAATGTATACTATTCGCTGATGACATCTCTATTATTGTGACATCTAAAAAAAAATACAATTAAAGACCACGAAACAGAAATTAATAATGTGATTGAAAGATTAATAAAATGGCTAAAGGAAAATAACTTATCCATAAATCTAAAAAAGTCCGTTTATATACAATTCAATAAATCAAATAATGCAATATACAATATTAAAAAATCACGAAGTAACGCAAACTAAATTTCTAGGCGTAACCTTGCTTCAAGGCATCAACTGGAAAGCACATGTTGATACAGTATCCAAACGAATTAATAAGTTTGTATATGCACTGAAACAGATGAGAAACATAACAAACATTAAAACATCTATAACAACATATCATGCATATGTTGAATTAGTGCTACGCTACGGCTTAATTACGTGGGGTAACAGCACTGATAAAAATATAGCATTTGGCGCACAAAAGAGATGCATTAGAGCAATATGTGGCCTTCAACCCGACGAATCTTGCAGGCCGATGTTTAAGAAACTTGATTTGTTACCGCTACCGTCCCTTTATATTTTTGAAATTTGTTTGTTTGTGTGGAGGCAAAGGGAACTGTTTGCGAAAGCAAACGATGTAAATTCTCGTAACAGGCGCGACCCCTACAGGCTCGTGTTAGATGTCCTCCCAAGGCTTGCGAAATATAATAAAAGCTGTATGTTTATGTGTCCAGGTATACAATAAAATACCAAATGAATTAAAAACATTAAATACAGTAGGACCTCTATAGGTCGAACATCAAGGGAGACGCCAAAAACTTCGAGTTATAGAGTTTTCGACTTATGGAGTTAGGCGAGAGTCCGAGTTAGGCGGATTTTGATTCGACCTAGAGAGGTTGAGAAAAAAGAAACGCCTGACACCAAGCAACTTGTAAACACGTGCTAACGTGAGTCATAAATTCGTGGTAATCCTATTTATTATAAACTCCTATATTGTTTTCTAAGAAACAATGGTGTACTTACGTTATCGGCAAATTCTTAAAGTTTATTTTTCTTCGAACTATAGAGGTAATAATAAGTTTCAAATAATCGAGTTGTAAATGTTGTAAAATAAAACATTGCTATGTTCGAGATACAGAGGTCCAATTTAATTTTTCGAGTCACGGAGGGAAAATATGTATAAAATGGCTTGAAGGCACTCACTGATTATTTCGACTAGTAGAGGGTTGAGATTTCGAGTAATGGAGGTTTTGGTGTTTAAAGGGATGGGACCAAAAAATTTTTTCGAGATTTGGAGGTTTTCAACTTATCGAGGTTCGATTTAACGAGGTTCTACTGTACAAGATTGTTCAAAAGTAAATTATACAAGTGGCTATCTGCTAATAGTTTCCTTGATGAAAACTTTAGACCTAGCTGAAGTATGACTGTCATCGAATCATTGAAGGTCTGACGACGGAGACGGAAGGCAGTTCCAAGAGGTCCGGAACAGTTTACAGCAGCTTTATTGTGTATCGGCTCATTTCATGCACCTTGATGAGAACTTTCGTCCTAGCTGGAGTATGACTGTCATCGAGTGTCTAAGGATGAAGACGTAAGGCTGTCGAAGGAATCCCTTATTTGGAAAAATATAAGGACAATATTTTAGCGATTAATGCAAATATTTCCAAAAAATCAAATTGTTACCTACTAATATTATTTAGCTGAAGAGTGAGTTTGTTTGTTTGGTTAAACGTGCTAATTTCAGGTACTACTGGATCGAACTGAATAATTATTTTAGTACTGGATAGCCCATTTATCGAAGGAAGGAAGGCCATATTGGTTATATAACATCACGCTACAACCAATAGGACCGGGGCATCAATGAAAAATGTTGCAAAAACAGGGAAGTTTATTCCATTTGAGAGCTTACGCCTGTTACGTGCGCTGTGTTAACGGTTAAAGTCACAAAGTAACAATCGTATAACTGAAACGTTCCTCTTAAAAAGTTCTAAAAAAAGTCCGGGATAGCATATGTCTTTCTTTTAAGGTTGACTCGCTCTCTAAGCCTCTGTCTCTCTTATGTGTCGCAGACGAAGTTGCGTGGGTCAGCTAGTATGTACTATGTAGTACTATGTATCTAGTACGGTTGGCAACCCTAGTTTCGTATCAACTTGTAAGTATTTCGTTATTAAACTACATATTTGTGGTTTTCAGATTGTTTTCCTTTGCATGTGCTTCCCGTGATTCTACGTCCACGGTTCCATATAGGTTTTCGACACAAAACCTATAGGGTACTTCCGGTTGACCTAGAATTGTCAATTTTGGTGAAAAGCAAGATCTTACAGCACAAGTAAAGGGAAAATTCAGAAAAAGAAAAAAAACTTGAAAATTAAGGTAAATTTTGGTAGTAAAAATTGGTATAAATTTGAACTTGCTGAGGTCCAACCGTTCCTGAGAAAATCGGTGGTGACACACGGACAGACAGACGGACAAGAGTGTAATCTTATTATGGTTCCTTTTTTTTACCTATTGAGGTACGGAACCCTAAAAACGGCAACAAATCACGTTTGTTGTATGGGAGGCCCCGTAAAGACAGCTAGACAGACAGACGGACAGTGGAGTCTTAGTAATAGGGTCTCGTTTTTACCCCTTGGGTACGGAACCCTAAAAAACAATATTTTTAATTTTTGTCTGTTGGTTCCGGTTATTCTCTGAAACAGCTGGGCTGATTTTTCTGGGGCTGGCACATAGCTGATGTTATAAGGAATAACTTTACTTGAATTTTAATGCGAAAAAAATATTAGGTTTCTGTTCACAAATAAACTTATTTGAATCCAATCAAAATCCAATTCAAATAGGGTAGTAACATTTTAATAATAATTTCAGGCGGCCGAAGGTCGCAGGCAACAGCTCTAGTTTACAAGATGTTCTATACTCCAGTTTCTGTAGAACTGTAATATAATAGCAGTGATGTCACGTGAGGTGTACAGTCTGTTGTTCTGGTTGTACACCCGACAGCGTGTCGGCGAGCGCAGGCGCGCGACACGTCACTCGCAGATAACCTAACTTCATTAATACTTATCAACGAACATAACGAGCCCGCCGAGAGCCGTAAAAGCTGGAAATTACTATAATTTTACTTTCTAACTGGACGGACTATCTGAAATTAATTCAGTCAAATAGCACTTTCGACTGTTAGTTCGATCCTGCTGTCTGTCCGTGTGTCCGTGTGACAATAGCCATGACTGGCTGTGCCCGAGTGGGCGTCTAGCTCTGCTGAATGCAGATATATAAAATACATCCTTACGAGGCCTGACCGTTAGACAACATCGCGGTAGATCTCGCGCAGTGACATTTTCTTTTGTAGACTTTCGTTCGGCACAGCGAGGCCTCGAACAGTGATTGTTAGGTCATGACTTAGTGCACATGTTGCGCCACTGCTCCTTACAGCATTGGCAGCGCGGCCGGCGCTGGCGACGGTGTGGAGACGGTCACTTTCTGCTAAGTAAACTGAACAGCGCGGTAACCTTGCGTGTCTAGCACGGGACTACACCCACAAGTCGTGCTGCAAGTACTGACTTCGGTTGGCTTGCGACGAACTCGCCTCGTGCTTGGCTCGCCTAGCGTTGCCGCTGCGAGAGCGGGGCGCCATTAGAGCGTCGGCCCCAGCCCCGCGGAGGCACTCTGCTGATGGCAGATAACGCAGACAATGGTGCCGCCCCGCGCTCCTACCTCACCGATTTGTATAGGTAAGCAGTGTCGGGCAGCACATAATAGCGTCAGTGGTGTTGATTATTTAATTACGATGTTATGATCAGCGTGCGAACGCTCCCAGCGCGATTATTGTGGAGGCACACAGCGCGGCGAGGCGACGGGCGCGGGCGGCGCGGCGCATCAGGCCTCTGCCTCGAATCTTGCGGGCAGCGGGGCGGCGGCGGCGGCGGCGCGGGAGCGGCAGGATCTTATGCGTACATTTAAATGGACCGGACCCGCGCGACTGTGTGTTGTTGCAGCTAACATGTAAGGTCTATTTGTAATAACGCTAATTTCATTATTGTATAATGAAATAACACAGCTTGTATATAAAGCTGTGTTATTTATTACTCATTGGTGCCGATTCCCTTGTTCACAAACTAAACTAAATTTAAGTTGAGTGCATCTTTTTCTTTCTATGTCTTTATGAAAAGGACAGAAGATACATATTAGTTTAGTCCTGTCAAACTAGCGCCTGACACAAGTTTAGACGTGATTAAAAAGTTGACTACTAAAATTACATCAAATTACGTCAGGTGCTGACTAATTTGACAGGACTAAACTAAAATTTATCTTCTATCCTTTTCTTAATTAAATAGAAAGAAAAAGATGCACTGAACTTAATTTTGGTTTAGTTTGTCAACAAGGGAATCGGCACCATTATCTACCTGTATGAACTAGTGCACCCTACACACTCGACGTGTCGAGGGCGCACTCGAATGGAGCACCGACATAAAATCGCTACCTCTCAGCACCGCGAGCGCCGAGTGCTTCTTGGCCAACCACCGCACAGCCACAGCCGTCAGCCAGCTCATCAGTGTGACAACACATAGCTAATCTTACATTACAAGACTATTGGGGATGATATACATACAGTACCACTCACAGAACTGACTGGGTCTAGGTTACACTTAGTTGCATAGCCCTGCCCATTGCGCCGATACGAACTAAAATACTTAATTCTTACGTTTAATGACAAAGGTTGCATAATAATATAGACAAATAAGATGCTGCAGGATGCGCACAAAACGAGGTCGACGTAAATACAAAATGAAAACATATTCGTTATAAATGTCCGCTTCGACGGAGGAAGGTTAGTGAGTAACGCTCGCAGTCGCGACACGGTTTCATCACTGGTCACTGGTCACTGGTCACTGCAGCTACAAGATGATATTATAGTACGATGACGTGGGCGGGCCTGCATCTCACCACCACATACCTATGTGGAACTCGTCACACTCGCACTCTCTGCACCCCACGCTGCAACACAGTACACAGCGTATCACCGCATCCCGGACGTGCGCTATTTTGATATTATTTTCCACAAATATTTTATATTATAAATTTCATCACATTCATTTCGTTCCTCTAACATGTATTGTAGCCACAGAAATCTTAATAATTAAGATTTCTGTGATTGTAGCCCACTTAAAATACCACTCGGATAGCTCCAGTAATGCCCCAGCGTGTAATTAGCTACACTACAGTACGCCTGTTACAGTACGTAACTTTACATAGTTGTACCTTGACTTGTACGGTTGTACCACAGTTACACTATACTTAATACCCTTGCTCCATCAAACATTTCGGTTCTTATGTTTCTAATGGGTGATTAGAAACGATTGAACATTATTATAGGTTTTTGGCAGGGGAAACGTGTTAACCTGCCACGGTAGGTATTTTTGTTCAGTATAGTTTAACATTTCATCATGGAATTGCATCATGGTCTTTCCACCCCGGCACAGCATCTACAAATTATTCTGCTGTATTACGAAAATCAGCGTTTTGCAAAGGAGTTACTTTTTCGTACACTTAGAGCAACTGTTTATGGACAACATAATCGACCTGCCGAACGCCCGACTACTTGCCACACCTCATGTGAACCCATGGCTTTATTGCGAAAACAAATTGGTGAACCGATAATTTCGCGCTTCGGGCCGGTGCAGGTGAATTGGCCGCCTAGATCCTGTGACATCACACCCCTAGACTTTTCCTTTGTCCAAAGGCTATATGGATAAGCCGCTTACGATTCAGAAACTGGTAGCCAACATTACTCAGAATAGAAAGGTACAGAAGCGTCACTTCGACGTTGCCGCTCTCTTCTAACGCGTAACTCTGTCGCTGTCTGGCGCGGAGTGACGCGCTAGCTGTGGCGCTAGGGATGTCGGCTAGCCGCAGTCGTGTATCTACCTACTTGACCACGTATCTGTCTAATGTTTGATGCATATGATTACACGGTCAATTAGGTAGATAAAATAAAAATAAAATAAAAAAGCCTTATATTTCCTATTAATTTAAAAAAAATTGTGATTAGTAAAACATTAAGTGTGTTTGTAGTTTTAAATTATTAAATATTCTGCTTTCTACCATTGGGTAACAGGAACCCCCCTCAAGGTGAAGGCCTCTTCCAAATATGTTAGCTATAAGTTGCCATTGCTGTCCAGCTATTTTTTTGATGTCGTCTTGCCATCGTGCGTAAGGTCTTCCTTTGTAGCGCTTGCCATGTGGGCCTTTCCATGTTGTAACAGCTTTGGTCCATCTGTGGTCTTTGAGACGCACCACGTGCCCAGCCCATTTAAATTTTAATTTTAAAGCGTGGTTTATAGCATCTATCGTCTCTCGTCATTTTTTAGGTAGATAGACAATGATTCTTAAAGTCTGTCATTTGTAATTAACAAATGAAAACAAAACTTTAATCTTTAGGCTAACCAGATACCTCTTTGTTTAACATTCCTTACTATACTAATTCTTAATTATCTCCTAAACGCATGGACCGATTTAAAATATCTCAACAAAGAAAAAAACTCATTTTCAAGTTGCTCTCGTAATTATACAGTATGTTAGTTTAATGGTGAACGCGCACCTGACCGCGCCGCACTCGCCGCACGCGCCGCAGTCATCGCATTTTATAAATCTTTATATGAAATAGTATACGGCATCGCGCACCTATTCGCGCCAAACCATCCGCATTTTCAAATCCTGTAGGTATACTGATTCCACAAGTTCGCGCGGATGACGTCATGAAATTCGGCGCGTTCGATGCGTGCGGCGAGTGCGGTGCGTGCGGCGCGGCGCGTGCGACGCGGACAAGTGCGCGGGGCTATGAGGAAATGCGATGACTGCGGCGAGTGTGGCGAGTGCGGCGCGGACAGGTGCGTGTTCACCTTAAACGAGGGACGTATTCAAACCCACAATAGTGCATGCTAACATGATACTAATAAAAATATGAAAAAAAACACTGATAAATCACAGACAGGACCATATAAAAAAATTCGCAAAAGTCCCGCAACGTGTGTACACCCTTGCGCTGCAGAACATGTGCGCGGGTCAATGACTTTTAGGTATAATTCATTTTACCTTCATACTTTAAACTTGGCTTTGGACGGGCAAAAATATCTAAGTACTAAACAAAACATTAAAAAATCTTCAATGCAAATGTGAATTGATCCGCAATAATTTAGGACAAAGATATGATGAGACAAAGTTAAATTCACCTGGTAGTTTAATAAACACTAAGAGGCACATCGTCCAACATTTAATAAACACTAAGAGGCACATCGTCCAACATTTAATCCTCCACACTGTTTAAAATGCTAAAATAAGATACAGTAACAAGTTTTCCGTCAATAAAGCACGGGCCTATTAAACGATTAAAAAGTTTTTGTCTTAATTAGACAAAAACCAACGTAAAAAATTTACCCGTGGTTCGTGGTCGTTGACCCCAAATTCTTGAAAGGGTCTAAAATGGTATGGGTGCATTCCTTCTACATGCAGCAGCTTCCACACAGTCCAATACGATACACCGAACCGTTTTGCAACATTTCAAGTAGGTACTTCCGTGTGGGTGATGCTCGAAGTATTCAAAAATGGCTTCTTGTAGGTGCACTGGGTACGGCTCCCTTCCTCATCCTTGGACATGCGTCGGTACGGTTTACTGACCACAATGAATGTTCACAATCGTTGGTTGACCCCTAGCTTAAGATTGTACGACGGAATCTGGTGATTGGTAAACATCTCTCGGTATATCCCAATATTCTTCATCTGAGTATTGATAAGACGTCATTTTTTGTTATTCAAGATCACGTTTACAGGACACACTTATCGCGAAGATAGGGTTGTTTATGCAATACGTGGAAGCGCAATATTAGACACACGCATAGACTGCGGTCAGCGCGGGGGACCGGGGGTTTGTCCCGTCGTCGGTGCATCGGAGACAACACAAAGGAAAGGGGTGGGGTTTGCGTGCGCTCTTCCTTTTCGGCAGGATCGGCCCGTTTTTTGCCGCGTGATTACTTTACTGTTTACAAGTTCACTTCTTACGCGCTCAGTGTTCATGAATAAATGTATTTTATGGGAAAATTAGGTCACAAATTAAGGTCATAGGTTTTTTACATATTTGGGACGAGAAGCGAATGCTGAATACCCTGATACCCTCCCTCAATATGTCCCTCTTTTAACCTAACATACTGTATAAAAACGTTGGTTGGAGACTGGAGTGTAGCCTTAGTAAAATGACACTCTCTTGTCTCCTTGTTTCGACATACATGCCATTCCTGTTGTTCACTATTCGAACCTTATTTAATACTAGCTGATGCCCGCGGCTTCGCCTGCGTGGAAATCGGTTATCGCGACCAAAAGTAATCATGATGATCCCATTCCCTCAACTCATGGGAACCTAGTTTGCCCATTTTCAAAGTATTAAAATGGATATAGTATATTATCCTTAAGAGATAGACATAAGCCATAGTGGATTTTTCTGTAGACCTATATAAGATATACAATTCTACCATTCATCATTTGTTATATCTTAAAGGGCAGCGTTTTCGTTGAAAGCTCCCCCAGACGGCTTATTTTTTTCCAACACCTCCAACAAATGTCGTTATATTTTAGCCAATCTGTACAAAAACTTGAGAAATTATATACTAAAAAATTCCTCGAGAACCACTCTAACTACCTATTTAAGAAAACAACATGAAAATCAGTGCAGTAATTTTTGAGTGTATCGCGAACAGACAGATAGACGCGGCGGAGAACATTGTGTTATAATATGTAGTGATGTTGGGTTCGGCTTCCAGTACATCCGGATGCAGCTGAATACCAGTATTTTACATGGAACGACTGTCTATCTGCCCTCCACAACCCAGTTAGTTCTGGGTAATACACAGACAGACACAGTTGTTTTACTGTCTTATTATATATGTATAGATATTAGGCACGCGCGAGCGGTGACAGCCGACTGGCGCTGTGTCCCGGGTCCATGCAAAAGTGTAGGCATTTATCGCTGTAGGTACGGCCGAGTGAAGGGGGCCTGCTCTCGTTAATCGACAAATACCACTCGAAATAGCGTTGTCGAAAATTGGAACTGCAGAATGAACCATTTTTTTCAGTATTGAAAACAGTACCTCCAATTGAGTCAACAATTACTTAAAATTAGGAATTAGTTATGTGCCGGATGATTAAAAATGTAGATTCGCAGATACGGATCCGTATACGGATCATTGGTGTGCACACGCGGATAAGGGTATGGATCTTAACTTTCTTACTCAATCAGTGCCGGTGCGCGTGGCCTTGAAGCGATAGTAGCCACTTGACCAAGGTAATAATATCTACAGTATTGTATCTTCATACAAACGGTCGGAACGCGAGTCATACCTACACGCGCTCGAGGCGGTTTGCAGTTGGTAACTTGGTACGCAACCAGTCGCGAATGCACCGCGCTAACGCGCGCTTTTGCCACCGAGTAAAATACCTGGATTAATAAATAAGTGGATAGGGTGAGTGAGTGACACACGAGTGACTTTGGTACCTACGCTCGCGTTAGGCGTAGTGACACACGAGTGACTTTGGTACCTACGCTCGCGTTAGGCGTACGTTAAGCGATATCTACTTACTCATGTACTTAGCTACTTACAAATATTATTGAATTAGACGAAATATCATTATGAAATACTCGTAACTATGAGAGTAGGAAATGGTAACCTAGTAAGATTTACATTATAATTTACTTTTTAAGTAAGATTTTGTAGTACATAGATTGAAGAGGTTTTGATTGCTGGTAGGTACACGATGAGATGGTTGTTATTAAGTAACTTTTGCCACGGTTCGACATCGGATGGGTGACCAAACAAATGTATTTTTACTGAACACTTCCTATGTCATTCACAAATATTTTTTTTAAATCCTTACTTTATTTATATAATATATTTAATATTATAAACGCGAAAGTTTGTATGTATGGATGTTTGTTACCTTTTCACGCAAAAGCTACTGAACGGATTTGGATGAAATTTTAAACATAGATAGTTTATAACCTGGATTAACACATAGGATACTTGTTATCCCGATAGTATGTTTACGTGGGACAATTATCGAACTCCACGGGCGACGCCGCGGGTATTGAGCAAGTAAAAAATATAATATTAACAATAACAAAACAAAAATGAAACTCAACTATAGTGTATTCACGGAGACGAGTTAGTACAGCGCTATCTCACTCACACAATTTTTTAACTGCGATTGGTCAGTTATAAACGCTAAGGCGGTGTACACAGTGCAAGTAATTTTTAGTCTACTAGTGCTCTTACTTCGTTCAATACAAGTAAAAATGTATTGAACGAATCTATTCAATATATTGACGCAGAAAAATGGAAAAAATTTATAAAGCATGTCATAGAAATAGTTGAGCCCAAAATGGATGCAATGGATAGAAATGCGGAAGTAATGACAGAAAGATTCGTAATAAACGTAGGAAACGACGACGGTAGTGATACGTCGTCGGAGAGCGATGATAAGCTATAAACTTATATTATAATATAATAAAGTAAATTTAATAATTAACTCCCGATTTTATTGCTTTCCATCAGTTATATTTAAAAAAAGCGTATAAAAAAAATCTTACCAAATAAATGGCTCTCAAATACGACAGATGAAGCCGCAGGTATAAACTAAGCGAACTTTTAAGAAGCACAGTGTGAACGCGTATTTACATTTCTAAGGTATTGTTAACGCCCGGCCACTGCCCCTAATAGTTTTTTTTGTCTTTGTCATTTGTATGATAATGTGCGATAGAGAAGGCGCTATACTAACTCGTCTCCGTGAATACACTATAAGTAGATGAAATTAAAACACTGTAGGCATGGCAGCCCTATCGCGTGCGTACGTACCGCGCGGCTGTAGGAACTTATTTCAAAAGACAGGGCCGAGTCACAATACTGTATTATATTTATACTGTGACTTGACGCTTTGCGTGACAGAACATACTTAATTATTTCGACTTACGTCGGCGGGTCTACTACGACAAATGTTTGCAATATAAAGATGCCAAATATTTGATTTTAATGTGGTTGAAATTTAACAGTATTTTATTGCTACCTAATCACCATCTATGTATTGTTGTATGGGATGCCCACAGGTTTGCACGTTGTACAGCTAAGGTTAAGGTGACGCTTTTCAAAGCCTACTGCCAATCCTTTTACACGTGCAGCCTGTGGGTGAACTTTACGCAAAGGGCATATAGTGGCCTGCGCAATATAACAACACGTTCCGGGTGTTGATGGGGCTGCCGCGTTTTTGCAGCGCGTCCGGCATGTTTGCCGACGCGGTCGTTGATAGTTTTTCGGCCATCGTGCGCAAGAGATGCGCATCTCTGCTACGCCGTGTTCGCGCCAGCCCCAACACCATTCTTAGAGCGTTGGCTGACAGGTGGGACTCTCCGATCCTGGGGCGGTGGATACGACTGCATGCAGTCAAGTAAACATTCCCCAGGATCGGCGTGCCTCACGCAGCTTACGTTTAGAATAAATGTTACTAACACTAGTTTGTCAGTTTTCATTGTTACTAACAAATATGGAAGTTTTGTTTTCCGAAATAAATGTTTATTATTATTATTAAAAATGGAATAAGGTAAAAGATCTTTTGATTGATACGGGTACAGATCTTTTTTCTCCCGCAGATATCCGCGGATACGGATACGGATATCCGGAACATCACTAATTAGAATGGCATAAACTATAGGCACATACTCCTAAATAGCGATTGGCACAACAGCGGAAGATAAACTATCATTAATATTGAAGTGTACACACTGTACACTCAAATGGCTAGTGGAAGATATCAGTAACATACACACTTCACTTCTATCCTTAATACACAATTTTATGTTTTTTCTCGAAATTCCGAAGCATGAATGAATAAGAGAAGCCATAGAAATGAGGATTATTTCCACAACGTTCACGTTGTTTCATGCCACATACCTACTAAGTGTTGCACACAGAACTTATAAGCTCTAAAATATATCTTTCTACCTAAAAAAAAACCCTAATAAAAACAACATTATATTTAGCTTTATGATAGGTACAATTGTTTATTTAATTTTTAGTACAAGGATTACCTCAAGGATTACATTATGCAAGGCTCGGTTCCGTAGATGGCACGTTTTAGAACATGTGAAGAATGGGTCGGGTTTGAAAAACAATTGTTATTGATATATTGATTATTTATATCGTTTGGGATTGAAACACTAGGGCCATGGGGTCCGAGTGCCCACCTAGTATTTCGGGAAATCGCCAGGCGGTTGGTCGACTCTTCAGGTGACCAGAGGGCGGGCATTGCTATCCAACGTGGCAATGCTGCCAGCCTTCTGGGCACTTTTCCTATTGACAGTGAAGTGGACGAATTTTTTTGACGCTGTGTAACCCTTTTGATACTTGTACATATTTTTATTATCATAGTTTTGTAGTGTGTAAATAATGTAGATATCAATAATAGTAATTTGTTTGATTAATAAAGTACCTGGACACCTGTCGGAGGAAATCGCCGTCGAGGTAGACCGCGGCGCAGAGGGTGTGACGATCTGATATCGTTTACGGGACGAACATGGCCAGATATTGCACAGGACAGAGAGGTTTAGAAGGAAAAAGGGGAGGCCTTTGCCCAGCATGGGACACTCAACCAGGCTAATAAAAAAATAAAAAAAAGTACCATACAATTATTGGATACTGAATAGAATCGTGTTAACAATGCTACAATAAGCGGTAACAAGGAACCATCAACAATCAATTTACCGAATACATATTTTGACGAAAACAAAAAAATATGAATTCAAGTGATACGAAACTTTGCCGGACATCAGGGTTGCTTTAATAGTGTTGATAAGTGATCGAAGTATCGTCTCAGGGGCGCACACTAATTATTATAAACGGGAATAAAGAGTGAGAGTGCTGCAAGAACAGTGATGGATACGAGTATCACCAAGAAGTGTTGCTCATGGGTAGTGGAGTTATAGTTTGCTTCAAACTTTATGGCGGCTCAGAAGTTAGCTGCGAGTGACAGTCAGCGCAGGTGTAATAGTTCAAACTTTATTGCGGCCCGAAACATCGACCGTAAAGCTGCGCAGAACGCAACGCACTATACTCGGTTACCACATTAAACGCCGATTCAAATTTTGTGGTTGTTTCGTTTGAGCCATGGGGCTCACTGGTGAGCGACAGCAATACTACCCGTTCAGGCCGTGGGGCTCACCGGTGACCGGTGGAAAGTATAGTCACGGTCACCGGTGACCATCACGACGTCGTGTTACACAAAACAAAGGCTCCAGTTGCCCGAACTGTGTTACTGCGGAGTCAAGGGCGAACGCAGCTAGAGATTTCTGAAATTTAAAAAAAACCACGTGCAACTATCAGGATCGTCTTAATAAGGTGGTACGACCAGACCGGCTTCTAAACAAGGAGACCAGGAAGTGACGGTATTAGGTGTACCTCAGCGCTAAGTTACCGATTTATCGCTCTCGCAACTTTGAGAATTTGGTTCCTTACTACGGTCGAAATACGGCAGCGGCTACAAACGGCAAATGTGTTCAACGTAAGTAAGCGAACATTAAGAAGGAGTATGGAGGAACGGAATCTGCATGCTTGAGGTCCACAACTGCTGCGGCACGGCGCGCGGCGGCACCATCGCTTAGATCTGCATGCTTGAGGTCCACAACTGCTGCGGCACGGCGCGCGGCGGCACCATCGCTTAGATCTGCATGCTTGAGGTCCACAACTGCTGCGGCACGGCGCGCGGCGGCACCATCGCTTAGGTCCACAACTGCTGCGGCACGGCGCGCGGCGGCACCATCGCTTAGCTCGACTTCGGTTCGCTCGTGAACACGCAAATTGAACTCACGAGTAGCGGAGTAAAGTCCTGTGGACTGCCAGATTCCAGATGGCCGCGAACGTGTGTGAAGGCATGGAGGGAGGTTACTGCCAGTCACTAACAGACAAACCGTAAAGTTTCCGTGGTGGGTCACTTATAATTTAGGGAGGGATCTTACGTACAGAGTTGGCAGTAGTTGCAAGTCGTCTAACTAGACCAGGGTCGATAATTTTTGAGACCAAAAAAAATAATAGTAGGATGAAACCCATTGGAAAAGGAAGAGAATATAACTATGTAAAATGAAAGGAAAAATAATTTTCGGGTGATCTGAGGTCGAGAAGTGAGTTTTTAAGGATAAAAGCGGTTTATCTCGATTTCCATCACTCAGGTATCTAAGTTGGAGTATTCCCATTTGAGCACCGATTTCAAGAGCACCAATGCTTAGAGCACCAAAGATATTCCCTTTGCTCAAAAGGGAATATCTATGGCGCTCAATTGGGAATACTCCTCTAAGTTATCTTAAAATAGCAATAAATAGGCATCTATGCATATAATTTAAAGAAGATTCTACATATTTCTCAAAATATTGTAGATATCTTATTAAATGTTAACTTTGTTAACTTATTTGATTGTTAATTATAGTATTAGTATATTATAGTTTTATATTTCGTACGAATTTCGTTTTGAATTTTATTTATCAATGTAATATGGAAAAAAAAAATTCAGGTTACAGTATTTTCGTGTGTAACGGGTGGACCTAGCAAGTTGATATTTATACAAGATACTGAGGTCTATAGTCCCTATTAGGAGTACAAATTAAGGTCCTGAGTCAACACGATAAAAAGATATGGGCAAAAGATTCGCACGAAAACTTGTAAGTACCAAAACTTACCTTTTTCAACTTTTTTTTATTTTTCGGACTTTTTCGTTCACTTGTGCTGTAAGACCTTGCTTTTAACCAAAATTGACAATTCTAGGTCAACCGGAAGTACCCTATAGGTTTTGGGTCAAGAACCTATATATTATGTTCCTTCCCGTTGACCTAGAATCACGAAATTTGGCAAGAAGCAATGTCTTACAGCACATTTAAAGGAACAAATCTGAAAACCTTAAATATGTATTTATACAAATTTACGGTTTTCAGATTTTTTCCCAAGAATGGTTATAACCATTCGTGGGACTCATCGGTAGCTAAGATTTCATATTAATGCAAGATAATGCCAGAGCTCACACCGCACGTTACGTGATTACCAGTCAGAGGTAAGAATTACAAAACTACTCAGCATGAAGCACAGACATGAATCCCATAGAACATGTCACATCAGGTCCAGTCCCAGCCCTGCAGAGACTATCTAGTCAGTAGGAAACCGCTGCGGTGGCCGCCTGGGAAGCAATACAGAGATGTCCCATGTGGAGATACAGAACATAATCCACAGCATGCCTGATCACATGGAGGCGATCATTATGGCCGGAGGTGGAACTAACGGCTATTATTTTTAAGTACCATAGCTTCATTTTCTAAATTTCATGCAAAAACATTTTCTTTCTCGTGTTGACTTGTCAGTTATATTGCAGTACGTCTTAATCTTTTTTTGTTGTATTTTTGTTTAAACTTGCAGAAGAAGTCTACTCATGCCCTGTCGATATACCCTTGGTAACTGGTTATGAAGTTGATCGGGCTATGGGTGGAATGAAGTACAACAAAAGCCCAGGTGAAGATGGCATTACAACCGATTCACTGCGAGTGGGAGAGTCGAATTTGGTACCACACATATGCAACCTATTTAATTCTATTTTAAAAACAGGCATATTTCCAAATAACTATAGTCATTCCAACATTATTTTATTACATAAAAAAGGAGATAAATCTGATGTAGGTAACTACCGTCCTATTAGTCTTGTTTCCTACCTGTACAAAGCCTTCATCAAAGTTCTCGAACACCGTATATCCGACCAATTAGACATTCACCAACCTGCGGAACAGGCTGGGTTTCGCCGAGGCCTATCCACTACCGACCATCTGCAATGTCTGAATCAGTTGATCGAAAAAAACGAAAAATTTTAATTTACCGTTGTACGTTGCGTTCGTAGATTATTCCAAAGGTTTTGACAGTTTATCACACGAAGCAATATTTAGAACCCTCCATAAACAAGAAATAGAACCAACTTATGTCAAATTACTAGAACGAATCTATCTCAATAGTACAGCTGCCATACATTTAGATACCACTGGCCCATCCTTTCCAATCCGCAAAGGAGTAAAGCAAGGTGATCCGCTATCTCCAAAACTCTTCACTGCAACCCTCGAAGAAGCTTTCCGAAAATTAGATGAACCCTGGCGGAACAAGGGCATTGTCGTTGGAGAAAGAGATTAACTACCCTTCGCCGACGACATTGTCCTTTTCTCTTCTTCAGCGGCTGAGTTGAGCGTCCTGCTCGAACAACTGAGCCACGCCAGCCTCGAGGTCGGACTTAAAATGAACATGACGAAAACTAAGTTAATGACGAACAGCAAGAAGCGCAAAGTAGACATAGTGGGTGTGGAGGTTGAATATGTCCATGAGCATAATATCTCTCGGCCAAATAGTCTCCTTCCAGGCGAGACACGACAAAGAAGTGGCTTTAAACCCTCACCTATGGAGCGCAAACGTGGTCATTAACGCAACGCCAAGAGTTCGCACTCGGGGTCTGTCAGCGAGCAATGGAACGAAGTATGCTCGGAGTCAAAATTACTGACCGTATAAGGAACGGTATACTTCGTTCCAAAACACAAATTGCAGACGTAGGTAACACAGCCGCTAAACTAAAATGGAACTGGGCAGGCCATATACGCCGCACGTCGCATCAGAATTGGGCGAAAATAGCTACAGATTGGGTTCCGAACAACAGGAATCGGCGACGCGGCAGGCCCAGAAGGATATGGCGCGATGAGCTGGACTGCTACCTAAAGGATTGGGCTGAAATAGCTCTAGACATAGAAGAATGGAAAAAAGGAAGGGAGGCCTTTGCCCTGCAGTGGGACACAAAAGGCTCATAATAATAATAATAAAATTTTGTTTAAAGGTTAGGCAGATGATGAATATTCGGCATCGTTTAATCAATAGTGTCGTTCACCCTAAAATAATCTTCTTAATAGTGCGAGCGGGAAAGAACGATCTAAGCAGCGCAAGTTAGCCCGTAGCAAATTCGACGAACGACGGGCCCTTGATCTGCCAGAGAGGGTATAAGCCAAAAAATAATTTAGCCGTGTGCCCGGAGCTAAACATTAGAAATAAGTTAAAATTTATATTATTTATTGTAGCTTTTGATACCACAAACTATCCATTGGCCAGTTATCCATTGTAGGGCCGTAGCCAGGAATTTGATTTTCAGGTTAACCCTTAATTAAATAAGCAAATAGGGGCGTTAACCAATGATTAGAACACTTAAAGAAAACTATCGTTTGACCATTTATGCGAGAATTCACTTTTTCAACTTATACATACTTAAAAACTTACCAATTAAGAGGAAACACAGTAGTTATTTGAAAAAACTATCGCTGTCTCTCTGTGAGCGTGATTTCGACATTGGTGCGATAAGGACAACTATAGTAAAATGTCATAATTCGAGGTTTGGCTCTCGACTATTTCCTCCTTCAATATTCGACCAATTTGAAAGATATTTCATAAACTGAATAAAAAGGATATATACTGTGTATATTTTTCGTTTATCATTAATAGTTGTCAAATTTGTGCACTAGGCCATTGTAGACAGGCGATCTAAATAGACAATTTTGAGCATTTTGTTAAGGTTCTAGTGCTTATACAGATTATGTATCTTCAAAAAGAAAAACATAGGGACAAAGAAGAGGTTGATATTTAACTAACTGTAAAAAATCATAGCTTTAAAGTCATAAACCAGAAAGAAAACAGGCGAGAACGTTTGTATGGAGACAAGACCACCCACATTTCCTCTTAAGAACACGTAGAATTGAAGAGCAAGCGTAACGAGCTCGAAAATTTTAGCATTTACCTCTTTGATGGGTTTTCTTTTATCTATTAATACAAAAATAGAAACAAGAACTGTAAATTTATAAAAAAAAACTCGTGAATGCAAAGAATGTACAATTACACTTCACCTGGAGTAGGTTATATTCCCTTCCGATAATTTATGCTCTATTAGGAGTTATGCAGATACTTAGTCGACTAAAGCAGAGAAGATTCTAGAAACAAGAGAATGCAAGAGTGAGCGAAGCGAACTCATTTTTTTAAATTTTCTTTAATTGATTGCGATGTAAAGTTATTGCGGAAGCTGCAGAAGATTGTAAAAATATCTTTGCACTATATAGATTCAATCTCTTAGTATTATATAATTGCATAGCAGATGTGTGAGTACTATGTAAGAAACCATTAAATTTAGTTATCTTTCATTGACTCGAATATGCCCTGGTGGCTGTCTCGATGATGGTGGCGGGTGTGTCAGGTCATTTAGTTTCCTTCAATTAAGTTGAGCTGAATGGGGCTGATCCATGCGTCATATTCGTGAACGGGCGCTGTCAGTTGGGACGGGTCATCTCTTAGCTGTCACGGTTTATTTTAACTATATTACAATATTTTACTCTGGACGCTCATAATGTGTACGTCTTTCTATATCGTTCTCACATAGGAATGTATAATCTCAACATGAATGATGTAGGTAACCAAGATTTTGTAACAATATTTTGATTGAAAAGACCGTCCATGGAGTTTCTTGCCCATTCTTCTCCATGGAGATCTACGCTTTGGAATGGCAACTACAGTACTTTCACAAGTTATTATGCCTTGTGTCGGTGACTGTAGCTTCTTCTTTTTTGTTTTTCTGACTTTCAAAAGTGCCTGTTATGGTCTAATTGCAATAAATGCATTGAGTTTTTTTTGAGTTTTGGAAACACTCTTATTCCAGGTAGTCGGTGGCCCTCCGGAGTTAACTTTGTAATAATTATAGACAGAGTCGGGACGTTGCACCTATTGTGTGCCTGTGCGCGGCAATCTGGCTCATTCGTGATCGCTTGGGTAAATCTAATACGTATTCGTATAGAATGTAACAACGTCTGTTATACTTACTTGTAATATTAAGTGAGAAAAATATGTCAGTCGTATTAGAAAGACCGTACCTTGACACCATTACCGCAACTGGTTTAAAGCAGGGCGCACAGTTTCTAAACGTCTCGCGGATAAAATGCAGCAGGCAACACAACACTGACTACTCCAATGATCTCTTTACTGACAGAAGCTTGCAAGCTGTTGGACCGATACGGACAAGCACACCCGTTATCCAAATGAGCACATCTCAATTAGCTGAATTGACGCTTGACAGCGTCGCACATCGTTCCGATTTGAATCGAGTTAAGGTAATTACAATGTTTTATCAATACCATCGGAGCTTTTTTGATTGATTCAGCTTCACAGTCTAGCGAGCCGGAGGTTTCAGTGTCGAGAGCACCGTGCCCACTGCGCCAGCCGCAAATTAAGACAATTTATTATAATAACGATACAGCGGAGTCTCGTCACGTTCGCTGCGAATGTTCCGCGGAGAGCGCACAACCGGTTAGCATCGCTCGATGCGGCTTGTCGCTGTCGGGGTAGGAAGCGCAGCAGGAGCTCACCTTGGGGGACGTGAGCTGTACGGATCCCGATCACTGGTCAGCGGAGAGGTGGGAGCGGCAGCCGGGGCGGGCGCGAGCTCATACTCGCGCGGTCGTCGACCTGTCGCTGCGCCACGGCACGTAACTGTACAACACACACACTTCACTCTGCGAGAAACTGTGCGCGGCACGACTGCTGGCTGAGGGACCGCGAGGCGAACTGAACCGGCGCAGGGGCCTGGCGCCGCGTGCGCCGGCGGCCTTGACCGCCCCCTGCCGCGTCGCGCCCCGCGCGCCTCCTGACTGCGCTGGCGCATCCGCACCATTGCTCCTTGGCGGGTGATGGTGTCCGCAGTCCGCAGGCGAGCGACGCGCGACGCTGCGTGGCGAAAGTCATTACCGTTAGATCATGATTGCAATTTGTTTTTGTTGCTATCTGATAGCGGTAATCTTGGCCTAAGATTGCCAACAGATACGAGAGTGACGGACCTTTCTTTGTGTTTATTACTGAAGTAATAATAAGCAACCGATTGTCTGGTTAAAGAATGCGAACATAAAGCAATTTGTGATACTAATCGACGAAAAGAGAGCTCGAAGCGAATATCGCGATCCTTCCTCACTTTTAATAATTATAGGTACAATCTAACACTTATGCCCGGTTCATCACTGTCTAAGGGTGTAAAAAGACTTAACGAAGCCTAAAGGCACTTGTTCTCCTCGTCATTGTTTAGATCTTACCTGGGAACCTTCTAGTTACGGAGATATTGGGTGTCAAAGTTCCAAGTTTTTCACAAGTCTTGTTTTTTTTTACACCTTTACGGCCCCCGTACTATTCAATTCAATAGCAATAATTTTTGTATAAAGTTACTTAGTTTGATGTTCAGAATGCTTGGTTGACGGCTACGTGAAGAGTCCGTTTACACCCTGTATTTCTATTTACTTCTGATTGTTCTCCGGGGTACTTTCTATCCAAATATAAATACACAGTAAGTACTAAAAATGTCCAGGGGAAGTCAAACTGTGTCACAACTCACAGTGTAATCAGATTTGTTCCCTTTACTTTCAAAATTATTGTAAACATGCATCTTTTATAAGCTAACGTAATATTTGAATGTCTTTGTTTATAGCGGTTGAGAAGGTTGTATAGTGAAGTGACAGCGTTTATGCAACAGACAATAATTACGAAAAAAAACGACAACGACGAAAATACGGAACCCTAAAAATGATCGCAATGACGGGGAGAACAAGTAAGGGTCTTGTTACACCCTTTATATTTTCGGTTTTAACTTGAAAATAACGTAGGTAGTAAAAAAGAAAGTGAGATAACGGAAATAACGACATTCTCATATTTTGCACCAATGGACAATAGCAAACAACTACCTCTTATTGAAGAGGTAGTTTTTTTAAGAAAAGTTTTAAGTTGGTCTTTAGATTTTGACATGCGATATCAACTGTGGCCTCTAGCTCATTCACTAACATCTCGGCACCTACTATATAATATGTATTTTCTTGTGCCCAATTACCAAAGTGTAGGAACAGCAAGTGTCTTCGTTTTAGTTAAAAGAGTTGTATACATATGCTTTTTTTTTTAACCGCCTGTGCCGTCCCACTACTGGGCAAAGGTCTCCCCCAACTCCTTCCACGTGCTCTTTTCACGTGCCTCCTCGAACCAGCCCTCGTGGTACGCGTCCTGATCGTCTCTCCACTTTTTTCTGGGCCGGCTTCGGCGGTGACGTCCGTCTTCCGGCAACCATCGTGTGGAGACTTTGACTTTAACTTTGGCCCAGTGGTCGTGGTGCATGCGGCTGACCTGACCCACCCAATCCCATTTTATCCGCCTTCTAGCCAACGTCCACGATGCCCGTTTTGGAACGCAGCGTGGTGTTACGAACCTTGTCTTGTCTTTTCACACCCAGATTGCTGCGTTTTATTGCCCTTTGGCAAACTCCAAGGCGGAACTTCTGAGTCTCGGTGAGTGACCAGGGCTGAGCACCGAGGTTAGGACGGGCAGAATACACATGACGATGAGTTTTCGCTTCAGGGAGATCGGAAGATCACCCATCATTAGCGTGTTCATGGGCCAGTAGCTTTTCCCATAATTATGCTTACGTAAAGTATATTCATTATTAGGCCGCTATCCCACTGATGTTTTACGAGCGTTAGCGCTTGTCCAACGATTGCGTAGCGCCAACGTTGCGTAGCCGCGACGTTAACGTTGCGAGTTTCTAGTGGCAAGCGTTACATCCGCTGAACGCAACGTTAAAGACAGAGCGGGACGCGTAGTTGTACCTGTTGCCAAAACACGCAACAAACTCGCGAAGTCAACGTCGCGCCTGCGTAACGTTGGCGCTGCGCAGACGTTGGAGAAGCGCCAACTCTCGTAAAACGCCAGTGGGACAGCGGCCCTAGATTGTTCAGTCAGGATGCTTACTTTTGTTATTACCTTACAAAGTTTGAACAGCTCTTCATAGTTATTACTACCACGTACTCGTATCACGTTAAGCGCGCGTCTTAGTGGTCTAGCCACGAGCCGACCTCGGCTGGCGTTGCTTAACCTTGATCGATCGACTCGACCGGCTTTTACTTCAGCCACTATTTCTTAGACACGCTGTTCAAAAAACTTAAGTTTCCGACATCAGAACTACACAATTTTTAGCGTTCCGTAGCCAAATGGCAAAAAACGGAACGCTTATAGATTCGTCATGTCTGTCTGTCTGTCCGTCCGTATGTCACAGCCACTTTTCTCCGAAACTATAAGAACTATACTGTTGAAACTTGGTAAGTAGATGTATTCTGTGAACCGCATTAAGATTTTCACACAAAAATAGAAAAAAAAAACAATACATTTTGGGGGTTCCGCATACTTAGAACTGAAACTCAATTTTTTTTTTCATCAAATCCTTACTTGTGGGGTATTTATGGATAGGTCTCCAAAAATGATATTGAGGTTTCTAATATCATTTTTTTCTAAACTGAATAGTTTGCGCGAGAGACACTTCCAAAGTGGTAAAATGTGTCCCCCCCCCTGTAACTTCTGAAATAAGAGAATGATAAAACTAAAAAAAATATATGATGTACATTACCATGCAAACTTCCACCCAAAAATTGGTTTGAACGAGATCTAGTAAGTTGTTTTTTTTTAATACGTCATAAATTGTAAACCGGTCTAATATTGTATTGATCATGGTACGGAACCCTTCGTGCGCGAGTCCGACTCGCACTTGGCCAGTTTTTGTGTAGAATGTTTGTCAAACTAGATGACGATGACGTCCCGGCCTCTCGGAACAGTGCGTGCTAGTACGCACGACGGCTGATCAATCTATACAAAACTAGTTCATACGGATCTCTCATTGTAAAGAAAATATAAACAAAGCGAGGCCACGTTATACTGGAAATGTAAAGCTTGATGTGCCGCCATGTGTACAGTGTACGAGAGTCGGTCACTGTGACGGCCCGGGCGTGAAGGACGCACCAGTGAGAGTGACAGGACAGCACATCGCACCGAGTGCCGGACATCGCGCGACACCGTGACGCCCCTTGCTCGCTCACATCTGGTTTTTGTACATTTGACGTCAATATGGTCCTGTCATATCGACGATTGATGTTCGTCAATTATGTGAATTTCCATTTTATTTTAGACTAGCTGCACCCGCGGTGTTACCCGCGGTGTAAAAGTTTGTACACGAACTGAAACTTGGAAAAAACAATGACATCAAATTAAGATCCCTTCTTTCTATTGTTTTGATGTTCTTGATACTTTGATGTTAAAAGCTGGTAAAACTAACCGTTGCAATGCACCTTTTGAATGCGCTACCCACTACGTCATTCTACTTTTACTACTCAACCCTACCTACCCACCCTACCCTACCTACCTACCCTACCTACCTACCCTACCTACCTACCCCACCTACCTACCCTACCTACCTACCCTACCTACCTACCCTACCTACCTACCCTACCTACCTACCCTACCTACCTACCCTACCTACCTACCCTACCTACCTACCCTACCTACCTACCCTACCTACCGACCTATATGACGGATTTTAGTCAAAATTCGGGAAAAAAATATGGTAGTTATTATATATAAAAGTAGCCTATGTGTTAATCCAGTATATAAGCTATCTTGATACCAAATTTCATTCAAACCCGTAGTGACTGTTCCTAAAATACCCTAGGCTGATAAAATTTTCGTTTTTCCTAAATCATATTAATATTAATCATATCATTTATAAGGTCGGTTTCCCTGAAGGGGAAAAGGCCGCGCCCCGCCTTCCGCGCGACCCTGTAAGGCTCGTCCCGGACTGGTCGCCTTCCCACCGACTAAGAGAACTGTTACTTAACATGTAGAGGTCAGTTAATCAGACTATGGAATTCATAGTATTATTGAAACATATTGAAAGTGGTTTCAAAAGGGTAAAACAACACTGCAGGCAACCAATAGTTCTTGTAAATAACCATTACGCTAGCGTAATCGGTAATTGGTCAGTCGTGACTCACACGATACTTCACATCTACACCTGGAGCACTTAGAGATACACTTCCATACGTGACGTAAGCGGCTTTTCAGCGGCAATGCGTCGGCATCATGCTCCTAGTGAGCATTGTCCCTAGCAGTCCTTTCGAACTGGTGAACGTGACAAGGGCGGCTTTTCAGCGGCAGAACGTCAATCATCATGCTAATCAATAGTCATGGTCCCTAACAGTCCTTAGACTGGTTATATAATAGCTGTGGTATCAAACCATTCCAATCCCACCCCATGGATATTTGTGTTCTCTTCGTACAACTAGCGTATCTGCAAGACTCAATATGCTTGTGTCAGCCTGACCGAATCATTAGTCAGAGATATGAACATAATATTATTCTAGAATCACTATATGGTTGGTCATATAATAGGATTGAGGTTCCAAACTCAAAAGGCAAGATGGCTGAATTGATGGTTAGAGCTAATGAATACATGATCCAAGAATTATCAGATAATAGAGTTAATAATCAAAACTCAAGAACCATTTTGCAATAGAGTTGGAGATTTACTCTATTGAAACCCTATAGACAGCCCCAAAAGCGCCCACCCTTCACCACTTCCTAGTGTTGGAGCTGGGGAGAAGAAGTGGCATAACCAACTCCCCAGTAACACATTTCTGTCTGTGCAGTTTTAAGAACTTTAATTACATCTTCAGCCTAGGATAATTATTGTAATAAAGGACTCACCCAGTCGCTCACCAACAAACACACACACATACTAAATTATTCTAAACAAGGCTTTTAACCCGACTATATTTAACTTATTCAATCATTATCACACACTTGCGATAACCCACTTGGACATAAGCCTCTCGGTATTCACCAGGTCTCCTAACTTAGCTCAAGTAGTTTATATCGTCTCAACCCTATCGCGTTCGCGGTATCAATCAGACCCCCTTTCACGTCTCCAGACTTTTCGTCCGACCTCTCAAACCGTCCAAGACTGCCTCTAGTCCCTTCCCTTCGTTCATCTCCGCATCTCTCAAAAAACACCAAGCCTGATTCTTTCCCATACTTTACTCAGTATTGTTTTTATGGCCGGTTTTGTTCAAACGTCTCAATTGTTTTAAGTATCCTTTCGGGTGCCCGTTACCAGCGTGTATTGCAAACAGATGTGTCCAGTATTCAGAAATGCACATAGAAATCGAATGTTTTTATCTTTTCTTAAGGATTCTTTGAAATATTATATTGGCCTGTCACTTGGCTTTAAGGATTTATGCATTTCCAAGCGGCCCGATATTGTTTGAAGAAGGAAGGAACGTTTCGTAATTAATTACGGTGACACGTCAAACTGCCAACAGTGCCAACCCATAAACTAGATGTTTAATGTGTTTTGTAAGTGGCCGATACCACGTGGTGATATTGAAATAAGAATCAATGCAAAGATATTTGCTTAATAATAAGGAGTACGTGACAGACAGTCACACCGTTAAGCCATTGCAGCGTGAATGAGTAACACACACACACATACAAACTTTCGCCTTTATAATATTATATTATAGTGTGATTGTAGAGCTACGTAGTAAAACATGTTTACTCGATAATCCGTTAGTTTAATCTTGGTGTGCGTACTGTTCCTGTCGGAAGGTAAAATTTTTGGCAGTATTTGTGCGTTTCCTATCTATTGAACATGGAGGAATCCGAGTGGGGGTGACGGGTGCCTTTCTACGATCTGGCGACAAGGCTTAGAGTAGCTGGCTCACTAGGTAGCTCGCTGTTACACCTGCCGACCTCCTACTTCACGCTCAGCCACTCGGCTGACGTCACAGGCGCGAGTCGGTCATCTGATCATACTTTTGTATGGTGCTGGTGAGTCACAGGATCGTGGAGTGTGCGCAATACAGTTAGCGTCAGTAAGAGACGCTCTGTGGTGCGTCTGTCAGCGGCTCGGCGCGATACATGCCGGCTGGCGAGTGGGTGAGGTCGCGCGCTCCATGTGAACAAGTAGATCATTGCTCCGCCGACCTAATTCTGTGTGTGCGCTGGCGGCGGCGCCTAGACTCTGTCTAATGAGCTTTTATTGTGCCATTGAAGCGCACCGGCGCGGCGCTGCAGATCCCGGGGCCCGTGGCCCCTTTGCATTTTGTTCTCTAGTAATTCACAAGTCCTCTCTGCACGAGTCCAGCACGTCGCGCTGGTAGTACACTGTGTCACCTATATTTCAATGGGCTGCGCTCGGTGACTGCAGCACAAACTATCACCCTTCAGCAACGCTGTTGTATGCTCAAGCAAGACGTGAAGCTGATGCCGACTAGCCGCCCTGTACTTTACATGGAGCGACTGCCTATCTAACCTCCACAGCCCAGTTAGTACTGGGTAATACGATACCCCTTGGTAACTGGTCGTCAGATTGCGGGCCACGTAACGACTGTCAAAGACCTGCAAATGGCAACGGTTTGCAGGCTGTTGTTGTTATTGGTATAACGCTGACACCGATACGCACAATTACATTGGATGAGGCTCAATTAACTCATCCCTGCGAGTAAAACTGAAGACACTCACGAGCAGATGAGGTAGTACAATGATTTAGTCGGCACAACTCCATGGCGAAGTACTATCACACATCCCCGTCACGGTAGTAATATCAACAGCCTGTCTATTTAAACCTATTGAATGACTTTTTCTTGAAATATTCATTGAATAGGATTATATGAACTTAGAGGGTTGTATTCATTGGTTGTGTTGATGATTTTCACGATTGTAATTCTGTAACTACATACATGTTACTGGCGCGACTCATTTTTCATCAATATACAACCTAACCCTGATCTGCAAATTGCAAAAAACGTGAGAAAATTTGAATTTCGCGGGCTAGCCTGACGCAACCACCTTAATTTGCTTTTATTATGCGTTTTGCTTTCGCCAGGTTTCAGAAGAAGCGAAGGTATGATACCGCTAAACAGCCTAATATATGAAAAATAGAAAATTCAAATATTTTTGAATTTAAAACACAAATAAATGTTAATTTGTTCGTAATAGTCCAAGATCCCATCATGGCCGCCAGACCTTACTTATATTCTCATAAACAAAATGTGTGGCATCAAGTAGCGTTAGTATGTACTGTGAACGTACATAATATACACATACCTGATTACCTGCTAACTTGCACCCACAACCAATTTTTAGATATTAGGATAAAATTGCATAGAATTAATACTATTTTTTACTAAACCTGAGTGCTGATTTTTATATTATATTCAAATATTTCTCCAAAAAGTAATAGAGAAGTATGAAAGAAGACGGCGTGCTGAGCCGGCCCCAAGTAACATGGGATAAGGCCAGGAAGATGATGAACATAGAGAGCTCCTGAATTTATTTTGGAATTTTATTTAAATTTGTTGCTGTCATTTTAAATGTTAAAGGATCAAAACCGCAAATCGCTTTTATAGTTGTTGGTGTAGCGGTCAGAAGCGAACATGAGGTCCTGGGTTCGATTTCCGGGGTCGGACAAAGTGTTATTGAGTTTTTCCACCAGGATATTCTCAGTGGCGGCTACGAAGTCTGGTTTTGTGCCCAGTTCATGTCAATAGGCTAGATATTTCATGGGACTTAAACGTAAAATGTAGGTGTAATACTAGGTACACCTCAGCCTCACCCTTCGGGAATGACATAACAGGACGCCTGAGTGATCGAGTATCACTCATCTGTCTACCGAATGAAAACAATACTTTTGGCAATCTTAATACTAAGATGAACAAATTAATATTGCGAATGAGTTGCCTGATAAAATTAAGTCAAGGCTACCTTCAACGGACTCCCTATGTTTTTTCCAAACCAAACAAAATCAAGATTGAATGAAAGTACAAAGCAAAAGAGCCAAGAATCTGTTGGGTTGTCTATCTTTTAGTCCCTACTACAGAGTTGTAAGGTATCAATAGATGAGTTGATATTTTAGGCATGTTTTTCAATACAGGACAAGCTTACAAGCTTTATTTACAATTGTGGAGATACGCCAGAGTGAACTGGAATTATATCCGTAAGGGCAACTGTTTCACTCGCGGCATGTCTTGCATGACTGCACTTGCTTCAACAGTGTTTGTTACATTGATCTGCGTAATAACTGCGTCCACGCTAGAACTTTTTTACTCGTTCATCAGATTCCTTGGAAAATTATCCGTTTCGGCAATTATGGTCTATCTTCGGAAATACGAGATCTAAATTAACCTTTTGAACGACAAAAAATCATGAAATTCGTATGACATAAATTATGGTTGGCTCCTTATGTATCACCATAGTTAGAATATTACAGATTTACGACTAAAATCTTTTCAAGACTTTTCAGTAACATAAATAAGACGAAGTGCAAACTAAGTGGAGAGACTTCAAAAGTACGGAATGAATGCACCACAATGCGCTAAAAAACCAAAGTTACAAGCTTTGCATGTGTCGGTCACACGACTCACACGGCGGCGCGACGTTCGTGTTAATTCGGAAACATGAAAATTGTAGAAAGATGAAGCGCGTAGTTTTTCGGGTTCTGTTACTCCTCCTCCTCAAGTCGTGCTCCTCATTACTGAGGGTCGTGATCCTCCCTTGAACAAATTTTTCCTTGACGATGTTACGCCGTCTCGGTCTATCCTTGGCCAAATGATGAGCATCATGAAATATTGTATCGATAGAAGTGCTTATCTGGTCGGACCATCGCAAAGGGCAGCGACCTCTTGGTCGTTTACCATCCAACTTTCCGGTAACCATCAGTTGTTCGAAGTTATTGCCTTCTTTCCTCGCTATATGGCCAAAAAATTCCAAAACTCTGCGGAGGCAGGTTGTAGAGAGTCTGGTCTTTATTTTGAGCTCGCGTAGGATGGACTTGTTGGTACGGAATGCCGTCCAGGTTATCTGAAGCATCTTCCTCGAACACCACATCTCGAAGGCATCTATACGAGCTCGGTCGGCCTTTCTCAAGGTCCAAGTTTCTGCTCCGTATCCGAAAATTGAAAGGACCAACGTGTTGATCAATTTCACTTTGGTATTTCGCGAGATGTTGCGATCTTTAATTCTCTTTCATTTTTAAAATTTGGGATCCAACGGAAATACATAATAATGTTTTGTGGGATTCAACGCCAAAAATATTAAAATGGTATCCAAAACTTGGATCCAACGAAAATAAATCTTGCGATCTCTCCATACTTTTTGAAGCTGAGACATAGCATTCTTGGCCATGCCTATGCGTCTACGGATTTTTTTTCTGTTACAAAGGAGAGGTAATTAATACTCTTTGTCTTGCTTTTTGAAGACCGAGTCTTTTATAACTTCGCACGCGCACGCGCACGGTAAATACGAACGCAGGCGAGTTCACTGAGTGGCGGAAATCGTCCCGTTATACCTATTACCTAGCAGGTCTAACAACTAGAGAACATTAGCTGTCAGCAGAGCCAGCGTGGCTGGTCGGCGCCGCCACGTCTACGTCTCTCTGCTCGCCTGACGCACTTGGTTCTGTTTGTTCGTCGCACATCGCACATTGTAGGCCTCGCGCGCCGCTTTCAATTCAATTAATTTATTCTCTCTTCACAATATTGATTCCTTTATATTAAAAATTAACAATGTTTTTGGTTCTACCATTGGAAGAGAATGGTGTCAGACGGACAGGAAAACAATACAATAAAAGGTTTAAAGACGATCTTGTGCGAACATTATTAATACTTATCACAAAGAGACAATCAGTTAAAAGTAAAAACAAATACTAAAAAAAAACGTAAAATTAAAAATGGAGAACTAATGGTTCATACGAAAGTGTAGTGTCATGTATGAATGTATGTTGCAGTGTATGAATGTATGTATGTTGGAGTGTGCGGGAGCGAGTATGAGATGTAAAACAGCCACGGGAGAGAGGAGTGAAGGATATCTATTTGAGAACTGCTAAACTGGTTTTCAGGTTTTTGATAGTCAAGGGTTTTTAGAAATGTTTTAACACAAGCGACACAGTAACAGCATAGGTGAGGTGAGAGACTGACATAGTGACAACCGCCATTTAGTAACGTCAAAAATATGGGTGGCAAACTCGATACGATTTATCGATATTACCTAAGACTTTCTATGGCCATACGTTACAAACTGAGTTACAACAACTATTAGCATACGATACAATTATTTACTCATTACAAGTAAAGTAGAATGTTATTACAAGTAACGTAGAACATTGCCTTAGTTGTAATGGTATTCATATTAATACCATTCAAAAAAAATCATACTAATAAAATAGTACTAATAATGTAGTAGTACTAATAATAGTAGGTAATTATTATATGAATACCATTACAACTAAGACAATGTTCTACTTTACTTATAATTATTAATATGAATACCATTACAACTAAGACAATGTTCTACTTTACTTATAATTATTAATATGAATACCATTACAACTAAGACAATGTTCTACTTTACTTATAATTATTAATATGAATACCATTACAACTAAGACAATGTTCTACTTTACTTATAATTATTAATATGAATACCATTACAACTAAGACAATGTTCTACTTTACTTATAATTATTAATATGAATACCATTACAACTAAGACAATGTTCTACTTTACTTATAATTATTAATATGAATACCATTACAACTAAGACAATGTTCTACTTTACTTATAATTATTAATATGAATACCATTACAACTAAGACAATGTTCTACTTTACTTATAATTATTAATATGAATACCATTACAACTAAGACAATGTTCTACTTTACTTATAATTATTAATATGAATACCATTACAACTAAGACAATGTTCTACTTTACTTATAATTATTAATATGAATACCATTACAACTAAGACAATGTTCTACTTTACTTATAATTATTAATATGAATACCATTACAACTAAGACAATGTTCTACTTTACTTATAATTATTAATATGAATACCATTACAACTAAGACAATGTTCTACTTTACTTATAATTATTAATATGAATACCATTACAACTAGGACAATGTTCTACTTTACTTATAATTATTAATATGAATACCATTACAACTAAGACAATGTTCTACTTTACTTATAATTATTAATATGAATACCATTACAACTAAGACAATGTTCTACTTTACTTATAATTATTAATATGAATACCATTACAACTAAGACAATGTTCTACTTTACTTATAATTATTAATATGAATACCATTACAACTAAGACAATGTTCTACTTTACTTATAATTATTAATATGAATACCATTACAACTAAGACAATGTTCTACTTTACTTATAATTATTAATATGAATACCATTACAACTAAGACAATGTTCTACTTTACTTATAATTATTAATATGAATACCATTACAACTAAGACAATGTTCTACTTTACTTATAATTATTAATATGAATACCATTACAACTAAGACAATGTTCTACTTTACTTATAATAACATTCTTCTATACTTGTAATAATATTAATACATAAAAAAACATATGTATCTAGTCTGCAATATTGTTTTTTGAAGGAAAAAATGTATAAATAATGTATTCAGTAACGATACGTCAAAATTATTTGCAACTAATATAGCAAAATAGACAATTAATTATCGTGTATGTCCGATATTTGTTTTGTGCACAGGGCCATTTTGGACAATCTCCTTTCATTTGCTTATAGTACGGTTACGGACCAAGATTGTTGCGCCCGCTGCACTGCGTGACACTACGCACACTACGATCGTTCGCGATATTTCGAACGAACAAAATTGATAGCGACTCTTAATAGTGTTTCTATTTGTAGTATAATAAGTGTGTCTTAATGACTTTAAAATGTAGATAAGTTTATGGGTCCTCGGAACAAGCGCATCAAAATGAGATTATAAAGAGAGATGGGAGTCAATAATGATCCCTAGATTAGATACTTTATACTAGCAGTCCTTTCGAGGGCGGGACAAGTACACTCGGGATTTGGAGAACCACACGTGTGCGCCTAAATATGTAGGTTTGACGGATGAAGAAGGTTAGCTGTATGAGCAAAGGTTACATATTTAGTTTTTGAAACGTTAAGTGTCAATGGATTGTTTTGCAACCATTCACTGACCGAGTTAAAACCCAGTTGAGCAGTATCAAGGACCTCATCCCAACTACCACCACTGAAGAACAGTACGGTATCATCTGCAAAAGAGAAGATTTTTTTTTTCAGTAGAGGAAGCTGCCAGAGGTCATTGATATACATGTCGCATCCTGGTACTTAGGACCCCGGCCAGGGCGTAGTAAGTGACATATATAGAGTCAGAAGTTGTGGACGTAGAATGGGATACGGGTAAACTTGAGAAATAGCTCCTTTTGCTTGTACGCAGTTCATTGTTACAGAGTCAATTACTAACGCTACTGTACTAACTAAATACTCTGAACTTAAAAAGAAACACAGAGCAGCTCCTAGACCAGTATGTGTCGCGACCACGTCCGAACGATCACTGTCGATTCATTGGGACTATCGTCCGTATTCGGACACCATACCTCTGGGGTCAGCATACGGAAAGGTAATTGTTTGCGTCTGAATGTAGATTTAGCTTGAGTTTTTTCCCAAATTTTTAACTTGTAGTTTGTATAATTTGATCGCGTTTTTTTTTTCTCTTCTCTATGTATATAGTATTTTGTACCTAGCCTTTTTTTGCTGTCTTTTTTGTTTCGAATGTTTCAAGTGTTTATCTGTGGAAACTTGTAAATGGCCTTCAAATTCGTATTGTTTAAGAACATTATTTAATTAGCTGTAAGTTTCCAGAGTAGTATAAAATAAAAGAAAATAAAAAAATACACTACGAGCGTTGGTCCGATTATACTACTTTGTGGTACACCAAAATACACTACGAGCGTTGGTCCGATTATACTACTTTGTGGAACACCAAAATACACTACGAGCGTTGGTCCGATTATACTACTTTGTGGTACACCAAAATACACTACGAGCGTTGGTCCGATTATACTACTTTGTGGAACACCAAAATACACTACGAGCGTTGGTCCGATTATACTACTTTGTGGTACACCAAAATACACTACGAGCGTTGGTCCGATTATACTACTTTGTGGAACACCAAAATACACTACGAGCGTTGGTCCGATTATACTACTTTGTGGTACACCAAAATACACTACGAGCGTTGGTCCGATTATACTACTTTGTGGTACACCAAAATACACTACGAGCGTTGGTCCGATTATACTACTTTGTGGTACACCAAAATACACTACGAGCGTTGGTCCGATTATACTACTTTGTGGTACACCAAAATACACTACGAGCGTTGGTCCGATTATACTACTTTGTGGTACACCAAAATACACTACGAGCGTTGGTCCGATTATACTACTTTGTGGAACACCAAAATACACTACGAGCGTTGGTCCGATTATACTACTTTGTGGAACACCAAAATACACTACGAGCGTTGGTCCGATTATACTACTTTGTGGAACACCAAAATACACTACGAGCGTTGGTCCGATTATACTACTTTGTGGAACACCAAAAGTGACAGTCAGCTCGTCACTTACCTTATCATTAATTTAACCTCTTTGTTTCCTTCCAGTAAGATAGTCCTCTAATAATTTCAGAGGAGTTCCTCTAACGCCAAGCCTATCCAACTTTTGTAGAAGATGCGGGATTGAGACTGTGTCAAACCCTTTTCAAGCTAGAGGAACACCGTTAAACATTTCATCCTATCGTCCAGACTGATAAGGATAAGAGCTATTTTAAACAGCTCTGGGAAAACCTTTGTAGATATTGACATTGACAGGTTACAAATAATGTGAGTCTTGGGAGAGGTATGGAGGCTTGCGTTCTTTCTTTTCTACGTGTTAAAAACGATAAGCTATCAAACTAAACCTGTTACATTTTCAAAAATGTTAAACTACAGAGCAGAGTAACGTCCTGTTCACTGTTTTATAGACCTACTATCATACCTTTACATAGATATCGCGTGAAGTGTGAAAATGCCGCCATCATGTTCAAATTAAATAAATTCACGCTTCAACTCAGTCCATGCTCCGTGACTCCGTTTAAGTTCACAATGACTGTTATTGTTGTGTTGAGCTGCCTTGTGATTCTCATTAAATTACTTATTGTATTATATTACACTTCCCCGCGAGCCGCGACTTTCCTCACGACTCCTCACGTCTGCGAATATATCGTAGTTTTCCAATCTCGATAAGTTGAAACATAGAAATTATCTATTTTGACAGTAGGTATTTAGTGAATGGGCAGTGTGATTGCCACCTATTATTAAAGCGCGGGGGCGCGGGGCGACGACCTAAATATTTATATATTTACCCGTTGTCGCGTCTCGCCGCAAGTCTCCATCGCGCGTCTAAGGCCCGGTTTATACAGAAGAGACTTGGCGAGGACGCGGACCTAACAGTTATTTATGCGACATAGCTGGATAGTTCGTTTGATTCTTGCTTGCAGAAGTATCTAAAACTACACGATGCGCAGTTTGGGTTTCGGCCCAGACTATCTACCTAGTGCGCTATCTTACTCCTCAAGCACACTGTCCAGTACTACCTTCAACCCTCCAGCAGTGTGCTGAGAGGGTTCAAGGCTAGACCAAACCACAATGGACTCAGACTATCGCCCTGGAATATACCGGGCTCAATCCTGACCACTAGGTGGACTCACCCGGCAACCTAAGTAAGTATGTGGACAGATGACACAGTGGGAATTGTGTCATCTGTCCACATACTTACTTAGGTTCCTCCCGTTCCTCCATTGTGGTGGTGACGTTACAAGAGCCGAGTGCCGAACTCGGGAGTGGGTACGTGTGCGTGCGTGTGCGCATCGTCGCCAAGCCGCGCGTCCACTGCACAAAACTAATTATTCAGAAATTCAGACTATTAAGTTTTATGCACGTTCTTTAATTTTATATATTGTCATTACATCATCGGGATTCTGGGTTATAGAATGTTAATCGGCCATTCATTAATAATACCTAGGTACTTAATTGTACATTTCACAACATTCTGATCTGTACAATACCTTCTTATTACAGTTAATGTTTACATCCGCTTCTGACGTCTGTTTTAACAGTTGTACCTATTCTAAATAGTCTGCAAACATGTAGGGCAGGGGCGGACCGTGAGGTTATGGGGCCCTGGGCTAATACTACTTGGGGTCCCCAAGAGTGTGATTGTCAATATGTCAAAAAACTGTGTTTCGATAATGATGTACTAGCAGTGGCGTAGCTAGTGTTAGTAGTGCCCTGTATAATTTTTTTTTGAGGGGCCCTTTGCAATCGAGTGCAGTGAAACCCAAAAAGAGGAGAAAATAATTAGTATTAAACAAATGATTTTTGCAAAACTCACAAAATAGCTTTCTAACTTGCATCGCTTTAGGTGACATTCATTTTACTAAGAGAATGTGTGAGTGAGCACAGCGAGACAAAAAAAACGGGAGGAAAAAGAGAAGAAGAGTTATTTTATTTATTTAATACTAGCGACTCGCCCCGGCTTCGCACCAGTGCAATTCAAGTGTGGTATCATTTGTGTTAAAAAACACAGGTAGATCGATTCAAAGTTTATCAGTTTTAATTCTGTAGTATGTAAGCATGAATGTAGACAGCCTTATTTAAAGCGTTTCTTCAGCAATACTGTTTTATAATAAACTGTAGGTATTTTTAACCCACATTAAACAGGACCATGAAACCAAACAGAACTATCATTTCAACTCTTCCAACCTAACGATCGGATCACACTACATGGCGATCCTGTCAGTCCTCGTGTCACTCTACCATACTGCTACAACCTTGCTATTCCACGTGCCACTCTAATTACCGTACTGCAAAGGCCCTGTCAGTCTTCGTGTCATTCTAATTAACATACTGCAACGACCTTCAACCTTCTTAAATTTTTGGAACGTCGCACCGAGCTTCGACATATGTATTTGCAATTTGGGACATCCAAAAACTATGGGAACTACGCAAAGCAAGGAGCAGGTGGTTATTGCGCAGTCTGCAGCTGGAGGCAAGCACGCACAAGCGACGGAGGTACACCTTCAGACGAACAACATTCTTCTGTCCATGTAGTGTGTAAGCATGTATGTAGACAGCCTTATTTAAAGTGTTTCTTCAGCAATACTGTTTTATAATAAATTGCAAGTATTTTTAACACACATTAAACCGGACCATAAAACCAAACAGACGTATTATTTCAACTCTTCCAACCTAACGACCTGATCACACTACAATTCTTTAAAAAGAGCGCTTAACAAGACACTGTTGTATGTACATAATATATATGTTAACGATCAATAGCAGCTCGCCTCGGCTTTACACGGCTCGGACAATTTCCTATTTTAATTAGAATAATAATAATGCATACCATGCATTTCCTGACTAGAGAGACCAACATAAAATTGCCCGTGAGTGAAGCAATTTTCCCTATCATAAAGTCATATAAGTTTGTATGTTTGGTCTTGAGATTAGTTAATGGTGATCGCCAAAGAAATTTTCGTTGGAAACTGTAATCGTTTACCTAAACTGGAATGTTAAATCTGTAGGGAATGCGGAGAATTTGAGCTAAATAATCTCAGACCAAATAAAAAACTAAGACCCCAGCCCTGTCAATAGTGACGTGAAGCCGGTTTCGTAAATATGTGTGCACTGTGAGTTTAGTTTTTGAGCGTAGTTTAATTGTAGTTTGATATAAATGTGTGCGTGTGAGCGTGCATGCACAGAGCGAGGCGTGGTTTTGCGTATGCTTCACTGAATTGTTCGCAGTGCTGTCTTGGTTTTTTATTTGGTCTGAGTAAATAATGTAAACTTGTGAGAATAATACAATGAATGGATTATTACGAAGTATTTACTTGTAGTAATTAGTTCCATTGCACAGGTTGGGGGGATTTAGGTTAGGTAATAAAATTATTGGAACTGACTTTGATTTTTAGAGTCCTGAATGATTCAGCTGATTATATGTACGTATATGTTTTGAATACCTAGTATTTTTTTGATAAGGACATCCTTTTCGGATTTTATCTGCAATGGTGACTCGGGGCCCTTTATATATAGCCCAGTCCAAGTTGGAGGTGTCGAATAACACCATTGGTGAGCTACGTGCCGAAGTGGAGTTGTTACGCAACGCTGTTACGGTAAATAGGTCGCCTGATGCCTACAACGTGAGCACATGTCGCGGAGCGAGAAACGCTAGCGTCAGCAGTTTTGAGTCGCCGAGCTCCAGTGCGTCACCCGCTGCTGATACTGCACGCGTTGCACCTTGCGCCGCCGCCGTCGCTGACTCGATGCCGGTCGAGGTAGTGACTCGTGTGGGTACGTTGACCCCTAAACGTGCCTACGCTGCTATCGTCGCCACGAACAAACCTGTGTTACAGACTAAGAAAGGGGATAAGAAGAGCTGCTATGAACCTGCCAACAGGGGTACGAAACAGCAAGGCCCAGCTACGGGCACCTGTGACAAGGAGGGCTTCGTGATGGTGGAGAGGAAGAAGAGGATGAAGCCCCCTAGTCGGAACCAGTGCGGGACCGCGCTGGCAGGACCCAATGTGCTGCGTCCGGCAATTCCAACGACGCTGCTTTATGTGTCCCGGCTACATCACACCACGAAGGTGGAGGAGATCATGGAGTATCTCCGAGCGAAGACCAGCTGGACCTTGAGGGTTGAGAAGTTGGAGTCGCGCCACAACACGAATTTCAAGTCGTTCGTGGTGCCGACTCATCATATTGAGACCTTCTTCAAGGAAGAGTTTTGGCCGAAGGGTGTCATGTATCGGCGTTTCCGCGGAAGGCTACGCGACACCACGCAGTGCAACACGACACCGTCACTTCGTGTACAACTATTGTATTTTCTGGTTGTTATAATTATGTTTGCTAGTCTGTAAGGTATTTATGTTATGGGTCTTTGTTACCTGAAATAAATGATATATTATTATTATATCCACGGGGCCCTGGGCTGCAGCCCAAAAAGCCCTTAAATAGATCCGCCCCTGAGTAAGGTAAGTATTATTTATTACATATTCATTTTAAGATATTTTATGCCATGTCTATTGATAGGTATCTTCACCGACCGCTGCACAGCGCGAGCGTGTAGTGTGAAGGAAGCCGCTCGTTACCAGTACGTACCAGGCGCGCAGGAGTCCCGCGAAGGTCATGCGCTCGCTCCAGCCTCGCTATATTTAACCCGTGAACTAGATCAGACAACAGGGACTGTTGTATGCGCTGTATCCAATTACGGTCTATTACTGTCAGTCGCAGATTTATTCTTAAACGTTATTCACGTATGAAGATAATTCGCGACTCGCGACGGAACTACGCTGCTGCATACCAGTACTTATGGGTAATTGATAGCTGGTCTCATTGCGTTCATACCTAAGGGCAGACTTAACTGCTGCGGGCTGTTCGAAAGAGATACCGACCCTGGAACACAAAGGGCAAGGAAGGAACATGGATGGGTTTTTGTCAGTACAATTCTGACACTCCCTTCCGCTCTACCCGGAGCGGGAGAAGTCATTTGATGATTTCCCATCAGTAAAACAAAAAAAAGGGCAGACTTAACTCTTACCGGCTGCGGCATCCTTTCTAGGGGCCGTAGTGTCGACTAACCAAGCTATTTAAACTGCATCAAAACCTGAAGGACTATTTAATTTCAATTCTCCGTTGAGTTTTTCCGCAACTATGTCTACAAGTAATGTACACAAACAAACGTGATATAATTGCAAAACAAAGACGCTACCTGTACGAGTGTACGTGCACAATGTTATGTACTATTTATAGCCAACAAGTGGTGAGGGTCGTGCTGACATTCAGCTCGCGCGCGGAGCATCCCAACTAGGTGTAGCGACCGCTGGCGCACGCTTAATCACCGGCCAGCGCGCGGTGCAGCGGCGGCCCCAACTTGGCGCAGCGCCGAGCCTCAGCCAACCGCGACCATGCCATGCCAGTTGTGACATAATTAACAACTAATCAACGGGGTGGACGCTACTGCAAGTAGAGGTTAACTTAATTATGATGAAACCGCATTGACTTGTAAATGATAAGCGATTGATGCGGGGTGGCCGCGAGGCGCGAGGCAAGCCACAAGGGGCGAGGTACGAGGCGCATGACATTTGCCGCAGTCAGCAGAATGCCGATGAACCGGAGACATGTGGAGAGGGGCGCGACCTGCGACCGGCGACTTCTGATGTGACTCGTGGCATAAATAAACACACTACTCACGCGCGAACGATAAGCCGGGTACACATATGATATTTGACCGATCCGATCACTTAAAGGGATGGCTTAAATTTATGCTTTTGCGGTTGCACAACGACATGCTAGCTTGGTAGTATAGATGCAGACCTTAGGGTGGTAAGGTGGGCTGCGGGCTGTTCGAAAGAGATACCGCGGCCCTGGAACACAAAGGGCAAGGAAGGAACATGGATGGGTTTTAGTAGGTACAAGTCTGACACTCCCTTCCGCTCTGCCCAGTCATTTGATGATTTCCCATCCGTAAAAAAAAAAAAAAAGGGTGGTAAGGTGGCGGGGTTTTGAGGGTGCGCGCTACAGTTGCGTAGATCCTCAAGGCAAGTCTGTTGGGTTTACCTTCACGAGGTTGCCGCCAAGTTCTTCGTCTAATTCCCTAAGAAATAGACGCAACAGAAACCACCAGGCGCTTTATAATCTAATTGCGACCCTCCGTGACTGAGAGGTTGTGGGCTCGGCCGTCACTAAACCCAGCTCCAAGTAATTTAGTCGCCTGCACTACAACCTGCGCAGTTGAGTGACGTAAGCGGGGATGAAGGAATTGAGCTGAGCAGCGCTGCTGGTAATGAGTCCGTGAGCAACACGTCTTCTTTGGTCCGGATTTCAACCAAACGTTGGCCCTACCCAATAGCCAAGAGTAGGGAAATGGCCACAATGTCTCGTCAGAGGGCCACGGCGAGGGGCGGGAGGTCCGCGGAGGTCGTCCTTGTACGGCCGAAGCGGTGGGTCAAGATCATGCTGACGGTGTAAGTTAGGGTTGACAACCCGATCAAACACACGATGTTGCACTGTAACCCAACCTCACGTCCCTGTATCTCGATGGTACTCCTAACGGCTGAGCTAATTTGTAGCGAGACATTCCCAGGTGCGGGCTCCAAGAAGAGTGGGAAGCCATAGAGACGAATTCTAAACACTAAACTATAGAAACTCAAACCCATATGACACCAACACACACACACCACAGCCATACATACATCCACCCCCACCTACGACTAATCAAGCCGACCCTACCCTGCTGGCCGTCACTGGTGCATGCATGGTTTGTGATGGTCGAGGTCCCTGAGGAGCAAATTCAACCCTGATGAAGGCTGGATGCCGTCTCTCCTTGGGGTAAGGACGGTGTACATGAAGTTCCAGGGTCCGAAAGGCAGGTATGTCAATGTCCCTCAGGGATGGGATCCGGCCTCGGAAACCATCACCGTGACACAGGAGGAGTAAGCAGCTCCCCCTATAAACATCGCGGCTACACCCGTGGATGTTCAGCGCCAGCCGCCCTTACCAGCCCCAGTGTGGACGCCGTCCTCTCCTCGGGAGATTAGCTCGACGGCAACACCTTGTCGTCGGCCTCGGACCTGGAGGTGGATGGCTTCGACGCAGGCAATCTGTTTGCCGGGCTGCGACTGGAAGGCCGACCGAAGGATCGACCACAGCGAAGCCGTCCCCTTCGTTGAACTGTAAGGTCCTGTAGGCTAAACTCCAGCACATTCAGACCGCGACGGATCAACTGCGGAAGTGGCTGGAGGTTCAACAACCTGCCATTGCCTTTATCCAGGAGCCGTGGATCAGGGCTGGCCGCATACAAGGTCTCTCCAATCTTGGTGGTAATCTAGGAGCTTATCGATTTAATCACGATCAACCAAGATCGTGTATTTATACGACACGTATCAAAACACAGCCACTAACAAATTTCTTTTGCGGGGATCTCTCTGCAACTAGGCTGCTCATACAGCGTGGGGATACGGAGGTGGTAGTAATCTTCGCGCTCGGCATACATGCTTGATGCAGAGTAGTCGCCCCCGCATGATCTAACCCGCCTCGTGAAGCATTGCGAGAGCACAGAGCTGGAGGTCATCATAGGCGCCAACGCCAACGCCCATCATCCTCTGTGGGGCATGGACACGTAGAATGTGGTAAGGCTTTAGTTTATTACTTGTTTACTACAAACTTAACCCTACTGAATACAGGTTCCGAACCAAACTTCGTAAACAGACGAAGTCAAACAATCATAGACCTCACTTTGGCATCGGAGGTTGCAGCAGCCATCACCACCGGCTGGCAGGTCTCTAAAGAAGCCTCCTGCTCCAACCACAGATGGAGCCGCCTCGACATCCAGGTCTGTATCACACCAACATTGCCACTACGCAACCCGCGAAACACAGACCGTTCTGCGTATACACGCATCCTCGAGACCAAGCTTGCGCCAACCAACTCCGGGATGACCTTCGAGGACACTGCAGATTGACGAGCGAGTAAGTCATCTCACGAAATCAATGCTAAACAGCTACCAATCATCCTGCCCGGAAACCACTCAACCCACAACACCAGGGAAGCAACCATGGTGGGGGGCGAATTTGGAACGCAAGTGCGGGAAGGTAAGGGCATCTCTAAACATAGCCATGAATACCTGCACTGAAAAGGATTGGGACGCGTATTACGTGGCCAAATCCAGCTACAAAAAATACATCAGATTCAGGAGTTCTACGGGATGGAGAAAATACTGTGGCAGCATCGAATCCTGCCAACAAGCAAACACGGTAAGAAAAATACTGGCACAGCAGAACTTGACTGGGCCCGATGTTCTCCGAAAACCAGACAACCCCCTTTTCGCATCTCACCATAAGAAGTGAAGCGCGTCCTTATTGAAACTCACCTCCCAGGTTGCGCTTTCGTACAAACCATTGACTGGACAGAGGTAATTCAAACACCATCAGAAAACGTCTGGCGCTACGCACACAAAGTGATAAAGCTAGAGAAACTCCGGTGGGCGATCCGATGCTTCTATCCTTTTAAGGCGGCCGGGCCGGACTGGAGTCTTTCTTGCCTTACTGCAGTGGGGCGGTGACTTGGTCGCCAGCAGACTGGTACCCATAATGAGAGCGTGCCTGGCCTATAGATGCGTTCCAAAAGGATGGAGGGAAATGAAAGTCATATTCATTCCGAAGAGTGATTACACCAACGCCAAATCCCACCGACCGATCAGCCTGACCTGCTTTCTTCTTAAAACCATGGAGAGAATTTGCGAGAGAGAGGGATGGGGCTTTAAAAACGATCCCACTCTATGTTAACCAACACGCATACTTGGCCAATATGTTAGACTATCGATATTTCTGTTCGCTTTCGGGAGTAACAGCCAACTGCTTCTAAACGTAAAGAAAGATTCATAAAGCGTATCCAGGATTTTCAAACGAACATTAATTTTGATAGCTCCTAGTTGTTGTCTTTCTTGAGTTCCTGATTCAGCTGTGTCCTTAAGTTCTTAAGTTTCGACATATGTGTGGCTATATCGTCAGCGGAGAATCATGAACTTTTTTGGTAATAATAATTGACTCAAATCTCTGTCGCTATCTCTACGAGTGAAGCTGAGCTTGTAGCAGCTACTGAAGCAGCTAAAGAACTTGTTTGGCTGACGAGAATTCTGCAAGACCTTACTTAGCTTACGCATACACCGACGCTCTGTGTGGACAACGAAGCAGCAGTTCGACTTGCCCACAACCCGGAATTTCACAAGAGGACAAAGCACATACGGATCTGTCACTTCTATGTAAGAGAACTAGTGGCTGAAGGTTTTATTGAAGTTATAAGAATTGGTATAGCAAATCAAGTGGCTGACATTCTTACAAAGGCGCTGCCACGTTCGAGCTTTGCATCTCTTAATCATGCAATAGGTCTTAGATCTGTTGAATAAAGGAAAGTATAGGAGTTTGTATAGCTACCTACCTCTATAATCAAAGACTAAATAAACTATAACATGTAAACGAAAGTCAGTGTCCCGTGTGATAAAACAAAATGTGCCTGACTTGTCATGATGTGGAAAATTAATATCTTTGTGTAAAATAGCTCGTGTTAAATTTGTGTTGTGTTGCCGACCAAACTAACAATTAAGACCTTCCCACCGCTCTGCATAGTCGTAAGTTGTAAACTTTATTAACCTAAGCAGTTCGTATTTGATAAAAAATATGAAATCCAACTCCACGAGAATCACCACTGTAAGAGATTAAGCCCCGCAGAACTACGGATCTTCACGGATGGATCCAAAACAAGTACTTGGACAGGAGCTGGAGTCTTCTCGGAGGATCTCAATATCCAAATAGCCACACCACTGGGAGTCCACAACATAGTATTTCAGGAAGAATGCATGAAGATTTCCCTAGTGACATCAGCCATCCCAGCCAGGAAGGTTGTGGACCACTCAATTCGCATACTCTCAGACAGCATGGCCGTACTGTCAGCACTAATAACCGCACAGTCAACTCTGGGTAAATACACGAGTGTTTTCAATGCCTGAACCAGGTTGGTAATCTCAATAACGTAACCATTCAATGGATCAAAGGACACGGCGAGTCCCGCGGCAACGATGCAGCGGACAAACTCGCTAGAAGGGCATCGAGTATGGCAGCAGTGGGACCTGAACCCATCGTGCCACTCCCTTTCGGGTACCTACGCACACCGGTAAGGAAACGAAACGGTGAACAACACCACCAACTGTGGCTAGACCATGGTGAGTGCAGGCAGGTCAAGGAACACTTCCTACTATCGACAGCCGCTTCACCAATCAGGCGCTTTGGCTGACCAAGCTACAGCTTGGCACAGTTACAGCCGCCATCTCTGGACACGGCTCTTTTAACAAACTGCTCTGTGTCATAGGAGTCACAGACAGCCTCCTGTGCCGAGCCTGCATGGAGAAAGACGAAACAGCAGCCCACGTGTTTCTGCACTGCCTTAGGTTGCACCATACAGGGCAAAGTAGTTCGGTAACCCAGGTGCTCTCCGCGAGATTGTCAGCAACATCAAGGCACTAGCAACATCAAGGCCTTTCTCGGGGAGTTGGGGTGGTACGAATAAATTACCCACCCGCACGCAAAATTCGCGCATTGGACGTAGAATTGCGAACACTAGCCTATTATACTATATTGTACTTTTAGAGATCAGTAGTGAAATACGTTAAAAAAAATATAAAAATCTTTAATTTCTTGTTAATTGCACTTTTACAAAAATTATAAAAATATCAAAAGGAACATGTAAATATTAATCGAATAGAAATTACACAAGCAAAATGGAATAATCAGTACACGAACGAAAACACAACCCAAAAATAAATAACACATAAATTCACACAATAATGGTCAAGTAGCACGTCCGTTCCGAGCGCCGTCCAAGCAAAAAGTGCCCGTTGGTTGTCGCACCACGCGGCACGCGCCTCGATTTATAGACTTCAGTCGGTTGACGGTTGATGGCGTGGTATGATGTCAACTCGCCTTCAGTTACCAACAGTACCATACTATCGCCGACGCGTAACATGATCGCATATCTGGACGGGTGATGATACGCAATCATGATACGCAGTCTTCAAACGCCGCTCTGATACAAAGCGAAATACGGTCCGTTCCATTTTGAGTCAAAATCAAAGGAGATACGGCCGTACAGCACGGTTTGGTTTGAGGATACGACAGGTATGATACGGAGTTAAATAAAGGCGTAGGCGTCCATAACTAGATACGGAGCTTGATACAGTACGATGAATGATACGGTGATACGGATAGGTACAGTGATCGGATCGGGCAAATGATACATATATTATGTGGACCTGGCTTTAGCATCGTTCACGGAAGTTGCAGACGTTGCAGTGTTCCTAGTACAAATCTCAACAAAGTGTCTTTACATGTAGACACGCGGTTGCGTGTCAAGCCAAGTTCAAGCTAATAGAACTGGCGAGCAGCACCGTGTGTTATATTATTTTTATTATCTTGTTAATCTTTTACATTTCAAGCACATTTTACCCCCAGCTGTGATATTGTAGTCACGAAGTTTGACTTAAACCTAAAGTCCCTATAGACACCAAATGACATCGTTTCAAACCGACGTGCATGACATACAATAATCATACGATTAGATATAAACAAATATGTACATTAGTACAGCGTAATGCGACATGCACATGATTGTCCATTGTGAAGTAGGTAATGCGCTATAATAAAGTCTACTAACTAGCGGCGGCGCGCGGCGGCCGGCTAGTGGCGAGCGCTCGCGGTACAATCCTTGTGGGCTGGCAGTGGCAGTCTGGCACCAGACGTAGGTATGCGTACCCTACTATTAACGTTACAGGACAAACGCGGCTATTTAGCAGAGAAGGAGGCCCGCTATACGCTAATGCTGTAAACACGACGCGACCAGTGTGTCATGTACATAAATTACAGTTTCCAATACATTCTCAGCACTAAGGGCTCAGATTCATCCGAATGTTCAGTTACGTTGTCTTGCAATCTATTATTCCTTTTCGTCCTTTTCGTCACTTGTAACCGTCATTTGCTAGTGCGAGACATGTTGGAAGAGCTATCGTACGCGGCAGCACTGACAACTGCTCGGAGGCACGCTCGCAGCGCGTTCGGCAGTTACAGAAAACGATAGGAGCATGGAAGAATGCGAATGTGACGGGACGTCATAACGCATTCCTCGCTCGACAGTCGACACACGTGTAACCTGACACAGTAACCTCCTAGCCTCCTAGTCACAGTTCGGCTCAACTACCATAATACTCTCGATCGAAGGTTTTTGATTTACAATATCATCATCATCATCAGCCTATAATGTTCCCACTGCTGGGACACAGGCCTCCTCTCTATGAGAGGGAATGGTCTATAATCCACCACGCGGGCCCAGTGCGGATTGGTAGATGTCACATGTCTTCGAATTTTTTGGTTCTAGGACATGCCGGTTTCCTCACGATGTTTTCCTTCACCGTTTTTGAGAGCAGTGGTGATGAAATAAATTACACAAAGTAATGCGCCTGCCTGGGTTCGAACCCACGACTTACTGTTCGTAAGTCGGGGTCGCTACCACTGGGCCACCACTGCTCTCAAACTCTATTTACAATATAATATACGTAAAACATACAATATATATAGATAAACATACATATAAAATACTATACATACTATTTTTACGTTGACAGGAAATGTTCTTTTATTCGTTTCTTGAACACATTAACGAAGGGCTATCCCGCAAGGAGTGTGGAAGCGAATTCCAGAGGCGCACAGCACGAACAGTAAATGAACCATCATACCGACTTGAGGAGTGGGGAGGGAAACGAAGGAGAAGTGATGATGATGAGCGACAAAGTTTACCTCTGAGTACCAGATAGGTACTCGAAGCGTTCCCGAAGATACGAAGGAGCTTTAGGATTATGGAGAACAAAAAAGAGAAAAGAGAGAGTGTGGGAATCTTGAAATCAACCACTTCTGTTGCTTCCGGAATTCCGACACATGGTCGTACTTACGGAGCCCGATAATTAAGCAGATGCACAAATTCTGCAGACGTTCGAGCTTATCAAGAAGTTCCTCAGTCGCATCAAGAAAACAGACATCAGCATACTCTAAAGAGAAGTCATCTTTTTTAATCGGATTTTGTTAACAATTTCGAGGATTTATCATTTTTTTGAACGAAATCATCATAAGTGCCAAAATGTGCCACCTAAAATTGAACTAATTACTACAAAAATATTTTTGCAAAAAAAGAACCGACTTCCAAAAAAACAGGTTACAAAAACGTTCGAGCTCGCTTCGCTGAATTATGTGTCGTGGTGGCAGCACCAGCCACCAGCCACCAGCCACCAGCCACGAGCCAGGTGACACCCGAGCCGCCTGCTCCAGTTACTGTGAGTGTGTGTACACTGACACTGTGCAGGTATCATAACACAACGTCTACTGTATCCACAACACGCTACACTACACTACACAGTCCATTCATAACACAGATGGTAACCCGCTGCGACTGTACCGGACGCGTATATCGCTTTCCGTATTTTCAAGGAGCGTCCCCCAAGGATTCATTAACACGTCTAAGACTCAGCCTCAACATTTTATCAAAGCAAATTGAGCCCTGAGCCCTGAGGTATCTTCATCTAACGAATTCGGAACATTTCACCCCATTGATATCTAGGTACGCATTGGATCTTAGTATTTACGCAAATTCAATTAAGATCCAACGAGACCTTGTTGTTGTCTCACCAAAACCACGCGACGTGATTAGAGTAAAAGTCTGTTATGCATGTTCTACGCAATCAAAGGCTTTGGGGAGATCACATAATGTTTGCGCCAGTTGCAAGTACAACGTGCAAGTTCGTGTTCTATTTAGTTTGTGTTTCTTTAATTTGGTGTGAATTGGTAGTGGTATTTACCGAGTAGCAGTGACAAGGTAGCGTGGAGACAAACGCAAAAAAAATGCTTAATTGAAAAAAATAGTGTACGTCATCACGTCGTATTTCCCTAATACCCTACCTACTACGTCTGCCTGACGGACGTACCGACGTAGCTCCGCGCTAAGCGCCGTTTTTATTATAAACTATTTTATTACTAACGATGTCATTGCCATAATGCTGTCAAAATAATATACAATTACTATTATTAATACATTATGAACTCAGACATTCTTACAATTTCACTCGCACGCACCAGCGGCATCCCCAGTTACTCATCTGCTTCACACGATTGTCGCTCGTAACCTTAGAGACATAAACACCACATTTCTTAACACATCACAGCTTACTTGAAAGGACTGTGCGGTCATGTGGTGGTGGTGCACTGTCAGCATCTCCTTCCTGATCTAAGCCTTTGAGAGCATCACCTGCAAATCTCGGCGCAAGCGCAGAGTAAACACGTGAATGTAAACTGTGCATCCGTTCAGGTAACTCTCAAATATAGGCAGTATTAGGTCAGCTTTAATAAGTGTTTAGAGTCATCAAACACGTAAACGAATATTTATAGATTTTATACATATTCAAATAACGACTACATCGTTCCCACGGCGCGCCGTAAACATACTCGTAGTTATCATTAACTGTTTATACCCTCGTTTAAAAAACAGTCAACTGGTAGGTACAGGTAGGTAAAAGCGTCTGCAGCAATACCTAACCATTACCTATATGCTTCCGCAGTCGGCACAAACATTACCTCCGCTCCGTGAAGCACGTTAACTATTTAATGGTAGTCGTGGCGCTTTTTAATAAATCATTCAGTATGTATAATTTGTTGTGGTCATTTGTTGGTTAAGTCATTGAATGTGTACTCTGTAATGCAAATAGTAAAACAAAACGTATTCTGGTAGTACGAAACTACGAACAAATGACCACAAATGCCGGCTGTGTTGTCGTGAATGTCAACCAAATATTGAGTAGATGAATCGTAAATAGACTATCTAGAGTAAAAGGAAAAAGAATACGTCAGAGAAGAAACAACGAAAATCAACTATCATTGCAATGTCAACAATCATTCCTAACAATAATAAAGGATACTGATTACTAATTTCCGCGCCTTGGCTACGTTCCGGGGACCACTTCGAAGAAACCGAAGGTTTTGTCTGTGCAATTATGGATGAAGTAATGATGACAAATAACTACCGGAGATTTATTGTGAAGGACGACACGGTTGACATATGTCGGGCATGCCACGAAGGCGAATCAATCCGTCACATTATTTGCGGGTGTTCTTGTATTTGCATAGATCTATACAACCTTGTAGCCAGAAAGGAGTATCCATGAGTAAACTTGCTCTAAAATACAGCCTTGTGGATCGGATGTGCCCGATCCAGTTCTCTAAAATGGCAAAAAATCACATTGTTCAACCTATCATCACTGACAGGAGTATAATTATATCCAATAGCTTGGACCCTGTTCCCGATACCGGTGGGCGACTATTTTTTTATATTATTAATTGTTTTTTTTTTAAAGAACGATTTTAAATGTAACTGAATATGTATTGTAAAGAAAGTGAATAATGGATTTAATACAACTGAAAACTTGTAATTAATCAAAATCACGCGCAAAACGTGACATACAACTCTTTACTAATGTTATAGAAAGGTAAACTTAGAACGTTTCGGTTCCGAAAATTATTTAAATATTGGGAAACTACATTATACCTGAGTGTCATAGGCTATATTAAACTACATTATACCTGAGTGTCATAGGCTATATTAAACTACATTATACCTGAGTGTCATAGGCTATATTAAACTACATTATACCTGAGTGTCATAGGCTATATTAAACTACATTATACCTGAGTGTCATAGGGTATATTAAACTACATTATACCTGAGTGTCATAGGCTATATTAAACTACATTATACCTGAGTGTCATAGGGTATATTAAACTACATTATACCTGAGTGTCATAGGCTATATTAAACTACATTATACCTGAGTGTCATAGGCTATATTAAACTACATTATACCTGAGTGTCATAGGCTATATTAAACTACATTATACCTGAGTGTCATAGGCTATATTAAACTACATTATACCTGAGTGTCATAGGCTATATTAAACTACATTATACCTGAGTGTCATAGGCTATATTAAACTACATTATACCTGAGTGTCATAGGCTATATTAAACTACATTATACCTGAGTGTCATAGGCTATATTAAACTACATTATACCTGAGTGTCATAGGCTATATTAAAACTACATTATACCTGAGTGTCATAGGCTATATTAAAACTACATTATACCTGAGTGTCATAGGCTATATTAAAACTACATTATACCTGAGTGTCATAGGCTATATTAAAACTACATTATACCTGAGTGTCATAGGCTATATTAAAACTACATTATACCTGAGTGTCATAGGCTATATTAAAAAAAAACAACCGACTTCCGAAAAAAAACGTTATTTGCTTCATTGCCTTTTTGTTTTGCCACCGACATCGACATCCGAAAGTGAAGTTATTTTCCACTATTTACTGTCTTATTTCTTCGATTTCAGTGTACCCTTTTTAGTTGTAGTAGGTATTCCAAATTCTTGTTATATTTTTTCAGTATATATTAAAGAAAGGGACAAAATAAGTACGTATTTATAGAATATAACTCATGAACTTTATGATGAAAAATTCATATGTGGCTGCAATCATGTACTGAATAAGTGGTAACTATTTTCGCGACTTTGTCCCTTATATCCTGTATTCATTTCCAAAATAGCGATCGGAATAGTATTACGGTCTTGATGTTCTTAAGTACAGCGGGGATAGCGGTGCGAGGGGCGACGACACACCATTGCGAGGATCGCCCAGAGGACACGGTGGAGCACACGGTGGAGGTCTGCCCCGCTTGGGCGGAGCACCGCCGTGTCCTCGTAGCGGCGATAGGCGGCGGCGACCTATCGCGTCCAGCCCTGGTCCAATCCATGGTCCGGAGCGAGAGGGAATGGGACACCATCATCTTCTTCTGCGAAGCAGTCATGCTAGCGAAGGAGGTGGTGGAGCGTGAGAGGGAGAGAACCTCCCGTCCCAGTCGCCGCGGGAGACGCCCCGGGCGTCGGGGGTCACGTGGTAACTTCCGGCCACCGTAGACGCAGACCTGTGGACGGTGAGTAATGGGCTAGCTCGCCGTCCGTCTGTCTTATGACAACAGGCCGTGTAGACGGCGCGTTCGTGTTCCACGCGCGCCTCAAAGAGATGTCAGCAAACAGGGAGGGACCCGCAAGGGCCGATGCCTGCCAGGGCTGCGGACTGTTCGAAAGAGATACCGCGGCCCTGGAACACAAAGGGCGAGGAAGGATAACGGATGGGTTTTAGTCAGTAACGGATAAAATAAACCTCAATTGTTTCACAACGCTCTCTGTGAATAAAATAAATAAAACACGGATAGTGTTTTATTTATTTTATTCACAGAGAGCGTTCATTTGTATATATTTCCTAGTATCAATTTCACAGGAAATGTGTGTATTAAAGCATCTTTGAAACAATATTTTTATACATTTCCTAAGTAGGTAGGCTCGGAATTTTATATGCACACATAAAATATGTTTCATACATTTCCGTTAATATCCTATACATGAAAAAGAAGATTCCGGTCGAATACATAATCTCCTCCTTTTTGAAGTCGGATAAAAAACGATCCCGTGGGATAATTACCAACAATTATGAAATTATAAAAATCTGTACATAGGTTGCTAGACACACACACACATTACGCCGCCACAGCAGTGGATTTACTAGGTGCTCTTCATTCCTGCAACTTGGGGAGTATAGTGTATTTGTGCGCAATCAAAACACGTTGACGTAACACTACTGTCCAATTGACAGGGAATGAAAGTAAAAGGAATGCGATGTGCGATACGTACAACGTAGATGTAGTCGACAAGTCAGCGTGACGGACGAGCGAATAGTTCTCATAGGTGGCCGCGCGGGAATGTTTGTCGCTTAATTAACGTTAATCCGAAAATGTGTTCATTAGGAGCGCGGCCGCGGGGGCGATGACCTCGGGTGCCTCATGCGATGTCATCCACTAATACACTCAACACTGTGGACAATCGATCTCCTACCGGTATCCCATTCCTACTTGATATATTGTAAAAGACAAGCCCCTAGTATTGCACATCCAGTCCTAAACAACAAGTTAACGGGAGGCTCTCGGCACGGCTTCAGTAGGTAGTAGGCAGCACCAGCAGACACACAAAGTGTCGCGCCTCTTGGTTGGTCCCTTGGCCCACAGACCACCGCGCACCGCTCACAGCTCATAGTCACCGAGGTGCGACCTTCCGCATCATCACGCGTCCCTGATTGCGAGCCAATTAATGATGCCGACAATTATGACTTACGACACGATCTCTGATAGGCCTGTGACGAGCAGCCGGCTGGAGGCCGCTAATTAACTCATTACATGCCGATGGCACAATGTTTGACGATTCGGACCTTCGCAGACGCAGCGTCACTCTGTTGACCCACTCAATCAAAATAATTGAATGAATGCCTATTCAGTGATTGCACCAGAAAGATAAACACTTTTATTAGGTGAACACTCACGTATGTATTGTCATAATAATTGTTTTAATTTGGACCCAAATTAAAACCCAAATAATGGATCATACGTGTTTTAACTTATTCAATCAACGGAAATATTAACTGATGGATTTTAATCATCAACATCCAACCGTCACTTTTACGGATTGATGAAACTCTGCTTTCCTTGCTCTTACTGCTCGCTTGTACATCTTACTTCTCTGGTATAGTTTCCTGCTAATGATTGCGGAAAGTTTCCCGTGTACGAGTGCCACTTATTGATGTCCATAGTGCGTGCCGCGTCTGCTTGTGTCCATAGTGCGTGCCGCGTCTGCTTGCTTGACGAGCAGTCTAATGAGTTTAGCTATTCCTGGTCGGCTTCCTCTGGCAGCCGCCACGTTGATTCTGGTTTTCAGGAGTTACAGTGGTTTGAAAATAGGATGAGGGGCTTGTCCCAAAAAAAGGTAATTTTTAGGGTTCCGTACCCAAATGAGACCCTATTACTAAGACTCCACTATCCGTCTGTCTGTCTGTCACCAGGCTGTATCTCATGACCCGTGATAGCTAGACCATTGAAATTTTCATAGATGCTGTATTTTTGTGTAGCCCCTATAACTACAAAAAATTAAAAATATAAATTATTTAATAATTAAAGGGGGCTCTCATACAAAAAACGTGTTTTTTCACAGTTTATACGGTTCATGAGATACAGCCTGGTGACAAATAACCAAAAACGTGTTTTTTTCGGTTTATGGTACGGAACCCTTCGTGCGCGAGTCCGCCTCGCACTTAGACTGTACTGTGAGCAATAGCATGAACAACTTAGCTCTCAAACATAAATCCAGAACAAATCTAAACTTGACTGAGGGACAACCAAACTCGCCGCCTCACTGCTAGAACTATCCAGAAAGACTACTTTACGGAGAGATTGGTACAACATAACACATGCACTAATACACAGGGATGGTTGGTTTCAACTACTTAGCTTCCGATGCATTAAGCTTTCGTTGAAACTCTTCTCGCGACAGTTCCGGCCTTCACGGCGGCGGTTGGAGTAGGAACAGCTACACGTATATTTAGGTTCAGCTCAGATGGATCGAAGGGTAGATCTGACCATGGATCGTAACAGTCAGCGCCAGAGGCGCAGTGCTGCGGAGGCGTCATGTGTTATCAGTCAGTGACACGCGCCGCGGGCGACACCGAGATGGGTCACCGAACATGCCACACACAGTGGTGTAGGTAGCAGACAGTCAGACAGGCTTATACCGAGACCAAGTGCAGAAGTCTTACGAAGGCAAAGTGTTGTCTGATGTTGCGTAATTGCGAAGTTTTCAGGGACTCTGCACTCAGTAGGCAGTATGGTATTTGTATATATCGTCGACCGTGGGTTCAATTAGGGTAAGGGACATGAAATACAATTTTTCAGGAAAGGCCGACAATGTTTTTTTTCGGATTAAATCGATCAAAACTTTTGTTATATTTAACCATTTTCAGATCTGATTTTACACATAATCTTATAATTTTGGTGCTCTGTCAACCTGTATAACATTTATATTATATAAATTATTATAGCTACCTCATATTGTCCCACTGCTGGGCAAAGGCCTCCCTCCATTACTCCATTCCCAATAAATTAGCTATTTAAGAAAATAGACGTCCCTTACACCAATGTTTTTTGTTAGCAATATCCCTTACTGACCAAGTATCTTGTAGTCCCGTCCCTTACATTAAATTGACCTCTACATTGGATCCATTGTATTAATGAAAAAATATTATAAGAAACTTGTTGAAAAAAATATATGAAAAAAAAAACAGTGTAAAGAGATTGTTGACAAAAAATGAAGTACACACTTTTGACGTACGGATATCTTAAATCGTTATCAATATCGTTTGGAAATCATTATTAGAAGCGTGTGTGTGTTTTTTTGTGTGCGCTTACATGCAATTCTTACTTTATATTATATTAATATATATATATATATTATATTATAATATTATAAATGCGAAAGTAAGTTTGTTTGTTACTTTTTCACGCTTAAACCATTGAACCGAACATCCTGAAGTTTTGTATATGCGTTGTCAGACGCACAGAAACGGACATAGGATACATTTCGTCCCGAAAAAAAGTACTGTTCCCGAGGAAAGAACAATAACGTTATAATGCGCATAGACACGTAGTAGTTACGTGTCTTTCGAATCAGGATTGAATTACAAGCAGAGGACAACCTGTACCGTAGGTTCAATTAGGGTAAGGGACAAAATACGATTTTTCAGGAGAGGCCGACAAAGTTTTTTTTCGGACTAAATCGATCATAACTTCTGTTGTAATTAAACTTTTTCGGATCTGATTTTACACAATCTTATATTTTCGAAAACTAAAATAACATTTATTTAATTAAATAAGCTATTTAAGAAAATAGACGTCCCTTACACCAGCGTATTTTGTTATTAATGTCCCTGACTGACCAAGTATCTTGTAGTAGTCAATTTAATGTAAGGGACGGCCCTTACATTAAATTGATTGAAGTCAAAAATAAACCATATAATAGTAATTCGTTGATTGGGAAGACCCTTACCTTATTCGAAGTGGATTGGCGGCGGTAATTACACCGTTTCATGTTGCTATATTGCATAGTTTTTCAGATACATGGTTATTATGGGGCTGTTTCGAAATATTAACCCAAAAAATCAGTAGGGTAAGGGACATTTTTTTAAAGCTAGATTTTTTTTATATACACCATTCGAAAGAGCGAAAAATTATCAACTCATTTTAGGTGTTTTGTCCCTTACCCCAATTGAACCTACGGTCGATGATATATGTCTATTATAATATAACTTCTTTGAAACAGACTCATATAATCGCCTAAAGGTCTACTTGATCTACTTAACCATATTTTTCATGTGTATTGTACATACTAGAACTGTATCAAAAGCATCAAAAACCCTGCATTGTTTCGCACATGGTTTGGAATAAACGGAGCAAACGTTTTATAATCAAAAAAAAAAAAAAATGAAAACGAATAATAATGTAAACTTTCAGTAGTGCCATCAGGATGGAATTTTCTGTCAGTACAGCGCCATCAATCGCTACCTGCATACCGCGGCGCACGGCTAACACCCGTCTAGTCATTAACCCATATTCGTAACAAAGAACAAATATTTATCAAGTAGTTACTGTTCTCCGAGATTAGACGGGCATCAACTAGGTAATCAAAGTAATGACCCAGCGTGTGTATACTTAGTACTGAAGTTTATCGTATCCACCGTGTTACTACCGTGTGAGTACTTGTATGTTGGGGAAAGCAACAATCTTATATTTGTATGTGTACGAAACTCTCGCGGTATTCTGGCAAGCAATATTATAATACGTCATGGTTTAGGCATTAAATTACGATGTAGGTATTTACAATAATTTCAAACTGGCTCCGTTGTATATGAAGGTCGGCTTCCTACTTCTAATAATATGTGGATATATTTATGTAAGTAAATCAGTATTTAATATCGCATGTAAGTTGTAGAAAATGCGGAGGATTATTAGATTGTAATCAAAACTTGTATGTAAGGTACGCAGGCGCAACACATGCAACGTGTACAGTCAACTGCACGACTGTAGTAGCACTCAGTAGCAGTGTGATTTCGAGAGAGTCTGTATTCAGTAGCAGTAACGGCGATTTTGTTAGTTGAAGTGTAACTACTCCCATCCGATAGGTGACCGAACAATCGGACAATGTCTGCCATCGGCCGGGCCGGGAGCGAGCAGAAGTGTTGTATGAGCTCGTATCCGCACCGCGCGTCCCAGCAGCAGGACCACTGCGCGCTGAACGATAAACAGCCTGCATTCGACCACGTGGATGTATGGGACGACTGGGTACATACAGCTCACCATACATGAACAGATACAATGTGCACATAAAGGAAACAATTACTGATTCTCTTCTGATAGTCAGGTATCGTCAGAACGCCGAACTTCGGCTAAGTCCTTATGATTTGTGACGCCGCGCTGTTCCTACGACACCCGATCGATAGCCACGGATTTAGAACTGTCTTCACGGATCTGGAGGTGGGACTGACACTAGAACGTTTTACACAAAATCTACCAAGAACTAACAAGTGGCTGTCAAATTTCTGATAGCCTGGTGAAGGTCTGTGCTTGTTTCATTTGTTTTATTATTTGTACTTCGTAGATCTGGTAACGTGCGATGTTTCACACATTTGTGTGAAGGGTCGTCGAATACCTCGAGTCACATTTGTGTGAAGTTGTGTAAAGGGTCGTCGAATACCTCGAGTCACATTTGTGTGAAGTTGTGTAAAGGGTCGTCGAATACCTCGGGTCACATTTGTGTGAAGTTGTGTAAAGGGTCGTCGAATACCTCGGGTCACATTTGTGTGAAGTTGTGTGAAGGGTCGTCGAAGGACTTTGAGTGCTAGATAAGCTAATATTAAAACACTAACAAAACTATTTGCATGAATCGTTTATTCACAATTTAACTGACGCCTTTTATGACAATTGTTATATTGTTGCACTCGTTTCTATTCCTGTCCTGAAAGACCACCTCTTTCGTGTCCTCTCATTGTGATGCATTCCCTGATCGTAGCTGGTAAACATCGTCACAGAGTAACCCGAGGCAGGCGGGTTGCGTATGTCCGACATGGTTGTCATCGTGGCGGTTATTGTGGCGATGCAACTGTGGATGCAACGAGCACGCGGCCATTAAACTAATTAGCACAGAACACTTCACGATGAGCCCAGCTGGAGCAGTGTATGTGCACACATACGAACTGGGTAATGGTGGCCGTTTTGTAATACTGTCTTTTGTAACTTCAGACTATCAAAAAGTCTCTAATGTCAGCCCAATTAGTCTATATCACTTTTCAGAACTGTCTCCACAAGGTAGGTAGATAAATTAGATAGATTAGATAATGCCAGATGTAAATCATTTTCAGCCTTACGTCATATTATGCTTAGTACTCATAACTACTAACCGAACAATCAATCCAATTTTCATTCAAGTTGCAAAATACATAAGAAAGTACTTACAGCTACAGACATAACTAGACGGACACTAGAGTTAGCATGACGTGGAACAAACAGGTTCCTTCGTGCGCTAGGAGCGCGGGGAGGGGGCAAAGGGGGAGTCGGTGCCCTGTGACCAGTCCCACTGAGTAACTGTACAGCTGTACCGACACCCGCTCTAGCAATAACACTAGAACTAGGAATACCAGCCTAACTACTATCAGCTAAAAGCACTGTCAAAGTCAATCGGCTGCTTCGGAAGTGTGGCTGACCTTACAGTGGGCCTAGCGACAGCGCTACATGTCGTGGAGATTACTAGTACATGCAGAGTTTGTGGAGGCGCAGTGAACGCTGCCAGTGCCGGGAATGTGCGATGTCGCAACCTCGGCCATCTATCTATCAGTCAGGAAGGGCATGCGGGCGTATTGATGAGCACAACCGTTTGATCAGTAGCTGCTATACTTGACTTGACCCACATCTTAGTGCACGTTGTGTTAACCGAGCACATTACGAAACTGTCACAACACAGTCATCATGTTCGACAAATCGCCAGTTTGCACGAGACCCTCGAACGTGTACACATACACACACAAAACATACGACTTTGTTTCATTTGTTCAAAATAAAGTGTGTCTGCAGCATTATTGAGATTGAGAGCATTCATAACTCAAAACACGGCGGTTGTTGACCCGCTCCGGATCAGGTCTGTCAGCTGCGTGCTCGTGTATTATTAATGTTTATGTTATAGCGAGCCCAGCCTCACTGGCCCGGGGCCCCGGGGCCCGGAGCAACCATACATAATGTTATTGTGCAAACAATAAGGAAAAATTTGCATGCAGCTGTGACGAAAATATTGTGAGGGGTAGGGTATTAAATACCTACTAAAGAACCTTAGATAAACGAACTGCGTTGGTTGTAGAGTACAAAATATGACTCGCAAGGATTTTAATACTGAGATAATTATAATGTATATTATAATTACTTGTATAAGTCAAAGATGTGCAACCGCAAGGCCAAATAAATATAAATCAATGGCAAGGAGGATAATAGAAGTGCCAATGGAAGCGCAAGATGAGCTGACACTAGCACGCTGTAGCCACAGCAGCCAAGCTGCCACGTCCAACACGTATGATCAGCGAGGATCCGGCTCGCGCGTGCTATCACATGCTCTGATTGCTACGACACCAGTACAGCGCCCAATTGATGCGCACCGAGCGCGCGAGCGTGGTTAACGCTATCATTCACACTCGACTTGCTTGCAAAGAAACATTCGAGGTCCTACCTACAGCAGTCTCTAACATTATTCTTAAACGAGTAGTACGTACATTTGAATGTAGGTACCCGGCGTTATTAGTGGTAAACGACGTTAGGACTTGAGACAAAAACCAGTTAGTCTTGAAGCCAACCGGTTACTTTAACTAACAGCTTGCTAATCTAAATTGGATTTATAATCTAAATGTGTTTGTCGCGTTGCTATCTGAACTGACGACTGACAAATTGACGACCTATTCGTGCGCTGTCGCGATCACCTTGACTACATCATAAGTAAGCAAAGAAGGTCCATTCTACACAACGCGTGAGTTATCTCTTAGACACATTGTTGACAGAGGGTTTGGCAGTTTGTCCCATCCTGTTTACACTACCTACCAAAATATCCATTTACTTATATCCGACCATTGTCGTTACCATCACCTACTGTTGGAATATTTTTATTATTTATTTAAACATTAACTATTGCGAAGAGCATTAAACGTACTATTAGTAGGCGAACCCAATTTATTTAAATTGCTTGTTATTATGCTCGGGGCTTGTTCTTTAATATCTTAGTATTTATTTGGCAGCACGCCATGCGCTTAATATCTAGCGAGAGATTGCCAGTTAATAGCGGACACGGTGCAGCTGCGACCTGTGCTGAGCACACACGCAACCTTCAAGTAATCACTAGCAATCACCGCTTTGTGCACCCAAGTCCCAAACGAAGCTCACGTCAAACACAGCACGACTTGACGGACTTTTTAGTTAGGTACATAAATTACAACATCTTCATAGGAAGATGTTGTAATTTTTATTATTAAACGGAACTCAACCTTCATCATTATAGAATGATGAAGGTTGAGTTCCGTTTAATAATAAAAAATTAAAATCTACGAGTATATCACGATTATTATTAAAATCTTCGTATAATGAGAGTCGTCACGATCGCTAGTGGCCGACATCACGTCAGCGTTGTTTTGAAAGCTCCCAGTTATGACTGACGTGTTCTTCAGTATTCGGGCAAGCGAGTTTCCAAGCATCGATAGCCTCGGACATGCACGGCACATCAAAATCAATCAGTGTGGAAGACAGGATATTCCTGATTGATTTCTTAGTGCCGTGGACCGAGGATATAAAAGCCGGTAAACTAATACTGGAAATTTTGCGGACGTCGAGTCCTCCCATGCGAATAGGAAGAGTAGCTTGTGCCCAAGCTCGGTCGTCCAAAGCCACATAAAATAATAATTGACGTTAGAGTATGTCTGATAATTTCATCCATTTAGTCCAAAAGGTGCGCTTACGTGTGCTTCCAAAAAGGGGAAGCACGAAGGAAATACGTTAATTTTGGACTGAAACGGCAGTAACGAATTGTTGTGATGGCCGAATGTATGTTAATTTCGAGCAATCTTTCCGAAACATCATTGAAATTTTGAATTTTTTCCTCGATAAAATCGGGAAAAGAATTTTCAAAGATGGGAGATCTAAGGAGACGAAGAGAGCTTTTTTCTGTAAATTTGATGCCTATGCTATTGCGTTAAATTTTGATAGAGTCAGTTGTCTGTCGGTACTGTCCGCTATATAAATTTCACATTTTGAAAGGTTGAGGTCGAGGCCAATGGAATGAAGTTAATTTTTTAGAAAATTTAGATCTTTTAGAACAGAATCTACATCGCCTCCTAAGGTTTCATCATCTAGATAGCAAACGTTAAATTTGGAATTAAGCTGTCGAAAAATTTTATTGGGTGAATAGCTAAACTAAAAATCACTGGCTCGAGGGGGTCACCTTGTTGACAGCCAACAGCTACGAGATTACTGGCAAACCATCAGGTCCAGGTCCTTTTGAAGGATCTAATGACTCGAGCCCCCTCAGTACATCAGCCACTGAAAATTCAATGTCACCTATAAGCGAGCAGGTAGTGGAGCAGTCGGTATGCGAGGACGGTACATTTATTAAGGTAGATGGTTCATATACCGATTGAAAAAAATCAGAAAAAATATTGCAAATGTCTTCGGGGTTATTACAAGGCTGATTTTTATATTTCATGGTGGAAGGAATTCCAGTAGTGGATTTTTGTTTGGAAATGAACTTCCAGAAGTTTTTATGCTGTCTCGAATACCATCCTTTACAGAATTAATGTATTTTCTATATGATTCTTTACACTGACTGAAATCTCGCGCGGTATACTTTAAACTGCTCGTAGTCCGATAAATTCTTGTACATTTTCCATCTATCCCACGCTTTGGATTTGTTTTTATATATGTGTATCAGACATTTTGAAAACCTTACAGGAAACTTCAAAGATCTAGTACTAACCAAAGGTATATGTTTTCTTATCATGCCAAAACTAGTGTTATAAAACGTGCCTAAATACTCGTCAGGTGTTTGATCATTTAAAAACGTATCTTCCCATTTTATTTCTTTTAACTCATGGTTAATGTTTTCATAATTAGCTTTAAAATAATTATCTTTCTAAATATTATAATCATCACACAAAATGGGGGATGATGTGGTGCAGTCGTCATTACTAATGACCAAATCCAATATTCTCCCATTCAGATTCCTTGCGTTATTAAATTGATGAGCGCTGAGAGAGGAAATGAACTGACTTAAGTCAGAGCAGTTTGTGAGGTACCCGCGGCGCACGTGACCCAGTCAATTTCGGGTAAATTATAGTCTCCTAACGGATAACAATGTTCAAGATTATTATGTCCAAGTTGGTATTGTAATAAATCGAGATAATCAACATATATATGTATTATATCTATGTATTATATAGGTTGTTGTTAAATTTGGTTCTATAAACAGCATATCCGAGGCCATGTTGTAGGTTTAAACATTTTAGCGAAGCTCAGATATGTTCATGTGACTATGACCTATTGGCAGAGCGACCTCTAAGGAAGCTTGTTCAGGCACTAAAACTGCAGCACACAAGTGCACATAGCTCTGTTGACACATCGACAAAGCGTCCCCTCCCTCCCCCCGCGGCCCCGCCTGCGCCCGCGCTGCCGCCGCCGTGTCGCAATACATTCCTGCGCAGCGGCCGCGTCTCCTCCGCTCACATCTTCCTTGCACAACTGAACCGAACGGGATTAGGTCTTGCTTTTATAGTAAGCTGTTACTGTTAGCAAACTAAGCACTTGGTGATGCGGAGCGCGTCTTGACACACTTGACGTAACGTGCGATCACCGAACCTCGCCTGCAGCCGCCGCTGAACCTCGCCTGCATCCACACTGCATGTACACGTACAGCAGGCTCACAACTCACAGTACAGCAGTCCGAGGACGCGAGGACACGACACACACGAGCTGCTCACGGCCCGGCGCGTGATTTATTCGGAACTAATTAATGAAATCGTATTAATTCTTTCCATTCTGATTAGTGCATAAACATTTGCCATTGAATTTAAAAGCGGCGTGAATTAATGAACATTTTTTTGTTAAAACAACATAATTGTTTTCTTTTCCGCAGTAATAAGTCCGGTTGATTATAATAAAAAGTTCCTAGCATTTAAATTGCTGTATAATGGTCGAAAATGTGGAGCAAGTCGTTCATTATTATGTTAATAACACGCGCCTCTCTATGAACACAATGCTATAGTCACGGAACGGTTGCGTGGCACGTCCGTGGTAGCGTGTTCAGCTGCTGATGTCTGCGAACTGTTGGTGGAACACTTCCGTCATTAACTAGCTAGGTACATAGCTGATATTTCTGAAGAGGCACGTGTGCGGACTGCGGACTGGTGCCACTCCGGCGATGACATTGTGATGTTTGGGCAATACAAAGTCTCGCAGTCAGACCGACAAGCTTCATTCAGCGAGTGGAAGTAGTACCTATGTTTGCTATAGTAGCGCGAGTGACGCTACAATGTCGTTCGGACACCGGATGGCGCGGTTGGCGCAATGGGAGAGCGATTGACGGCTGCGCAGTGTCGCGGGTTCGATTCCCACACGGAACAAATATTTGTATGGCCCACAGGTAGATGTTCCGGGTCTGGCTGTTTGTGTATGTGAGTTTAAATGTTTGTAAACGCACCCACGATACAGGAGACATTCTTAGTGTGGGGGCAATGTTTTGTTTTTAAACAAATAAATAAAACAGTATGCTTTCACGTCTCCTGCCCTGGCGGGGGTCAAAGGGTCGGGGGCGGAGTACGTCAGTATCTGTTACATATACATTACATCGCTATTATCGGTCATCTCAGTATTTCTTCCCTCCCAGCCATCTCATCACTACACAATCAATCTTAAGGTTTTTCTTGCTAAAAGGTTGTCTATTTTCTGGTAGCCAGCCACCCACATTCATCCCGTGTGGTCTCTCCTCAGATCTGGTGCACAGCTACTTCCTGTATCTCACTCGTTCGTAAACCTATTTATTCTCGTCTCAATATTCTAATGTCAGCTACAAGCAATGACTTTTGTCTCTCTCTTGTGGTTGTGGCCCAACATGCTATTTAGTTTTATTTAAGGTGCCTTTCCGAGACGGGCTGCAGACTGCAACCGCAGGCGACTCTGCGGCTAGCGGCTGCGGTCGGACTGCAATGCGGCCTGCGGTCGCGGCTGCTTCTATTCCAAATGCAGGCGACACTGCGGCTAGCGGCTGCGGTCGGACTGCAATGCGGCCTGCGGTCGCGGCTGCTTCTATTCCAAACGCAGGCTACACTGCGGCTAGCGGCTGCGGTCGGACTGCAATGCGGCCTGCGGTCGCGGCTGCTTCTATTCCAAACGCAGGCGACACTGCGGCTAGCGGCTGCGGTCGGACTGCAGTGCGGCCTGCGGTCGCGGCTGCTTCTATTCCAAACGCAGGCGACACTGCGGCTAGCGGCTGCGGTCGGACTGCAATGCGGCCTGCGGTCGCGGCTGCTTCTATTCCAAACGCAGGCGACACTGCGGCTAGCGGCTGCGGTCGGACTGCAATGCGGCCTGCGGTCGCGGCTGCTTCTATTCCAAACGCAGGCGACACTGCGGCTAGCGGCTGCGGTCGGACTGCAATGCGGCCTGCGGTCGCGGCTGCTTCTATTCCAAACGCAGGCGACACTGCGGCTAGCGGCTGCGGTCGGACTGCAATGCGGCCTGCGGTCGCGGCAGCTTCTATTCCAAGCGCGGCGATATGACGCGGCTGCACAATGGCTCAGTCACTCCAGTACCTTCTTGCGAGGCAGAATGTCGGACAACGCTACCGATAGTAGTAATAAAAACATCTGAGTAAAATATAATATTAAGAAAGGTACGTATACTTACTATTTTTATTTATATGTTTCCTTTCCCATTGCTTTCCACACATTGTCTGTAACCGAATTATTGCGATAACTTAGGTCGGACGTGTCGTAAAGGACGGGATGACCAGCAACAAAGTTAATTAACTTCTCTTCGTCATCTTGCGAAAAAGTTGATATTTTTTACGTGTGTACTCTTGCGGTTCGCGACACCACTGGGCACTGCAGTCCGCATTGTTGCCGCGCTCGGAATCACTTTCATAGAGATTCATAGAAACAAGTGGTGTCGCTTGCAGTTTGCGGTCTGCAGCCCGTCTCGGAAAGGCACCTTTATCATTGTTATTTCCGCTTTCAGCGAGTGACTTGTCATCATTTAAGTATTTGTGTGCACTCGTGTATGTTCAGGTTGAGAGGCTAGTAAGTAGGTACTCTCGACACAATTGAAGGTATGTTGTTCAGAGGTTGTAACAAATTTACAATAATTTGTTAGTAATATAAGCGTGGGCGCGTGCGGCTGCCTCTGAACATAATACACGATGGATTCAATTATAACTTCATCTTGGCGTGTTGATGCTGAGTAGCTCCCAAGTAGAATCGCAGTATATTCGAATGCTGCTAAGTAAGAAATAACTTACTGGAAATAGTATGTTTGAGAACCTAACGAAACATATCAAATGTGTAGCGAACGTCAAGTTTACGACGACGCAGGCAGGCTCGAGATAACTCACGTATGTAGTTGACGACACGCCGCCGCCGTCTGTTCGACACACTCGCTCTTGATTCGGTGATGAGCTTATTAACTTGAAGTTTTTCGCCAAGTGTTTTTGGTTTTTTTCCATTAGGAATGTCTCAGTAGCAACCACGAAGTCTGGATTTGTGCCTGGGATTTGGGATTTAAACATAACTGGCGAAATGTGGGTGTACTATTAGGTGCACCTCTGCCTTACCCATCGGGGTTTACAGGCGTGATGTCATGTATGTTGACTAAGTGCACGTCGACTTTGATTATTACAAGCGGGACGAATAAGAACACAGCACACACCAACTAACGATTTGTTATTACACCGTGCCGTGTCCAAGCGACTCGGTGCGCGTGTCACTGGAGCGCCGAGCGTTCGCGAACGCGAACTAGCAGTGGGCTCTAGAGAGCAGTGCGCTCTACAGTGATGGGCGTAACTAGTTATTTATGTAATCTAATTAATAATTGAATTACATAATAATTTGATTAAAATGAAATTTAATTACATATTATCCAATTACATTGTAATTAGATTACTTTGGATGTACTATGAAATTAATTACAATGTATTTAATTACGAAATAATTTGATTACAATGTAACCTAATTACATAGTATTTAATAATATTATAATTATAATTGCTTTGAATATGAAATGTCGCATGCTTGCATCGCACAGTTGCGATAGGTACTGCAAGTGCGGCCCGTATGACGTCATCGGGAAGTAGCAAGTATAATGTGCGGGGGAGCGGGGGGGTTCTATGCATTGTGCTCGTGCGTCGCCGCTCCTAGCCACCCCGATTCACCCGCCCCCTTCAGTTACTTCTAATCTTTTGTATTGTAAGCACGTAACATTTTCTTAAGATTACAAATCGTATGTATTTTGGTGATTAGTGTAAAAACTTTTGTGTTACGTACAATGAATGAAAGTGCAAGACTACTTTTAGAAGATGACAGTTCAGTGGACGAATCTTTGCCTGCAGGTCAATCGACATTACCGTCACCAAGCAATATTTCTGCAGTGCAACCCACTATACTTGACGGTAAATTCTTTGAGATACTTCATGATTCATCAGGAACTGATAAAATAGTCGCCACTTGCAAGAAATGTCTGCCTAATAAAGTAGAAATAAAAGGCTCGAGATTGTGTACATCCAATTTCAAAACACATTTAAAACGGAAACATGGACAAGAAACCATACAAGAATACCAAGAATATATTAAAACTAAAAGATCTAAAAACGTTCGTACTTCCAGTTCGTCAAACGAACTATCACCACGAAGGTCGTCAAATGTACCCTCATATTCTCAAGCTGAATTCGATCGAGATATTGTTAAGTATTTTATCAACTCAATGATTTCTCTAAAGTGCACTGAAGACCCTTACTTCCGACAAATTTTACGTCGACTAAATATAGGTGCGAATAATCTAAGAATCATGAGCCGGCGGACACTTGGAAGAATGATTACGGAATTCTTTGATGAAGAGTCTACTTTAGTGAAACAAGAACTAAATCAAGTGAAACACGTTTGTACGACAGTTGATATTTGGTCTGGACGTCGAAGAAGCTTTTTAGGTGTAACAGCACACTGGATTGATTTACATAGTTTAAAGCGTGTCTCAAGGGCATTAGCATGTCAACGTTTTAAAGGCACTCATAGTTATGACAAAATATACGAATTGTTGCAAGAAATTAATTCAAGGTATGGCTTAACTAGCACAAACGTTGTGGCTTGTGTTACAGACAACGGCAGCAATTTTGTGAAAGCGTTTAAGAGTTTCGGTGTACATCGTATCAATGTTTCAAACGAGCAAAACACTATTGATTCTTGTGATGAAGACTCCGATACTGATAGTACAGACGACGAATTAACGTATCTTAATGACCTTTCTTCAACAATTACCCATTTAGAGACTCGTTTGCCATTACACCTAAGATGCGCTTCATATACTTTGAGTCTTTGTGCCACCGACGCTAACAAAATACTAGAAAACCAGGAAACGGAGCTATCGAAAATGCATGACCAAACAATAAAAAAATGTAACACATTATGGAAAGCTGCAAATAGACCAAAATCGGCTGAAATTTTACAAAATATTCTTGGCCATACTCTAAATAGGCCAGTAGAGACAAGGTGGAATAGCCTTTATGATGCCTTGAAAAAAATCGCAACCATAAAAGATAAATCTGCAACACTTCACAGAGCTTTAAACATAAAAAATCCACTTCGTGAATCTGAATTTACCTATATAAAGGAATACCTGTCATGTACTCAACCTGTCGCTGATGCGCTTGACATTCTTCAAGGTGAAAACGCAACCTATTACGGAATATTTTTGCCAACTATACTCTCGTTGAAGAAAAAGTTGACAAATTTAACTGAAACAAGAGACTATGAGTACTGCAACACTCTGACTGAAACTTACCTCAAAAGTGTGCAAACAAGGTTTAAAGATTTTCTGAAAATTTCGGGACCTGAAGCTGAAAATGCTGCTTTAGGTGCCGTTTCTCATCCTAAATATAAAAAATTGAAATGGACATCATTAATTGGCCAGGCAGAATATAGTAAAATGAAAAATTTACTCGTAAAAGAAGTCGTAAAGATAATACCAACTCAATTATCTCGAGAAAGACCATCAACGAAGTCGAGGGAGGATGACTATTTTGAAATTGATTCAAGTTCGGATTCAGACAACCAGAGCAGTGAACCAAGATCCAAAGCTGAACTTATAGTCACTCATTTTTTGGCAGAAGACAGCAGAGAACTTCAAATATTAAATAATCATAAGGAAATTAAAGAAATATTTTTAAAATTTAATACTCCTCTACCTTCTTCTGCACCTGTGGAACGTATGTTTTCGTACGCGACAATGATCAATTGTCCGAAAGCAAACCGTTTGTCAGACGAAATGTTTGAAAAAAGAGTCATATTAAAGGTTAATTTAAATTATAAATCAGAAAACTATTTTTTTTTTTCAGCCAATGGTAAAAATTATAACTAATAAAAGATTTAAAACTGAACAATGATTGACAGATGATTACTTTTTTTTTTTGTATAATTATGTGTTTTATTTTCGTATTTGTCAAAACTGTATTAAATAGGGCATTTTGTAAGAAGTGTCCCAATACTTATATAAATGTGTAATTACATTTTATCAGATTACTTATTTAATCTATTATAATGTAATTAGATTAACTTGCAATTCAATTAATTTGAATTTAATTACAGTATGTACTCATTGCAATTAGTTACTTAAGTAATCTGTTACAAAGTATTTCAATTACTAATTACAATGTAACTGTAATTTGTAATTATTAATCTAAATAATTTTTGCCCATCACTGGCGCTCTACTGGCTGGTACTGCGGCGCCGTCCATCACGCAGCGATGTAAGGAGAGCACGCGTGCTGAACCGGTTCAACACATTCGCATTGAGGAAATGTACTGGATAGTGTGGAGTGGATCTAGATGTTATAGTTGTATTAACTCGAATGTACGATACATGTACCAACACGTAGCGATATGTGCCCGAGGGATCATACCTGTAGGTGTAATTCTTAGAATAATAACTCATCGAAGCCGCGTCTAGAACAAAACACGAGCGATATCGTGTGTCCACTTCATTTTCTATGTGTGCGTGAGCCGAATGCGTCTACGTTCCTTAAACGCACACAAATATAGCTTTCAGTGTTACCCTTACCAGCCCGTTACCCAATAAATATGGGAAAACGCACTACAATGTTGCTGGAGCAAATCAAGACAAGTATTTTATGACTATGATTATTATGTAATATGAAGAATGGAATATCGTTCAATGCGTTTAGAATGTTTGATGTGTTTAATTAATATTAAGGCATATATTAATTGCTGACATCTAAAAATTTGGTTTTGATATCAATTAATAGTAAGTGTTGTGTGTCGCCACCGGTATCCTATTTACAAAGACTAATATAAAATACCTAATGCCAAGTTAGTTTCTCGAAACTGTTGCCCGCGACCTTCGCTCGCGTGAAATTATTATTAAAAAATCCCATCGAAAAATCCCTATTTTAATCGAATTGTGTTACTAATTTCAAGGGTTTAATTTTTTTGCACGGAACCCTAATTATTTATCTAAAATAAAAGTAGCATAAGTTACTCCTTGTTACATCAGCTATCTGCCTGTGCAAGTCTCTTCAAAATCGGTCCAGCCATTTCAAAGATTAGCTGGAACAGACAGACAGACAAAAACTGTAAAACATGCTGTTTGGTATATGTACCGTGTATATACATCCATATGCACTTAGTAAAAAGCGGTTATTTTAATATTACAGACACACCCGTTTTATTAATCTGTATAGATTCAATAACGTAGGTAGTTGGTAAACCAAAAAAAAATTTTTTTTGCTAAACAAAAGTAAGAATAAAATTGAAAGCAATGTGGGTGTTTTTTCCTCACAAATAGCAACACTGTATTGTGAGAAGTTAGGTTATTATAATTTTTGTATAATGATCGATTTACTTAAAAATAATGTATAAAATGTAAGTATAGTCCGCGGCACGTAAGTTGAACTATGCGCAGTAACACATTTTTGGGTCTCAATCGAAGTGGGGTATGAGGTGCGGCGCGAGGGGCCGCGCGTTACCATAGCAACGTGGTGACACTAGCCGCCATAAAGTTGTACCCCGCCCCGCGCTACCCACGCACGATCCTCGCGGCCCTGGAGTATAATCGCGCACGAAGTTTTCAGGTCTTTGTATTTTTTTCAAATGTATGATAATTTAATTTCATGAAAATGATTCGGCCACTATTATTTTAATAATACCCAAAGACCATTTCCCACGCCACTGTTATTCGAGAAATACAATAATTTGAAAGAAAATCTGAGATTACTATTACTTATGAAATTTGATTTTCCGTTTAACTTTCGTTTAATTTAATTAGTTCACTCAATTTGTACACTTCATAAAAAAACATTTAAATACGATGAATTCACGGTTTTTCCTCAAAGATTTTTGAATTTTCTGTGCGACCACAGATCATGTGTCTAACACTTGTGTCCATATTTGTACCTGCGCGAACGACCGCCTTTTGGTTCAACTTACGTGCCGCGATCTATACTTAGATGTGAAATGTAATTTCATCACATTTTTATGTTTTCCTGAAGTGCTATGACATCCTTACACGCTACAAACTGTCATTTTCAACAATTTTAAATAATTTACTCGCGAGCTGTGTTCGCCGGATCGTGACCTTGAGTACTGACGGCGCACCGAGAGAAGTATGCCCCATAAGGCATAGTTTTAGTTGCCTCTCTATTTGCACTCGTACTCGGTTTCTATGCGTTATTATTCTAAGGTGTAATTATTATTATCTGATGCTTCCACGTATACGTTCGTGTGAAATAAGCCTTATGAAAATGTCTGCCATGAGTTTTTATGATTTTTGTTTGGCGTCGGCATTAACGGCATTTAACGTGGCAACAGCCACAGATAAAGTTTCATTTTTATCCCGGTAATTGCATTTAAAAGCGATTATAAACCGCCGCGCCGCGCATTTAAAGTGGGTGCGTCAAATTTTCTTACGTTTTGTGCAATTTGCAGGTCATTGTCAGGTTGTATGTTGATGAAAAATGAGTCGCGCCAGTAACACGTATGTAGTTACAGAATCAGAATCATGAAAATCATCAATATAACCCTGTAAGTCCATTTAATCCTATTGAATGACTTTTCATGAAATATTCATTGAATAGGATTACATGAACTTAGAGGGCTGTATTACGTCAACCAGTGAACCTGTTGTAGATCTAGCAAACGACCCAAGAGCTAGACTAACCCGACACTATACCGAAGACATCCCGAACGTCAGCCTGTAAGAGATTATTGCCCTGAAACAGCTTAAAAACAACAAGGCACCGGGTGATGACGGAATTACGGCAAAACTCCTGAAGGCGGGTAGAAAACCGGTACTTAAGGCCCTTTCAGAAGCTGTTTGATTCCGTCATACTCGAGAGGAAAACGCCACAGGCATGGTGCAGAGGTGTGGTGGAACACTTCTTCAAAAAGGGCGACAATACCCGGCTGAAGAACTATAGGCCCATCTCACTTCTGAGCCATGTCTACAAGTTGTTTTCAAGAATCACCACGAATCGTCTCGCGCGCAGTTTTGACGATTTCCAGCCTCCCGAACAAGCCGGTTTCCGAAAGGGCTTTAGCACCGTAGACCACATACATACGCTGCGGCAGGTTATACAGAAGACCGAAGAGTATAACCTGCCTCTCTGTTTAGCGTTTGTGGACTACGAGAAAGCCTTTGATTCGATCGAGACTTGGGCTGTACTGCAGTCTCTCCAACGATGCCAAATCGACTATCGGTACATCGAGGTGTTGAAGTATTTGTACAAAAACGCCACCATGTCAGTCCGACTTCAGGACCAGACCTCGGAAACTATCCTTCTGCAGCGAGGTGTGAGACAGGGAGACTTCATATCTCTGAAACTATTCACCGCTGCACTGGAGGATGTCTTCAAGGTTCTGGACTGGAGAGGGCTAGGCATCAATGTCAATGGCGAGTACATCTTTCACCTTCGGTTTGCCGACGTTTATTGTGGTTATGGCTGAAACCATGGAGGACCTCAGTACAATGCTCGATGACCTCAGTACAATGCTCGATGACCTCAGTAGAGCTTCCGGAAGAGTGGGTCTTAAAATGAACATGGACAAAACCAAGGTCATGTTGAACACCCACTCCTATAAGATGGGAGACTCTACAATCGAAGTTGTAGACGATTATGTCTACCTGGGACAAACGGTACCTAACTGAACCGTTTGTCCCAGGTAGACATAATCGTCGGTCTAACTTCGAGAAAGAGGTCAATCGTCGAATCCGACTCGGATGGGCAGCGTTCTGGAAGTTGCGTGGTATCTTCTCGTCCAACTTACCGCAGTGTCTCAAGACAAAAGTCTATGACCAGTGTGTGTTGCCAGTGATTACATACGGGACCGAAACGTGGTCGCTCACAATGGGCCTCATTAGAAGGCTTAAAGTCACCCTAAGGGCAATGGAGAGGGCTATGCTCGGAGTTTCCTTGCGTGATCGAATCAGAAATGAGGACATCCGCAAGAGAACCAAGGTTACCGACGTAGCCCGATGAATTGCCAAACTGAAGTGGCAGTGGGCAGGGCACATTGCTCGCAGAACGGATGGCCGATGGGGCCGTGAAGTTCTGGAGTGGCGACCGCGAACCGGAAGACGTTGCGTTGGAAGGCCTCCCACTAGGTGGACCGATAAACTGATGAAGGTTGGTGGGATCCGCTGGATGCGAGTCGCACGGGACCGGTAAATGTGGCGACACTTGGGGGAAGATTTGAATTTCGCGGGCTACCCTGACGCAATCGCCTTAATATAAGTCGGTTATGGACATGTCACATGGCAGTATTTTTGTCAATTTGTCGTGTTTTGGTTGTTGACAGTTGATAGGTAATTAGGGGCTCGAAAGTCTGACAACCAGTCTTAGTCAAACTCAAAAGCATTTATTTCAATTGGAACATTTCAGGCACTTTTGAATATCAGAAAAATAAAGAAGGCTAAGCTACAGTCACAGACACAAGGCATAATAACTTTCACTGTGAGTATCGCCCAGAGGACGCGGTGGAGCACACTGTGGAGGTGTGCCCCACTTGGGTGGAGTGACGCTGTGTCCTCGTAGCGGCGATCGGCGGCGGCGATCTATCGTGTCCGGCCCTGGTTCAATCCATGGTCCGGAGCGAGAGGGAATGGGACGCCGTCACCTCCTTCTGCGAAGCAGTCTTGCTAGCGAAAGAGGTGGCGGCGCGTGAGAGGGAGAGAACCTCACGTCCCAACTACCGCGGGAGACACCCCGGGAGTCGGGGGTCATGTGGTGGCCTCCGGCCACCATACACGCGGACCTGTGGACGATGAGTAATGGGCTAGCTCGCCGTCCGTCCGTCTTATGACGACAGGCCGTGTTGACGGGGCGTTCGCGTTCCACGCGCGCCTCAAAGACATGTCAGCAAACAGGGAAGGGCCCGCAAGGGCCGATGCCTGCCAGGGCTGTGGGACTGTTCGAAAGATGTACCGCGGCCCTGAAACACAAAGGGCAAGGAAGGAACATGGCTGGGTTTTAGTCAGTACAAGTCTAACACTCCCTTCCGCTCCACCCAGATCGGGAGGAGCCATTTGATGATTTCCCATCCGAAAAAAAAGACATAATAACTTGTGAAAGTACTGTAGATGCCCATTCCAAAGCGTAGATCTCTATGGAGAAGAAAGGGCAAGAAACTCCATAGACACTCTTTTCAATTCAAATATTGTTACAAAATGTTGATTACATCATTCATGTTGAGATTATACATATATGTGAGAACGATGTAGAAATACGTGCACGTTAAGAACGTCCAGAGTAAAAGATTATATCAAAAATTTAAAAACAAAGTAAGTAGTTAAAATAAACCGTGGCAGCTTAGAGATGACCAGTCTCAAATGACAGCGCCCGTTCACGAACATGACGCATGGATCAGCCCCATTCAGCTCAACCATATTGAAGGGAGCTAAATGACCCGACACACCCGCTACCATCAACGAGACATTTGAGTGAGCATGACATTCTCTCATCCACCAGGGCAAAGGATAATGACTAAAAGTGGTACCAAAAAATCTCATGCAACAAGATTAAAATTCCATAGTCATTATTTTCATATTTTTTTACGGCATTACACGTCAGGGATTTTATTTTTGAAAAGGGAACTTAATTTAAAGTATAGGAAGAAGTACGAATATTGTTTGACTCCCTTCACACGGGGCTCACGCAACCCGTCACACAAATGTAGAATGCAATAGAAATTATTTTGATGAATGGACCTGGAATGGATGAATTAAGTAAAACCAGTACACTAAATCGATTTGGTGTTGTTAATTGACACAAAATCGATTTTATTACTAAATATTTCGATTTATCGATCGCATCCCTAAATCGTAGCAGGCGTCATATCATGCCTCAAACTTAGGATAATATATTGAAGCTTAAGGTCTGACTTGGCTAGTTTTCAATATATTATCCTAAGCTATAAGAAGAAATGATATTATAAATTGTTATTATATAATATTTTATATTGTTATAAATAAATTTCAAGACTGACCATAGAACTTGGCACCAATTAAGATCTCACTTCTTTTGTCGTTGAACTTGGCTCTCATTTCACATTCTCATTTTCATTTTTTTTTTTTTATGGTAAATAATACATTAGAATAAAAGAAGGAGCTCGTGGCTAAAGAATAACAGCCGCTCGGGTCGATCTTTAGGTTAAGCCGTGCTTGCCTAGGTTGGTCTGTGGATGGGTGGTGTAATGGGTGGTCCCATTACATACCGAGTTTCCTCCGTGCCTCGGAAAGCACGTTAAGCCGTTGGTCCCGGCTGTCATTTGAAGATCTTTGACAGTCGTTAAAGTAGTCAGTGGCCCAAAAAGTCTGACAACCAGTCTTACCAAGGGGTATCGTATTTCCCAGTAGTAACTGGGTTGTGGAGGTCAGATAGGCAGTCGCTCCATGTAAAATACTGGTATTCAGCTGCATCCGGTTAGACTGGAAGCCGACCCCAACATAGTTGGGAAAAAGGCTAGGCAGATGATACATAAGAATTATGAAACATCCTGTTAATAATGTTTACGTATCAAACAGTAGAACATACCTAACCATCGCACGAGTCGAGTAGATAGATCTTTGCTCGCAATCGAATGTTTCAACTACGTTCTGCATCATAATAATGAATTTTATTATAAAAAAATATCTCTTAAATACCATTTTTTTTTGTTATGAATGTATAGTAGTCATTGGATACATGAAGTGGGCTGCCGTTGTCAGACGACTAGAAAGTCACGGTGTATAATACTAAGAGATTTAATCTATACAATGCAAAGATATTATTAGAATCTTCTGCAGCCAGGCCATTTTGATCATCAATGTAATCCCCCAACTTATAATATGCTTGCCTACATATTGTGCGTTTTATACTATTTATATTTAAATTTCGTCTCATTTAGTTGTAGAATGTGGGGAGGTATTTTATTGTATCATTTTCTCAAACAGTACCCAAAATATAAACAATTTAATGTTAATGCGTACCTACTCGTGCGCCATAATCATATTATACCCTTACGATTACTTAGATGAGGTAATTCACTTAAAATTTGTGTAAAAGATGACAAAGATTGGCTATCTTTGGTGCCGATTCACTTGTTCACAAACTAAACTAAACAAGTTTGGACGTGATTAAAAAGTTGACTACTAAAATTACATCAAATTGCGTCAGGTGCTGACTAATTTGACAGGACTAACCTAATATTTATCTTCTGTTCTTTTCATAATGAAATAAAAAGAAAAGGATGCACTCAACTTAAATTTAGTTTAGTTTGTAAACAAGGGAATCGGCACCAAATGTCATCTTTGTGACAAACCAACAGAACATAAATCCCTGTGTCATTATTTCAGCCGAAAGTCGTCCACAGCTGGACATAGGCCTCCCTCATGTGTGAGCTTTGTGAATCTTTGTGGATCGTTGTGTAATTCCACGTCTTTGCCCCGCAGTAACATGAGTGGCTATACAACTACTATTAATAGGTACGGACCTGTTTGTCAGTATCGTGTTACACTCCGAGGCGGCAGTCTCCGCCGCCGCCGCGCCGCGCCGTAACATTAGACATGCTGCAGATGCAAGCGCACATTAGCAACACTCGCTACTCGCACGGTCGCAACACATGCGGCACCGGTTTATAGTTCCACGAAGCGAGCCCGTCTGTTCTTATGCTTTACTCGAGCTACACAATCACATGCATTATTCTCAACAGGACTAACTCGAAGTGAACGTCGCGTCGATCACAAGGACGAGGACCCTTCGGAAAATTATCGTTATTTTATGAGTTACGAGTACGCTTGCTTTGCACACCCGTGTTCTATTCACTTAGTCCATCGACTGACTCGCACTCACATCTCTAGTAAATAGTATACCTATCTAAATTATTTCCTCTGAAAAAATAATATTTACTATTCAGTTTAGCATAAGTATTATTTATTTTAGTGAGGTTATTATGTACATTAAACTTATACAGACTACAAATAGAACTAAAATAATAATAAATATTTAAACTTATAGATAAAACATCAAAACACACAATTAAGATGTGGGTTGTTACGTCACAACAAGCTGCCCGCGCACGCGTACCTACTGAATCGTAATCAGTCTATTGTAACAGTTCTCATTTGCGTTAGACAAGTTTATTTAGTGATCATGATATTATGTAGGAACCTGTAATAATGAAATGAAGCGCCAATTCAGTATTTGTTCATCAACACCTTGAAAACTTCACGTGTAGGTGGGTAAGTACTTCGTGTTCTCCTCAAAACAGCTGGACTAACCAGTTGTCGATCGCTATCACGAAATTCCATTAAAATTCCAATAATTTGTTCGCAAACAAGTTGAGTGCTATCGAGTAAGCGATAGTTGTCAGCACACGAGTATTTAGCTCTTTATACAGAAGTCCATGAATATTGAAACTAAATAACGAGTGTGCGTCGATAGCGCAGCGCGGCGCGGTACTCACCACATGCGACTACAGAAGGATCACTTCAAACGCAAACCACAACATACTGCACATACGTTGGAGAGACAGATAGATCAAACATTTACCCTGTGCAACACAAAACCACTGTTAATAAACAAAGAAAAAGAGACGAAATACTTCAACAATATTTAGGCAGCAAAATGTAATAATACCTGTGTCGGCTGTATCTGTCACCACAATAGAAACTCGTCTAGAAGAAGTCTTCTGTCCAACGCATCTGCTACGCGGTGCGGCGACTACAAAATTGCAGGACACGCTTTAATAGTTCTTTGGTAATTATACCGGCCCGACCGGTTGCACTGGTCCTGCGGATCCCGCAGGCTCCAACGGATGCCGCCGCCATCTTATGTGGCGACAGGGTGGCGATGTACGCAGGGAAATATGTGGGACGATCTCAACCAGGTAGAATCATGAACTATAGCTAACCCATATGTAACTAGACTTAGCTTAGATATTGATACTATTTTATATCCGGCCACCAAATCAAGAGAAGGTCGAATCAACAGGAAATGTAAAAGTAATTGAATCAGTCGATGTTAATGACATTCACCAAAGTATTACTTCATCGTCATCTGTAGCGTCTGTTCAGTGAACAGCCACTGTTGAATATCAACCTCTCCTTGCTAAATCTGTCAATGATACTGATCACAAATGATATGCCAGTCTTGGTTCTGCATTGTACTTTGGAAGCAAACTTTAATCGAGCCATCCTAACGTCGTACATTTTTGTTGGACAGTAGGTCACAACAGTGGGACCATCTAAAGAAAGAAAATACATTAATTTATTTGGCACATGTCACAAGTGCACACCATATAAAAAAATATATAAAACTTAAAAGTAAACCAAAATAAAAGTAACTTAAATCTAAATAAAAAAAATGTAACACTGTGCCACTGTAGCACTGTGCAAAAATGTAACACTGTGCCACTGTAGCACTGTGCAAAAATGTAACACTGTGCCACTGTAGCACTGTGCAAAAATGTAACACTGTGCCACTGTAGCACTGTGCAAAAAAATGTAGCCCAGAGTAACATGGGTGTCGCCAAGTTATATCATTTTCTGCCTGATGACATAGAATTTGTACGTACACTCTCTTAAAGTTAAAAATGATCTCTGAGTACTGGTACTAAAAACCGCTATAAAGTTACGTTTTTCTTTGCCCAGCGCGCGTGGGGTCGTACTTTGAACCTTGCGAAAAAACTTTTATCACAGAGGCTCCTTTTTCCTGCCTCTGGATTGGCACTCCTATTGGATTTTCGTATGATCGACTGGGATAGACAGGCTAAAATAAATTAGAAGCCCCTTGCCCCGAGGCCTTAATAGGATATGTGGCATACACGTGGTTGCATAACATAGAGACAGAAGTTGATGCGCTTTGGCACAGAGACACAATCATGGCTGTGATACCTTCCAAGTCTCAGCTGTGGTGGACGTGGGTGTACCGCGCATACATTTTGCCCACTATCCTTTTGGTACTTATAAGTTTTCGCGAAAATCTACCTAATATATAATCTTCAGGACCTTAATTTTTTTACACTAAATAGGGACTTTAGATTTCAGTACCCATACTTCCATACTTGTTAATATTATAAATGCGAAAGTAACTCTGTCTGTCTGTCTGTTTGCTACGTTTTCACGTCTAAACGGCTGATTGGATCATAATGAAATTTGGCAAGAAGATATATTTCAACCTGGGGAAGGAGATAGGTTATATATTATCGCGCTAATAACTTAGGGGGATGAGCAATATTGCGTTACATGGATATTACAGTTCATTTTCATCAATTTTTTGACAACTGTCAACATCCACGATGACATGATTAGAATAGAACAGCTATTTTAGACCAATCGTCACCGACGCAAGTGGCCTGGCAGGTCAGCGGTCGCCCTTTGAAAACGTGTATGAAAGTTCGAACCTCAGCTCGAATATTTACTTTTTGTATTTGTTTAGATTCTTTTAATGCTATAAGATTTCCAAACTTAATAAGCATGGTTCGCGAGTTCGATCCCCAGCCGGTTTTCACTTTTTGTAACTAGGTTTTTTTTTTAAAGCTGTAAGATTTGTAAATAATGAATTAATTACCAAATAGTTATTACATTGGTACTTTTAGTTTTTTTTAACCATTCAAAGGACAGTTTGGTAATCATTCATTTTAAACTAAGGGCCGATTTTTCAATCCTCAGATAAACAGTCAGATAGTACTTATTAGACAGATAGCAAAATATCGCATTTTTCAATCGTCAGATAGCCTCTATCTGGGCAATAACGGCCTTATCTGAGGAATAAATCTATCTGCCTGTTTGACGGCCAGATAAACGTCTATTCCATAGATACAACTAGATCCTTTGACGTTTAGTTTGAGGTTATTTCTTTTTAATATCAAAATCATGGAATTAACTAACGAGACACATGACTGTGATACCTTTCAAGCAAAAATAGTCAAAGCTGTGGCGGACAAAAAAAATATTAGGTTAGGTTAGGCTTAGGTTAGGTTAGGCTTAGGTTAGGTTGGTCTCAATAATTTTCAGTAAGTAGACCTATTCGTCTTGAAATAAATAGAGAACCCAGGGAGAGAATTTGATTTGCTTTGGCACAGAGACACGTGGCTGTGATACCTTCCAAACAAAAGTAGTTTAAGCTGTGGTGGACAACAAAAAGTTGTTAGTTTAGGCTTAGGTAAGGTTAGGTTTGTTTCAATAATGTTCTCTAAGTAGACCTAATTGACTTGAAATAAATAGAGAACCCTGGCACAGAATTCGATGCGCTTTGGCACAGAGACACGTGGCTGTGATACCTTCCAAACAAAAGTAGTTTAAGCCGTGGCGGATAAAAAAAGTTGTTAGGTTAGGTTAGTTATACCCTAACCTAACAACTTTTGTTTGTGGTTTGTTTCAATAATGTTGTTTTAGGGTGACCATGATGTACCACTATGTGATGCGCTACGCTCGCATTTTAACTTACACACCCACTATCTGTCACAAATGTCGTCGCCACTACCCCGGCCTTCGGCCGACGCTCCTCACGCCAGCTAGCAAGACTTTTAGGATATTTTTTAGGAAAACTGCTGATTTCCCATGGGTTACTATAACTTTCTGTGTTACAAAACCACTACTTGACGCCATTTTTATTGTTTTGATCAACAACGATGCACGTGGTAAGAACAAATACTTTACAAATTGAAGTATTTAGTTACCACGTGCGTCGTTATGGAGGCCGCGTTTGAATTGTCGATGAAATATTGTGGTATACTATAAAGTGACACAGTTCAATACACATTTTGCCTTCGACATAATACATAACTGCGAGCATTTTTAAACTGATGACACGACGGAATCATACAAATTGCCAACCACATACATTCAATCAAAAAAGTATCGGGAATGGATGATTTGTTTATGGCTCCAAATTCCATTTTTTTTTTTGGTGGTACAACTGTTTTCCATTTTGGCGCGCAGTTTGAGTTGCATCTAATAATTCGATGAAATACAGTACTGTTTTTAGTTAGATCATAATTATCTAGTGAATTTTAGTGTGTATTGCGAATTTCATTTCGTAATAGACAAAGACATCGAAAAAAGAGCGTTTTATCATAAATTTTGCATCGCCAATGGAATTTCGTGTTCGGAATCCCTAAATATGTTACAGAAGGCTTACGGTGAATCGACTTTATCAAAAACACGTGCTTATGAATGGTAAAAAGTGTTCAAAAGCGGTCGACATGTGATGGAAGATCTGCCTCGCTCTGGTAGGCCATCAACGTCTTCAACTGAAGTTAACATCGAAAAACTGAAGAAAATAGTGACTGAAAATCCTCATTCAAGTTTGAGAAAGATAGCCGCTAATAAAAAAAAACTTTCTGTGTCTCACGAGTCGATCCGTACCATTTTAAATAATCACTTGGGTATGAAACATGTTGCCGCTCGGCTAGTCCCAAAAAACCTGATTTTTCTTTAAAATCTCAATCGCATAAGAGTCGCTGAGGACATGCTAGAGCGAGTCAATTCCAACCCAACATTCATAAAACGCATTGTTACTGGTGACGAGACGTGGGTTTACGAGTTTGACATGCAAACTAGTCAACAAGCTGCGGACTGGCGCCTTCCAACTGAACCGAAACGAAAAAACCTCGCCAAAGTCGATCAAAAGTCAAAGTCATGTTGACCGTTTTCTTTGACTATCACGGTGTTGTGCAATCGGAATTCTCGCCGGAAGGTCAAACAGTAAATAAGAATATTATTTAAGAGTTATGCAGCGTTTAAGAGAGCAAATTCGACGAAAAAAAAATCTTGGATTTTACACCACGATAATGCGCCTTTGCACAAGGTCATCATAGTGAACGAATTTTTAACCAAATACCATCGAGCAGCCACCTTATTCACCAGATATGGCTCCGGCCGACTTCTTTCTTTTTCCTAAACTCAAATTACCACTTCGTGGCACCCGTTTTCATTCGGTAGAAGACATAAAGGAGAATTCGCAGCGAGAACTGAACTCAATTCTGGAAAAGCGTTTAAAAAATGTTTTGATGATTGGATTATTCGTTGGCGTAAGTGTATCGTTTCTGAAGGAGCATACTTTGAAGGCGATAAAATAACTTTGGATGAATAACTAAGATTTTGTGTATGAGCGTTTCCCGGTACTTTCTTGACAGAGGAGCAGTGGTGAAGATTCTATCGAACTTCCCTTTGAAAAATGGCCCAGTCAGTATTCTTTAGACAAATAATAAAATCACATAAAAGATATATACTCCGACTTACCTCTTACAAAAATGGACCCTTCGCTACTGCAGAGTAGTATAATAGTAAACCTAACCCTTACAATTCCGTTTGTTATTCGCACCCTTCTGTCTTCTGTTTCTGCTAATTCAAAAGCTGGCGACACCCTTGCTCAGTAGCCCCCCTTTCAGGTCCATTGGTCTGATAGAACGTCTATATCTAGTCGCTAATTAAAGGAGAGTTGGGTTGTTCCGTTAAAATAAGTAGTAGATAAATACCGCATAACGTGACTCTTGCAGTAATTTTCAGCTGTACGCTATTGTCTAGTTACGATTACGATCTAAAATATGAAAGTAACATTTGTCCGCGCGATTCCGAATTGAGATCAATGCTTTCAATGATTACTTCACAGTTAATAGTTAATAGTTAATACACGAATCTAGTGTAATCGTTATGGTTTATATATGTAATGCGCATTACTCAGCGGAATCACCGCGCGCGGATCGAATGTCCGTCGTATGTCGGTTCACGTTGCTACACGTTGCCTGGTGGAAGACCTTCGACCTTCGATCAGCAGAACTATACCTCGTGTACACGTACAAGTATTACAAGTATGTAATGTAAACATGAGGGGATTACTCAAATTACTGGAAAACATCTCATAGGTTAGGTCTCAGAGGTTCGTCTCGTCCGTCTGTCTGTCTGTTTGGCCGTCCGTATGTCACAGCCATTTTACTCCGAGACTGCGCACACAGTTGAAATTTGGGGAGCGGGTGTCTAACTGTCTACTATAAACCGCTAAAAGTGAAGTGTATTTATGAAAAAGATATTATGCATCTAGGGGGCCCTCCAACACCTGGTTACATGAAGTAACCAGGTGTTGAAAAAATATATTTCTACGTAGGTATAACCGTGCTGTGGGGTGTCTATCGACAGTTCGTGAGAAATGATATCGAGGATCCCAATATTTTTTTTTTATAAGTCAATGGTTGATGAGATATTCGCTTCACAAGCCGTAAAAATTGTGTCCTAACGTTTAATGTAAGAAGTTTAAGAAAAAGTGAGGGTTTGTAGAACGTAATAGGAACTTTCAAAGAAAAAGATTGATATTTAGTTTTTGAGATAATTGGGACTTCTTCGTGAAACTGCAGCAGTAACTTTGTTTTTTATTAATATACTGTGAAAAAAAAAATAGTTTTACAGTTGAGTATAAATTGACATAATTATGAATGATCGTTTAAAATATTGTTATTAATTATATTGGTTGGAACCCTTTGTGTGCGTGTTGCGAGCGAAGTAGTGAAGCACCAGCACGAATCGTCGCTGCTTGCGTGCTCATAGAGCATTCATTGTAGCCACAGGTCGAAGGGCCAGAGGGTTTCAGACTTAAAGATCACTTCAGAAGGGAGGGAGTGCATATGGGCCCAGTGGCTCGCGTAGGATCGCGGTACAGTTAGCGACCCATTTCCCTCGTTAGACAGCCGCCGCGCGCCGCTGGCGCATAGCTGATGCCATCACTAGACTGAGGTGCTCTTATTCGACCACTATTATAAATTGAAGACTAACAGTACATACAAGCTTATAGATTTGAGCCCTTATCCTGTCTAGTATCTATCGTATTGTCCACGAAAACAATGTTTTTTACAAATCACGATTTAAGGAAAGAAATTGTGTAAGTCAATTATAATTTGGCAGTGTCCTTGGCATCGCCGCGTCACCCTAGCCTATACAGGTTTGAGTAATGTGCGTTGTTCACGCGACGCACGGCGCTGATCCAATCAGAAGGTTCACCAGCTAACGAGGGTGAGTGACCGCAGCTACTGCTGGGGATTACTTACCTAACTAGTTAGTTTGTTATCTGATAATAATAAATTCTTCATTTTATACGGGGTACCTAACTCACATACACCAACTATAGGTAGGCCTTTCCCCAAATACCAAATACATCGCAGAGTGGGAGTTCTATGTTCGAAACATTTCTCAAGGTAATGCGCCTGGAACCGTGGCTTCGCGAGGTCCTTGCCATCTGCTGTTAATTGCAGGCGAAGCAGTAAATACGAATTAGCCTAATCTCTAAATAAAATAACAGTAAGTAACACAGAAGTGGCACGGATTACTGAAGTAGCCTGTCTAAACGTTGGAAGTGGGTGCCAGAGTAAAAAAATCATTTAATGCGAGATCCAATACCAGTATCGCATGAACTGATTAACAGAGATTATACGTTGCCACGGCAACCAGTATTATATATAATGTAACGTCGTCGGTTGCTTTACGAGAACATTCTAGATTACGCGCGAGTCTCGAATGTTCTACTATTGTTACTACTGTCTATGACGGACGATTCGAGTATAGAATGGTCTACTATAGAAATTTCTAGAAGATTCGAGAAAGTTGTGGAACCTTCTCGAAGAACAATATTCCACTACGGAACTGTCTAGAACATTCGACAAATATGTCAAACTTTCTCGAAGGATGATTTTCCACTATGCCTCTGTGAAGAAGGTTCGAGAAGAATCGGTCAACATATAAATAGCCGCTGTGTTTGCGGGTGCCTGTCCCCTTGCTGCCGTCCCCAGGAAAGCCCTAAGCCGAGGCTCGTACCCCGCAGGGGGTGCCCTTAGCGTGTGGTCGCTTAGTTTATAGTTCATTGCCCCTGGCTGGAGGCCTTAACTTCAAGGCATCCACAGGATTAGACCGGTTAAGCAGTAGCCAGCCTCCTAGGCTGAACTGCGAGATGCCATTAACAAAAAAAAAAAAAAAAACTGGTGCAATCAGTCTGATTTTGGCTACGTTTGGAATCTAAGTAAACTAGAAGTGCGACATCTAAGTGAATAGTGTGTATTTGTGATAAAGTTTTAAGTGTTTTATAATTAATAAAGTTATTTCGTGTTTAATCGGTACTAATTAATTTATCCTATACCCAGCTCGTAACAATATGATGCTCTGTGACGGCAACAAATCAACGTTACAAATGTAACAGAAGACACTGACGGATTGAGTATTTATGAAACTTGTTACAGTGTGTCACTTGTCTTCCCATTGTGTCTGCTGCAACACGAACTGCACCTGACACATCAATCAGTATAAACAATAACAGACAACAGTTGTAGCTTCCGGAACGTAGTGTGAGCACTCCCAATCGTCCACTACGGTTGTGACACGCCGACCCCCCTGAGTGTGAACAACATCAATTCTGCTTAATTCCAAACTACTACCGTGACGGATGGTGACTATGCAGTAGTTGGTAGCAACTAGCCGTAACTGTGGCCTGCAATGACGGAGATAACAGCTCATTACGCCGATACGTGTGACATAACGCGACGCTCACGTAACATCGCCGCGCTCCGGTAAGAGGTGGCACGAGCTAGACCCGCCGCGGGTGACGCGACCCGCGACCCCGCACAATCTGAGAAAGTCATACATTGTTCACACACAATGCTCAGTTGCCACAAAAACGGTGGGATGGGCCGCGCAATATCACTGTCACTGGGTGACTGGAGCGACAGTCACATACAAGTTGGCATACCGACACTCTCCTAGATTCCATTCATCACATAGCCCAACGTTTCTGAAATGGAAAGCACTCATCGCTGACTCGATCAGGCTGGCCCTGTGGGCTGGCCGCTGAGAAACTTTGAGTGTTTGAAAACACATATGAAATTAAGATAAGATCCGCTCGGGTGTCAACGTAAAGATTCAAAGAGTTTCTTCACCTCAGCCATCAGCGGAGTGGCGTCTTAGTGGCGTTGTATGGTTACGTAGAACTGAACCTACACTTACGTGGTTGTGGTTAGCAATACTTAAAGAGGGTCAAGCGAGAGTCAAAGGTGCAGTTTAATTGGCTAACTTCCAAAACCTTCCTATGTGATTCAATAATCGTTTGCGAGTCGAAGGTGAGCCGACGATCATTTGAACAGTAATGAGCGACGGATCACGCACGCTTCGGGGGTGAGGGGCGCAGGGGGCGCGTAGCGAATGCGCCCATTGCTTAGCTAATTACAACACGTGCCGAACTAAGTTGGAACGTAATTAATAAACTCTTAGCTATACGTACACAATGTGCTCGCGGCTCAGAGCGGCGGAGAGCGCAGACTGAATGTATGTAGTGTTGTGTCGTATTCTGTCGTGGCAAAGTACCCACTCTTGTCTGCCGTGACTGCAACAACACGGTTTTATGTTTGCACTCTTCGCTGCGCTACGCCACGCAACGCCGCACTACGCAAAGCTATGACAGGCTACGACAGGTTACGAGTATGACACGCTAGGTATGCAATGCTAGGTAGCGCTACGAATGTTCAATGCCATGCTACGACAAGCTACCCCGCACTACTTCGCTCGCGGTACGACATCAACACACTACGCAATGCTACGACACGCCACAATACCCATTCATATAATTATGTTGTTACGTAACAGATATGCTGATGATGCGTAGTATACGTCTAACTTAACTATTCTGTATCAGCAACGATAGCTGACACAATTTCCTAGGGTATATATTACTATAACTTCTAGTAAGTTTTTTGGGTTCCGTAATTATTACGGAATTACGAAACGATAAGGACCTTACAGGTCCATAGTTTCGTCATGTCCGTCTGTCCGCAGGTTAGCTCAAAGACTCTTAGTACTAGAAAGTCGTAATTTGGCATGAATATACAGATTAGTTAGCCAACAAAGTGGTAAAATAAAACCTCGAAAAGTATTTTTTTTAGGTACACGTAAAGTGCTCGGATCTAGGGGCCCCCCCCTAGATCCGAGCACTTTACGTGCGTTAAGCGTTTGAGATAAACTTGATAGTGCCCACTATCAAGTTTATCTCAAACGCTGGAGAGGGGTGCCACTATCAAGTTTATCTCAAACGCTGGAGAGGGGCGCCACTATCAAGTTTATCTCAAACGCTGGAGAGGGGCGCCACTATCAAGATTATCTCAACCGCTGGAGAGCGGCGCCACTATCCAGTTTATCTCAAACGCTGGAGAGGGGCGCCACTATCAAGTTTATCTCAAACGCTGGAGTGGGGCGCCACTATCAAGTTTATCTCAAACGCTGGTGAGGGGCGCCACTATCAAGTTTATCTCAAACGCTGGAGAGGGGCGCCACTATCAAGTTTATCTCAAACGCTGGAGAGGGGCGCCACTATCAAGTTTATCTCAAACGCTGGAGAGGGGCGCCACTATCAAGTTTATCTCAAACGCTGGAGAGGGGCGCCACTATCAAGATTATCTCAACCGCTGGAGTGCGGCGCCACTATCAAGTTTATCTCAAACGCTGGAGAGGGGCGCCACTATCAAGTTTATCTCAAACGCTGGAGAGGGGCGCCACTATCAAGTTTATCTCAAACGCTGGAGAGGGGCGCCACTATCAAGTTTATCTCAAACGCTGGAGAGGGGCGCCACTATCAAGTTTATCTCAAACGCTGGAGAGGGGCGCCACTATCAAGTTTATCTCAAACGCTGGAGAGGGGCACCACTGTCAAGTTTATCTCAAACGCTAGAGAGCAGCGCCACTATCAAGTTTCTGCCCCGGTTCGAAAAAATCGTAGATCCGGGCCGTCAACAAAATACGTATGTTCTTACAAAGAATCTAGGAAAATGCAAACTTCAGTTCCAATTTAGAAATACTTTAAAACAGCAGCTTGATTTGAACAGAATTCGTCGGTTCATGGATGCAGCTCCAGTTGAAACATACTGATGAGAGCGCTCCCAACCGCAGTCTGCTCTCCAAGGCAGATAACATAGCGACGACACGACGGGCTTGGAGACGTTCTTCGGTGGCCCTAAATAAATTCGGAGAAAGAAGGAAATATTCATTTCATATTTTATTGAACACCTATTTCGGAAATTGTTGGCCTCTAACTCAAGGGAAAACTAACCAAATAAGAAAATTCTTTTTCATGCAATGAATATACAAAACTTTGGCCTTGGCCAGACGAGGAAAACACCATCCCGCCCTTCCTACTCGTGCTCACATTCCTCGTCAGCTCAAAGTCGCGGCCGTGGCGTGGCTGGCTGAGATTCCGTTAACGTTACCCTGTAGCGGGTTGGTATTGAAGCACCAAGTCGCATCTCACATTTACTAAGCACCTTATATTATTCATTCAGGTAGGTACCGTTGTGTTTCGTTCCTGAACACTAAGGAATTAAGAAAGATATTGTTTATAAAACCGAAACAATAGAGCTATTGAGCCGAAACGTAATGGGCGTTTTTGACACAATCATGGGAAAGGCAGAAAGGTTTATGAGAAACTACTCGACCGCTGCGCGCTGGCTGTTGGAGATCAGTTCGAAGTTAATTTGCAAACTTGAGAGGAAAGTGAGTCCAAACATCGTACTAATGTTTGCGTTTACCAAAACTGCGCGTGAACGTGTTCTGCGCCGGAGTCGTTCGTTTGGAGTTCGTGTAGGTATTGACGTGTTGGTTTTGCACACGTCGCATTTTACTTCCGCCACCATCCATCTGTTTCAATGTAAACAGATGGTTTCCACTGACATTAAATTGAAATAAATGTTTATCTTGATCAAACACGTTATTACCAAGAAAGACTTACCTGTTGTTTGAGACAGTTACTCGTATTTACCTACAACTTACAAATAATACGGTCGTTAGAGTCCTTAACAACTGCGTGGTTCTTTTGCCGCGTGGCTATAGTCGGAACTAACGCGTCGTCTGTGTTGTCAACACAATTTCTACACAAAATTTCACAAATGTTAAGCAACAGCGCCCGCCTGACTATGTCATTCAAGTAATACAAGAACCGTGCTATTCACAGAGCATCATATATTATGATGTAGGTAGTTTATTGCATAGCGAGTTATGTTCAAGTGTCAGTTTGTAGCAGCCTAGTGGCTGACTCGCTGTACTACTGCTGATGCTGTATCGACGCCAGAATGCTTCGGATTCACTGCAGGGCCACGATTTAATTCAAATTCAAAATCTTTAATTCGAGCGAAGGCTCATATAGGGTTAGTAACATAATGCTTAAAAACTAAGTGTTAGTAAACAACTCGATACGGTGACACATGTAACTGACAGCAGTGGACCACATAAGGACAGTCCACTGTGCCAGTAACCACCTCAGAACCCTGTTAGGGCTGGCACAAGTGTCCTTATACCGCCGACTGAAGCGCTCAGCACCATGTCGTCCGCGTAACTTAAATTATTGGCACAAACACCGTCAATATGACAACCGACATGATGACTACTAAGCGCCTCAATCAGGGCATTCATATACAAATTGAAGAGGGCAGGGGGGGGAGGTCAACCCCCCCTTTACTCCGCACTCCAATTGATATGGCTCTGACAGCACACCCGCCCACCGAACATTGTTGATCTGGTTTCCATACCAATGCTTGAAAATACTAATAACTTCGATATGCAAGCTTATAGCTTCAAGTTTATCCCATAATATATCGTAGTAAACCAGATCAAAAGTCCATAATAATTATATTGTAATAATTGTATTGTGTAATTAATTATATTGTATATGTACCCGCTGTGCCCAGCTGGAGGCCGAAAGTGCCGATATTGACATTAGTGTCGGCCTGAAATAAATAAAAAAATGCCGTGGCAGTCGTGTCATCTCTGGCAACCGTTAGGTGGATAGACCCACTTCTCTAACGGGTTTTAGATCTAGCAAACACACATCAATACGACTATTTGAAACCTTCTTACTAATTATTACTGTACCGTGCTGTTTACATTGAGACCAGATTCACGCCTAGCGCGCTGCCAACATGCACGGAAGGCACCAGTTAACTTTATAAAGTAGGCGTTGTTTACCGAATCATCTCTGAACAATTAAGATTATATTAGTTAGTCGTTTACTTCGTGCGATTGGCATAATGTTTCAAGATGTTCGCAGTTTATAAGTAAAGATCTGTACAAAGCATGAAAATGTTTTCAAATGAAGCAACATCATATTATGTTTGTTATTGTACAACGGTTGGACCAAAAACCTATTGAAATATAATTTTACGCGTTATTATTACTTATGCTGAATACGTAAGTATTAACACATTTTTGGTTGCGATACTTTTTGTCCCAATGTAATGCCCAAACGTCTCCATAATCAACTTATAACTCATAACGCCTGTAATTGCCGAAAGGTTAAGCCCCCTGGCCAAAGAAGCTAGCCTATTGCGATGAACTGGGCACAAAATCAAACGGGCTGGGCAGCTACTAGCATTAGTCAATCATCGTCAAAAAATAGTGTAAATTGTAATACCACCTCTTGGTCAACATGCCAGTCGTGTGCTCAGCTGCTCGCCTCGCCCGCGCCCCTGAGACTCCGTGACGTCACTCGTCGTCACGAGCACGGCGCCGGCGTGATGAGGCTGCTCAGTGCTCACCACGCATTACCGTTTAATACTCGAACACTCGCTCTAAAATGAGGAAATCATTAACTAAATTGACGCGAACTCAACAGATTTATTTATAGTTTAGCAGTCTACTGATGTTTATCGTTTTTAAATCGGAAAGGAAAGGCAAATCGTGTTTACACGATGTGAATGGCTCCCGCGTTAGCAATGTTGGAGGTTAAGCAACGATCCTGAACTCGATTGGAAAACAATTGGGCAGTGTGCCATCCTCCGGCAACCCTGTTCTGGTGATATTTGTTAATATTCAATTCAATATCAATAACATCATCGTCTGGCCGACCCAGGGCCCTGAACTTTCCTCGCTCCAAATCATTAATCTTCGGTCAGTAATCGGAGTGATCCGGTGAGAACTATCCGCGACGGTCGGGCTTCGGCACCCGGCGTACGGCGTCCGGTGGCCTCACGTACAATTGTACGTGAGGCCACCGAGTGACATTACGTTACATGGCTTCTGTCGCAATTACCTCAATATAAAGATGAACTGTAAGGAATTCATTTTTGTAGAAAAACATTTGAATGTCGGGGTTTTCATTACCGTAACAAAGAATAAGCACGTCTTTGTACTGGTCTGATCGAACACCTCGAGGGAAACCAGGCGAGAGTATGGGCAGCAGCGCTCCCTCAGCCGGCGTGGCGATTTTATTAATTTCGTTACTCTTGGCTCTCTCTGGCCATGTTTAAACAGGTTTCAAAAGCCCTTTCAGCTGCAGGCTATCTGTAATACAAATCTCTGTCGTTGTTCATCCGCGTCGAGTGACCCCGGAAACTGCCCCGAGCCTGGGAAAAGGTTACCTGATGATACAACTGATGCTCACTGAACATGCTGCACAAAGAGCCGGGGCATGATGCCATCAGCCGAGTCGTGGTGTTGTATCATCGTGGATCATCTCCGCACGTCATAACATGTCACACGGCACTGAGGCGCAGAAGGCGCATTGCACACAAAGGAAATTAGATGCAGCCTTGTCAGCCTTACATACATACATAAGCAAAACTCAAACAGACTCTGCTAAAAAAGTTTGCCTCAAGCAGAGGAACAACCACTGCGTAGTAACAGCCTGAGGGTACCTTTAAGAAGGTGGCAAAGCGTCACATCTTTGGTTTGGGTGCTGATATTTAAAATGAGTACACTTTATATAACCTATCTCTCTAGAGAAGTCCCTGCCTTGGGGATGATATGAACATGAGGAGGTTATACTAACGCCTTTTCAGGTGATTTTGGTTGAGTTCAAACGTGATGACGTTAGAGTATTTGATGGGTGCGTTTCATGGTGATGTCAATTCTGTCCTAGAAATGTAAAAGTGAGGTCATTAATTTCAAATATTCTGCAAGGCTTTTATTTGAAAAAAGTTATGTGCCAGCAAATATACAAGTACACTACTGTACATACCTACGTATGTGGAAGCGATAATAAAAGGAAAACCAAAGAATAAATAGGCAAAATTATAGCAAATACTGTGGCTATAAAAAAGCTATTGTGAGTACTGTGACTATTCAGAAATGAAATGAAATGAATGAAATAAAATGTATTTATTTGCTAGAATATAGGTAGGTACATAATAGCTGGTAAAATAATTTGAGTCTCACTATATATGACTTATCAGTCGTGCAAATATTTTTAGTACATGCTTTCAATAAAACAATCATACAAAACCATCACAAAATTATATCAATGCCATTAGTCGATAATCATACACATCATAGTCATAACAAAATTGACAGTCTTGCTTTGTTAAAAGACAACAGCTACTAGAATTTATAGAAAAAGACATGCATAGATACATAGGGAAAGCCTTCTGCTCTGCCTCCTCATATGTTAGCTAGCATGTGCACGGACGCGTAACGTGGAGGTCGCGGCGTGGGGGCGTGACGTGTGCCGAGCGGGGCAGGGGGGAGGCACAAGGTCGCACGCAACCGCGCACGACGCGCATACACAGCACCAGGCGCACTAGCAGCACGAGCCAGCGACATCAGCAGACAGACTTGATGGGCCGGATGGTTGCGCGACGAGACGGTGAAGGTATCTTACACTAGATCAGTTATGGTAGAAGATGAAAAGCAAATGCAGGTTGAACAGGTAACGTGAACGATGAGGCAAGACGTTCATCTGGATGTTGCAACTGTTCGCTATTACGTTCCATATTATCGCGTAAGTTACTAATATTACGTCATATCCGTAGTTAAATCATGAATGTGTATTTGAACTGTGCTGGCACGCTGCTGCTGGTCCTTAGTTTTCTAAATAGAAAGCGATTCTATGCAAATGCACAGTTTCCACTTGTGCTAAGTTAGAGAGTAGAGAAACATTCACTGATAACGACAGGAGAAACACGTAAGATAAAGATGTAAGTGATGCACAATGTTTGAAAGGAACTTAGAAAGCTCCCCCGAGCTGTGAACGTGAGGAAGTGAGCGTTATGTAACGCGCCTATCTAAACCGCGGCCCAATCGTGCTACATACAGGTGAAGCTTAGAAAGTCAACGAGTTTCAAACGATCCATCTATGTAACCCCTCTGCCCGCGGTTGTTCGAACTAAGTTTCGTATTTCAAATAGTTCTGCATAACTACTCGACATGGAAAAAAATATAATAAATTTGGTCGCATGAAACGCAAGCGCTCTTAATAACAAATCTCTTCAAACTTGACGGCCACTCTGAACTTGCTGCGTGGGTACAGGCACGGTAACCAACCAGCAACAAGTGAACAGGGAACACAGGGTGTGAAGCAACCGTTACGTTTGGCGAGACAGAGACACGATAGTTTAGTCATACAGACGCAGTTTAATATTGCAGATATATCAGCCATTTTAGAGTATTGTGTTCCTTAGAGACGGTAACAACTTTCATCAGGTGGGCCGGATTGTTTGCCATCCTAACACTTAACAAGCACTTGTTAAATGAGGATTTGCCTATTATATATGTTTGCTGAGGTCAACACTGCGGTCAACTTGCGGTCGCACGCACAACTCCAGCTTTCTTCGTCACATGTTTACATTGTGCTGACGTGTTGTGTTTACTGCCGACCTGTTGTCGGTGCTAAACGGCTTTAAATTTATTTGCTAAGCAATGTAGGTCACTTGGTGCCAGATACCTATTGCTGAGCATTGAGCCTGTGTAGACAAGACAGCAATAGGTGTGCTAATATCTTATTTGAACTGTAAGCTACGGTTTCTTACTGAAGATAACATAATATACCAGCCATAATGCTGATACTCAAGCGTATCCGGCTAACCTACCGTAGGAGCACCCGCGAGAATAGACTGACCTTTGGAGCATCTGTAAAAGCTCTTCGAGAAGTGATAAAGAACAAAACAATTTTTTCTTCTAGTGAATGATGTCAGAGGCGATTATCTCGAATAGAATAGGCTAACAACTCCAATCAAATCACAAACCGCAGCTCTCAGCGTCTCTCAGCTCCGACCAACGGAGTTATGGTAAACAGCTCTAAACCCGTATGATGATTGTGGTTATGTATTCACGTCGATAGCCTATCGAATGCAATTGACACACATTTAGCGTTTGTTACCGATATTTATAACACATAACGTGTTTAATAATACGAATACAGTAGATTCGGCTAGGTAGTTGAAACAATCTAGTCCAAACGGGTTATATAGTGAGCCTATTCACAAATTCCACGTGAAACTGCTGGAACGTTGAAATAAAAACGCAGGTATGTTAATGAGCGCCGAACTTGACCGTCGAGGCCTCCGGGCAGTCGGGGCGTGAGGCCGCGGTGTTATTCATGAGCTACCGGCCATCGGATGCGCGGGATATCACTCCGACACGTACACAGCGGCGCACTCATGTGCGACAGCAGGCCACAGCACCACAGACACATAACTATCCAAGTGCACACCATGTGAACACTGATGTGTACACACCTACACGAACTCAAATGTAGATTACATTAAATTATTAGTTTTTGCGAATTTTCTCCCTTATTTCACCTCTGAGCACCTCTTGGATGACGTTCCACGTGTGTGCGAGCACCTGGGTTCTTGAGTACGTTTCCATGTCGATGTCGTTTGTAATCTGTTACATCGACTGGTCACTGACTGCGTGTCTGACTGGTCACCGAATGGTATCACTGCATGACATCTCCACATCGTTGTGGGTGCCTACCTCGAAATAGACATCGACACCAGCTGCCAACCATTGTAAGCCATGACGTAACTCATGTCATACCATATACCATTCCATAGCGGTAACCGAAGATTTACATTGAAAGGATTGTCGTCATCGCAACATAAATGTTTGTAGGTCAGACGTTCATTGTGTTCAGTGTTGACTTCCAGGGCGGCCACTTCCTCGCTTGCTGTCTAATAGGTAATTGAGGGACGCCTGTGATAAATTATAATGATTGGTGAAGGGAAGGAAAGAGAAGGAGTAGAGGATGAATGAGAGACAAGGGTAACATTATGAATAACATAACATAACATCACACCTTGTAATCCTTGAAGGGTTGGGTGGTGTACTAGGGGGAAGCCTATTGCCATCAATCGGGCATAACTCCAGACTCCGTGGCTACTACTGATAAATTCCTAATAGACAAACCCAATAACACTGCTAGACCCGGAAATCGAACCCAGGACCTCATGCTCAGCAGTCGCGCTTGCAACCACTAGACCAATGAGGCAGTCAAAATAAAAAATGAATAATGAAAAAAAAATCGTCCTCTTAATAACAACATGCTGCAACCACCAGTCCGCCCATCGCATCGTGCTGTTTATAGCGATTTCGCTTGTCACTTCTGCAACAGAACAAGAAGTGCTGACATTGTATACATGACAATAAAAAACTAGTTAGTGTCGTCGTATTCGACGCAGCTGATTGTTAAACGAGGAGGGTTAATCGCAATGATTCGACAACATTGTATGTAACTACTTGCTATTCTTAGAACCGTGTGTCATCGTATCATTACGGACTGGGTTTCTACTGATTCTACACTATACTTGTGAGACGTAATAGTCACTTTAGCTGTAAGCTGACACACGCGGCGATCAATGGATCGTGCACGGATACATCACGCAGATTTCTTGGAAACATCGGTCAGGTATATGAATGAACACCATAATATTCTTAACGTTGTATCATATCTCTAAAAATACCAAATACATAATTGCTTGATTGAACATTAACTTAAGTATAAAAAAAAACAATTACTATGAATCAAAGGTAATCGTCGTCGTTTTTTATTTACAGTTGGTGTAAAAATACTCTTAACGAAGCCGAAGGGCACTTGTTCTCCCCGTGAGCGTCATTGCGATAATATTTTTGTATAGACCATACCTGGGAACCTTCATACCGAAGATATTTTGGGTCAAAGTTCCAACTTTTTCACAACTTTTTTTCTAAATACATGTTTTTAATGTATTTTGTTTACTTAAGATGCCTTCACGACCTTAAAGTTGAACCCAGCAAACTTCCTCGAGAAACACCCAAAACTGGACTGAGATAATTTCGCATGTAATTTTCAATCCGTCCACGTAGACCAATCTTCTATTTTTGCAAAATAAGAACTACGAAAGATATCCAAGTTGTGTTTCTCACTTCAATATTCTTTCCAACTCAGAATACACCGTGTCGAATGCCTAGCCACGATCTAGAAACAGATCCGGAACACATCGCAGGTACACGGTACACCTACAGCCCCCAGGATGGGTAGGTGAGTTAGTTAGCAGTAGAATACGCAGGCATTGTGTCTGTTAGAAGATATTTTAGTTTGTAAAGTTCTTTTAAATCTACTGGGACGTTACGTCTCGCGCATGACCCACAGTTCACGGCAGCTCCACAGGGGGGTCGCAGTGCGCACGGTGGCTGTTCGTGACTTCCTCACGCCGGCTGACCTCTCCCTCCCCCTCCCGGCTGCAAGTACAGACAGGGCTGCCTCGGCCTTGATACGAGGCTAATCGGCTAAACAAACAATCAACACCGTTTGACTTTGAATGTTTGATGATTATCTATTTGTCACGGCACGCTTCCAGATTTGCGCTTGATTCTAATGAGTGCAGCGGCCGCAGCCGTGAATATTATAAAACCTCACTCATTTATTTAAGTAGCGTGTTGTACTATACGAGTACTATAAATTAGCACCCGTATGAGGCCCAGTATTTAATTTCTGAGTATGCGCATATTAAGTTTAAACAGAGCGGGTCTGAAGGTTTTTCTATAATACAAAGTAGTATTTCATTGTCGTCCTTGCTTTTATATTAGTTCCTCAGCGTTCAGGCCGGAGAGACAGTCAGTGATGGTAACCAAAGGGTCTGAACTTTCACCCTTTCGTAAGTAACGAAATTGAACAAGGAAGGTCGCGTCACCAAGTCACCAGCTAACACATTGCCGTGTTACTCGTATGTTATTGTTATGAAACAACGCGACGGGACAGAGACTATAGGCACTAAATGGTGACAAACTCCATACGAACCGGATTTTCTCGGTTCTTAAAAAAACCAGGATCTTTAGCTTTGTAAAAAAAATGATTCTGTTGTAGGATTTTTCGGGATTTTCGGTTCTTTTATTGCTATTTTTAAATTGGTTATTATTGATCTGTAAACTGCGCAGATCAGACACACAAGACGTCGTAGGTCGTTTAAATGTAGAAACATGAGTAAGTCAATTTATTGTATTGTTCCCACGGCTTATTCATTTAATATAAAATTATCTCTCCATAATACGTTACAGGATTTCTTGGGTTATAAAATTTGTAAAATTCTCATTCATTTCGAAGGTGCCCGTTGTATAATTTCTTGTTTCTTAATTTTTTCTGTACTAGCTTTTGCTCACGGCTTCGCTCGCGTTAGTTTAGAATTTGACAATAAAATCGTGTTGTACACTACTTGTATTAATATAATTTAATCATGACTAATCTCATAAGAAAATATCATAAGACCGTTATAGTTGTTTTCCTCGGGAACAGTACTTTTTTCGGGATGAAAGGTACCCTATGTCCGTTTCTGTACACCTGACAACGTATGCAAAATATCAGGATGATCGGTTCAGTGGTTTAGGCGTGAAAAGGTAACAAACAAAAAAACTTACTTTCACATTTATAATTTCTTAAATTTATTCTGTATAATTCTTCTGAGATATATATTTTTTTAAATATTCTTAAAAACAAAAGCATACAAAAATCACTTACAAACATAATAAAAAATAGTAGCCCATCGTTACATATGCTAGTAGCTTACATTCAATTGCTACCAGCCACCCTGGCGAAGATCTTTGCTCCACCAAGCCTGAGGGCGTCCCACCTGACGCTTGCCGATTCGCGGTCTCCACTCAAAAACACGCCTACCCCAACGGCCTGCCTCACCTCGTGACGCAATAGGTTATGCTGTTTTAGCTGATTCTGAGTTTGGACGGTCGTTGTGGCATTTTCATAAATACTTCTCAGCACTTGGACGACTCTGGCTTCGAAACGACGATATCCTCACCAGATTTGGTCAACTTCGTCAGGTGGCTCATCCCAGGTGATTAGACACTTTCGACCCCCGGTTAAACTCAATCGCTATTTTCTATTGAGCGTGTGCTGGACCATCGATGGTCGCGACGTACCTTTGTAATGGCTTTGTTGAGTGCCTGTAGTTCTGCCGAAATGATGGGTAGGTTTTCAGTTTTTCACGTCATTCCGTCATCAGCTCCAGAGTCTCCACCAAAAATTTGGACTTCTTCACTGGGAATTCCACCATTTAATCAAGCAAATACTATAACCTTTGTAATTGTTACTTAACAAATAAAGCAGATTTATATTGTAAATTAATGAAACAAAAAAACCCGATAATACCCATAAAACCCGGGCACCTGGTTTTGGATAAAACCCGAAACCGAAAAGGAGCCGGTTCCGAAAATGGGCCCTTTTTCGTTTTTCTTTTTACAACTGAAAAACAACAGAGAACAGGCGACAGAAAACCAGTGAAAAAAAACCAAAGTATAGAGCAGGAACAAGTGATGATGCATATACAATGAAGCGTATGCAACAAATTACAGGCAACAAATGTGTACGGCATATTGGAGTCTCTGTTTTCCCCGCAATAAATAAAAGCTATGCTGACATTATTTATATAAATACAGTTCAATACAAAGCCAACAGTATACACATACGCACTATATGAACTGCCATTCCAATCAATTAACATTTTTATTCAAAGAACGTGCTTAAAAGGAAGATAATTGTCCACTGATGTCATGAGTCATGACTGTACTCGATAAATAGTCCTGCGAGTTACGACGGACTCACTACACGCATACAATATGAAATAGCATTCAGAATGTCTTATAAAAGGTCAGCACAAACGATGCTCTTTATAAAACATGCAAATCGTGGAAGGTAATAATGTCGTGTATTTTACGACAGTTGCGAAACAGCAATAAAATCTTCTGAGAGACATAACATTGTTTACTGGGAAACTGTTAGTAGTAACATCTCGGACGGTATATGTGATGCACTACGTTTCCAGGACTAGAGCAAAACGCTCCGGGAGCCCGGTACTGTGCCGGATTGTGAGAGTTCCCTTCTAACCTCTACTCACCGCAGCGCAACGCAGGCGCATGAAAGCAACATCAGTAAGAGTAACTACAACGTGCATTACCTATCTTTCTACAGTCACATCACACAACTTATTGGAAGTTTCGGAAGTGTGAGTGACCACATACAGCGATAAAACAGTGATACAGCGCCATCTGTGTTACGCTCCACTAACTACCGATATTGTGAGCTGTGCCTTTCCCATATTATTACACTTAAGAACCGTCATCAGTGAAGTGTGGCTGGTATCCAAGAAGACACTGCTTACTCCCTGTGTACCGAGCGTGAAGATTATCCATGTAGTTCGGTATGTGTGTCAAGTATCAGCTGCGAGTAACGCGGGGTAACGCCTCCACCAGTAACGCGATGGTGCCGGTGAGTGAGTCGCAAGTAGTCGCAACACCAGCCGTGCTGATAGTGGTGCTTAGAGATACTAACTCTGTCCCCGCATAAGAGTGGCAGAAGGTTAAATTATCACATACACACTGTCTGTAAGAACTTAGAATAATAGCAACCTCTCTGATAAAGCTACTATTCATAAGTAATTCTTCAATTGGTTTACTCTGCCTATTGCACTCCACTGCTGGACAAACGCCTCTCCCAAACTCTCAAGTCGTGCCAAAGCACACGGTTTTCCGTCATCCGTATCCAGGCTTGTCCCAGCCGTTGTTATTAAGATCTTCTACTTGATTTCCTTGAAACAAACTCTTCAGTCGCCACATGACAGCCCTGACTAGCCTTACTCAGGAGAGGTACGAGTATTATGTTCTATAGCTATAGTGTTTGCGTTCGAGAATAGACTAGGGGTGAGAGGGTAACATGAGATCGGCATGCTCTTGCCAATAACTTTGGTCCTATCTCCGGACTGGCCAATACCGAATGCGTAACATTTTGCACCTTCTAATAGCGGGGTAACGCCGCGCCGCCGCGCCGGCGCGTGTCGGCCGCGCTGGATGTGCGGCGTGCGGCACGCCACGCCCACCCGCACCTGCGCAGCGAGCTCTCCTCACCACTATCTCTGAGTCATTACAAGCACGCAAACCACAAGAAGTTGGTTGGTTTTTTTAGGATGGGAAATCATCAAATGACCCCTCCCGTTCTGGGCGGAGCGGAGGGGAGTGTCAGACTTGTACTGACTAAAACCCATCCATGTTTCTTCCTTGCCCTTTGTGTTCCAGGGCCGCGGTATCTTTTTCGAACAGCAGCCCTAGCAGGCACTACGGATTCACTACGGATACCTGATGCCTTGGCAAAGCCAGCAGTTACAAGATTGAGCCAAGCGGTATGCTCAGGTAGCACCGTGTGTTGCAGTTGCAGTGTGCTGTCACTCAAGGTCGCCTGATGTGGACCTTCCGCAGTCTAGTGTGCGGCTAACTCTTAGTGCCCACGTTTCAGATCAGCCATTGCTTCGCGGACTTATAGAAGATTAGACAAGCTTTGATTTGAAGTGCATGCATAAACAAGTATTTATGTCTATAGGTGGCCGCTTTCGTGATTGTAAGAACTTAAGAAGTGTCATTGCGATACGATGTTATTTTATCAGTACACCATTATTTGACAAACGGGTGTATTTTCAAGCATGAGGTGGTGAAACGTTCCTGGCAAGCACCAGTACGACTTCCAATCATAATGTTAAGTACCTTCCGACTTTAAAAATAAGTATCCATGTTTTTACAGAACTTAAATTTTGTTGCCTATGAATTAAAACACAATTTATTTAGGAAACAATTTGAAGTGTCCTCGCGAACGTTCTGTAATAATAAGTCAATTCCGGCTTCGTTAAGGGTCTTTAGGTGTATGTACTTATCAACTCTTATCATAATCATTATGAGATTGCATTGCATGACTATGCAACGGCATAAACACTTAAGATTGATTACATCGATGCAATCAATAATAATCATCAATCATCGGATGGGTGTTCCATGGCCAAGGGCTCTAATTTAGCTAAGTTATATATATTGCAAACTACTAAGCGCATTGTACTTACCTATGTACCTTATTTTTGCTCGTAATACCGACATATACAGCTGTTACCAGCGATTCTTACTGTCTGTCTCTTGGAAGCTGTAGTCAAAGAGAAATGCACGTGAACGGTAGCTTGAACTGCGAGAACCGCCCTACTGCTATGAACTAAAGATAAACTGTTATGTAGGTACTCGTAGGTATGTTTAGTGAAGGTAGGTACGCAGTTCGGAGAGTCATCAGTAGTTGTGATAACGATGTAACGTTAATGGTGATCATTACCGCCTCGCCTGGCTGGCTGCGAGCGCCGCGACGACGAACTAATCGGCGTCGACACGACACCCTGACACGACTCCGTGCTAGACCAGCGGGCTTAAAATGGTAACATTGGCAGAATCATATTAGGATAATAATATGAATCACATTTCAATTCCTAAAATGGCCACAAATTGACAATTCATAATATTAACTGCGTCCAATTCATATTACGTAATTCATCTGTCAGACACTGGTTTGACAGTATTGTATGGAGAATCGTAAAATGGTCCACTTATTATGAATTGCTTTGCTGTCAATAAGCAGATTCATAAAAAGATTGTCAAGAGCAAAATCTCACAATTCATTTTACAGATTTTGTAAAGAAATATTGAAATAATGATATATTTTGGACTTTACGAAATGGAAAAAGGTAAAAAAAAAAATTGGGACAAGAATATAACATCTGCAAAAAGAGGTTACAACAAAAAAAAGAGTCCAATAATTTATTGAATTTAAACGAAAAAAGTAAGGTTACCTACTTTATTTTCGTGTAAAATACGCAACATAATTGGCGAATAAAGGATATCTATCGATTTAAAAAATTGTACATGGGTTTAACTTTAACAGACATTTTCAAAGTCTGAAAACCAATCTTACCAAGGGGTATCATACAACCCAGTACTAACTGGGTCATGGAAGTCAGATAGGCAGTCGCTCCATGTAAAATACTGGTATTCAGCTGCATCCGGTTAGACTGCAAGCCAACCCCAACATAGTTGGGAAAAGGCTAGGGAGATGAGGACTAATTTAAATGTCAAAAATCAGAATAATCTCACATTTTTAAGTCTATGTACTGTTTAAAAGTAAATGTATAAAACATGTAATGAAAGTCATATGTACTTAAGCATCTTTATTTGCATAAAATGTGAAGGAAAAGGATGATACAGTTATTTCAGTGCAGAACACATTCCGTCATACTCATCAATCTCTTCTCAATGGCATGAAAATTACAAATTACAATACATCATATATAATACATACATAGGTACAAAAAATATATAGGATAGGTCAACTACTTTCATTATAATATGGTACTCCTAAATATTAAAATTCTGTGTACGGGTAATTCTACGAGTTCACACATGTTTAAGTTATTTCTATTTTGAAAGAGTTTCATTTTACACATAACAGGTTTGGATAATGCAAAAATGTAATCCTCTTCTATTCCTTTTAGTTAAAAGGTTCTGTGATTTGAAGACAGGTTGACAAGATTCAAACCTTTGTATATTGAATATTTTGGATTTTTTTACACACAAGCATTTCTTTTGTGCCATTTTAGCTCGTAATAGCTCTGCTGTGTAGGTATCCCCTTCAATTATTATAATATGGTAATATCGAATATTGGAACACAACAAATACACGCATTGGTATTGAAAAATTCTGACCAATATTACACACACTACACTATTTCACTCGGTTTGATTTTCTGCTTGTTTTTCGTCATTCCTTAGTCCCAGCCCCTGAGAGGTCTTCTGTGGTGTGAACAGCTCGCTACATGCTGCCTTCAATAGTTTTGGTATGGTTCGACACATCACACGAAATCAGCGTGAAAATGGAAAATCCCTTGAATTTGCTTATTTATATATCCTGACGGAATAACAAGAGAATTTTTCAAGCAGCTCCTTTATGATTTTCAGCCATCTCTTCAAACACAACGACCTTACGGCCTTTTTGTCGAATTCCAGTATCATTTAGTAGCTACATATACGTGAATGTAGAAGTATATCCAGTGGGGTCGCAGCTTTAGCCAGAAATAGGTTAGCAGAGGTACTGTACGCCTAGTTATCAATAAATACTGCTTGAGAAAATACCATTGAAAACAAAAATACAACAAAACTATTGGTTTCCAATAACAACAAATAGACAAGACCAATTGACAGTTGACATGACGTCTTGACATCTCCATCAAGGATAGACATCTATGCGCATGTTGCCAGGCTAAAAAGTCAATCTTTATCGTTTCAAATTCCCTTTCTAAGACCTTATTTGCAGTGTTTTAACTGTGCCATATTTGTCTTTTATTGAAATAGTGTTTAAATCACTGGAATGCTTCCAATAAAATGAATTTAATTAATAAAATCTGGAGAGAAAAATAACCGGTAAAAATACGGTCTTTTATTTTTCACGTGGCAACATTTACAACAAATCTGATTCTGGATATGAAATGAATTGAGTATGATTCAGCTACCATGTGTCACCATTTTACGAAAATTAGCAGAATTGCTAATGATCTGCTGGGAATTCAGAAAATGAATTACTTTTAGAGGAATTGCTAAAAGTGGCCATTTTAGATCCCCAGCGCCATTCCGACTGGCAATCAGCACTTGACTAATATTAGACACTATATAACTTCATTAATCACGTGCTGAACTACCACGAATACTTTACTTGTATGATGTATGAAACGACGTAAATAACGCTCTACTACAGGTTCATAATTGGTTCACCGCGAATAATTTAGTATTAAATGGGAAAAAAACAAAGTGCATCAGATTTGCTCTACCGAATGTCAAAACTAGTAATAGTGACATAGTATTGAATCAAGAGAAACTAGAATTCGTCGAAAAAACTGTTTTCCTGGGGATCACGCTCGACTCAAGCCTACAATGGGGTCCGCATATAACATCTCTTGCAGGACGGCTGAGTTCAGCAGCATATGCTGTTAGAAAATTCCGTCAATTTACTGATGTAGATACCGCGAGGCTGGTCTATTTTAGTTATTTTCATAGTATTATGTCTTACGGTATTTTACTATGGGGACGGGCTGCAGACATCGAATCTATATTTATTCTGCAGAAAAGAGCTATCAGAGCCTTATATGATCTACGTAGGCGTGACTCTCTAAGAGAACTGTTTAAGGAAATTAACATCATGACAGTACCTTGTCAATACATCTATGAAAACATCATGTACGTTAGGAAAAATCTGCATTTATTTAGTAAAAGAGGTGACAGGCACCACTATAGTACTAGAAACAGGGACGAACTAGTACAGCCAGGTTTTAGGTTAGCTAAAGTAGACTCATCTTTCATGGGGTACTGTTTAAAATGTTACAATAAAATACCTCCCCACATTCTACAACTAAACGAGACGAAATTTAAATCTTGTATAAAACGCACACTATGTAGGCAAGCATATTATAAATTGGGGGATTACATTGATGATAAAAATGCTTGGCTCACTGCTGGTCCTGCTCCACAACCATAGGGGCAAACTAATTGATTACCATGTGAAGTTATTGTGGAAGCTGCAGAAGATTGTAATAATATCTTTGCATTGTATAGACTCAATATCTTAGTATTATATAATTGCATAGCACATGTGTGAGTACTATGTACTGTAAAGCTACCATTTACATTTAGTTATCTTTCATTGACTTGAATTTGCCCTGGTGGCTGAGAGAATGTCATGCTCACTCAAATGTCTCGCTGATGGTGGCGGGTGTGTCGGGTCATTTAGCTCCCTTCAATATGGTTGAGCTGAATGGGGCTGATCCATGCGTCATGTTCGTGAACGGGCGCTGTCAGTTGGGACTGGTCATTTCTAGGCTGCCATAGTTTATTTTAACTACTTACTTTGTTTTTAAATTGTTGATATAATGTTTTACTCTGGACGCTCTTAACGTGCACGTATTTCTACATCGTTCTCACATATGTTTAATCTCAACAAGAATGATGTAACCAAGATTTTGTACAATATTTTGATTGAAAAGAGTGTCCATGGAGTTTCTTGCCCATTCTTCTCCATAGAGATCTACGCTTTGGAATGGGCAACTACAGTACTTTCACAAGTTATTATGCCTTGTGTCTGTGACTGTAGCTTAGCCTTATTTGTTTTTCTGACATTCAAAAGTGCCTGTAATGGTCTAATTGAAATAAATGCTTTTGAGTTTGAGTTTGAAACATGAGATACATGGAACAGTGCCTGTGCTAGTGCGGTCCATAACTTAGGTTCTTGGACGCGCATCACTCTTAAAACGACTCTAAAGGAATAATCGAAGGGGAGGTTGCTGTGTTGCGAAGTAATCACTACACGCCTTCCCATCGCTATGTTATGTCTGATATGAGTACACTAAAAGTAAAAGTGAATGGGCGCTAAGTTGTAGGATAATCTATCAATGATTTATATCAGAGTCCGCAGTGCAATAAGTGCACATAGCCACTGCTGCCTCACTGGTCGCTTTCAAGTACTTAATTTAATCATTTGTTATAATTTAAATTACGTTCTTTGTTACACTATCTAGCGGTGGTCGCTCTCAATGCCAACAGATGACAACAATTGCGATAACAATCGAAATATTTCATTCAGTGCTAATTACCGAGCGACGGAAGCAGGTCGCGGCATTGACGACACTGGCGCCGCGAGTGGCGGCGAGTGCTTGCGAGTTGCGCCTTACACGGTGAATGAACTGACGGTTTAGGCGTAGAAGGCCTCATTCTCAAAATGGCAACAGAGTCTCTAAAGGACTAGTTCTCGAAATGGCCAATTCTCTCAAAGCCTAAGTCTCTGCATGGCCGATTCTCTAAAAGCCTAATTCTCTGAATGGCCAGTTTTCTAAAAGCATAATTCTCGGAAAGGCCAACTACCGGGATAACTAAATGCATCAGGAATATTTTCCATGTATATTAAATAATTATTTGCTAACCATATAAACACAGTGGCGAAGGGTGAAAATTTAATAAAGGGAAGCCGAAGAAAAAAAAAGGTTTTTTTTTCTATGTTTATTTTGACCTCGTTTTCGTTATCAGTGACCTTAAAAACCATGAAAATGACAACCATGACGAATATATCGAAATTTTTGTGAGCGCCATCTGGGATTTTCATTTTGACCTTATTTTCGTAGCGACCCGAAAATCATGAAAATGATACCCATGACGAAAAAACTAAAAAAAAATTGTCAGCGCCATCTTTTATTTCCATTTTAACCTCATTTTCGTTATCAGCGTTTCATTATAAAAACCATGAAAATGACACCCAAGACCAAAAAAATACAACCGAATAGAGAACCTCCTCCTTTTTGAAGAAAGACGGTTAAAAAGACCGAAAAAAAAGTAAATAATAAAATGCAGTAAGAAGAAACTAAAAAGTGAATTTATCTTGTGTAAATAGTCCACAAAATAAAAAAAAATATTTGGTACCAAATCCGATATCGACCATTACTCATTCTATCTCGTTCTCTCCTACATACTTTTTTTCCGTATTCGTTTTTTTCTGCCCCTGTCGTAACTCGACAATCTTCGGCTTACCGAGCTCCCTACAAAACGGTACTGCCAGCCGCGAAGTCACGTGACCGCGTCCATACTACTTTAGTTCTGAATTCTGACACCCGAGCACCGGCTTATTTAGCGCCACATGTTGGTTTACTTATTGATATGAAACGTGTTGTAATTTTTTTAATGTTTTCAATCCTATGATGTAATTAAATGGCTGTACAGTGTACTGTGTACCCACAGATGTGTATGTAATATACTATTTGACGACAGTGGATATACGATTTTTCAGGAGAGGCCAACAAAGATTATTTTCGGACTAGATTGATCATAACTTTTGTTATATATCAGTTATATAACATTTTTCGGATCTGATTTTACACATAACTTTATATTTTAGTGCCCTGTCTACCTGTCATATACGGGAGTGATTCGAAAATTCGAATGAAGTTAATGCAAAAAAACATAACTGGCGAAATGTGGGTGTACTTGTTAGGTACCTACACCTCTACCTCCGGAGATTACATGGCGTGATGTTATGTTTTTGTAATTTCTCGCGGACGAAGGTCCCAGACAACAGCTAGTACAATACACATCAACACAACGTCAGCACCTACAGTAGTCTCTTACGTCATTATGTGCGACAACGATGCAACGTCAACACCTACAGTAGTCTCTTACGTCATTACGTGCGACAACCATACAGGGTGGAAGGGACACCGACACTGAAACGGCTACCACGTATTCAGTACAGCATTCTGACCTCCCTCCCCCCTCATACATACCCCCTACATAGACATTTTCAATCGTTAATTTTTTTCTCAGTTGTTCCATACATTCTGACCGTGTAGGTAATGCAGTTTTGTAGAAAACAGCTGTTTTTATTTAATAACCGACAAAAAATGTATCACTATGTGGTAATCGTTTTAGCGTCGGCGTCCCTTCCAACTTGTGTCGTTGTATACAACTTGTCGGTCAGCGCAGTGTGACAGTGTCGCACAGAACGATAGTCCTACCAATTTGCTATTATATATTGACTGTAGGAACGAAGAATGATGCTATTACTCATCTCAGAATTCTCTACCGACGTAATTGCTATATTCATTTAATAAGGCGCTTAGGTTATTATAAAGTCCCGGGTTCACCTGGCCTGAAAACTGACCAAAAGAGAAATTGCGAGTGCCACAACAAAGGAAACATTGAGACGCGACTAGCGACTGATTACTGCTGACACTACAGACGAGTAGCACTCGGCGCATGCGCACTGTGCACCACCTCACGTATCTTGTTTAGTAAAAGTCACTCGAGTGGTAATTGTTCACTGTAGAGGAGACTGATCGGCGACATTGGCGTTGGCGTACTTATCTACATTACGAAATTATTGAATAAATAGGAACTTTCACGATGTCTACACCAGGGGATCCCAAACTGTGCGCCGCCGCGGCGCTCTGGGGCCCCGGCGCCGTAGAAAGAGAAGAGGGACGCCGTGTGCGCTCTTGTTTACTATTCTCCGCAAACTACCATACTTAAGTATTCGATAAACATGTAATGAGCTTGTTGTCTCAAAATACTTAACTGCACCTTTTCACGCAACTTTTCGAAACTCTGTTACCTAATGGTTCTTAGGGTTCCGTACCTGAAGGGTAAAACGGGACCTTATTACTAAGACTCCGCTGTCTGTCCGTCTGTCACCTGGCTGCATCTTATGAACCGTGATAGCTAGACAGTTGAAATTTTCACAGATGATGTATTTCTGTTGCCGTTATAACAGCAAATACTAAAAACGGAATATAATAAATATTTATATAAATATTAAGTAAGTTTTTTCCAATAAAACAAACGCGTTTTTTTGGCGTTTTTTTTTTGCTCGATATTAATAACGGCGACAGGTAGACGCTTGAAATATTCACAAAATATTTAGTTGTACATACACATAACATCACGACTGTAATCCCCGTAGGGTTAGGCAGAGATGTATCAGATTCCGTGGCTGCTACTGAGAAATTCCTGATGGAAAAATCCAATAGCACTGTGCCTGACCTGGGAGTCGAACTCAGGACCTCATGCTCAGCAGTTGCGCTTGCGACCACTTGACCAACGAGGCAGTATTTAGTTGTATATTCACTTTAAAATTAGTATTTATGGGGGACTCCCAGACAACAGACATGTTTTTATAGATAATGGTACAGAACCCTTCGTGCCCGAGTCCGACTCGCACTTGGCCGGTTTTTGAAATACCTTGCCGAAGACGATGACAAATCTTTTTTGTGAATCCAAGATCCTTTTCATGCCCAAGATCCACCAGAATTCACTTTGCAAGAATTTTCCTTAACTCAAGAGAACAAACAGTAGCCTTAAAACAAGGTTCACGTGTTCCGATTTGGTGGAGTTTTGGATATCGGTCCAAAATGAATATCTAACTTTAAATTAAAAACCTCTAAGAATTCTCTTTCGTTTTGCAACATCTTGTTTATCTAAAGCCGGGTTTCCAATATATTCTCGTGTGTCAACATAATTATAAAAAAACTTAGCTTTTCGACTAGCTAGGGCGCCGGGACAAAATATTAAACCTGTAAGTGCGCCGCGAACTGAAAAAGTTTGAGAGCCCCTGGAATAGGCTATTCTATCACTTGTATTAAACTGACTGACCATGCAGAATAGCTTGATGATGCCGATATGTCAGTTCGAAGAGAAAGGTACCTATTTGAAGTTCATCAGGGAGAAACGTCGGGTACCGAACAATTTGTTCATAACATCATAGTCACGATGCCATAGGTGCAAAAAGTTGTGTTACGTATACTTATTTTATAATATGCTCTCTGTTACGTCGTCACACGGCTCCGGCAGCGCGAGTCTTCCATCACCATAAAAACAAACTTTATTTACAAAACTGATGAGTTCGGTACGTGTTTAAAAACTTGCAAACTTTGTCAGATTGAGAGGCGAAACAAAAGCACCACACCTGTAGTATCAGCATTATCAGCCACAACACTTACAATACCTGTTTACAGTACACTGACACTTGTTGGAGAATCTTTGCCATAACAATAAGAACGAATGAACGCACATGGATGTTGCACAATGATGGAAAAACATCAGAAAATGAGGTTATTTGATCGTTTGCATCGCAGGTATCCTATCTAAATTAGTCCCAGTTCTGATCGTCGATGATGATGAGCAAGTTTAAGGTGTGTTTCAGCCGTAGTGTGTTCGACCTTCGACCGTACCAGTAGATAATACGTAGTCGTAGCCCGGTACAAAATTGTCTCTCTTGAGGAAAACACTGACAGTTGCAAACCAGTTTTTATTAATCTAAAATTATTAACACTCCCGTCCCTTTACATTTATGAAGTTGCCATATTTATTAAAAACTAGCTGATGCCCGCGGCTTCGCCTGCGTGGATGTCGGTTATCGCGACCAAAAGTAATCATGATGATCCCATTTCCTCAACTCATGGGAACTTAGTTTGCCCATTTTCAAAGTTTTAAAATGGATATAGTATATTATCCTTAAGAAATAGACATAAGCCATCGCGGATTTTTCTGTAGACATATATAAGATATACAATTCTACCATTCATCATTTTGTTATATCTTAAAGGGCAGCGTTTTCGTTGAAAGCTCCCCCAGCCGGCTTATTTTTTTTCAACACCTCCAACAAATATCATTATATTTTAGCCAATCTGTACAAAAACTTGACAAATTATATACTAAAAAATTCCTCGAGAACCACTCTATCTATTTAAGAAAACAACATGAAAATCAGTGCAGAAATTTTTGAGTTTATCGCGAACAGACAGATAGACGCGGCGGACAACATTGTGTTATAATATGTAGTGATGTTGGGTTCGGCTTCCAGTACAACCAGATGCAGCTGAATACCACTATTTTACATGGAACGACTGTCTATCTGCCCTCCACAACCCAGTTAGTTCTGGGTAATACGATACCCCTTGGTAGAAATACAGTGTTCCAGATCTTCAATTTGTATACGTTAACAGAGAGTGCTTATCAGTCTGAACAACTCTTACTAAGACGTCATTCCTATATATGTTATAGTGTGGCTGGGCTCTTGGAGTTCCACATCAGCTGTTCCAGATCTTCAAATTTATTCTCTTAGCAGAAAATGCTCATTACGTGGAACAATTTTTGCTATGGTACCATTTTTGTATCTCTTATAGTTTAGCTGGTCTGTTGCGGTTCTGCATCAGGTGTTCAAGTTTCCAAGATAAATTATAGCCTATATGTTGCTCAGACTTAATACCTATACAACAAAAAAAAATCATTCAAATCCGTCGAGTAGTTCCGAAGATTAGCGTGTACAGACAAACAGACAGACTTTTTTTTTTGGATTCGTGCTCTATTACTGTTTCTAAACCCACCACAATTTTTTTTTTTAATATATTCAATGTACAGACACAGTTTTTTTACTGTCTTATTATATTATATGTATAGATAACCCTAACCAATTTGAAACCGTATCCTCTAAACGTCACCAAGATGCACTGAAGTCAAAATCCCATAAAACAGCCCTTTACTGTAAAAGTTTCCTAGGAATAGCACAATTTTTAACAAATTACGTAAGTCCCTATAAGTATCAAGAGATTTCAATACGTTCAAAAAAACACTACATACACTCTTAATACAAAAAGCATATTATTCCATCAATGAATACCTAGAAGAAAAATGAAAACTGTTTTTATTTTATATTTTTAATACTTTTTATTCCCTAATTATTAGCTTTAATTCATAAGATTATTATTAGCCTTTTATTAAAGATTTACTAATAAGTAATTAGCTTTAATTACAGTATTTTTTGTATTTATTTAAGTTCAGTTAGCGCTTTTATACTCACAAAAACGTAACCTGAGTAATAAATATGTAAACATTATTTGTACGCCTTGTAAGGCACCACATAGTGAGACACTACTTTTTTTGTAACTCCATTACCTTACTTTTACCTATGTGTCACAAATAAAATAAATAAAATATTTGAAACTAACACCATAACTGCATTCTATACAAATAAATAAATAATTATTATTATTCCCTTTATTCATTTTTATACATATTTGATACATTTTTAAATATTTCAATATAAAACAACGTAAAAAAAAACGTTTAAAAATATAAAAAATAGTAGCCCACCAGCACTGGGAACAGGTTCCGAGCTACCGGTGGTCAGGGCTGTTGAGAGAGGAACCTCCTGACAATACGTGCCGTGTCCAGAAGTACTGCTTTCTGAATCAAGCCCTTGATCCAGCTGCCAAGAGAGCCTACTTATAGTATGACACTTCTGATTCCATAAGGTTGTATGTACTTCAAAGCAAGTTACTGGTGGATAATCCTGGCAACGAGGTTGTGTCTATGCAGGTACTCTCCGTTAGCTAGACTAGAACACCCAGAAATATTATTATTCCGTTTATTAAACATATTTTAATCTGAATTTGAAACTCAAGGAGCCTATGTGTGCCCGGTGTGCGTTTAACTCTGGCGGAGGTTGGGGTCTGGAAAGACCATAGTGTAGTCAGTAGGTGAAGCACACGGGTGATCCATGTGATGGATGCGCGAGTTTTGATCCAAGTGTTGGATGTGTGAGAGCAATGCGATTGCTGGTCGGCTGGATAGCCGAGATGTTAGAGGTTTTACACGAAGGTTTCTGTAAGCTCGGCAGTTTTTGGTTGCAGTAGAGTTTAAAGGTTGATTCGAACGACTATGGTACATGTCCCAGGGTAGTGATTGTCGTTTTTGATTATTCCCAACTTAACCATGTTTGATTTAACCAAAAAGTTTTGGGGAGAGTTTTGGGTTTTGGTTAAAATAAAACAGTAGAGTTCTAAAATTTCCTTACTTTCACCGACTCGAGGAGCGATGAACCTAGAGTTAAGTCAGGAGTGACCGAGTGGAAAAAATTCTGTCGTGGACTATTTGTTTGCAGGGTAACGATCACACGAGGAAGTGTGCAAGCAGGATGGCCGTGTCGGATCCGGTAATTGGTAAAATGAATCGCAAGCACGCGAGTGTTGACGTCACGTGACCTATTGACAAGTCTACCAACACGACAGCGTGCTTTACCTGATGTTTTCAGCTCGACACTGGGACGACGTCAGTGTCGGATCGCGGCCGAGTTGAGACCTCTTGGAACTGTACCCGATTCATTATGTCCCGTGTTATTGTGTTAAGTTGTAATCTCAAGTAATTCGTTCGTTTTGAGAAAAAGTGTAGTATGTTTTCATAGCATGGAACCCATCGTCTGCCCACATAATGCTCGAGCCTAACGGAATAAATCCTGTCTTTCCCGACATATAGATCAATAATAGAAATAAGTACGAGCCAACCCGAACCATGCACCTTTTTAGGATTCCGTAGCTGAATGACAAAAAACGGACCTTATAGATTCGTCATGTCTGTCTGTCTGTCTGTCCGTCCGTATGTCACAGCCACTTTATTCCGAAACTATTATGACACAGTTGAAAGTTGATAGGTAGATGTATTCTGTGAACCGCTTTAAGATTGAAATACAAGATTAAGGAACACACTCTTCATACATGGAACTGAAACTGATTTTTTTTTTTTTAATCAAACCTATACTATATTGTCTATAGATAGATCTTTAAAAATGATATTGAGATTCCTAAAACCATTTTTCTCAAAGTCAATCTTTCAAACTGGTAAAATGTGTGTGTGGGACACACGCATCACACAATCAATCACAATTTATTACAGAATTTTGACAGATTGTAGTATCTAATAGATTTCCAACTTTATCGTTAAAGCATTAGGTTCAAGGTATGTCATCCCATAACAATATTTATGTTAAGAGCAAATTTTGTTAAGTCGCGGAAGGGAAACAATTTGTTGAATTTATAATGTTATGGGATGCACATACCAGTACACGGAAATAAACCTATAATATGAATCTTAAGGTACTAATATTACTTAAAAATTACATGCGACGCTTGGCTCCTGTTCACCTGCAGCCGTTGCAGGGGCTGTGCTGCAATGTTTTCATTGGCGGCCCGCTCTCAACCCGACAACGCTTTTTGTTTTTTTTTTTGTTTTTCCAAATTGTGTTTCTGTGTCTGTAATCTTTGTTTTATATTAATTTTGTTAAATATATTTATTTTGTTTAGCTTTATGTCTAATAGCAGCAGCGATGTGGTGGGTGATAGTGCATGTCAATCTTCAACATCGTTGACGACCCTGGAGAGATGTCCGCTTTGTACCCAAGCACGATTTTTTAAAGGTAAGCGGGGTCTGAATGTGCACATTGAAAAAGTAAATAAAGTACAAAACGCACCAACTTCAGACCCTGTTATAACACCCTCACCTATAGCACAGGCAATATCCTCTATTGACCCACTTTGGAAAACCCTTTCAAAATCCAAAAACTCCGTTCCTGTATTAAAGCGAGTTCCCCGAGGCGCTAGACCGCTTGTAGCACAAAACTTAGCAAGTTGCGTGCGCTTTGCCGTCCGGGAGAACTCGCTAAGTGCTTGGGAACAACTGTTCACCTTCCCTTACCGAATTCTTCACGTGCAAAAGAATTTGGCAACCAAAAAATCTTTAACATCACAAATTAAAGAAAATTTTAATATTTCGGCTCAAGTTTTAGACACAAAATTATCGGCACAGAGATATACGCCCTCAAGAGGAATATCCCACCTGGTGGAAACGAAGTTAGGGGAAGGTGACATTAGCGGAGCAGCCAGGATTCTCTTTAGCAGCGATGTGGTGGCACCGTGCTCTCCAGAAACACTCGCGGCTCTGGAGTCCAAACACCCTGCCCCAGCGGATGGCCTTTCCTTTCCCGACCCTCCTGATTCGGACTTGCATTCCCTCACCATTACAGGTCGAGAGTTGGTCACAGCCGTTTGCTCCTTCCGGAGTGGCTCCGCAGGTGGCCTCGACGGCCTAAGTCCTCAGCATCTAAAGGACTTAATATGTTCAGGCGCCGGGGAGGCTGGTGAGTTGCTCTTGAAGGAGCTTACGGCTCTTATTAACCTTATGCTCTCCGGCAAGGTAAACGAGTCCGTCATCGACGTTCTGTACGGGGCCAATCTATGTGCCCTGCGCAAAAAGGATGGCGGCATTCGTCCCATTGCCGTGGGAACTACCTACCGTCGTATGGCAGCCAAGATTTACTGTAAATTTTATGGTGAGGCTGTTTCGAAAAAATTTCAGCCCCTGCAGGTTGGATACGGCTCTAAAGGGGGCTGCGAGGCTGCCGTACACGCTTTGTCGACCTACCTAAATTCTGGCAAAGGTAAGGTCATCCTGAAGGTTGACATAAAGAACGCCTTCAATTCAGTGAATAGGGACACCTTGTTAACAGAAACTAAAAAAGAATTACCCCAAATTTATAGTTTTCTTTGGCAATGTTACAGACACTCATCTAAATTACTGTATCGGGACAACCTTTTGGAATCTGCTGTTGGCTGTCAACAAGGTGACCCCCTCGGGCCAGTGATTTTTAGTTTAGCTATTCACCCAATTGTTCGACAGCTAAATTCAAATTTAACGTTTGGTATCTAAATGCATGCATTGCAATGCAATGCATTCCTAAAAAATGAACTTCATTCCATTGGCCTTGACCTCAACCTTTCAAAATGTGAAATTGATGTAGCGGACAGTACCGACAGACAACTGACTCTATCAAAATTTAACGCCATAGCCCCCGGCATCAAAATTACAGAAAAAAGCTCTCTTCGTCTCCTTGGCTCTCCCATCTTTGAAAATTCTTTTCCCGATTTTATCGAGGAAAAAATTCAAAATTTCAATGATGTTTCGGAAAGATTGCTCGAAATTAACATACATTCGGCCATCACAATAATTCGTTACTGCCATTTCAGTCCAAAATTAACGTATTTCCTTCGTGCTTCCCCTTTTTGGAAGCACACGTAAGCGCACCTTTTGGACAAAATGGATGAAATTATCAGACATACTCTAACGTCAATTTTAAATGTGGCTTTGGACGACCGAGCTTGGGCACAAGCTACTCTTCCTATTCGCATGGGAGGACTCGGCGTCCGCAAAATTTCCAGTATTAGTTTAATAAATAAATAAAATAAAAATAAAAAAGCCTTATATTTCCTATTAATTTACAATTTGTTGTGATTTGTAAAACATTAAGTGTGTTTGTAGTTTTTAAATTATTAAATTTTCTGCTTCTATTATTGGGTAACAGGAACCCCCCTCAAGGTGAAGGCCTCTTCCAAAGACTGCCATTTTTCCCGGTCTTTAGCTATAAGTTGCCATTGCTGTCCAGCTATTTTTTTGATGTCGTCATACCATCGTGCGTAAGGTTTTCCTTTGTAGCGCTTGCCATGTGGGCCTTTCCATGTTGTAACAGCTTTGGTCCATCTGTGGTCTTTGAGACGCACCACGTGCCCGGCCCATTTAAATTTAAATTTTAAAGCGTGGTTTAGAGCATCTTTCGTCTTTGTCTTAGCTCTTATTTTTGTGTGTCTTATTCTTTGCATTTTTTTAACATTCACCATACTGCGTTCCATTCCTCTTTGGCATGTTACTATTTTATTTCTTATTTTATTTGTAAACTTCCATGTTTGACATGCATATGTCAAGCAAGGGATAAGACATGAGTCCATTACTTTTTGTTTTAGCTTTATTGGCATAGCGCTTTTGAATATTTCTTTGCAGCTCCAGTATTTGTTCCAGGTATTATTGACTCGCCTCTCAACTTCTAGTTCATTTCTGTTTTTGCTAAATCCAATCTGTTTTCCCAAATAAATATATTGTTCTACGTATTCTAAGGGTTTGCCATCTATTTTTATGCTTGACTTTATGTGATTGGACATAGCTTTTGTTTTTGATATGTTCATTTCAAGGCCTACCTGTCTGCTAGCCTTGTGAAGAGAATCCATCATACCTTGTAGTTGAGATGCACTTTCTGAGAGCAACACTAGGTCTTCTGCGAATCTAAGGTGGCTTAGATGCTTGCCTTGTATGAACAAGCCTTTGTTGCTCCAGTCCAGTTTACTAATGATGGATTCTAGTACCGCAATAAAAATGTTTGGTGATAGAGGGTCCCCTTGCCGAACTCCTCTTTTTACTGGAAAACTTGGGCCAATGGTTTCTAGTTTGACTCTACTAGTGCACTTGTTGTATATATTCTTCAGTATATCTATGTATTTTTTCTCAACGTTTTGAGCTTCCAGTGTTTCCCAGATGCTTTCGTGTAAAACGGTGTCGAAGGCTTTTTGATAATCAATGAATGCAATATACAGAGATCTATGTCTATGGAATTCCAGGTATTTTTCGATTATTAGCTCTAAGGTATGTATGTGGTCTATGGTGGAGAAACCCTTTCTAAAACCAGCTTGTTCAATGGGCTGCTTTTGCTCTAGTGATGTACTAATTCTGTGGTTTATTATTGTAGAAAAGAGTTTATATATAGTTGGCAGTAGGCTTATTGGTCTGTAATTGCCGATGTCTTTAGGATCTCCTTTTTTATAGAGCAGAATAATATTGGATTCAGACCATTGTAAAGGTGTTTCTGAGGTTTCCAAAATCATGTTAAATAGATTTATCAACGGCGCGGCCAGAATGGCTTGGGCCGTCTTTATAGCATCGTTGGTAATATTATCCGATCCTGGACTTTTTTCGGGTTTTAGTTTTTGCATTGCCTCTATAATTTCCTTGCAGTCTATTGGCTCTACCTGGTAAGTAGGACTTTCGGTTGCGATGGTTATGGACTCTCTTGGATAAGAAACAGCACTACGGTTCTGTGTAGTAGATTTATATAGATTTTTGTAGAAGTCCGTTGCAATGTTTATGATGCCATTCCGGCTGTGTTGAGTTCGACCAGACTCTGCTAAACCTTCAATCCATGTTATTTTGGTCTGAAGCTCTTTATACCCTTTTTTTGTATTAGTTTACCGGCTTTTATATCCTCGGTCCACGGCACTAAGAAATTAATCAGGAATATCCTGTCTTCCACACTAATTGATTTTGATGTGCCGTGCATGCCCGAGGCTATCGATGCTTGGAAACTCGCTTGCCCGAATACTGAAGAACCCGACCATCCATTTTCCCAGAGACGGTGGGACGAGCCGCTCTGCAGAGTAGTTCAGAGCAATCTGTTGAACACATCTGCTACTACTGCTGAGCGTGCGCGCCTGCGGACTGTGGGTGAGTGGGAGTCGGGTCTTGGCTTCACGCACTACCGTCGTCGAGCATAGGCACATTGTTCGACGACACAACCTTCCGCCTCGCTGTTTCTTTACGCCTTGGTGCCGCTTGCTGTTCTCCTCATCGCTGTCGCTGCGGTGAAGCTGTCAACAACCTCGGTCACCACGGCCTGTCATGCAGCCGAAGTGCGGGCCGTTTTGCACGGCACGCAAATATAAACGACATCATCCGACGAGCTCTTGTCACCGTCGGCGTCCCAGCTGTTTTAGAACCCAATGGCTTGGCACGCGACGATGGCAAGAGACCGGACGGCATGTCTTTGTTTCCTTGGAGGATGGGTAGGCCTTTAGTGTGGGACGCAACATGCGTCGATACTCTTGCGCCATCCCATCTTCAAAGCTCATCGTGCTGTGTTGGTGCTGCCGCTGCGGCTGCAGAGAACCTCAAGCGGAGTAAATATAGAAACCTTTGTGGTAACTATATTTTCTAGCCGTTTGGGGTTGAAACTCTAGGGCCGTGGGGTCCGAGTGCTCATAGCCTATTTAAGGAAATGTCGAAACGCCTAGTTGACGCTTCCTGTGACCCAAGGGCGGGCTTTTACTTTGGCCAGAGGCTAAGTGTTGCCATACAACGTGGCAAAGCCGCCAGTCTCTTGGGCGCATTACCAGCTGACAGCGTTGAGGAGGAGTTTTTCGATGCCCTTTTATAGTTTGTTGTTAGTTTATTTATTTTAGTTTAATAGTTTTTAATTATTAATGTCTCTCTCTTAATTTTAATATCTCATTCCTCTTCCGCGCGCACTCGCAGTCGGACGCGTTTGCAAGTAGCTCCAAGTAAATAAATTAATTTACCGTATTTTTAGTTCCTCTACGAACTTTATCTATTACGTATACAGATCATAACTAGTTTAGTAACTTGCAAATATCAAGATATCATAATTATTGCAACCACAACATCAAAAATAGTGAAGAAACTACTTCAATAACTGCCGAAGACAAACACAAAGCAAGTGAGCAACAGTGAATCATCGCTGCGCGCGGCTCCTATTCGTCGGCTACGGGTGAGTCAGAGCGTGTTTAGCGACCAAAAACGCTACCTTATATGGTCTTGACCGCAACTCCGATCTTCATCTGACACGCCCCTAATGAGAAGCAATACCCAAATTTCAAGCCTTGCTAGTGTGTCCGCCTGGCTCATTAGAACACTGGATATATCTACGTGCGGCGAGGACCGAGTTCGATCCTGACCTCCTGCATTTCTTTTTGTGTTTTTTCTTTGTGGATTTTTACGTTGCAAACGAGATTGCTTTGATTTTTGGCATTTTTTCTAATTTTATCATTAATAAAACACAAATATGTCGAAGATAAACAATAACCAGCAAAAGCCGTCTGATTCAAGTGAGAAAGAATTAAGTGATTGCACAAACATTTTGTCTAAGTCGGGAGTTATCCCTGAGACTGAAAATTTAAATTCACGCAAGAGGAAAAAAAATGACGACTACAACGGTCTTGTGGAATTGCTTAAATTGCACACAGATAGAACAGACAGCAAGCTCGAGTCGTTACAAGCATCACTATCGGAAATTATAGGCCAAAATGCCGAAATTAAAAAAACTATTAGTTTTATTTCGGAAAAATACGATGAAATGTTATTAAAAATGGAAACACTGGAAGCGGAACGAAAAGAAGATCGTACCTATATAAACCAGCTTGAGGATAGAGTGGAAAATCTGGAGCGAATGGCAAATCAATCTAAAATTGAAATTAGAAATATACCTAAAGCACAAGGAGAATCTAAAGACGATCTCTGCAAAATTGTTACCGAAACGGCGGCTGTTCTTGAAATCTCACTGCAGAAACTGGATATAAAAGACGCTTTCCGTGTAAATAAAAAAGAGGGAATGTCGTCGATTGTGGTGGATTTCGCTAGATCCAAGACTAAAGACGAAATAGTTAGATGCATCAGGCAATTCAATAAGAGAAACAAGGAAAATAAACTCAACACAACCCATATTAAAATACCTGGCCCGGCAAAACCGATATATATCGTAGAAAGTTTGACAATAAAAGGTCAGCGCTTATTTTATTTGGCCCGAAATTTTGCCAAAGACAACGCCTACAAGTTCTGCTGGACTTCATACGGAAAAGTCTTTCTAAAGAAAGGTGAAGGTGACAAACAGATTCTCATCAAGGATGAAGCTGACATCAATAACCTATGCAAATGACTAACCGACTATTATTGCTGTTATATAGAAACTATTATCGTTTGTTACATTTTGCTTATTTGTTCTCCGCTTATTGCAACCAATCATAAAATCATACACTTACACAACCTCCACGTACATAATATACAGCACAACATACATACTTCACCCACACAAATCAATCTACACCAAATATGCTTCTTAAGAGTTGTGTTTGTAGAACTCCGTTCATACAAACTGATAATCCCGACACAACTAGTACTTGGCTTTTCTGGTCGTTTTTGTACGTTTATAACATGTATTTGTGACATAATCCCCTATATTGATTTCAATGGCTAATAATGTTTTAACAGATGTTGACTCTGTCTCTATGGCTGATAGTTACAGTTGCGATATCGAAACGTGTAACAAAATTATAGAGAGCTCCATGAGTTCTCTAAAAGTTATATCTCAAAATATACGCAGTATTTACAAAAATTTTGACAGTTTTCAAGCACAATTATGCAGGTTATCTTTTGAAGTAGATATCATTATCCTGACTGAATGCTGGATAAATGATCATAAGCCTATTCCCATTCTCGAAAATTATGAACTATACTACTCTAAAACACGTCTGAACCAAAATGGTGGTATTGTTATTTACATAAAGAAACACATTAAATGTACAGTCGAAGAGCCTGAGTCAGTAGGCGCAGAATTTCTACTCATAAAAATTCATCCAGACATAAATATATTAGCTGTTTACAGGTCTCCGTCCATATACTGCACTAACAGCTTCCTGACCTCACTAGAGAATATTATACGACCAATAAAAACCAAAAAAGTTGTTATTGCCGGGGACATTAACATTGACATAAAGTCAAACAATACAGACAGAAACAGTGCATCTTATCTAAACTTGACTGCGGAACTAGGACTATTACCAGCACACATATATCCAACGAGGCTACATAACTGTTTGGATCACGTCATGCTAAATACATGCCACTCTGCCTCAGTTTTTGTATTAAATTCTGCAGTAACTGACCACGACTCTGTATTAATGTGTATATACTGCACTAATCAGCAAAACAAAACTACTAACTTCTACACTAGCATAGACTATGAGGCTGCCATTACTCATCTAGAAACCATAGATTACACATTTATTAATAATGGTATGGATGCTAATGAAGTTGCGTCGCTTTTCATTGAGAAAGTATCTGAAACGTTGAAACAGCATTCAAAGGTACTCACTAGACCTGGTCGGAAAAAACTTCTTAAACCCTGGCTTACACCTGGAATGCTGCGTTGCATCCACCATAGAGACAAACTTCACAAAAAGTCTTCTAAAGAGCTACAAAATCAAATTCTGCAAACGACATACAAAAGATATCGCAATTTCTGCAACTCATTGCTCAAAAAATTAAAACGAAGCTATGAAAAGTCTTTGCTACAAAACGCCAAAAACAACAAAGAAAAATGGAATGCTATTAAAACTATAACTGACACAAAAAAGCAAAAATCCTGTGCTGATAAACTAATACCCATAACTAAAAGTGGATCACAGGCAGTCGACGAAGTAAATCACTATTTCGCAAATATAGGTAAACAACTTGCAGATGACATAACACAAACCACGACAACTAATAATTTTAGTATACCCTCCTCCCTGAACTCTATCGTTTTACTCCCCCCAGATGAGGCCGAAGTAGAATCAATAATAATGAACCTAGAAAGTGACTGTGCCGTTGGGTGGGACTTGATTCCAGCAAAATTTCTCAAATTGGCGAAACATGTCATGGTTCCCCAACTAACAAAAATTATTGAGATCTGTTTTACTCAAGGTGTCTTCCCAAAGGTTCTAAAAAAATCCCTTATTACTCCTGTCCACAAGAGTGGGGTGAAGGACAACGTCCGGAACTATCGTCCAATTTCTGTTCTCACAACGATGTCGAAAGTTCTGGAAAAGGTGACTTATAAACTTCTTAGAACGCAACAATATACTATCAGACGCCCAATATGGTTTTAGGGCGGGAAAGAGAACTGAAGATGCAGTTAGTCAATTGGTGGACCATGTCACGCGTAAACTTGATGCAAAACAAAAATGTGTAGGTATTTTTCTAGACTTAGCCAAAGCTTTCGACACCGTTTCTATTCCCGCTCTTGTGGACAAATTGGAGAGGGTTGGTATTCGCGGAAATGCCTTGAATATATTCAAAGACTTTCTCTATGACCGCACTCAGAAAGTCAAAATAGATAAATATGTGAGCTCTGAGGCCACCGTAACCTACGGCGTTCCACAGGGCAGTATACTTGGCCCCAGTCTTTTCCTCGTATATATAAATGACCTGTGCCAGCAAACTCTTACGAATGGTAAAATTTTCACATACGCTGATGACACAGCTTTAATATTTCATGGGGATACATGGGAAGAGGTTCAACAGCTCGCCGAATCAGGATTACACAAAGTTGGTCACTGGCTAAGAGCTAACATTCTAACTCTGAACATAACAAAAACCACTTACCTACAATTCCATTTTTCCAAAATCAAACCATCACAAACACACATTAAACTGCATACATGCAATTCACCTCATATAGATAGAGACTGCTCGTGCTTGACTTTACATAAAGTTACTCATGTCAAATACCTAGGTGTATTAGTGGATGAAAAACTCAGCTGGCGACAACATATTGATCTCACTTCTACACGAATTCGGAAACTAATATGGGCATTTAAAAAGCTGAGACATGTCGCGGACTTTGAATCCTTGCGCCGCGGTTACAATGCACTAGCGGAATCAGTGCTGAGCTATTGTATTGAGGTATGGGGCGGTGCATGTAAAACTTTCATTATACAACTAGAAAGAGCTCAAAGATCTTTGCTTAAAGTCATGACTTTCAAACCCTATTTATTCCCTACAGTGACATTATATGAGATGTGTAAAGTACTCACTGTACGGCAAACCTACATTCTGCAGGTTGTAGTCAAGCAGCACAGTATCACACCTTTTAGTGATAAGCATAAAAATAAACGCACCAAACCTGACATCTGTTTACCTCTTCTATGCCATACAGTGTCTGCTAGGCGACAACGTGTCCACCAGGCCATCTATTTATATAATAAGTTAAACAGGAAGCTTAATATTAATCCCCTCACAATTCACGAAACAAAACAAACACTAAAAACTTGGTTGCTAACACAAAATTACGATAAAACCGAAACTCTATTGCAGCGGGCGTAAAGCATATTATGGTTAACCCCTACAAAATGACACATCAAAATCCTTATCCTGTCACACATCCACACACCCCCTCACATATCCCCACACACATCCCCCCACACATCTCCACACACACACCCTCACACTACTCATACACGTACAGTCACACACCCACACGTTTATTTTCCAAGTTTTTCGAATAAGTAAGTTCTACATTTCAACAACATTTTTGTATTTTCTGTAATTGTGTAATTTTGCTAGGTTGCTTGTATTGTATATTATAACTATATCTCTATGCTTGTGGCTTACATTTTATTCTGTTATTTAATTAATTTCTGTATTTGAATTAACACTTGTAAATTTAATTTTTTTTTTTTTTTCTTTAATTTTATTAATTAATAGTATGCATATAGATCATTTGTAGTGAATCAACAATTTGAATCATAATAATTTGTACCTAATTAACTAATTATTTAAATTTTTAACTGTTGTCATTTTTGTCATCAGCTAATGATTCTAATTTTAATTCTTATTCTAATTGTAAGTAATCATTTTTAATCATTCGACACGTTTATATTTTTTTTTTATCAACAAAAATTTAATCACTTAATTATTGCATATTACGCACCATGTTAATAGGAAGAAGAAACTGACTCCTGAAATACAGATATTTAATATCTAGCTCTGGAGTCAGGGCTTCACAAATATTGTTTAGAAAATGTTTTGCAAATAAAGAATTTATTATTATTATTAATGTATATAGTTAATTTAACCTAATAAATGGAGTATTAAGTAAAAATTACAATTAATCTATAATAGTAAAAAAATATGAGAGAACCAAGGTTACCGACGTAGCCCGAAGAATTGCCAAACTTAAGTGGCAGTGGGCTGGGCACATTGCTCGCAGAACGGATGGCCGACGGGGCCGTAAAGTTCTGGAGAGGCGACCGCGAACCGGAAGACGTGGCGTTGGAACGCCTCCCACTAGGTGGACCGATGACCTGGTGAAAGTCGCGGGGATCCGCTGGATGCGAGTCGCAGGGGACCGGTCAATGTGGCGACACTTGGGGGAGGCCTATGTCCAGCAGTGGACGTCTTTCGGCTGAAATGATGATGAAAAAAATATGTACAAATAAAACAAGTTACAAAGCGTCAAAAAATTCGTCCACATCGCTGTCAACTGGAAAAGTGACCAGAAGGCTGACAGCACTGCCACGTTGGATGGAAATGCTGATTCTTTGGTCAAAAAATAGGCCCGCCCTCTGGTCACGTGAAGAGTCGACCAACCGCTTAGCGATTTCCCGAAACATTTCATTCATGGGCACTCGGACCCCATAGCCCTAGTGTTTCAACCCCAAACGCCTGAATAATAAAATAGCATAACTACCAATTAAATTATTGTATTTGCGCCGTTTGAGGTTTTCAGCACCTGCAGCAGCAGCCCCAGCGCAGCCAACTGTGCTAAGAAGATGGGATGGCGCAAGGGTATCGACGCAAGTTGCGTCCCACACCAAAGGCCTACCTAATTTCCATGGCATTATGGTCATACCATCTGGTCTCTTCCCATCGACGCGTGCCAAGCCAGTGGGTTCTAAAACAGCTGGCGCCCCGGCGGTGGCAAGAGCACGACGGATGAAATCATTAATGCTAGCGTGCCGCGCAATCCTACCTGCACTCTTACTGCAAAAAGGCCATGGTGTCCATGTCAGTCGACTACTTCACCACATTGACATTGAGCCCCACAAGAACGCCCAATCGCCAACATGTAACGAGCCGGAAGGTTGTGACACCTAACATAGTACCTATATTAGGTGACGGTAGGGCCTGAAGTCAGAGGCCCGACTCCCTCTCACCCACAGCCGTTATTCCGTACCAACCTGTAGAGCGGCTCATCCCACTGTCTCTAGGAAAACGAGTTCTCGGCCCGATCTGTATCCGGGCAAGCCACTTTCCAGGCGTCCTCTGCGTCGGTCAAGCACGGCACTTCCGAGTCAACCAGGGAGAGAGTTAAAATTACTACACTAGAAATTTTGGACGTCGAGACCACCAAAACGAATTGGTAGGGTGGCTTGCAGCCACGCTCGGTCGTCCAGGGCCACATTAAGAATGGATGTTAATGTGTTGCGAATAATAAACTGTTGAATAAATGGTGTTGATATTTTGATTGTTGATGTTTTGGTTTTTGAAGTTCAGTATCCCACCCATTAGAATAATTAAAACTTTTCACTGATCTGCAAATTGCAGGCCTTGAATGTACTAGCGTCTATATGACCAACGCCAAAACGTAGTACTAGTGAGAACAAAAAACCCCATTATTTTAAAGTAGAATTGTGTAATAGAACAGGTAGAACAAAAGGGAATTTTTGGTCCCACTAGTTCTACGATTTTGTACCATCTGGAGGAAGAGCCTAAGACCCCATTTCGAGAGAGATGTGTGAATTCGAAGAATCTGAATTAAAGGATGGCGAATAGCTAAGTCTTATCATATTGTCTTTCTCTTTTCATATCATTCCTGACACAAACCGTCCATCTTTTCTTTGACCTTTCTCTCCCTCTCCATCCAATCGTAGGACTAGTGGGAAACCGTAGAACGGTTTAGTAGAACTAGTGGGAACGAACCATTAAGATGACATAGAATCGGTCAGAAGTGATGGTACTGACCGGCTCGATGTGAAGTTCCGGAATAATAGGTATCTAAAGAAACATGACAGCAAAAAAAATAGAATCAATACAGTCGTTTCCTTACTTGAAATATCAGTTTAAAAAACACGACAAAACAAAAATGTTTGTCGAGCACAACATTACAAATAATTTTAGTTACGTGGTAGAGCGAAATAATAATTGAACGCTCCCCAGGCAGTCATCTGTTTTGCGACTGTCAATGTCAAAATAAGTGTTGTCATCGGCTTGTCACAATAGATTATTTTTCAAGAATTCTTTTGGAGCAAGTTTAAGTTTTATTTACGCAAAAAAATGCGTTTGTTAACATTTAGTTTTCTGAAAACCTGTAAATACAAGAAGGTATGCATCGGGCTTCCTCGCGGGATTACCGGCATCGCAGAGACAGAAAAAGATAGGATAGGGTTCCGTAGGTCTTTTTTTAATTATAACACTAAATTTTTCCTAAACTGTTTATATAACTAATCTAAGTAGATTTCTGCAAAATTCCTTCGTTAATACCTCGATACCTCGTATAAAAAACCAAATTTCTAGCTCAAAAGGGTTTGGGCTAGGTGACTTTAAGAATTTGGGACCCAAACTGAAATCTCAAAGCAGATATAGGTAGGTAATTAGTTTGTGTGGCTTCAATAATTCAAATCAGATTTGGTTCTGGCACAGGTGACCCAAGTATGGTGGAGATCAGCCCGACATGGAAGGAGGAAGACTCGCCTCAGCTGCGCAGCGCCGTGGTGCGGGACATGCAAGTGTACCCCAACTTCATCACGGAGCGCGAGGAGAGCTCCTTGCTTCTGGAGCTGGAGCCCGTGCTGCGCCGCATGAGATACGAGTTCGACCACTGGGATAATGTTAGTAACTAGAGTCAAGCTTTCATTACTAATTAGAGTCAAGCATCGCACGCAAAATACGCGCATTGGACGTGGAGTTGCGGACACCAGCCCGTTATACAATACAAGCTTCCACAAGTGGTTGTACTTAAATTTATTACTTATTCACATTGTTTATCTCTTTCAGGCACACTTTTAATAAGATGACTTTATAAATAAAACAATTGGACATTTTGTTTAGTTAGGGTTTAATTATTAAGAAAAAAAATATTTTATGAAAATATGATATGGCTTTTGAGGAATATGGGGTTTAGTTTACTAACCACCGTGGCGGTTTTCGCAACACACTGTCAACAATGGCTTTAAAAAAGTTCAGTGCATCGTCGATAGATGACGTGGAAATACTTTTAAACAACCGAGAATAAGTGGTTAGAAAACTAACCACCAAACCTGAAAAAGTTATTATATAGTTAAAACTTTATGTAAATTCATAATTGTCTGCAGAATGAGGAGATGTATGCTCAGTTGGCTTATCCTGGACTGTTATTCTCTCTTCTTCTTGCTGACAGTCTATATTTCTGCACAGTGTGAACTCTTTCAAACTGGTCTCATAAAAACCCTTTGATCCAATTATTTTAATTGTAGCCAACAAGGGTCACTGTGTGCCAAACCCACTTCACAGTTACCCTTGTTGTGCTATGGAGTATGATGAGACCTAACTCTTTCTCATTTGATCTACAAGATGCAGGTGCAACTTAGTTTGGGGGCCACCATTCAACTAGATTGTTAAATAGCCACAGATTGAATAGATATAGTTTAGCAGGTTAATTGTTAAATAGCCACAGATTGAATAGTTATAGTTTAGCAGGTTAATTGTTAAATAGCCACAGATTGAATAGATATAGTTTAGCAGGTTAATTGTTAAATAGCCACAGATTGAATAGTTATTGTTTAGCAGGTTAATTGTTAAATAGCCACAGATTGAATAGTTATAGTTTAGCAGGTTATTTCAGTAACAATAAAAAATGATCTATTCATGAATATTATAAAATATGAAGTCTGTCTCGCTATAAAGTCTATCTCGCTTGCAGGCAATCCAAGGCTTCCGCGAGACGGAGCGCAGGCAGTGGTCTGCAGAGAACGCGGCGGTGCTGAGCCGCGTGCGCGCGCTCGCCTTCAGCACGCGCGCGCAGGACGCGCTGCCGCACGTGCACGTGCTGGACCTCGCCGCCGCCGGACACATCAAGCCGCATGTGGACGCCGTCAGGGTTAGTCACAGCACTGCCATCTCTCCGTGCAACTTGCGAATCATTTTGCCGCTCAGTCTTTTGCTTCTTTTGTATTGATGATACGTTTTATTAAATTACATGGGCCCTTATGACTTCACTTTAATCGGCGACTTTTCTAAAGCGTAGGCTCACCACCAGCTAGCGAGCGAGCGAGCGACGCGGGCGGGCATCGTTTAACATCTTTTCATACTTTGGTTCACACCGCAAACTCCCGAGCTAAGCTCCGTCAGCGATACATACGATGCGAACGAAATATCCGACGATGCCAGCGATGAAATTCGTTGACGTCGCCCGTCTCGGCCGGTGCGCGACAGAACGCTCCGCTAGCTCTCCCGCCCGGCGCCCGCGGTATTGCTATTGTAGTAGTAGAGGATCCGAGCTAGGAACAACCTTCACTGATCTGTTTAATAAAGTAACATTATTTTTAACCGACTTTCTTCAAAAAGGAGGAGGTTCTCAATTCGGTTGTATGTTTTTTTTTTGTGTTTGTTACCTCATAACTCCGTCATTTCGAAACCGCAATGTCATTTTTAAAGACCTATCTACAACAACCCGCACGTATAGGTTTGATGATTTTTTATTTTATTTCATTTCCATGTTCTAATCCAAAAAGTATCCGTGTATCGTGTTGGCGGGTTTACACATTTGCCGCCAGTAGGCTTTACAAATTTTGCCGCTCCAACTGACCTCTATATCGATTACACAGGTATGCATGGGTAAAATTGTCTGAAATCAAATAATGGTTTTTTTATAGATTGCGAGGAAAAAACTAAAATAATTAAATAATTCCATCACGTAAGGTTTTTTAGAAACCTTAATAAATGCTACCCTAGTACAAATATATTATAATCACAATTCTTATTTTTAACCGACTTTTTTCAAAAAGGAGGAGGTTCTCAATTCGGTTGTATTTTTTGAAGTTATACTTCTTATGGCGCGTTAGGGAAAAATGATGAGAGTAATTTTTTACGATGCGCGCGCACACCGACACCTAAATTTAACAGCATGAAGTTAGCTAGTCAACATACACCCTGAAGTTAGCTTAGTGTCAGATATTGACAAGCCTAGGTTTTTTATTTTTAATCTACTGCTGGCTGAGATACGGCGACAGATATTTTTTTTAAAAAGAAGTATAACTTCTAACGCGTGTACATAAGTACACACACACACTTTTTTTCGTGTTTGTTACCTCATAATAATATGAAAATTTCGTAAAATAATTAGATTATATTATATTTATGAAATTTCATCAAAATCGCTTCAGTAATCCAGATTGGGACAAAATTGTCACACGGGTAATACGGGTATTTTACTTTTACTTTTAAAATAACCTGTCCTATCGGATAAGTTATAAAAGGGGATGTCTGTTGGAGGCAATAACAATACTTTGCCCCCTTGCTCGCCCCCTCCATCCGCATTAAGCTCGACATATCTTCGCGTAGTCTATATCGTTTCCATCGCCTCGCTCGCTCGCTGGCGGTGTGGCCAGCACTTTAAGTTCTTTAAAGTGCTGGTAAGACACATTTGTGACAGTCCTGCAAGTGGGCGGGCGATTGTCTTGTCGAGAGCGTACCAATATATTATGGGTTATGCGAGAAGAAGTAGCAAACTAAGCAGGTTTATCCGGGTTCATTTAGTATTACCAACTAACCCAAGCTTATTGCCGGGTGCCGAGGTGCCGCTCGGTAGACAGGTACATTGGGTACATGTGCTAACGAGTTGTTCTGTGCAGTTCTGCGGCGACGTGATCGCGGGCCTGTGCCTGGTGTCGAGCGCGGTGATGCAGCTGGTGCACTGCCAGCACAAGCACATGAGCGTCAACGCGCTGCTGCAGCGTCGCGCGGTCTACATCATGAAGTAAGTAGTCAGTTGACTTTACATATTAAACTATCATTGAATTAACAAGCATTCGAAATCAAGTCATTTATTCAAACTAGGTTGAAAATCAGCACTTTTTGAACGGCAAAGTTAGATAAGACATACCCAGACAGCCTTCAAAAGGCTCGCCTCTCGCCACTTCGTATTGTTCGTAGAAGAAAAAGTGTCAACTCGTACAGTCACAGTTAGTTAGTCGGCACCTCACAATTCACATCATGTTCGCGTTCTAGAGGCGTAGCTCGCTACGACTTCACGCACGCCGTGCTGGGCGGCGCGCACAGCGTGTGGCGCGGCGCCGGCCTGCCGCGCCAGCGCCGCGTCGCGCTCATCTGTCGCACGCGCCCGCGCCCGCATGACGCGCCCGCCGGCGACCAGCCCGCCGAGTGACGCAATGCGTACGGACTAGAAAGCAGTGCGGTCATATTACGAGAAAATGAGTTGGTATTTCACTTGAGAGTATCAAAACGCTCTCTGTTCAGTCTATAGATCATATTATTAATATATAAGTAGTGTACTTATTAATTAATAATATGATCTATCAGCCGTAAGTTTGACGGCACTGCTTTCTTTCGAAACTACAAGACAGAAACGTCTGCGCGGCGACTTTCACGTCGCAAGTTAGCACTCCATGCAATGACAACTTCGTGCTCTCAATGAGCATGCTGCGACATACAATGGCGAGCGTTTTGAAACATTTTGTATTTCAGATTCAATCTTCTGTATACAGGGTGTTTGGCGCATGGACCGACACAATTTTTCCAGGGATTTGGGAGGTCATTAGCTAGGTTCTACCCATACACCCTTTGTCCCAAATGTCACGGTTGATTACATATGATTTTTTTTTTATGAAAAAAAATGCACAAAGTTTTTCCTTTAATTCGAAATAACTTTTTTGTTTGATTTTTTCATGTCTGTTGTTTCTTTTTTAACCTAGCTAATGACCTCCCAAATCCCTGGAAAAATTGTGTCGGTCCATGCGCCAAACACCCTGTATACTCTACTGAGCAGTTACGCAAGATATGTTATTAGACGACGAATATTTATTGTTTGCAAGTAATTATTATATTAGTTACGTGCGACTCTTGCCTAATCTATTGTGATATTGTAAGTCGATTTTAAAGTATTTATCCACGACTTTAGTATTGCAATGTTGTTATAATAAAGTATTATTGTTGCACACTTACTGGTTTATATCAACCCCTTAAGATACTAGAGATGGGTCGACTAAGACTATAGCGGACTATTATATACATATATAGTCTGTTGCAAAAAGCCGGAATAGTCGGCCAAGCCGGTCATTGCTTTCGGTAAAGTTCGGGTGGCATCAACAATGTCTTTGGCTCTTCGTGTGCAGCTGAATCGCTCGCATTGAGTACATGAAGGGGCTCCCTCAGCGGGAGCATTCGCCCGTAATGTAATAGTTCAGTTTAAGCATTATTTTCATTTGATTAATATTATGAAAGCTTACAGCTTATACATTCGAGTAGTCTGAAGTAATTTGTAGAAGAAGTCCAAATGCAAGTCTCCATATGTTTATTCCAAGCCTCTCTGTCCCACTCCTGGGCAAAGGCCTCCCTCTACTTCTCTCGAACCCGCGCGTCCTTCCGTCCTGACGGAACCTGTTCAGTTCGTTCTGCCATTTCCTTCGTGGCCTGCCGCGGCCCCGCCACACTGTGTCACCAGTTTCCTGCTAATTTGGCCCACAGTTTGTCCGGCATGCGGCAGACATGTACTGACCAGTCCCATTTGAGTTGGGCAGCTTTTTCAGCCACAGTATAGAATTTTCATGGTTTTGACATTCTTAAACTCAGAGGAGATCCTAAAAATAAACCCAACTTTAGAAGCCTTGTTGACTATATTGTCAATGAGCGCATAAAAGAAGCTTGGAATCAAAAATTATCTACCCCAAGATCCTTGATGACATTGACTCTGGCAATTGAGGTATTCGATCATTTGTAATAATACCAAAAATTGTACGATCTGCAGCTCAGTGCGCTAACATTTTGTGCAGTACAAAATGTTTGATGTGCATGTGGATTGAGTGATCCTTTCTTCAATCTTTACGAAAATTGAGGAAGATTTAGCAGAATATAGTTAAAACATTATGGCCAAGGTAAAAAAATTGTTAAACCTGAGATAAAAATGATATAGTCAAGAAAGTGGGTCACTCAAACCGCGCGCTTTGAGAAAACGTCGTAATGAATATCTTAGAATATATAGCCTTTACACTTCTTATTTCAATATTGAAAATATGTTAAGAATAGTTAGAAACTATTAACAATTTGAGAAATCACTGGCACGTCCCGTTCCAAATTTATTACGGTTAATTTGGATCACTCATTCCGCACACGGGCCGTATGAGTGCTCTTGAAAATCATTACTATAATTATACTGAACAAATACGTATTATTTTTGTTGTGTAGTATGACTAAACTTGAGATTGAATTTGTTAATGAATGAGTGTACCAAAATTTACAAGCTGAAGGAAGAAATGAACCTTTATTATATATACAATATGCCGTCTGAGTGTTCCATACTTCGACCTCTATTTACTTATATATACTTCGTAGGCAGACTACGATTGTGTCCAAAATTGTTAATTGTTTTTTACTATAACTTGATATATCTTATATTTTTTTATCTGTTATTATTCATTAGACAACTGATTTTTAACTAAATAAAGAAAAATATCGTGTAGGGTAACCATATTTAAATAACACAATAAAATACTTTACTTTCACAAAATTTATTAAGAGAAAACTCAATCATCAGTGAACATATAAAGGTTTTTTTACTTGTATAAAAACTGGTTCACCATCATCGTAACACACCATTTGGTCGTTAAAATAAGCATGTGCCTTATAGTGCCCGAGGCCATTACCCATTGCAGGCAGGTATTCGATACCCCCTAAAAAAAAGATCGTGTTCAATAGTACAAATAAATTAATGTACCTATTGCTTGCTCATTTCATGCAACTTCGTATTTAAATAGATTAAGTATTTCAACTTGTACGTTTTTAATATATAAAACTTTCACTCAAATTTTGAATTCCCCATTTTGTACGTGGATAAAACGCTATTCATGAAATGCCAAAAAAAGAAACATTCTTTTAGTCTATGGTCGATCGCCATGGTTAGATGCGCGCGCATAGGAAAACTGATTAATTTTTCCCGCCATTGCGAAACTTTTTTCACAACTCACTATTGAAATTATAGTTATTTATTAATTAAAATGTCTACAAGTACTAGTTATGAAGAAAATGATTTATGTTGTACACCGCCCGTTATAAGATGTGAAGCCCTTAACGTTATGGAAAGTTTACTACCTGAAAAATCCAAGGACAAATATGTATTTGTTGTTATCTAAAGAGACTATCCGATGGATTTAGAAGCAAGAAATCAAATGTTTTATCGTCTATAGATAACCAATATCTGGCTACTAAGGTTAGTTAAATTAATTTGAAATATCTATGCGACTTCAGCCTGTGTTGTGTGTTGTTGTTTCTTTTTTCAGGTTGCTTTAATATTTGGTGTAACTGGTGCATTTAAGATAAAAAACTAATAACAAATCGAACTGTAAAATACAGAGAACCATGGCGATCAAAAACAGTTAATTATAATTTTACTAACTGCACATTTACTAATTGTTTCTCTAAATAAACTTTTTATCTATTAGATAAAATGATTTTTTATTTTCTTACACATTACATTTATTATTTTCTTCACAAGTGTGTTGAAAAACGTCGTATGATACACGTGTGTATTGATGATTACCGTCCTCGGCTCTCTTAAGACCCTCACCTAACGGCTCGGGTCTCAATGGCGCCTCAGCGGTAATCACCAACATTACACACTTGTACCATAATGTACCTACTATAAATGCACTTTTAAAAACTGGTCGACCCTGTGTTTCGAAATTTTAGTTTTAAATACATATTAATGTTTTTAAAGTTTTAAAATTACTTTCGGCAGCTGAAGATGATGGAGATTTATTTTGAGATTTGAAAAATGTACATAACAAGTTGGACCAAAGCGGTAATTTAAATAACAACCTTTTCCACGTAGAAATAAATGGCGGATAGTAAAATTTATTTAGATTGTCCACAATAATATTAATTTTGTTCGATTGAACTAAACTATCAAACCACAAAGCAAATTCAGTGTTTTCCAGTTTATCAAGCTCGTCTCTATTTTGCTATTCCAATTTTTTTTCTTCGATGTCATCTGTAATTATAATGAAGTCAGCAGTATCATTCAATAACTTATCAAGCCTTTTTTTAGCCCCATTTATACCGAATTGACCCCATTTATTTTCTGACCTAGACAACTTTTTAAGATATTATCATGAATAATTTGTTTGGCTTTGTCGTACTCCTCGCATTTTTGCAATAGTAGAATACAATTTATATAAAAATATTTTACATGAGAGTCAACATTATTTTATAACATGATTAATTATGAACTGTTTTTGTAAAATGGCTAGAGTATCAAGTCTTATAAAAGTACTAGCTGACCCGCGCAACTTCGTTTGCGTCACATAACGCAACTAAATAATATTTCGACTACCCTACCCTACCTACCCTACCTACTCTACCTACCCTACCTACCCTACCTACCCTACTTACCCTACCTACCCTACCTACCCTTTATTATATTAAGTATATTTAGAGATTTTCAAAAAAATCTGAGTTACTCCCTAGTCGCGCCTAAAGAAGTTTTACTTCAAAAACTTTGACTTTGACTTTATTTGCCTGAAATATGGTGTTTTACAGATTTTATAACACAAACATAGTTCTTTCGCCTACTAAAAACGGCATGCAAATAATGCGAGGAAATGAATTAAAATTTTCAAAATCAATGATGCACACAAACAACAATATTTTTTCTCGCGTTGATGAGTTCATTTGTTTTTTTTTCAATAAACTGCTTTCTATTTGCAAGCCAATTCGATATTTAAATAAAACCTTTGATAAGTTGGCTCCTTGGTTGCCATGCTTTTGAGTATAAGATCGTTCCATTTTTAAATATAACATCTGTTAGAATCATTTGGAGTTAACAGATTATTGTGACTGTCAAATAATAACAGACAAATAATTAGCAATAAATTAAAATTGCGACTATAATTTGAGATTTAAACTATCCTATCTCTCAAGTTGGATCGAACTGCACATGGTGTGCGAATTTTATTATAATCGGTTAAGTGGTTTAGGAGTCCATTGAGGACAAACATTGTGACACGAGATTTATATATATTAAGATAAGATGAGGGAGACTACGTTTCGGATACGATCCCTCAGAGAGACTCCAAGCATAGCCAGTTGTTCTATAGCTAAAAATAAGAATTGAGGGCAGTTGATGGAAGCAGTCTCACAAAATAAAAAATCATATCTACACTACTCAGTCTTTTCCTTTAGGAATGAACGAATCATGATATTTCCTAAAGTATGACCCTTAAAAGAGCAGAAGATATATCAAGTTATAGTAAAAAACAATTAACAATTTTGGATACAATCGTAGTCTGCCTACGAAGTTTAAAATAAGTAAATAGAGGTCGAAGTATGGAACACTCAGACGGCATATTGTAGGAAAAAATAAAGGTTCATTTCTTCCTTCAGCTTGTAAATTTTGGTACACTCATTCTTTAACAAATTCAATCTTAAGTTTAGTCATATTACACAACAAAAATAATACGTATTTGTTCAGTATAATTATAGTAATGATTTTCAAGAGCACTCATACGGCCCGTGTGCGGAATGAGTGATCCAAATTAACCGTAATAAATTTGGATCGGGACGTGCCAGTGATTTCTCAAATTGTTAATAGTTTCTAACTATTCTTAACCCTTATTAAAACGCTGGGAACTATACTTCTCACATCTCAGATTGAAGTAAATCGTGTTTTATTTTTATATGCTTCTTCTTCGTAGCGTATCGATGGCAAAAAGTCTAAATAGTATGTTTAGCCCAAAACTCAGCCACGCGAACCCCGCGCACTGATGCAGTAAATAAATCATCAAGAGTGCAGGTCATAGTTTATATGTTAAACCTAATGCAATGAAATATTTATCTACGCAATTTTAACATTTCAGAGAACCTTTTTTAATAGCATCACTTTTCAGAGAATTATTACATGTCATGGTAAACGCCGAAAACGACCGTTATTTTTTAGTTTTTGCAGTAGTGCTGAAAAAAAATTAGATAGCAGATTTGAGTTTTAGCTATTTTTAATAATTTAATAATAATATCTTGGGACAACCAACACACCGCCATCTGATCCCAAACTAGGCAGAGCCTGTACTATGGCAACCAGACAATTGATAAACATACTTATATATTTCTAAATACATACATATTATAGATAAATTATACACCCAGATACAGAACAAATAATCGTACTCATCGCACAAAGATTTGTCCTGTGTGGCAATCGAACCCACGACCTCCGTCCTAGCAGTCAGGGTCACTAACCACTAGACCAACAGGCCAATCTGAGCTATGTAAACTAGACCATAATATTACGGTTGCGGGAAACGTCAAATATGCCCAGAATCTTTCGTTTATACCTTGGTAGAGTTGATTGAAATTGAGTCTAAGTGGGAAGATATCGCCCCAGTGTTCGTCACTGCACACAAGATTCGGAAATTCTAGATATAAAATCTGTGTGTCTAAAAAAAACTTGGCATATGCGACTTATTAGTTATTATTCGTTATTTCATGATCAGATAATTAGACAACTTGTTTCAATTCATCAGAATTTATTGTTTTTATTTTGTTAAAATATTGATGTCATACTGGGACTGGGACACTGGGAACTAAAGTTCCCACCTTTCCAACTTTTTTACAAGAGAGAACAGACGACGGGATATATACTTCCAGTTCACGTTCAGTCCACTAACCCCTCTTTTGTGTTTATTTTTGAAATCTACGACCCAAAATTACCCAGGAACGTATCTTACTTTTTTGTTAACTCCTCCACAGGCTCGCGATTGAATAAGGGTTAACATAATATTTTCAATATTGAAATAAGAAGTGTAAAGGCTATATATTCTGAGATATACATTATGACGTTTTCTCAAAGCGCGCGGTTTGAGTGACCCACTTTCTTGACTATCATTTTATCTCAGGTTTAACAATTTTTTTACCTTGGCCATAACGTTTTAACTATATTCTGCTAAATCTTCTTTAATTTTTGTTAAGATTGAAGAAAGGATCACTCGACCACATGCACATTGTTTGCGCACTGAGCTGCAGATCTGTTTCTGCCGACAAAGTTGTGCGTTATTTTTGTTCGCGCACAGTCACAGTGCAGCACATTATTTTGTGAACGGACATGTTAGTACGAGAGCCTATGGCTAAAAATTTTTCCTCATGACCAATTCGTATTAAATCGATAGATTTGGTTATTATAAAGAATACTTTCGAATCTTAAATACATGAACAAATATTATTGTGAATAGGTTTAGTTGGTAAAAAGTTACCTATGTAGTATAGTCATGACTCACGGTTATCGCAATTCATATATAGTCTTGATGTTACTTTATATGCCAACACGTAGGTACAAGTATATACTTGGCAAGCTCAAAATATGTTCAGTAAACAGATGATTTCTGTAATTATTTGTGAACGAAATTGGCAAAATATATTTTGGGTTGGCAGGATTGTTGACTACCAGAGTTCAGGATTATTAAGTAAAAATTATGAACAATAAGGGTTATAATTTCATTTCAATTAATATATTTAAAGAGTCGATTAGTCAGTGCTTTTCATTGACTATAGTTGGTACATCAGGGTCACTTCAAATCTTTCAGTTCTGTATATCATAATATGTTGTCCCACTGATGCACAAAGGCCTCGCCTAATTCTTTCCAGGAACTGTTTTCTCGGTCGCATCACGAACCAGCCCATGTGGGATACATCTTGGTCGTCTCGCCACCGGTTTCTGGATCGTTAAGATTTTACACTCAAAAATAGTTTTCTGTTTGGTTTTTTTAGTCTAGGTCTCAAAAGTTATTAATAAAAACACACTAATGGAAATAAACATATATTTTTTCAATAATTAAATGAAAAAGAAAAGAAAACCATAAAAGTATACGTACTTCCTACTTACATAATAAAGTAATCTTATACGACTATTCCGAGTATGAACAAGTTGGATATAATTATATTTTCATTGATTATTTTTTTAAAACATGAAACAGGCATTTTTCATATGTGCCTAACCAAGTAGGTTAGGTACAGACGTCAGCACATCAAGCTACTACAATCTGTCAAATTCCTTTAATAGATTTTCAACTTTATCTCTGAAGCTTTAGGTTCAAGATTGGTTGGGAAAATCTGAGTTCCGGGTAGGATGACATGCTGGCGTACATCAGTCTCGTATATAGCAATATACATACCATTAATGTAACTATGGGTAGCACCCAGCAGAACATTCCCGGTTAGAAAGGGAGTTTATTGCCTTCAATAAAATAAGCTTAAGCTATATCTTAACGAAATAGTAGGTAACATAGAGTATGATTAGAAGTGAACATAATTAAGTGTTTATAAGAAATCCGTGTTTGATGTGTGTAGATTCATCTTTGCTAATATACTGTAAAGAGGTCAAGTTGGATGTATGGGCACTTCGGAACTACTGATCCGATTCCTGAAGTTCTTTCATTAATGAGAGACTGAAAACGATCCCGTGAGATCATTTCCGACAGCAACACGAGCGAGCCCTAGAGCGAGGAGCTCGTGGCTACATCATAACAGCCGCTCGGATCAATCTTTAGGTTAAGCCGCGCCTGCCTAGGTTGGTGTGTGGATGGGTAACCACCCATAACATACCGAGTTTCCTCCGTACCTCGGAAAGCACGTAAAACCGTTAGTCCCGGCTGTCATTTGTAGATCTTTAACAGTCGTTACAGAAAGTCAAAGGCCCGAAAGTTTGACAACCAGTCTTACCAAGGAGTATCGTATTACCCAGTGCTTGGTCAGATAGACAGTCGCTCCATGTAAAATATTGATATTCATCCGGTTAGACTTGAAACCGACTCCAACATAGGAAAAGGCAGCTGATGACGAACACGAGCGAAGCCGCGGGCAAAAGCTACGCTTTGTTGTTCAGTGTGTGTGGTGTGTGTGGTGTGTGTGGTGATCACTGCATGTGCTCGATGTCGGGCTTGTGCTCGTACTCGTCCTGCTCGCGGTACTGCAGCTCGTCCAGCTCCTCCACCTCCAGGTACTCTACCTCGCCCTCCATGTCCTCTCCCTCCTGCGAGTCGTTGCCTTCCTCCTGCAATACAAGCACAGAGTAATCAGCCCGGCCATGAAGGCGTTCGTCCGGGCACACAGGGCATACTCGGATCCTAGATATTTGACACCTATTGTTGATGCTTGTTTTACAGATAAGGAGGAACAATGTGTTAGATACATTTAAAAGGGTTGGTCGGATACTAACGGTATAATATCTAATGATAAGTCGTTAGTGTCCAACCTTAAACAAATTGTTCAAGATTGGCTAAAAAGAGAGTTTGTTATGCTTTAATTTAAATATAATAGCCGGCGTAAGTGCGCAACCCCTGGCCTTCACGCTTTCGTGCATTCGTAACAATTCGTTCTCTTTCGGCGCTTGCCGAAGCTGAAAGTTCGGTCAGAAATTAAAAATTATAGAAGTTGATCATCATTACAGCCGAAAGACGTCCACTGCTGGACACAGGCCTCCCTGAAAGGGGGGTTTTACCAATATCAAAACAGATAGAAGTTGATTAGTACAGAATAATTGTCTGCTTCTTAATTTGTACAAAAGATGAAAGCTCAAAAATCAACACAGATCTAGGTAAACCGAATTGATAAAAAAAACACTAAAAACGTCTAAAATAACTTTAATTTCGGAAGTCGGTTACTTTGTGTTTCATTGATTTTTGCTACTGGCTTCCGAAAGTAAAGTTATTTTGGACTATAGTGTTTTTTTTTTCTTGTCCTGGGTTCGATTCCCAGGTCAGGAAATACTCAGTAGTAGCCACGGAGTCTGGATCTGTGCCCGGTTGATGGCAATAGGCCCCCTATTACATGGGTTTTAAACATAACAGGTGAAAAGTGGGTGTAGGTACTATTAGGTACGCCTCTGCCACCCTTCGGGGATGACAGGCGTCGAATGTTTTAAAGAAGTAAAACTGAAAAAAAAAATCAGAATAGGTCAGGTCCACTAAAAACTGCATCACGAGTTTTTTAAGGTGTTTCTGGCCAGGGGGATTTAGTTCAGAGGGAGTGGCACAAATAAAGAGCGTCACCTGAGCAGTGCGCGCGTGCGGGCGCGGCGCGCGGTGCACGCGCGAGTGGCGCTTCAGGGCCGCCCCCGACCCGAACCTGCAACACCACGCAGCCATCTGTCACTCATACGCAGACAAACACTAAGTTATTTTATTTATTCAGGGACAATAAACAGTTACAATATGTGTTACAACATAGGAAAGATAGTACACAATATTAACAATATTTCAGTCCACTACATTATCCGCATATTGATAAAAGAAAATATTTATGATAATGAGTGCCACTACTTCGGTAATAAATAATTAAATCACATTAATAATAAATAACTATAGAAATATCAATTAATAATTATTAAATAATTAAATGAACGAAACATTTATATAAACGAATAATTATTATTTTGCATGATGTGTCATGCAAAATAAAAATTCCAATCAAATAAATAATGAAATCTAGGCTAGCTTACATTCTCCTTTTAATAACATTATTGGTTAAAAATTATTTTCATAACATTAGATTTAAATTTGGATTTTGAGCATACAAAAATATCAATATTAACAAAATTACAAATATAAGATTCTACCATTCGACGGATAGGGCAACGCAAACCAGAATTAGTTCGACAAGTATTGACAGCATAACATCCTAATAGACCAGGGTCGATAATTTTTAAAACCAAAAGAAATAATAGTAGGATGAAACCCATTAGAAAAGGAGGGGAATATTATAAAAATGAAAGGAAAAATAATTTACGGGCGATCTGAGGTCGGGAAGGGGATGGGGGTGAGTTTTTAAGGGTAAAAAACGGTTTTTCTCGATTTCCGGCAAAACTAAAAGTCCTATGGAAAAAAGTCAAATGGCAAAGTTGTAGGTAATAAAAAGATCTAAAACTTTTGTATTTACACTTTTTTCACATAACCTCAAAATTTATGTGAAAAATTCAAAAAACCAAGTTTTTGGTTTTTTATTTTTATCTTTTACAAAAATACTTTTTTTTTTCACGAAATTTGGTGAAAACTTACCTATTTATGTCCCAAATACGCTGTAATTTATTTGATTAGAAATATTAATTTTTTCACCTTATTTTGAATTAATATCGAAAAACTCACCCCCATCCCCTTCCCGACCTCAGATCACCCGTAAATTATTTTTCCTTTCATTTTTTATAATATTCTCCTCCTTATCTAATGGGTTTCATCCTACTATTTTTTTTTTTCACTTTTTATTATTTTTAAAGGCTTCTACCCTGGTCTATATTGTAAACCTACATTTACGAATAAATATGATTTGATTTGTTTTGATCAAACTTATTTCAGAGCTTAGCTTACAAAATGATGTTTTTAGGTAATAGCATCGGGGTGTACCATACATTCGTCCAATATTAGCGTGCGAAAAAACAAGTAGAGTATACTAACGTGCGACCACACTCGTCGCAGGTGGAGCAGGCGGCGGGCGGGGCGGGGCCCGGGGCGCCCGGGGCGGCCTCCTCGGGCTCCGGCGGCTCCTCCGGCGCGTCGCTCGTGTGGCACTTGCGGATGTGCGCCATCAGGTTACTCCTACATACACCATGGGTTACGAACTCGAAAGTTAATTTTTTTTAAAGAAAATAACATTCCTGCACATATTATACAATTTTTAAGACCCCACAGTATATTCAGCAACGACAGAAGTCAGCAGCAGATATTTTATTTTAATTATCAAATTCAATAGACATAAAAACAGGAGTAACCCTACACACCTGGTTCCAAAGCGCAGGATGCAGCCGTCGTACCCGCACACGAACTGCTTGGCCTGGCGATGTCGCAGCAGGTGCGCGCTCAGCAGCTCGGGCGTGTCGCACGTGCGGAAGCACTGCGGGCACACGTGCGGCGCGTGCGACGTGCGCCCGTGCAGCGCGGCCACGTGCGCCGACAGCGCCGCGCGGTCCGGCAGCAGCAGGCCTGCGGCAGGAGCGTGAGCTGTACGTGCTGCGGCACAGGGAGCTATACGTACTGCAGGCGGGCAGGCGGCCTCGTGGCGGCGCATGGGGGGGGAGCTATACGTACTGCAGGCGGGCAGGCGGCCTCGTGGCGGCGCATGGGGGGGGAGCTATACGTACTGCAGGCGGGGCAGCGCGGCGGGCAGGCGGCCTCGTGGCGGCGCATGGGGGGGGAGCTATACGTACTGCAGGCGGGCAGGCGGCCTCGTGGCGGCGCATGGGGGGGGAGCTATACGTACTGCAGGCGGGGCAGCGCGGCGGGCAGGCGGCCTCGTGGCGGCGCATGGGGGGGGAGCTATACGTACTGCAGGCGGGGCAGCGCGGCGGGCAGGCGGCCTCGTGGCGGCGCATGGGGGGGGAGCTATACGTACTGCAGGCGGGGCAGCGCGGCGGGCAGGCGGCCTCGTGGCGGCGCATGGGGGGGGAGCTATACGTACTGCAGGCGGGGCAGCGCGGCGGGCAGGCGGCCTCGTGGCGGCGCATGGGGGGGGAGCTATACGTACTGCAGGCGGGGCAGCGCGGCGGGCAGGCGGCCTCGTGGCGGCGCATGGGGGGGGAGCTATACGTACTGCAGGCGGGGCAGCGCGGCGGGCAGGCGGCCTCGTGGCGGCGCATGGGGGGGGAGCTATACGTACTGCAGGCGGGGCAGCGCGGCGGGCAGGCGGCCTCGTGGCGGCGCATGGGGGGGGAGCTATACGTACTGCAGGCGGGGCAGCGCGGCGGGCAGGCGGCCTCGTGGCGGCGCATGGGGGGGGAGCTATACGTACTGCAGGCGGGGCAGCGCGGCGGGCAGGCGGCCTCGTGGCGGCGCATGGGGGGGGAGCTATACGTACTGCAGGCGGGGCAGCGCGGCGGGCAGGCGGCCTCGTGGCGGCGCATGGGGGGGGAGCTATACGTACTGCAGGCGGGGCAGCGCGGCGGGCAGGCGGCCTCGTGGCGGCGCATGGGGGGGGAGCTATACGTACTGCAGGCGGGGCAGCGCGGCGGGCAGGCGGCCTCGTGGCGGCGCAGCTCGGCGGCGTGCGCGTGCGTGCGGCCGCACAGCGCACAGGAGAGCGCCGCGCCGCACGCCGCGCCCGCGTGCCCGCGCAGGGCGGCGCGCGACGCGAACTGCGCGCCGCACGTCCAGCACGAGTGCAGCGCGTCGGCCGCGTGCGTCGCCGAGTGCGCGCGGTACTCCGCCACGCGCTGCGGACGACAACAGTATGAGCGCATCCTTCTACCGTCGGTCATACATCGTTTCATGAAACTGAATCCAGTAAAATGACAAAAAATAGATTCAAGAGAGCCGAGGGAATTACTTCTCGAAATTCATACACCTAAGATGCCTTTCCTCATTTGAAAATGAATAAATATGGGTATGTTGGAAGCGTTCATAGACCTTACATTACTTTTAGATGAGAGGTGAATGGAATTAAAAAAATATATTTATTTAGCAAGCCAATATATTTTTAAAGCAAAAACCCTACAAAAACAATTAAAAACTACAATCATTAATTTTGTTTTTGGAACGAAGTTCCTTATCGCGCGTTGTGAAAGGGGGCTAGACGGAAAAAATTCTCACGAAAAGTTGTCACGACACTTTTTGCTATAGTAAGCTATTGTAAGCTGTGCGGCGTCGCATGTTTCTCTGTCTGTCTCTCTCTCTCTTATAGAAAGCAAGCCAGATATTTTCATTTCTATTTCGCATTGAACAGTGTGGTGTCGCGACATCTGTCTATCTATCTGTCTGTCTGTCTATCTGTCTGTCTATCTGCCTGCCTGGCTGTCTGTCTGGCTGTCTTTATGGCTGTCTTTATGGCTGTCTGTCTGGCTGGCTGTCTGTCTGTCTGGCTGGCTGTCTGTCTGCCAGTCTGGCTGTCTGTCAGTCTGTCTATCTGTCTATCTGGCTGTCTGTCTGGCTGTCTTTCTGGCTATCTGTCTGGCTGGCTGCCTAACTGGCTGGCTGTCTGTCTGCCTGTCTGTCTGTCAGTCTGTCTATCGGTCTGGCTGGCTCGGTCTATCTGTCTGTCTATCTGTCTGTCTGTCTATCTATCTGTCTGTCTGTCTATCTGTCTGTCTATCTGTCCGTCTATCTGTCTGTCTATCTGTCTGTCTGTCTGTCTGTCTGTCTATCTGTCTGTCTATCTGTCTGTGTATATATTATAATAACTTAAAAAAAAGGAACTTCGTTCCATCCGGGTGTCCCTTGACACCTCTCAAGTTTTTTTTTTGCTTTGTATTTTGGGGAGTTAGGAAAATAAGTATTGGCAACACTGTGCTGTTACTATCAGTATTATCCGGCAAAATTATGCTAACCGCTTTTATAACGAATCACGGTATGATAATGATGCAATTTTTATCTTTGATTGGCCTGTTGGTCTAGTGGTTAGTGACCCTGACTGCTAGGACGGAGGTCGTGGGTTCGATTCCCACACAGGACAAATCTTTGTACGATGAGTACGATTATTTGTTCTGTATCTGGGTGTATAATTTATCTATAATATGTATGTATTTAGAAATATATAAGTATGTTTATCAGTTGTCTGGTTGCCATAGTACAGGCTCTGCCTAGTTTGGGATCAGATGGCGGTGTGTTGGTTGTCCCAAGATATTATTATTAATTTTATTTGGTAGTGTTTTTTATCGACAAATTATAAAATAAAGTTTTCTTATAGAGAAGCTATATTGTTTCATGTGACAAGCAATTTATTGGTTTGGATTTTTATATCTTACTAAGTTATAACCATCGCAATGTGTGATGTGTGTGAACAGATCTTCTTCTTCAATCGTTCCCTCATTACTGAGGATCGTGGACACTGGACCCCTTTAAACGGACATATATTCAAAATATACAGGGTGTTTGCCGCATGGACCGACACAATTTTTCCAGGGATTTGGGAGGTCATTAGCTAGGTTTTACCCATACACCCTTTGTCCCAAATGTCACGGTTGGTTACATATGAATTTAAAAAAAAATGCCCAAAACGTTTCCTTTAATTCGAAATAACTTTTTTGTTTGTTGTTTTGTAACTTTTTTTTTTTGTTTGTGTATGGGTGGGTAGAACCTAGCTAATGACCTCCCAAATCCCTGGAAAAATTGTGTCGGTCCATGCGCCAAACACCCTGTATATCTGTTGATCGGCCCAAATTAGGCTGATTTGTTGTGTTTATTATTTGTTTATGTTGTGACGTATTGAGTCAATGTAGTAGGTGTGTGCCTACTTAGTAATAGGTAGATATATGTCATACAGATATATTTAATATTCTTTTGTAAAACGAAAACCAGTCGCTCAATACACTTGTAGTCGAACACACGCCTTTTCATTCAAAAATCCCATACAAATAAAATTGAACCTTATCACGGTCAACATATGGTCGTATTCGATCCGGATGCAGTAGTTACGGAACGGTTAACATCTGGTCACTTGAACAAAAGAACCGCATTCCACAGCGATAAGGATCTATAGAAAAAACACCTCGTTCTCACTAATGGATTGTTATGAATATGTTTGCAACTAAATAATTAGCGCTACTTCGGAAGATTAACAAGTTTACGAACATTTTTATTGAAGTTTTGGAAGTTTAAAGTGAAGTGCAGTGAAACAACAAGAATGAGTACTACAAAAGAACAACAGCAATATCTCGCTGTCTTGGAAGATGGTGCTAATTTACTACAAAAAACGCAAACAAACTTAAAGAAGTGTCCAAAGGCAAGACTGACAAAAGGTTATATAGAAGCACGTGGGAAAATTATTGATGAGTATTGGATGTCATTCAAGAACGCTCATGACGGGTTAGTTAAGATAACACCCAAAGAACAAAAAGGAATTTTGCCATACTTTTTGAACGAAGAATTCTTTGTTTATGAAGAATTATACAGCTCATTACAAGGTGATTTGAAAGATATGCTTACGTCGTTAATGGAATCGTCACCAATGGATTCCCGAAACTCGAGTATGAACGCAAGTTATGCATCGCAGAATATAGTGCATTTACCAAAAATTGAATTACCCAAGTTTAATGGAAATTATGAAGGATGGCCGACTTTCAAAGATTTGTTTACTTCTTTGGTGCACGAAAATAATAACCTCAGTGATGTACAGCGATTACATTATTTAAAAACAAGTGTGAGTGGAGAAGCTGAGGCGTTATTGACCCATATAAAAGTGACATCGAGTAATTACCCAACTGCATGGAGTGTTTTAAATAAAAGGTATGGTAACAGACGCATTATATTGAACTGTATCATGAAAAGATTATTTTACCAGAAGAAGATGACTTCGCAATCAGCCACCCAATTAAAAGGCTTGCTGGATACAACTACAGAATGCCTAAATAACCTGGAAAATTTAAAAATAACAACAGGCTCTTGGGATCATATAATAATATTTCTGCTCGTTCAGAAGTTTGACTCAGAGACACATAAAGGCTGGGAGGAATATACCTATAAGGAAGACAGCGAAGCATTACCTACATGGAATGAATTAAAGAACTTCATGGAGTCCAAGTTCCGCACCTTGGAGTTAGTTACCGGCATTGCAGCTAACAATAATACAAGAGAGAAACAAGTCAAAGAACGTTCTTATCATGTTGCCACACCAAGTTCAGAAAAGACATGTATCATGTGCAAAGAAAACCACACGCTGTGTCACTGCAAGAAGTTTATTGATATGAAATTAGATGAGCGAACCGAATATGTGAAGAACAAACATTTATGTTTTAATTGTCTAGCACTTGGACACTCGGTAAAGAGATGTAAACTACCAGTGTCCTGTCAGAAATGTCATCGACGTCATCATTCTTTACTACATGTGACTAAGAACACAGAACCAGCGGCTACACCGAGTACCTCACAACCGTTGGCTTCACAGCATGTAGCTGAAGAGACGGAAGCAGTTCAAGTGAACACAATGATCGCGTCGCATCATACATCTAGACATGGAATAGCACTGTTAGCGACTGCTGTAGTGGAAGCAATAAATGAACAGGGTCATATCATTTCTCTACGCGCGCTAATAGACCAGGGTTCTCAAGCTACATTCATAAGCGAGAAAGCGACTCAACTTTTGAAACTGAAGCGACAACCATTCAAGGGAAGTGTTGTAGGAGTGGGATCTTCGAGAACAGAGATAAAACACGTGGTACAGCTTAATATAAGATCACAGTGGGACCATAACTATAGTTTACCGATCCAAGCCTACGTGATGTCGAAACAACTGACCACCAAGATCCCAAACAAAACAATAGTCAATCAATCATGGCCTCACATCGTCGGGCTTAACTTGGCTGATCCAAGTTACTTAACACCTGGATCTGTAGATCTGCTACTAGGAGTCAAGGAATACGCACAGATTATACAGACAGATTTAATAAAGGGTCCACCAGGTACTCCAACTGCACAAAAAACAAACCTGGGTTGGATTATTTTCGGAGATATCCATGAAAAACCACAAAATGATACCTACCTTGTGATGCATCACCAAGTTGACGTAGACGAAATGTTGAGGTCAATATGGGAAATAGAGTTTGACAAGGACAGACATTTAACAACAGAAGAAAAGGTTTGTGAAGATATCTACGAGAAAACAACAACTAGAAATGAGGAAGGAAGGTACATAGTTAAATTACCTTTCAAAACTTACAGTCCACTATTAAATGAAACGAGCACGAGTACAAGGTTACAAACACCTGAAGGAAACACAAAGGAGATAGCAAAACAAAGATTTCTGCAACTTGAGCGGAAGTTTAAGAAGACACCAGACCTGAAAAAAGAATATACAAAAGTTATAAATGATTACATAGAACAAGGACACATGGAGAAGATACCTGAAAGGGAAAAAGAAACAAGGTCAGTTTACTTACCTCACCATGCCGTAGTTCGTACTGACAAGGAGACCTCTCGAACTCGCGTTGTCTTCGATGCGTCGTGCAAGGGTACAAACAACATTTCACTAAATGAAGAATTATTGGTGGGTCCACAGCTGCAAGATGATTTAAGAAACCTCATTATGAAATGGAGAATGAAGCGTGTTTGCTTCATGGCCGATATCAAACAAATGTACCGCCAAATATTGGTGACTCCTGAAGACGCAGACTTCCAGCGAGTTATCTGGAGACCCGATGAGATTGATGATTTCCACGAATATCGCTTGATGAGGGTCACATTCGGTACAGCATCTGCACCGTATTTAGCTGTTAGAACACTTCACCAAACAGCTGATGATGAAGGAAGGGATGAACCACTAGCTGTACAATCCATCAAGGGTAATTTTTACATGGATGACTGGCTTGATGGCGCAGATGATGCCGAGACTGCCACTTCTCTAGCCAAATCTGTCACAAACATACAGGGTGGGCCAATAATTTTTGCAAATAGCAACACTAAATTTCTCGAATACCGTTGGAAGGAGGGGTGCGCGGGTGGCGGGAAACTATGCGTCGCTACATGCAATTTTAGTCACGATGGAGCGCTTCACGGGACAACAGCGTGCTTTTTGTGTTAAACAATTTTACAAAAACAACGATTCCTACGTTACTGTACGACGCCTGTTTCGAATTGAATATGGATTACGCCGTGTAAGCGAGTGTCCAAGTGTGAATTTAATCAAAGCTTGGGTCGTGAAGTTCGAGCAAACGGGATCGACAACGAATATTAAACAAACAGGCCGGCCACGTTCAAGAAGAAGCGATGAGAACATTCGAGAGGTTGAAATTTCCGTTCGGAACGATCCAGAATTATCTACGCGTAAGCGTTCGGCGGTTCTGGCATTACCGAGAACCAGTCTACGGCGGATTTTGCATCTAGACCTCAAACTGCACCCGTATAAGCTTCAAATTGTGCAGGAGATGAAACCAAATGATTACATTCAACGTAAGTTATTGGCTGACACAATGCTGGAGCAATTCTCTAGCCTGGAGAATGTATTCTTTACGGACGAGGCCCACTTTCACATCAACGGGCACGTGAATAAGCACAATTGTCGATATTGGAGCAGGGAAAACCCTCGCCTTAAACACCAAAAGCCACTTCATTCACCTAAAACGACAGTATGGGCTGCCATATCAGCAAAGGGCATAATTGGTCCGTATTTCTTTGAAAATAATCAAGGAGATAATGTAACTGTGAATTCAGCGGAATATGTCAAGATGTTGCGAGAGTTTTTGACGCCGCAGTTGCATGAATTTCAAGGATACAACAGCAGGACCTGGATGCAACAAGATGGAGCAACATGCCACACGTCAAATGTGACTTTACCGGTAGTCAAAGAAATGTTTCCGAATAAATTGATTTCTCGCAGAGGTGATATTCCATGGCCTCCGAGAAGCCCGGATCTTACACCATGCGATTTTTTCTTATGGGGATACCTGAAAAGTCGAGTCTACCTTAATAAACCGACGAATATATCCCAATTAAAACAAAACATCCACGACGAGATAGCCGCGATCCCCCGCAGCATGTGTCAGCGAGTTTTCCAAAGTTTGCGTAGTCGATTGCTAGAGTGCCAACGACGAGACGGTGCACATCTCGACGATGTCATTTTTAAAAAATAAATTTCATTAAATTTTCAAAACGTTAAATATATAATCAACAAAATAACAGTTGTAGTTTTATTTCTATTCATGTTTTAAAAATGGAAAAATTATTGGCCCACCCTGTATTACAAAAGGGCGGTTTTCAACTCACGAAATGGTCATCTAATCATATTAATTTCATGAAGTCTATAGATGAAGAAAAAAGATCAACCAACGCACACATAGACTTGAATCTTGATGGAACAATAAAGGCATTAGGGATGGTGTGGAACCTAAAAACAGACACATTCCAATACAACGTGAATTTACCAACATCTGAAAGTACTTACGTAACGAAACGAACTATTTTATCTGACATACAAAGACTTTTTGATCCACTTGGTTGGATTGCACCGAGTACAGTAATGGCAAAAATACTGTTACAGAAACTATGGCTCGAAAAGGTGAATTGGGATCAAAACGTAAGTGAAAAATTACGTGAAGAGTGGAATCAGATAAGATCAGATTTTGTTAGTGTGAACGATGTACAAGTAAACAGATGGCTTGGTACAACAGAAACAAACAGAACAAATATACAGATACATGGATTCAGTGACGCTTCGATAAGAGCTTACGGTGCAGCCGTATACATAAGAACTGAAACAAATGACAAGGTTGAAATAAAACTCATTGCTGCCAAAACAAGAGTAGCACCCCTGAAACCAATATCCTTACCAAGACTAGAGTTGTGTGGTGCATTACTTCTCTCCAAGCTTATGAAACAAATTGGGCTAGCAATGAAAATCCCAACTTCAGATATGTATGCATGGACAGATTCCTCCATAGTTATAGCGTGGCTATGTGGTGATCCCAATCGATGGAAAACGTTTGTTGCCAACCGCGTCGTCGAAATCGTAGAAAACCTACATGATACACGCTGGTATCATGTCCAGTCGAGTGATAATCCCGCAGACTTAGCCTCTCGAGGAATGTTGCTATCCGAACTGAAGAAATGCGACTTGTGGTGGAAAGGCCCACGTTGGTTATCTGAAAAGGAAATAAACATTAGTAAACAAGAAGTTATGACAACAGACCTAGAAATTAAAACAAAGAAAGTCATTATTCACCTCAGCACAGAAGAACAAGAGAAAACTATAACTGCACAATTTGAGGAATTTAACAACTTACCAGAATTACTCAAGGTTGTTTGTTACTGCAAAAAAATTCTTGAACTATAAAGTCAATATGAATATAAATAAACAAATAACTACACAAGACTTAGAAGATGCACTGACAATTTGTATAAAAAGAGTTCAAGAAGAGGAATACACAGAAGAAATAGAAAGATTAAAGTTAAGTAAACAAGTGAAAAGGAGAAGTCCGTTGCGATCCCTTAACCCTTATCTGGATGATAAACAAATCCTCAGGGTGGGCGGTCGCCTCAGACATGCAAATTTACCTCATGAAAGAAAACATCCAATTATTCTCGGAAATAAAAACACGTTGACGCCTCTCATTATAGCTGACGCACACATTAAGACACTTCACGGAGGAGTTCAACTGATGTTGTGCTATCTATGTTCAAAATATTGGATTTTTAAGGCAAAATCAATAGCTAAGAAACATATACACAAATGCCTCATTTGCGCTAGACTTAGTGCTACTACTAGAGCTCAAATTATGGGAGATTTACCCGATGAGAGAGTGACTCCATCTAGACCATTCTTGAATAGTGGTGTAGATTTCGCGGGGCCTTTTCAGATTTTGTTATCTAAAGGCCGTGGAAACAAAACAACAAAGGGTTACATTTCTATATTCGTCTGTATGTCCACGAAGGCTATCCATATTGAACTTGTAAGCGATCTTACTTCGGAAGCGTTTATCGGCGCTTTTAGACGTTTTGTTGCTAGGAGAGGCAAATGTAATCACTTGTGGAGTGATCAAGGGCGTAACTTCGTGGGAGCTGACAAAGAGCTGCGAGATGCCTGGAACGCAGCAAGCTTACAGTTCACTGGAGAAATTGCAGAAACACTAGCCACAGAGGGTACTCAATGGCATTTCATTCCCGCTTACAGTCCCTCTTTCGGTGGATTATGGGAGGCAGGTGTAAAATCTATAAAATACCACCTGAAAAGAATTGTAACAACTCACCTGACATACGAAGAGATGACGACGATACTCTGCCAAGTTAAAGCCTGCTTGAATTCCCGTCCGTTATGTCTCATGAACTGCCCTGATCCAGATATCATGAACCCACTCACGCCAGGACATTTCTTAATTGGAGAGGCACCTATTGTTGTCCCATCACCCGATATGAAAGATACAAGGCTGTCTAGCTTGTCTCGCTGGCAACACACACAGAAACTTGTTCACGATCTCTGGCGGCGATGGCAGGATGAGTATCTAGCCAGATTACAACAGCGGCCTAAGTGGCATAAAAAAGAAGAAGAATTTAAGATCGGAGATGTCGTCTTGATAAAAACTGATAACTTACCACCTGGAAAATGGTCCCTGGGACGAATTGTAGAAAAGCACCCTGGTCCGGATGGTCTTACGAGGGTTTACAGTGTCAAAAGTGGTAGTTCCATAACAAAAAGAACTGTAACAAAATTATGTCCATTGCCTCTAAACGAAACTTGATTATATTGTAATGTTTTAAAAACTAATTACCATTATTGTTTGATGATTTATATTACACTGTTTCAACTAATTATGAATTTTGGAACTGTACTAATAATTTGATAGGAATTGTTTTATGCATGTTTAAGATTAATATCAGACCCCCACCTATAGATTTATATAACCTTGTTTTGTGGTAATCTCATAGTATGTAACATTTAAAAAATAATTGTTTCTGAAAAGACCTACAGGCCTTTTGGTGGGCGGTATGTTGTGACGTATTGAGTCAATGTAGTAGGTGTGTGCCTACTTAGTAATAGGTAGATATATGTCATACAGATATATTTAATATTCCTTTGTAAAACGAAAACCAGTCGCTCAATACACTTGTAGTCGAACACACGCCTTTTCATTCAAAAATCCCATACAAATAAAATTGAACCTTATCACGGTCAACAGTTTATTTACTTAAAAATGGTGTTCAGTTGTGAAGTTTGCGCTGATAATGATAATGTATGTTTGTTAGAATTTAAAGGCAGTAACTTTTCGCAACCACCGTTTAATAATAAGATTCAAGTTGTGTCTAAAGGCAGGGGCGGATTTCCCTATAAGCCGAGTAGGTCCGGGCCTAGGGCGGCAAAATTTGATCGTTTTCTAATCGAATAATCGTTCACAGTTGCCACAGTCTTTAGATTGTGATGATTTGATAAACAAATTCGCTGCTCTGAAAACCAGGCAAAAGACAATTTGTGAATAACGATTCATTGCTACTCACAAATAGAAAAGGTAAGAATCAGTATCTGAAATACTGATTGAGATAATTAACAAATCATTTACTGACTATCGTTTTTTCCCCATTTTAATTTAATATCTATAGTATATTTAATTTTTCATGCTTTACAGCACATAGGGGGGCGGCAATCTTTCGTCGGCCTAGGGCAGCCATCGTATCAAATCCGCCCCTGTCAAAAGGTAGATGTGTACCCGAATTACGAGAACTAACCTAAAAATATGATAATTCATCTCGTACTCGTCCTATTTTTAATGTGAAACATCTATAGCCGCGGGTAAAACCGATTGTTGGAGGGATGCTATGCGATGGTATATATATACACTGTACTGTTACTGTGTACTGTTCTTCTAAGCATATTACTTTACAAAATAATTTCGATGTTTCGCATCTGCCAGGCGTCCCGTGACGGTTCACATTTTTGTTTTTTTTTTGGTTTTGATATGCATGGTGGTCTAACCTCCGTGGAGAACCACTGCACGCCACTGATACACGCCACTGATTGGGATCGAACTATAGTCACTGACGGGACTATTGTTGCCAGTAAGCCTGACATTGTGGTGATAGATCGATCGCGTCGCGGAATGTTTGTTGATATTATAGCGATCCCGCATGATGAGAACCTCGTGAAAGCAGAGAAAGAGAAGCAATTCATGTACCTAGATCTTGGCTCGCGAGGTTGTCGCCATGATGTGATCTCGACAATATTTGTTTTTTTTTTTGGGCATGGACGTCTTTTTCGGGGTCAAATCAAAATTCATGGTTGCTGATCATTCACCTTTGAATGGTTTTTGGGGTCGCTGATAACGAAAATGGGGTCGGTTTTGGTATGTAGAGCTTACCCAGGGCAGAGTCGAGCCCTGACACAATATAGAGTAGCTGTTCCGGCTGGAATTGGACTGTTAGGTTGATGCTTGGCTCGCATCTCGGACCCTTGAATCCAGTTTTTGCATTTTACTTGAATCCCTGGTTTCCTCATTTCTCTGCAACATATCCGTCTGTTGTCTGCTTAGTGCCTAAATTGTCTTTGGTATCGTCTTTGACTAGACCGTTCCTATATGTATGTACGCACCTGGAAGGATAGCGGACACACAGAGCACTGGTAGACGGAGTCCCCGCGCGCGTTGCGAGCTCGCTCCAGGTCATCGTCATCAGCCGCCGCCGCCGCCGCCAGCGTGTCGCGCTCCACCATGATGATGTCCTCCTCAGAATACGCGCCCCCCGCGCCGGCGCCGCCCACCACGATGAACACATCGATCTTCTGCGTCAGCTCGTGCAGTCTGGGAATAAACAACACAAACTAGCAAGGTGCCAAAGTAGTCTTGGCCATGCTAACTACAGATCTAATTTTGTTTGGTATGAATTCATGTATGAATTCAGACATGTATTTTTCCATCTAGATTCTAGACAAACTCAGCTGAACACGGATAAATGAAGAATATTCCAAAATTGAAGCACTACATATAATTAAAAACTAAAAAAATCAACACCTATATAAAATACTTTACATATAACTACATTGCATGACTGTTTAAGCAGTCCGTAAAACTTCCTTCAGAGTTAGCTAAAATGTGTCTTTCTAATAGTCAATTTTACTGTAAATATATAGGGTAAACTCCCTTATTTTGTTAGAAAAATCAGGTACGCGGGTGAAACCGTGACGTCCGCTAGTTATCTATTAAAACGGCAAAAAAATCACGCTTGTTGTATGGTAGCCCCCCTTCGATATTTATTTTATTTTAACTATTTATTTTTAAAGTGAATATACAACTGAATATTCTGTGAATATTTCAAGCATCTACCTGTTGCCGTTATAAATATCAAGCCAAAACGAGCAAAACAAATCAAGTTTGTTGTATGGGAGCCCCATTAAATATTTATTGTATTCTGTTTTTTACTAGTTGTTGTTATAGCGGCAACAGAAACATCTGTGAAAATTTCAATTGTCTAACTCTCACGGTTCATGAGATACAGTCTGGTGACAGACGGAGAGTCAGACAGCGGAGTCTTAGTAATAGGGTCCATACTTCCAATCAATTTCAATGAAAATTCAATAACAAAAGATTATACAATGTCAGAATAATAATAAATATAAAAATGATAAAAAATAAGATTATTACAATGAGTACATAATTACACAGATATTCCAATTTGATTTTATCAATATAATTTAATTCAGTCAGGTTTTTACTAATATAATAAATTGGATGTAGCCGGTCTAGTATCTATCTTTAAATGATAATTGTTAATTGTATAATAACCTTTTGCAACTAGGAATTCGTTTAAACATTTTTTGAACAGATCTTTATTGGTAAGCTGTTGCCCGCGACCTTCTGGTTTTTTTTTTTGCACGGAACCCTAATTATTTACCTAAAATAAAAGTAGCCTAAGTTACTCCATGTTAAATCAGCTTAAATTGCAAAAAAGCAAAAATTGAAAAAAGATTTGTTTTCGTATATGTACCGTGTACACATCCGTGTATGCACTTAGTAAAAAGCGGTTATTTTAATATTACAAACAGACACTCCAATTTTATTTATCTGTATAGATATAGATGTATAGAAGATGTGAAATTAACTGTAAAAATGTAAAATATAATGTCTATGATTTGTTTAAAGTGGTATTTAAAGTGCTTCTTCAGAAATACTGTTTTATAATAAAAATTGTAAGTATTTTTAACACACATTAAACCGGACCATGAAACCAAACAGACATATCATTTCAACTCTTCCACGGTTTTTTTGTGTTGTGTTATGCATATTGTATTTTTGTAGCATATGCTCTTTGGGTGGTCATATAGATGCAGATTTGCTTTGACGTAGTTGGCTACTTCATATAAGTATACAAAGACACAGAAGTGTAAGTAACTGCCGTTTTAAACGCCATTTCTCTGTCTGTGCGAGTTCCCCCAAAACATAAATCCGTAGCGTAGTGTTGGTGAGACATATCCGTGGTAGGTACACCATTAATAGAGTTGCCTGATTTGAGACTTTTCTTAGGTTATAGAGGGCATATGAACATTGGCAAGTTTTTTGCATACATTTTCAAAATGTATTTTCCAATTCATGTTTTTATCAAATCACAAAATGTTGCAAATTTTCTTTAATGTCACTGTTTCTATTATGTCCAGAAATATTATTAAAACACGAAATTAGGTAACTGCATGTTTTTTCAGCTAGGTAGCCTGACACAATGTGTAGATTCAAACCTACCCCCAACTTAGTTCATCTTATTATGTTAACAAGAGAAACAAATACCTTCAATAGTCTATACACATATCCATACTAACAAACTACTATCATGTACATGACAGTTTCTCTACAAAACAACTGAACTATGTTCAGCTGCATGCATACAAGTGTCATATAAAAGAAATGATATTGTTAAAAAAGCCTGCTCGTGTAACACTATGACAACAGTGTGCTCACCTCCTCCGCAGTGCTCGAATCTTCTCGCTGAGTGGTGGGACGCCTCTTTGTGACAGCGCCATGCTGAACTCATATGACTCCAGCGTGCGGCGGATGCAACTCCCACATAGGCGCCCCTCGGGGACCACCTGGCAACCAAGGGGCAAAATGATTTCATGAACAATATACTTATGACCAGTGGTACTTTATGCAAAGTGTAATGTAAACAGACCCTTCATGAAGACATCAATGTCAAATTGCTGGGAAAAAACCCTTTTTTTGTGGTGATTAATCACAAGGTAGGACTCAATGTAAATCATACAAAACATTATGATGGTGGCTGCATTTAATAGTCATGGCTGTATTAAAAGAAAAGTTATAACATTAAAAACTTGTGAAAAAGTTGAAAGTTTGACTACCAGTGTCTCCGTAACTAGGATGTTCCTAGATATGGTCCAGAACAAAAACATGATTGCAATAGCACGGAGAACAAGTGCTTTTTGACTTTGTTATGGGTCTTTTTACACCCATGATGCCTTTTAACACTTAACCTTTGGATTTTTCTGGAATGTGAATCTGCGCAATCCCATTATACTGCCGGAACACAGATGCATGACAAAACGCTCACGGCATCACACGATTTTTAGATAACTTAAGTTTAGTATGGGATCCACGTTCCTACATTCTAAAGGTTAATAAAGCCCACTTACTTGGTTGCATCATTAAATACTCAATCATTTACTGCATTCCACAATAAGGCAAATAGGCAATAGGTGGCAGTGGCAATGTTAAGAGATCATTATGGACCCTGTCAGGTACAGAAAATAAAGTAAATAATATAATATAATAAAATATAATAAATTTATTCAAAAATAATAAGGTATAACTTTTACAGTTTTTCTTAAATCTATATCAAGCTCACCCATTATTTGTGCCTGAACTAGGTAATCCTGTGTTTCAGGCGATTGGAGGTAACATTAATTGTTTAAATAATCACTTATCATATATTTAATCTTATTGGTACGTTTGTTAAAAGGAATATAAAAATTATAATAATAGAATAAAGTATAGTAAAAATTATAGTAGTTAACCTAGCTAACTAATTAAAAATAACAATATTAGGAACAATATTTACTTCGGCACAACTAATAATTTCTCAGTATCTTCATAGGACATAGTTTGAAGAGCTTCCATGACAATTTTCTTGCAGTTACTATGATTTAAGGAGTAGATGTTTCCTTTTTTATTAAGCCTGTTATAGAGTAGCGGTCCGAGGTACATATAAAATTTTGCTGTGAAAGCATGTTTTGTACTTTTTTGAGGGCACACTATATCTTTCCGTCTTTTTTTAGTCAATTCAGTGCTGTATGGAAGGGCTGCGTGTTGTTTTAGTACAGTGCTCATAATAAATAATTGTCGGACTGTTAGTACTTCACAAGATTTATACAGGAGGTTAGTGGGGAAAAGGAAAGGGCGGCAAGTAGCCACCTTGAGGATAGCTCTTTGAGCTCTTTCAATGGGTAATAACAGAGTTTTACTTGCCCCACCCCATGAAGTAATACAGTAAGTCAGAATTGACTGACAAAGAGCGGAATATACTTGCCTAATTATTTTAGGATCTGTAATAAATCGAAGCTTTTTGAATACGAATATCAGCTTACGGATTCTGTTATTCAGAGCTTCCATATGTTGTTTAAAGGAAAGAGTTTCATCTATTATAATACCCAGGTATTTTATTTTATCAGCCTTCTTAATATTGGGACACTTACACTGGTTATCTGTAGGGACTGGGCAACAATGAGCATGCAATGCTGAGGGAATATTGGAAATTTGTTTGCGCATCGAAAACTTAATGTAATTTGTCTTCTCTGCATTTAGAGTTAGTGAATTATTTTGAAGCCATTTATTTACAATATTAAATCCGTGTTGCGCAAGATTGTAGACTTCATTTTCTGAGTCAGCCGAAAAAAGTAAAGCAGTGTCGTCAGCGTAAGTTATGATAGTGCCATGCTCTAACTTTATATTGCAAAGGTCATTTATGTAGATCAAAAACAGAGTGGGCCCCAGAATACTACCTTGGGGAACACCAAAAAATGTGTTTTTTTGAACAGCGCTGAGAACATTGCCGATCTTTACGCACTGGGAACGATGCGATACGACTGTGTTTTTCTGAATTGCACTTCGTAAGTTTTCAATTACAAACAACATGCAAAACTGCGGGTCAGCAGAATTATAGACTGGATCAAAATTGATGACGCGTAAATCCTCTTCAAGTTTATTTATATTCAGTCTTGAAATTTCGCGAGTGTTTCGTTTAGGTAATTTACAATTAAGGGTTAGTAGGGCAGCATTGTGATCGGTTATTGTTGAGTTAACAACAAGTGCAAGCGAAGGGAAATTCGATTTAAGCATAATGTGATCCAAACAGGAGCCACTGTGATGTGTAGGAAAGCTGTGTGCTGGGAGCAGGCCATGAAAGGCGCATAGGTTGAGGTAGTCCTGAGCTGAAGCATCAGCACTTCCTGGTAGTATATTGATATTAATATCTCCAATAACAATCGTGTTTTTAATGGATGACAGGTTCTGCAAGGTCTCATTCAGAGAGTCAGTAAAATTGCTAGTATTTTTAAAAGACGGAGGTCGATATAATGCTAATATCGCAAATTCTGCTTCAATTTTCATTAACAATCTGTTACAGTCGTGCATATCAGGTTCCTCAACAGATACATTCAGATGATTTCTTGCATAAACTATCACACCATCGTTTTGGTTGTAATTTATAGTACTTTTATACATATTATATCCCGGGATTAGTGGTATGTTATATTGTTTGGCAAGCCAGTATTCGGTTAAAACAATAACGTCACAATTTATGTTTAGCCGTTGCTGAAATATACTAAAGCTATCGAAGTTCTTAAAAACACTGCGAATATTTTGTGTTAATATGGTTAGGGGAGATTTGTAGCCGGATAGATATTGTTTGCAGTTTTCAGCTTCACTAACTCTAGACTCGGACACAGAGAAATTATCTAAATCATTAATTAAACTATTTATCATAATGGTATTAAAAAATAAAAATATAAAATAAATAAGGTCAGAAAAATAACTAAATTTACGGCGCTCTTAGGCGCCTCCATAATCTACAGAATTGATGTACCTTTTTTCAGCCATTAATTTCGCCGGGCAGTCTGCAGCACCTGTGTTATGCTTGTCTGGTTTTTTGAAATGCAAGCAAGTAGCGCATTTTGGTTCGTCAGCTTTTTTTGGACATTCTTTTACTGAGTGACCTTGATCACCACAGTGGCCGCAGGTATACGATGTTTGTCGACATGACTTGGCCGCATGTCCATACTGCTGGCACTTATAGCATCGTGTGACCAAAGTAAAGTCTCTCACAGGGCATGATGACCAATTTACAAAAACTCGGTCTTGTGATATCAGGGCTTTGCGTATGGCTGCAGATACTTCAACAATGTAATTACATGTCTCCGTGTCTTTCTTACCTGACTTATGACTTAATTTAATTAAGGTCAGAAACTTTTCAAGGCTGCAGTTTTCCTGAAGTTTTTCGGCTAGGTTCTGGTTGTACACACAAGTGAAAACCTCATTTTCCTGCATGGATGACGGCACTCCTATAATTACAACCCTAGGCTTCCTTTTATGAGGCTCGTCGACTGTAAGGCCTGATTTCGTGAGCTGCACTGATTGTCTCAGCTTCTCAATGTCGTCCTTCGACTCGGTGCTGATGATAACACCGCCGTTCTTCGTCTTGCGCAGGCCTCTCACGTGAAGCTTCATTTGCTCAGGGCTGATAATTTTTTGGACAAGACTTTTAGTCTCATCGCTGGTCTTCAATTTGTCGCTCGGATAGATGGCCACAGAACTTATATTACTTGGCTGGATAAAGTTGTTGGCACCTTTCTTTACCATGTCAGCAAAGGAAGATCCCTGGGCAGGTTTCGTCGAATCTTCGATACTCAGCTTAAGGTTCTGTAGCTGCTGCGAAAGATCGAGTTGGTTTTCAAGTGTTCTGACAGCGAAGTGTGATTGGAGGGCTTTGGCTTTGACGGCCTGGTACATGACGGCCATATTCGAGGTCCCATGACTAATCTTCCGGCATAGGTTAGTGATGCACGTTTTCTGCTCCACATTTAGCTTTCCCTCATTTGCGATAGCGCACACTTCCTTCAGGCTCTGCTCGATAATCGCCATCCAGTTCTGAAGTTCTGTCGTTGAGATAACATCAGGGGCATCGTTTCTCTGAATAGGCGCTTGATTGTTAGAGGCGGCCACGGACACAGGGCTAGAGGTGGCTACGGCCACGGGCACAGGTGTAGAAGGCGGGGAGCGAACACATTTACTGCTCCGGTTGAATGGACTATTCTCCATCATGAAGCAGGTTAAATTGTTCCTGTTTAAACACCGGTCATTTCTAGTAATAATACACCTTACACAAATGTACTGTACGAGTATGCGTTACTGCTGGCTATTGGTAACGAGGTCACAATTTCGCAAGTGAATATTTGTTTATTGCAATAATTGTTCGATACGTCTGTTCACTACGAATATAAACACACTATGATAATAAATAAAGTAAATAAATAAATTAAGTATGCTATACTATAATAAGAGTAATAATAATAATAAATAATGTTCCCAATGCTGGTGAGCTACTATTTTTTATATTTTTAAATGTTTTTTTAAGTTGTTTTTTATTTAAATATTTAAAAATGAAATGAATATGTATGTAAATAAATAAAGGAAATAAATAATAATAAGGAGGCTCTCGCTTGGCAGCTGGATCAAGGGCTTGATTCAGAAAGCAGTACTTCTGGACACGGCGCGTATTGTCAGGAGGTTCCTCTCTCAACAGCCCTGACCACCGGTAGCTCGGACCCTGTTCCCAATGCTGGTGGGCTACTATTTTTTATATTTTTAAATGTTTTTTTAAGTTGTTTTTTATTTAAATATTTAAAAATGAAATGAATGTGTATGTAAATAAATAAAGGAAATAATAATAAATCTTTATTCAGAAACTCAGAAGGTAAATAAAATACAATATGAATGTAAAACTAGCAATGTAGGTATAACAATGTATGATGCCTGTACTAGGATAATCCTATATCACAGGCTGGAGGACCTCTAAGAATATTCTATAGTGAATTAATAGTATCAAGAGCAGGTACATACTATCTCGCATTTTCCCCCTGTCATTCTTAACAGTGCAGCCTTAAAATTAGTTGACCGGTTTGAGTCTCTGGGTCACATAGTCACTGGTGACCTTAAGGATGACGAGGACATAGAGAGGGAGCGCAGGGCTTTGGTGGTGAGAGGCAATATGCTCACTCGCAGGTTCACACGCTGCACTAATGAGGTAAATATAAAACTTTTTAAGGCGTACTGCCAGTCGTTTTATAGTTGATCTAAAGTTGCATACTTTAATCATTTCAACCGCAGTGGCGGATCTGACAAGATAGTGGTTAACAAAATGCTGAATTGAATGTAAAAGTCATCCCCGATAGTACCCAATTATCTAATTTTTAGTGGTTTGAGTAAACAAGTCAGTAAAACAGTTGAAAACTTATTCAGCAACTTATTTTGATGATTCCCGCCTACCACCAATTATAGGTTAGGAAGTTGTTTTGATAATGAATCGATAAATAATATCTCCTTACCTTGCTGGAGTTGAGGTGCACTAACATGGTCCGAAGCGGCACCTGCATGGGCGGAGCTCCCGCGTCGTGCTCCTCCGGCGACAGCAGTTCTCCACCGCCTCCGCAGACGCAACACATCTCCATCTCTAACTCAACCTTCATCACTTCTGCTGCCATGGCTCACGAAATTCAACTTTAATTCTAAACTAGCAGTTCTAATTTTAATTCAATGAAGAAATAGGCTAACAGTTTATCACAAGAACACAGCTCTTTGACTTTTGCCTTACTTTTTTTATGGGAATAAAAATTGAATTTGACATAGACTAGGGTTTGTTTGGTTTTTTTTTTCTTTTATTTTACTGAACTGAGATTCATGCCTTTTAGTCAGTACCTGTGTGCGCAGAACATAGGTAACTCTAAAGTGCGTTTTTTAATCCTAGAGACTAAATTGACACATGCTAATGTCAAACTGTATAGATGTGATGTGTATACAGTTTGACATTAGCATGTGTCAATTTAGTCTCTAGGATTAAAAAACGCTCTTTAGCGAAAATAATGTCAATATGTACCTACGAACAAAAAATATGAGTCTGGGTTTATAACGCCATCTAGAATGAGCCCCTTTAAAACTTGACCAAAGAATACTACGCGGCAAAGAGTATAATAAAGCTACGCGGGTTAAATGAAGTCTTGTGTATGACATGTGTGCGTATAATCTACGCCGTAGATAATACACATATAGGCTGTATGTGCCTGTGTGTTACTTGATTTTATAAAGTTTTGAATGCTCTTATTGGAAAATCAGTCTTGTTATTTAGTCTCATATATTTAGAATTCAGTAGATCTTTGAAAATTCAACTTGCTTTATCGATACGGACAACATGCGAATTTGAAATGTTCATATTGAAACTGAGTCTACTAAACTAAATATCTTTACACACACTGCACTTTTATAAAAGGTGTAAACAGACTCTTAACGAAGCCGAAAGGCACTTGTTCTCCCCGTCATTGCGATCATTTTTTTGTTCTAGATCATACCTGGGAACCTTCAAGTTACGAAGATATTGGGGGTCAAAGTTCCAACTTTTTCACAAGTTTTTTTTTAATACATGTTTTTAATGTAAGATTTATATTGTAGAACAATATGGGCTTGATAAAAATAATAATTATTAAAACCAGAAATATAAATGCCAAAAACCTTCGCTTTGCTAAAACACGTCATCAATGGGTAATTAATTACTCTGTGTAAGCAGCTTTTGAGCTTTTTAAAAGAAAGCCAAGTATCAAGATTGCCCCGCGTTCCATGTGAAATGCAAATACTGTCTCTCGGTATATTACGAACATCAATCATTTAGAGAGCAGTCAGTAGAAACTCTATTAGAAAATTAATCATTAAACAATTTGTTTTAGTAGTTTAGAGGCGATCGTAGCAAAAAGTGATTCTAGCATGTTATTAAGATGTGATTAATTGATTTTTAAAAAGTACCTATTTTAATTTACCGGGTTTTTTTCCGTCCACTAACATTTGGTAGATATTATTGCATTGTTGGAGCTTAAACTCTCAACGCTGCGCAGAGTATTGAATATCCAATAGCATTTTTATTTCGGCATTCATTTAGTGGTCGTCTAGTTTTGATGAAACAGGCCAGTACCTACTTATTGAGTTGAGGTGGGTAAGTGCCAACTTTTTGTGCAGTAGGTACCTACCATGAGGATAAGTGTAGTACCTAAATCATGTAATTGGGACACGTTTGAAGCCGAATATTGGTTCACTGACCCTTAGTAGGTAGTTTAAAGGTACTGTTAGGTAGGTAGGTTTCTTTGAGATTTAAATAATACTAGGCTGATGCCGGATTGCTGGCGGGCTTCGTCCGCGTCAATGTCGGTTATCGCAATGAAAAGTAATCATCAAATAATCCCGTTCCGTTCCTGCAACAAAGACTTGACAAATTATATACTAAAACCTTCCTCAAGAACCACTCTATCCATTCGTGAAAACAGCATAAAAAACCGGTGCAGTAGTTTTTGAGTTTATCGTGAAATTCGCGAACACAGACAGACGCGGCGGTGAACTTTGTTTTATAATAAAGGGTGTAAACAGACTCTTAACGAAGCCGAACGGCACTTTTTCTCCCCGTCATTGCGATAATTTTTTTGGTTCTAGATCATACCTGGGAACCTTCTAGTTACGGAGATATTGGGGGTCAAAGTTCCAACCTTTTCCCAAGTTTTTTTTTAAATATATGTTTTTAATGTAAGATTTTTACTTAAAACACCTCTAGGACCCCTTACTATTCAATCCCTCCATCAGCACAATGTTTCGAGTGCGTTACATTGAGTCCTACTGTAAAACGTGATTTTTCAGCCCAAAAAAAAAGTCTTTTCCCAGCACTAATTTTTGCGTAAAGTTACTTAGTTTGATGTATGTTGTACTTAATGCTTGGTTGACGGCTTCGTGAAGAGTCTGTTTACACCCTGTAGATACTGTACACAGTTAGAAATTAAGCTATCTCTAAAACATTTGAAAATGTACAATTAAATTTGAAAGTTGTGACCTAAAAGTTGTTGCTTTTAGGTCACAACTTTCAAATTTAATTAAATGACCGAAAAATAAATAATATTAGTTCAGTATTATACTTACTTCAGTATTATAGGAAGTTAATAAAAAAAAAAATGGAAGCGTAATTTAAAATAATATTTATTTTATGACAACACAAAAAAACGTGCGCGAGAGTGGATCAGTGGATATTATTCCATCTCGATTTATTACAGCCCCCCAAGGTTATTCCCCGGTACCAAATTGTTACTAAGAAGTTGAGTGGGCCTGACCTGTGTGTTCTAAAAAGGGCCATTACACACCATAACACACCTCATCCCCACCTCCACTCCTCATATACAACACACAAATCACATACCGTTAATATTTTATGCACAATTTTTAAATTCGTAGGCACAGAAATTCGTAAATAAACAATGTCACGCGTCGAAAGATTAATTCCCTAGTTTATTTGCATGTTGTCCGGAAGGCATGCCGCAACTCATGCTGTGTTGCAGTTTTATTTTAAAAAAATATATTAGTAGTGATTCTTTTCGAAAAAGATTGATTTTTAAATCGGTTCGAATCGCAGACTGATGAATCAATTCACAAAAAAATCGAGTTCCAAAAGATCGATTTCTCAAAAATCGTTTTTATTCCGAGTCAAAATTTAAAATGTAAATATAAATCTATTTTCTGTCTGTTTTATCATAACATTAAATACACCATCAGACAAAAACACGTAAAATAAAATAAAAAAACATTTGTGTCCAATTCACACGCGGTAGAAGTGAAACCTTCAAAAATTTTGGCTTCGAAGATAAACTGTATAAATCTCATTTTCTCCCACGTTAAATCTTATGAATTTATGTGTCTGTTTTTTTTTTACTGTCGCTGTTTCGTTTCATCGACTTTCAAATCACAACGATGCTAAAGAAGTTTTCACTTCAAAAAACAATATCTTTTGCATCAAAAATGTAACTTTCAGGAAACGAAACGCAAGGGCCTTGGCAACACTGCTGGCCAGCACCGTGGCGTATGGTAGATTAAAAAAAAATAGAGTGTTGTCTATTGTTGTTTTGTTTGGTTATCTTTAGCAAAAAACAAATTGTGGAATTAAATCCATTTTCATCTGAATAAAACCTGATAAATCACTATAAATTTTGAGTGTTAGTGTTGCTGAATCTATAAAGATGTCGATTGGCGTTCCGATTAAAGTACTTCACGAAGCGGAGGGTCATGTAGTGACTTGTGAAACGAATACCGGTGAAGTTTATCGCGGGAAGCTAATTGAGGCTGAGGATAACATGAATTGCCAGATGACGCTCGTTACCGTGACGTACAGGGATGGACGAGTCGCCCAGCTAGAGAATGTGTACATCAGGGGCTCCAAAATCAGATTCCTGATATTACCAGACATGTTGAAAAATGCTCCTATGTTCAAACGACAAGGGAATAAACCAACTGCCGGGCGCGGAAAAAGTGCAATATTACGAGCACAAGGTCAGTATTATAAACTCAGCAGCAGCAAATAAGTAAACAAAAGTTATTGTATAAATGTAAACAAACATTGTTTTGATAACATTTATGTTGCTATGTGACAAGTCATTGGCCTTAAGTGTAGGTAATTTACACCAGCTGATCTTAATGTTATAAATATCAATGTATTGTTCAGATAATCTTAAAACAAATCCAATTTTGGAACAAAGAACGAAACAAATCAAAAGAATAACAAATTGGTTTCCATAACAATACTGTTCTTCTTTTCCCCTGGTGATTTTAGTTTAGTGTCAGAAAACCAAGGTTAGGCAATAGAAATCAGGGCCGTCCTAAAGCTCGTTGGGTTGACGACATCGTCAAGGTCGCGGGTAACACCTGGATGAGGGACGCACAGAACCGGGAAGTGTGGCAGGAAAAAGGGGAGGCCTATACACAGCAGTGGGTGATTCCGGGCTGATATGATGATGATGATGATGTCAGAAAACAGCTGCACTATTTTATTTGCAGCTATTGCAGCTTCTAAATTGTTTACCTGTATGAATATTAAGAATAGGCAGCTCCTAAAGTAAATAAAAATAAGCCGTAACTCATGGTTCAGATTTATTTAATGTAAATATTATGTGCATTTACAATTGTCCTATCTTTAGTTCATGGTATAACATAAGTATTATGTTATTTCCAGCTGCTGGCCGGGGCCGGGCAGGCGGTCGAGGTGGAGGGCATCGGGGAGGCTGGCAGGGTGGCTCAGGACCTTCACGACGTTAAACCTTAGTAACTACTTACATCAGTATCTCTGAGTGGCAACAGTGATAATACCTGTCTAAGTATAATATATCATAAGTAGGCTATTCTTAGTTTTATTTTAGTATTAAGTCCCATATGTGTCAATGCCCTACTTGTCCTTTTTGGCAGGGCCACCATGTCCTCAATGTCATTTTAGTTCACAACTAAACTCATATTTTTATTTTGCCTCATATCAGTGTATTTAGTTTGTGATCCTGCCTGAAAGTGCCACCTTATCTTGGTGACTATGCAAATTATAGTCACACAGGTTCTAATGCCAGCCAACTACATTAACAGTATTGTATAGTATACAGGATGAATTTTTCAAGTGGGCATGGATGGCCAAATCCGAAACTATTAAGAATAGCAAAAAATTCTCAAAGGAGTCTTGAACCCGATTTTGATGAAAATTAAAACTGCATCATTGGCTATCGTCATTGACTTTGCTAAATGTCATTACTTTTCAGAATGTTATTCCTATTAGCGCCACTATCAAATGGTGTAATAATGTAGGAATATTGATTTTTAAAAAAATTCAATGATGCAGTTTTTGTTTGTTAACCTACTTAAGGTTTGGGGGCCTAGTGTTCCTGATAAATATATCAATTCTCTGTATATTATGTGTGCAGTTGTGATCATACCGGTGTGAAATGGCGTGTAAGATACAGAATAAAGTCTTTAAAATGATTACCTTCTTTTTGTACAGCACTAGTGTATCACCTTAAGAAAATATACTTTTAGTTTCTACATTGAGACTTGTCTGAATGTCATGTAATGGAAGGGGGAGTAAAGAAATAAAACAATACAAATATTATATACAGGTTTATTGAACTGAACTTAACATCTCAAGAGCACAAAATTAAAATCAGCTTTGTCTTTTATTGTTTTAGTAAGTTGAGATCAAGCTTCATCTAGCCAATAAACTGGTACCACTCTATACTTTCGCTTTTCCACACTTCCTGTTTTCCTACTCAGTTTCACAATGTCTGCAACTCTAACGGCAATAATTTATCATAAATTCTAAATGTCACACATGCCTCAGTGAAAGTAGTTTTATTTACTGTGAGTGCCCATTTGTGCACTGAAGTTTCAGTCCAGACAAGAACCTGCAGTATTTCTTACACAGCTAGTAAAGTCTTTCACCACGGGCGGCGCCCTTACGCTACGATCTACTATCACAATATGTTGCCTCAAGAAACAACTGGCTACCGCTGCCGATATGGTTGTATAGCAGTCAAGCTGTGCCAAATTCAGCTATAAAGCAGGTGTTAACGAGGCTATTTCCAGGATAGTAAACATTTCTAACTTAATCTATGTTAGTCAGTTCATCAAGCACTGTTACAAGGCACTGCACTATGGACCATGAAATGGCCAACTTGCGCCAACTGCTAACATATTACAAAAGGTTCATAGCTTGGCGTTGCCAAGTTGTATGATGTTACGATATCACGAATACTCTGTCAATACTTAGTTCACACTAAATATTACAGATTTTTTCGCTCATTAATTTCTTCGCTGCTCGGCATTCTGTCTCATTTTCTAATAGAAAGATATAAATAGTTAAAATAAAAGTTGGTCTACAGTAACAACGCTCGAGTTTATGTCAATTAAGTTAACTTTAACTTATGTCTGTTATTGCTAATCTACCTAATTAATATTGTTTCCAGTAGAGGAAAAATAGTTACCTACTCTGTTTTCTGTCGAATTATGTTCGGTAGTGATAAATTATTTACACTTGGATGTGAGTCGTTTGAAAAGGATCGTTAGTTACAAATCACTGCTACAATTGTGGGAGAGAGCCACAATTTTGGAACCAATACCCGACTAGGTCCAGCCTAGAAATATTTTAAACAAGTCGCCCAACGTCCCTGAAGATTGACATTCACTAACACAGTAGTGGCGAATGGAGTGCCTAACTATGTATAATAATATACAGAAACTTTCGTCAGACAGGATGACCTCTGATTTTAGTGAAGAAGTTTTGGTAAGCATTCATATCGTACTACTCTGTACGCGAGATGTTCACAAGTCCGCCTTGTCGGTGGGCTTGTCGGCGCCGGTCGGTGGCGACGCGGGCGGCCGCGCGGCCGGGCGGCGGGGGCGGGTCAGTGCGCGGTGCAGGCGCTGCGCCGGCAGCTCCACCAGCAGCGCCAGCGGCAGCGCCGTCATGTACGACACCGCCGCCACGCCGAACCACTCCAGGATCTTGGGGGAAAAAAATGCTTAAGTATTTCTTGTCTTGAAAAAATAGTATGCGGGTAAGCACGATCCGTCTATACTCAACACGTTTCAGCTACGCTTGTCGCGAGCGAATTGATAAGTGACAATTGTCAGACGAAGCTTGCAAGGACTGGTCGTGGTCTGTTGATCCCAGCTTACAACGATGACATTCTCCACGGAAAGTCACACATTGCTGAATGGAGACTTCTGATTTCAATCGCGCCAATAACACGAGTTTCTCCACACGACGTTTCCATTCAGACGATACCAACATTAATACTTGTTGCTGGTTGGCTGGGTTATTCCCAGTTGTCGCCACTGGTGACGCCACCACTGGCGACAAATGGGAATATTTTTCAAAAAAAATCCCAGTTGTCACCAGTGGTGGCGCCACCAGTGGCGACAACTGGGAATGGCCATTCTTCTAGTTCCCAGTTGTCACCAGTGGCGACAGATGGGAAATATAAAGTGATACGCCTCCGGTGGGGGCGATGCTAGAGCTGAATTATAGTGATGGGGTTTCATTATTGTATCACTAACGAAGTTTTAAATAGGTATATTTTATATTTTCTTAAATAAAACTTTTACACGTTACTTGGGAAGATATATATTTTTATAAATCACAATATTTGTATTCATTGAGATTAAAACTGCACAAGTACAGTTTCCAGTACTACAACTATTACAGATCGTATAATTATTTTACTTAAAACTATATTATTAGGTTCTTATCACAGATTAATCAACGTATGGCATTATGTAGTTCTTAGGTTATTTTTATAAAACAGACTTGTATATATTAACCACAATAATTGACGTTTATAATTTTCTAAATCTACAGGTATATTATTATTACTCATTAATTTACTGCGATGTCTATCACAGATTAATCAATGCATTATTTACAATAATTTATACTTCTACTTTTTTATCACAGATCAACATACTATTTACAATAATTGACTTTACTCTTTCGATTTAGCTAGATGTATTTAAATAGGAATTACTTAATATTATACTCTTATACAAATATATTACTGTGGTAAACAGTATTTTTTGATAAATAAAATCCGAGTAGTTTTTAAGAAAACGACTACCTACCCGTATATTAACATAATACTTAATATTCTTCAATCGCCGTCAGTTTTTATAAAATTACCGCCTCAAACATTCTAAACAATGACCCACTGTCATGTTTCCATGTACTAACTCCATTTGGATATCTTGTATGAACTCATCATTGAGTACATATTTCTTCTTTCTTATTTTCTTTTTATTTGTAATCATATTATTAGAAACTCTATAATATGCCGAATCCTTGACCAAGGTTTTTAAAAAATGTATAATGTTAGGTTTTTTTTTCCAATTGTATGGTTTAATTTATGATGCCATGATTCTAAAGCGTTTGTTGTTCGATGCTGTTCACCGTATACACACCATACTTTAATGAACTCGTCTATCATCCACTGCTTTTCCATATATGCTCTAAATTTTTTAATGTCATCTTCTTGTGTATTCTTGCGAGTAATATATTTCCAGCCATTTAAAATTTCATTCGGCGGCAATAGTGGCAATACGGCGCTTAATGCCACTTCTCTTATCTTGTTTTCATCATTAGATTTAGTTATCCCGAGCTTACGACCCTTCTCCCAAATGGAATGATTAAAATGATAATAGCATCCGGATATAATTACAGACGGAAACACAGTCGTTAAAGCTTTCATTGCAGCTCTTTCATAATCAGTTTTATATTTCTTTGGATCCCAGTCAGGTATTTGGGATTTAATCATGGAAAATAAAATGATGTATGATTCCATCTTCTTGTCACTCATAAGTGCGTAGACAAGCGGCACTATGTTCGTGTGGTTCACAGTACTTCCCAAATCTCCGTGAATGCTATACAGTTGAATAAAGGGCGAGGGGCAGCTTTTAAAGGTTCCATCGCTATAAAAATCATGTACTTCATTCATAACCTTTTTTGCCTCTTTGGTGCAAAAAGCTATAATACGGTTGTCACCATCAGAATAATCAGCCAATACAAAATTATTAAATTCCGGAGGAATTTGAACATTGATTCCTTGTTTAGATTTAAGGTGTGTTACTCCGGCTGCTGCATTTCTGAATCTATATAGAGATGATTTAATACTTTCAAAGCTCGGTACTTTGCATACTAAGTCCAATCCTGAAGTTTGAAAGGACCCGACCATATCATTGTAACATTGTGGTACCGCTGGGTAATTTTCTTTTGTTAGTTGTTGTTTACAGCCGTAAAGTCGCTCATCTACTTCATTTTTTAAAAAGTCAGGTGTACATGAGTGTGCAGTTTCATGAAGGACATTGTTATCCTAAAATAATAAAAAATATAAGTAATCGTAGCGTACATTAAACAAATAAAATAAAGTGTATTAAAATAATTCATTACAAATTAACGTTCACAATAAGTGACAAACGTGCACAAAATGGCCGCCTGTTTCTCTTTTGTGTTGGCATGAGCGTGCACACAAACGTGTTGGCATGAGCTTTATGTTAAAAGTTTTTTCATATAAATAATAATAATAAATGAAAGCCGAAAACTTACTTTTATCTTTATAATTCCTTTACACTTGTATTTTCGTTTGATGCATTCCCACACAGTTAACCCACTTTTATGTTTCCTTTTTATATGATATTGGAAACCTGCGCGAAGCAGAATAGTCCCGTGACGTCTTTTTATATAAACTAACGAAACTTCACCAGAACTGCACGACGCACTTGACCCTGACATTGTTGGGAATGCACTGGTAAGTGTTACGTCACTGGTCTACGAACTGACAACAGCATAGTGGAGGGGGTTGATCGACAGGATCGGAGCGCGGAAGTTATGGCTGATTGTAAATATATTGCAATTATGTACATATTCATTACTATTTAGTTTGTGATAAGAACCTAATAATATAGTTTTAAGTAAAATAATTATACGATCTGTAATAGTTGTAGTACTGGAAACTGTACTTGTGCAGTTTTAATCTCAATGAATACAAATATTGTGATTTATAAAAATATATATCTTCCCAAGTAACGTGTAAAAGTTTTATTTAAGAAAATATAAAATATACCTATTTAAAACTTCGTTAGTGATACAATAATGAAACCCCATCACTATAATTCAGCTCTAGCATCGCCCCCACCGGAGGCGTATCACTTTATATTTCCCATCTGTCGCCACTGGTGACAACTGGGAACTAGAAGAATGGCCATTCCCAGTTGTCGCCACTGGTGGCGCCACCACTGGTGACAACTGGGATTTTTTTTGAAAAATATTCCCATTTGTCGCCAGTGGTGGCGTCACCAGTGGCGACAACTGGGAATAACCCGGTTGGCTGGCAGCATGACTAAGATATGGAGCAGTGTTTAGGGACCTATGATGATTAATTTCATAAGATAACAGGTAGGCAGAAGCCACACGCACAGAACGCCATTTACTATGATCCTAACATACTCCTTTTGATTTCCACAACACAACTGTTGATGATTTCCATAAAGCAGAAAGTGTATTACCGCGGACTGGCGGTCGAGCATGGACGGCATGAGCCGCGCGGCCACCAGCGACTTGTTGATGGGCATGTGCAGCAGCAGCGCGCCGAACGACAGCCGCGCCCACGACGCCCAGCCGCGCCACGACAGGAACCGCCTTACCGCCGCTGGAACGGAACAATTCATTTATAAGGAAGTTTTTCTTCATGTAGTAGGTCGGTGTACTTAAATATAAACTCATGTGCCAAGCGGGCCAAATAATTAATTAACATAAATTAATAATCAAGTACATTTTGCATAAAAAATAAAATAAAATAAGGACAAGGAAAATACAGTTAAGAGTAATAAAAAAACAAAATCCCAACCACTCCGGGAGTGCCCACAAATGTAAAAACTTTTTTTTTTTTCAAGATTCTGGATTATTTTTAGAAAATATTTTTGCGGAAAGCGTCTTGCCATAAGAGAGTTTGCTTGGAGGATGGGTATACTAAGTGTACGTTTTGAGATTATCTCTGTGTAGTCTGGTCTGAATTTTAATTTTTTGTGTGTTTTTAGTAAAGCATTTAGTATAAAAAGCTGTCGGACACGGAGGACCGGGAAATCCTTATAGCCATTGTCAGTTGAGTACAGTAAAGGTTTCTTAAGCATTACTTTAATGACCGCTCTTTATGCTCTCTCAATAAATGTGGCCTTACCCGTGCCACCCCAGACTCCAGACAGACATACCGTATTGGAGGACGGACTGGCAGAGACCAAAGTAAACAGTCCGCAGTATAGGAGTGGGTGGGTGCAGTCACGTAATTTTTTCATGATGTAAATAAGTTTCCAGACCGTGTATTTGTGGTTAAAAAGATAAGTTTTCATCTTAAGTAATCCTTAAATATTTCATGGATTGTATGACGTATAGTAGGTAGGCATTATATAGTACAGGGCTTCCCAAACTGCGCAGCGGCGCCTTGGTGCGCCGTAGAGAGCAAAGAGGGGCGCCGTGAGGCGTTTCTGTTTACTATTCTCCGTAAATTAATCTTATGTATTCGATTAAAGTCTAATGAGCTTGTTGTCTCACAAGAGTTCATTTACATTTTCGGAAAATCTTTCGAAGCTCACTTAATAGTTTTTAAAATACGTTGCCGAAGACGATGTCGAAAAATGTTCGTGAATCCAAAATCCTTCCATGCACAAGATCCGAAGAAGAGAGTCTCACTGAACTCTTGCAACAGCCTTACAACAAGGTTCACGTGTTCCGATTTGGTGGAGTTTTGAATATTGGTTCAAAATGAATATCAAACTTTAAATTCAAAACCTCTAAGAATTCTCATTCCTCTTGCAACATCTTATTTATGTGAAGCTGGATTTTCAAATGTATTCTTCTGTGATATTATTATAAAAACTGCTTTTTCGACTAGCTAGGGCAAAATATTAAACCTGTAAATGCGCCGCGAACTGAAAATGTTTGGGAACCCCTGATATAGTAATATAGTAAATATATAGATACTAAACGAGTTGGTTAAAATAAGTGGTATAGCGGCAATGTGAGCGCCGAGCGCGCGCTGTAAGTGTCGTGTGATTACTGCCGCAGTCCGCAATGGTGGGTTACGAAACAAATGACTATCGCAATGTGCAAATAATTCGTAACCAGGGCTAAACGACTATTCTCTACAGAAAACATTAGATAATAGAAAGTTTAATGTCTGGGCTATAAAGTTAAGAGAATAAATTCTTCAGAAATATTATTATTATTAAATATTTTAATGTTATAGACATTATTATAATAAAACAACCTAAGAACTGTTTATAGCTGTGTTGTTACGCAAACCTCTGCGCCATAGGTACGGAAAGACGCGCGTCGGTCGACTCTTGCGCAAGCTCGAGCAGGAAGCTTGTACAATCACAGCATAGGAAGCCGACCACCACGGTACGCGGTTACCGAGTCATGTACTAGATGATTATGGACATTATACATTCTTTCAGAACACGCTAGACTTAATATTCTTTCTAAACATCAGTCTAGGTAGCTGTTGTGTGATTTTATAGCTACTTGAATGTTTCGGAAATAAACATGGTAACTTACAAGGAACGCCGTTCATGGCCCCGAGCAGCGCCATGGCGACGAAGAAGGAGAAGACAGGCCTCTCGACGGCGGCCAGCGCGGCGGCCGGCAGCCGCGCCGGCGGCCCGCGGCCCAGCGCCAGCGGCGACGCGCCCACCCACCACGCGGCCACCGGCACTGACGCTACAGAGATCCACCCGAATACCTGCAACACAACGCAATCTTTTAGTAACACCTAGTAGACAACACTAAAGATAGGTGGCGTTGTCAAAAAACGGGCTCCCCAAAATATGTACCTACTGCCAATCTAATCACTGGATATGAGTTCTTATGATATATGGGATCGGTAGGCACCTGCTGTTACACGGTTACACCTCCCCTTCTGCGGGAGAGGCGTGATGTTATGGGTGATGCTCTTCAACGTGTCATTGTCATCGACCAATATTTAGTGTTGGCGAAAACTAACTCGATAAAATTAGTCTTGGCCAAGGACAAGGATTTACTAACACAGATTGCAGAGTTAGCAAGCTGAAGCGACAGAAGACAGCCCGGTCATGATTGATGGAGGCGACGAGTCCTTGAGAGGTACGTGGTATATCCAACAGTCAGATTGACCGACGTCATATAGATGGCGGCTGGGGCAGCACTGTGCATGGTAGCGGTTGTTATGTAGGATGAATCTTTGTCTATCAGTGGACAGGGACCTTGTAGTGCTCCAGCTGCACGTGCACGTCCAGCAGCGCGTGGTGTAGGTGCGCCAGCAGCAGCTTTCCAGCGCGCCCGGTAAGTTGCCTAGCGGCGACTAGTGCAGAACGTACTACGTACCCTGTAGTGCTCCAGCTGCACGTGCACGCCCAGCAGCGCATGATGCAGGTACATCAGCATCAGCCCCGCCAGCGCGCCCGGCACGTGGCCTAGCGGCGACTAGTGCAGCACGAACTACGTACCTTGTGGTGCTCCAGCTGCACGTGCATGTCCAGCAGCGCATGGTGCAGGTGCGCCAGCAGCAGCCCCGCCAGCGCACCCGGCACGTTGCCTAGCGGCGACTAGTGCAGCACGAATTACGTACCTTGTAGTGCTCCAGCTGCACGTGCATGTCCAGCAGCGCATGGTGCAGGTGCGCCGGCAGCAGCCCCGCCAGCGCGCCCGGCACGTTGCCTAGCGGCGACTAGTGCAGCACGAATTACGTACCTTGTAGTGCTCCAGCTGCACGTGCATGTCCAGCAGCGCATGGTGCAGGTGCGCCAGCAGCAGCCCCGCCAGCGCGCCCGGCACGTTGCCTAGCGGCGACTGGTACAGCACGTTGAATGACGACTCCTCGTGGTACGCCAACCGCACCGACCTACAACCAGGACCTTATCGTCAGTACTTCATATCTTTGACTCCACATAACAGCCATCATAATCATTATTCTTATAGTCTTATCCCAATTTATTTGCGGCCAGCGAAGCATCGTCATCAAAACACAAATAATCCATTCATTCTTTCTTTGGTCTTCCCCTACTCTTACAGCCATCCACATTCATACTCAAAACTTTCCTATCAGCATTCATGCGTATTCTTTTCAACTGGAACAATAAATTGCAACTGAACTCTTGGAATGAGAATGTTGAGACGAAAGAACAGTCCCACTAACTACATCGTCAGACATCTCCATTGATCGACTGTACTACATCGCAGGCCCGTACTCTCAACTCTTTTCTTTTTCTTTTCATGAACTTACTCAGGGCGATGCATGAAGTACGTGGGCACGAGGTTCCAGGAGTAGGCGAGCCCGAACAGCAGCGCCACCGAACCGAGCAGCAGCCCCGTGAGCACCACCAGAGCTGCGCGCCGCCAGCGCCACAGCGCCAGCGTCAGTGCCAGGCTGACGGCATATAGCTGCATGTCTGCTGCCAGATACCTAAGAGATCATCATTCATCATCATTGTCAGCGTATAATGTCCCCACTGCTGGGACACAGGCCTCCTCTTTATTAGAGGGAATGGGCAATATTCCACCACGCGGGCCCAGTGCGGTTTGGTAGATGTCACATGTCTTCGAATTTTCAGTGGTGATGAAATAAATTACAGAAAGTAAAGCGCCTGCCTGAGTTCGAGCCCACGACTTACTGCTCAAAATCGGGACCGCCACCATTGGGCCACCGCCACCGCTGCTCTCAGTCGAGACCTGAGAGATATCAAGATGTTATTACAGTTTATAGAGGAAGAGCCAGGTAGGCAGCCCGTGAGGTGGATAGCAGCCTGTTCCTTCTGAAAGCCGAGCGGCTTTTGGCCCAGCAATGGGATCATTATAGGCTGACTATGGTTAACTTGACATTAAAAGTCGTAGAACCTGAGCAGGCAAGAAGACTCGACATAGATCTAATAGGTGTAAGTAACTCACCAGGTCTGTATGAGGCACTTGTCGTCGGCGTGCAGGATGTTGTTGAGGTACAGCAGGTGCGTCCACCACTTGCGGCGGCACACGGCGGCCTCACTGCCCACGAGCGGCGCCCACAGCGGCCCGCGCCCCATGCGTTCCCACCACGAGGCCGCGAACCACACCACCACCCAGTATGAGGGACTTACCCTGGAGACAAGAAGTCGTCTGTTTAGGTTCATGGCTCTTTTTTTTGTTTTCGGATGGGAGGTCATCAAATGACTTCTACCGCTTTGAGCAGAGCGGAAGGAAGTGTCAGACTTGTACTGACTAAAACTCATCCATGTTCCTTCCTTGCCCAGGCAGGCATCGCGGCCCTTCCGGGCCCCTCCCTGTTTGCTGACATCTCTTTCTCAACACGAACGCGCCGTCAACACGGCTAGGTTCATGGCCCAGATATGTACAATGTGTATTTAGGGTACGATGGGACTGACATACGCATTGCGATTATAAATGTCCCTGAATAAATCAAAATAAAAAAAGAGTCAAGAAGTCATTATTTAGGTATATTTTTCATCATCACGATGATGACGAAAAAATATACAATATGCCTGACCTGATGATCCTATTGACCATGGTCTCCACGAAGGTGCTTAAGGGCGGGACGTTCTCGCCGCGCCGGCGCTGCTGCAGCAGCTTGTGTGCCAGCAGGAACGACGACATGATGAAGAAAATCTGGACCACCAGCGTGCTGTTCGTCATCAGCACTACGTCCACTGAGCCACGGATCTAGGAAGAGTAGATACTGAGTCGTTATTTTTCCATTCTTATGTATATGGCGGTGGCTGGGAATTGCGCTTAGATTCAGTTAGTCATTAGAGCTGCTGACTCTAATCACATACGCATTTCTTAGTTGTACTTATTGAGCTACAATTATTCGTATTAATAAGCGTTTGAGGCTACCCAAAGATAGCAGGAATGACTAATATCTGCTAGACATAGGTAAGGTCTTTCCAATCGTGCGCCATTTGATACGATCCTCCGCTACTCTCATCCGGCCGCTGCCAGCTACACTGCACTGTGCACGTGCAGACTGTCGTGTCACCTAACCTGAGGGTGCCAGAGCTTTCGTCTTACAATACGTGGCCTTCACTAGAGAACAAATCTACCTCAGTGAAAGAGTGTCGTAAGGCAAATGTATTGTAGTAGGAACCAACCTGTTCATAGATCTTGGTGTCAGTGAGGTAGGCCTGCGTGGTGATCCAGCAGACGTGCTCGATTATGACGACCAGCATGGTGAGCACGCGCAGCCCGTCGAATGAGGCCAGGTCGGTGCGTGCGGAGCGTGGGGGAGGTGCGTGCAGTGCGCGCCAGCACGACGGGATCGACCACGACAGGGCCCATTCTGCTCCTAAATAAATAACAACCTTGCAAATATGGGAATAAAGTTGCTTTTATGTAAAAGTGTCTGTATATAAGACCTTACAAAGATGTAAATCATTAGATGTGCCCACATTGTACTTATGTATGTACATCAAGTGTTTACTCTGAGAAATATGAGCTCCTACATTCTGCATGAAATGATAAATACGATTTTTGGCTTCACTTATTACAATTTGTTAGTAGAGAAGCTCGTGGATAAATAATAAGAGACGCACGGGTGACGGGTCGTACTTGAAGGTTAAGCCGCTCTTGTATTGGTCGGTGCGTGGATGGCTGACCATCCAGTACATACCGAGTTTCCTCCGTTTCCTTGTAATGCATGTTAAAGCGTTGGTCCCGGACTCTCGGCTGTCATCTGTAGATATTTGACTGGCTGAATCGCTGTACGTCTTGTAGCAAATGCTGGTTGGCCTAGTAGTTTTTCAATACCCATTGGTCTGAAGGTGAACTTGAACGAAACCCAGGTTATATTCAACGAACACGTCACCCTAGGATCTACTAACGTCAATGGTGGTCCTCTCGAGGTTGTTCGAGAATTTATTTCCTCGGGTGTTTACCCGCAGTTTCTGCAGTTTGGTAAGTACATCTTTGAGAGGAAGGGTACCAGAAGAATCTAGCTGGGCTGGGCAGCATTTGGAAAACTTCGTGGGCCTTCTCGTCACGTATTCCACTGACAGGTCTTTGGTCATGAGTGCGACCTGCCTGTTATGCCTTACGGGGCCGAAACGTGGACACTCATGGTGCAGTGGTCTCGCTGTTTTAATCTACTCCTGTCCGAAGCAGCGAGACCAAATCGAGCTCGCTTCGTTAGGTCTTGCCACCTAGATTGTCTTCGTTCTTCATCTTTTTGTATAAGTCGAGAAAGTAATTCCTGTTTAAAAGTAAATCCTATAAGTATTATCCTAGGCGGCTTTGAGTTCGCTTCGTTCACCCTTGCAGCCTTAGTTCTTTTAGCCCGTAAAATTATATATGTAAGTAGATTAAATAATTTCTATTTCCAAATATGGTCAGGAAAAAAGCTCATCCGGAGGGGGGTGCTTACATTTTCGACATTCAACTACATATGACGAGTCGTGACTCGTGCCTTTTCTTACGTTTTTTAAGACCTGTTGAAGTAATTCCTACAACAGGGTTGACAAATGAATTATGTAAAAGAACCTCAATAAACGAATTTGCGTCGATCTGGCCAGATCACACGAAACCATCAGATGGTAAAGGTTCAATGATTTGCTTCTTTGAGAAATAACCGGACCAATGGACCGTCCCTGTCGGTAACACACGGTACTGATCTTAATCAGATTAGACACTGTCCTTCATCATCTGATCTGACCAAGTACTAAAGGTAGTCTGAGCTGTTTCTGGAGCCAACATACCTTTCCTGGCTTGGTCGGGGAGGGTGAGATCCAGCGCGGTGCTAACCACAGCGAGCGCGAAGAGCGCGGCGAGCACGCCGGCGAAGGCCTGCTCGCTGGCGGTGAGCGAGGCGGCGGGGGCGGCGCGCGCGCAGTACTCCAGCCGGTGCAGCGTTGCCGACAGGTTGTAGCCGACCGACGTCTGCGCGTTCACGCACGCCACGAACCTGGGGTTGGGCAGGCAGGAGTTAGAGGAGTTAGTGGTGGTTGTTAAAGGTCATAAGCACTGCACGAGATCAACATCGCCTCAACTTGAGGCGTCCAGGTTTTTCTTCTTATTAACGGGATCGGATCGGGATCAGCTGATCCCGATCCGATCCCGTTACATAAATATGGCGGAGATGTCGCGACCTGGTGAAGCGTGCTTTGAGGTTAAGAATGGCTGGAATAGACATAGAGCTGGTTTCTTCTTCTTCACCAAGGTGAAGAAGAAGAAACTGAGAAAATGTAATCTTCGACTTGTCGAAGATTATATTATTTTTAATTCATCTTTAACCCGTCGACAGCGTGCTATAGCGTAGTAACACACTCATTGTGGGCTTCAGTAGTCTGATTATTAAATTAATTGAATTGAGATATAGATCAACAATAACTAGAATATGTGTTCTTCCTCTCCTCTTTCCCCTTTCACTCTTTAGTCACGTCTCTTTGTATGATTCTGTATTTATGAAGTTCAAGATACTGAACATGTGTAGAGTGCCTTAGAATACGTAACATACAACCACTAATGAGGTAACTAGTGATATTGTAAGTGACTTTAACAGTCTAGCCATGGCCCAAATACATGATAATAATCTTAATTAAGATGACCAATAGAACTCACACTTTAGAGATAGTTCAAATTATGTAAATGACTACATAACAAGGTCTATTCTACAACATTGCGATAATAAAGTCTCAAAAAGAGTTCCTACTTTTTTATATTTAATTCTGCTACGGTCAACGGGGCAGTAAAGGGAAACTACCTTAACCGTTGCAGCTATACGAAAATGATCTTAGGAGACTATCCATAATTTTTTGTGAAATTTTGATCATCATTCACAAATTAAAAAAAAAAAAAACTGTTTGCAAGAAAATGGCCATTTTACACAAAACATTTTCTTGATGTCAATCCATCCCGTTTCTAATACTGATCAAAAACTTCTGTGGGACCCAGGTTGGAGTAGGTGGTACTTAAAAAGTCAGAAATTTCAGAAATCTTTTCCCATACATTTTGTTTGAAAGTTTATTTTATTGATATTAATCGATCCTGTTTCTGATCAAAACTCACTCGAAATCATTGCAGGTCTTAAGGATAAACTTGTAAATCTGAAATACAAAAAAAATAATAAAAGACCAATGATCACGAAGACGGTATGTAACTTTACGTTTTTTGCAATTTCTGACTTTTTAGTACTCCAACGATGGTTGGTCCGTTAGAAGTTTCTCACTCACAAGTAAACGATCAGCTGCTAGTCTATCAAAAAATAGATTACGTACAGAGACTGCTAGTCGATAACATTTACATTGAAAAGACATCAACGCGCGTTGGACGTGTAGTGTAGTCAGCATAGCAGGATACTGTCGTAGTTCTTTACCTAAGTGCCATAATGCAACTCAAGTAATATGTTTCATAGCACATTTTCTCGTAAAGGGTCTCTTATTTCACCAATTTCAATATCGTATTGTATCTCATTACGTATTTGTGCGGTAATGTAATGTAAAACGCACGGTTTACCAAGATGATCCGTAAAAACGAACGGTACTTTTTTAAATAAAAATGCAAAGAGTTTTTATGTCAGAAAAGTGGTCAAAATTTTATGAATAAAATTAACTTTGGGAGACCAAATATAATAAATAAACATTTAATTCTTTAATTTAATTAATTTTGACAATAAATTACAACCATTTATATGTAACAAAAACACAAAAATATTAATTTACTGTATTAGTAATACTGGCTGTATTTTGTCATTTGTGCCTTTGCCTTAAAAAAAAGCACTGATGCGCGCGCCTCGCTATTTGTGAAAAAGTAAAAATTATTTCGCGCGTTTTTTCTTTTCGCTGTATTGTTTTTATTTGAAAATTTCGTCAAGTAATGATGAATTTATTAATTCGACACCGCCTGAAGTCTCAGAGGCAGCGAAAAAGGTTACTCTAAGCCTCTTGCCCGAAAAATCGCACAAGCGCATCAAAATTTCGTTTAAGAAAGTCCGAGTTTTATTTATTTCCTCGCAAATATGTTATAAAATGTCGTATGACACACGTGCGCTTTGATAATTACAGCCTCTGATTTCTTGTAGCAATATCGCCTCGGCTGTAATTTTTAGCTTACCGCACTTATATCATAATGTACTATTATAATTGTCTTTCTGGTGGAAACGTGCTGTGGTAACACAGTTGCGATAGACGGATCAACGCGGGGGAAGTCATGGTATAAACAAGAGCTACGAGTAACTGCGTTGCTGTCAGTACACTTCAGCCAACTTATCTGTACAGGCGGGAAAACCCAGAACTAAATTAAATGTACCAAGTTTGACATATTGATGCTTGACAAGCAGCACCACCTTGAAGTGCTCACTTAATGTGGTCATACTGTACAAGTGTAACTTGACAAAGGAAATTATGTCATTTTTCTTGTGACAAATGATGTTTATTTTGCAAATAGGTTTTTTACGATCATTTGTACACGTCAATTTTTTAAACTAGCCGGTGTTCTTTAAGATGCATCTGAGACATGGAAACGCATTTATTCTTATTGTTTCGTAATTGTATAGTATCTGAATCTATTAGAGTGGTGACTAGTTCATCAGTAATTCGTACATACCAGTCTTTCAGATCCTCGTCGCGCAGCTCGTGTGTCTGCGCGGGCGCATGCTGCGCGCAGCTGCGTGGCAGGCACAGCCCGCGGTGCAGCCGCGTGTGGTTGAAGTTGTCCACTGTGTTCGCCGAGTAGCGCTAACGGGAAAACAACAATACTGTTATTGATTGGCAAATAAGTTAGTCATATTCGTGAGCCTCATATATAAAAAGATAAGGAAATCATTTCCCGCGAAAGGCTGAAAACGTTTTATGAGTAGCAACACAAAGCTACTTGTTACTTGTAGTAACTCTACTATTACAAAACCAACACGAGTTTTCTTCTAACTTCTACAGAACTTACTTTCGAAGGTCATTCTTGTTCATAAACTTCGGTTTCCTACGTCAGAAGTAACTAAACTAATTTATGTTAATAACAAACCCTTTTAGAAATCTATAAGCAAGGTAAAATAGTTTAAAATACTATAAATATCTGTCATTAACACAGTTAGGTGACGGGAACTAGTCTGTACCCTACATTTAGCCACTAGTCGAGATGGTTGCCCAACCGCGACTCGAGCCCGGCTGCTCGCGCCCAGCTCGATACTCAGCGTAGTTGGGCAACGGACTGGTTGAGCAACCAGACGGTAAGGTCAATAACATTGGCGATAGTCTTGTATGGCACAGTGCCCGTGGGAAACCATTTCCTATTATAGATTGACTAGTGTTACCGTTGCATATTGTTGTACATACATAAATGCTACAATCTCGTGTTTGTCTCTGTAATGAATTCACTCCAGGTTGCCGAAGCAACAAAAACATGCAGATGGAGGTTTATAGATGACTCCGCAATAACGTATTAATATTGTAGTCCTGTTTCTCAAAGGTCAAAATGTCCTGTGTTCTGAAGGGTACAGGAACTGATCGCCGCGACTGAAGGTGCCTAACTCATACTGAAAGGGCCTATCAATATGCTCGTTAATCAGAACTGGCATTTTTAGATGCAATTGTTGACTGCTAAAAATCAATGTCGATCGATGACATCGACTATCCATATATACTGAATATTGAGATGAGTGTCAGCCGTCTGATTACTATGCTTCGGTTTCTGTGGATGATATGGTGGTCAGAACCACAATCTAGTTTGAAATAATGTAGATCAGACCCCAAACATTGCTTGAAGCACCTTAGCACCAGATCATCGTGTCGTGGTGGATAGATCTACATCGGACAGCTCCAAATGAACTGCCGCGTAGCCGGTCAGCGGTGCACATGAGCTAAGTGCAATGACCTCCCCCCTCCCGCAAATAGGTACCCCCTCTAAGCTCCTTTCTCTGCACACCGCTCCCTTCACAAATATAACATATATTTTCAGTAATACCTTACACCACTTCATCATAGGTATTACTAGTCTTACATTATAAAAACAACACAAAGTCCGCAGCAAATGATTGGATCATCGTCTCACTGCTGTTATTTTTTTACACAAGAATTAATGATTTGGGAAGTTTATTTATTAAAATCAGCTTTTCGGAAGATTTATCAACACGTAACACTGTTTACAATATGAGTTTAAAGTGCTCATATACGGAGACGCAGCGCGTTGCGCGTTTTTTGCGTTTACGGAGAGGCGACGCGTGCAGCGGCCCGCATTATCACACGCCCAAAAACAAACATGTGACAATGTATGATGCTGTTTACGAAGACGCGGGGCGTGCACCAACGCGTTGAACGCCGCGTGCGATGCGGCGGTGTCATCTGCCATATGTTCGTATTTACGCGTGCGACGCCGCATCTGACGCGGCGGCGGTGTCATCTGCGGGCAACGTTGCATTTCAAGCAAACGCGCGTAAACTCGCTTCTCCGTAAACGCTCTCATGCATCGCCATGTTTGAATTAAAAGTGGGTCTCCCCGCAAAACGCGCCGCTTCTCCGTCAATGAGCCCTTACAGTGTCATACAAGAAAAACCTTTTTTGATTCGAGACCAAAAATGAAACCAATGAAAATCTACACGGTTTTCACATTCATGCTTATTTGACCTTTCCTATAAAACTTTGCAGTTGTCTGTCAAAATGACTGCTCATCAAGAGAAAAGATGTTAAAACTAGTTTGTGTGTCGCACTTGGCCCGCATTGGCCACATTGGCCAATTACACAAACTGAGTGAACTCAGATGTTTGTTTGAGTAGGTACTCTCTAGTGAATGGAGTGTTGGTAGAACACTTACTATAGCTAACAAGATGAATGTCTGTCGGTTTCACTTTTACAAGAGCGTGCTAAGCGATGCGGAATATTAATATGTTGGACAGTTTAAGGCCGCTTCCCTACTGTCAACGAAATAGTAATAAATTAGGGTCAGAAGTACAGAGCCGTCAAACTAATGTCAAAAGAACAACATAAGTGTCAACAATTTGAATGTGTGTAGCGCCTCTCTGAGACTATAATTTGACTAATGATGTGTGCACAAGTTTACAATGAACGCCATTGTCAAAATGTCTTCTTTTATACTTGAGGTCATCAGTCAAATATGTTGTGTGACAACATTAAATACCATACAAATCTGAGTGAAAATGTGTCTATCTGTCAACAGTGTTCACATACATAAAAAAATGGTTGTAGCATAAAAGCTATTCAAAAAGGCCAGCGATTTGTGAGTGAGAAGCTCGTTTTGATCAAAATGAATCACCATGCCCAGTATTGATTGAAAAAACTAATCAGGTTGTAACTTATTAGTGGCAACAATTAGATATAAATATTTTGCCTTTTTTTTCTCTTCCAAATTAAAAAAAATATTTGAAAACTATTCGAGCTATTATTTAATGAAATATAGTCAAAAACGGCAGCGAAAGGATTTTAACAAAGGAAAACGAATTTAATTTCTCATTATATTTAAAGGGTAATTTTAAATAGTCATTTGTTATACAATAGTTAAATTGTAGAATGGCAAGACGATATAATATGAGAACATCAACTAGAATTTGAATAATAAAGTAGTCGTACGAAACTGAAAGTGATGTTAGTAGGCCAACGTGCCAGGCCGCGAGCCGGCGCGCATCGCACATGCTCGGACATGTGAGGATATATTATACTTACTACATAATATTTGTTGCTCAATGCGCCAGTTAATGACATGATGACTTCTTCACTATATATTTTGTGAATACAGGTTATTTCTTGATTTTACTTTAACATAAAACGGCTATTAGCCAATTACATTAAAGGATTACACACTTTCTGGTTGACCCAGAGCGGGATTCGATTCATTCATCACTCAGTGATTGTGAAGCTTTAATAAAATAACCTTTCCTGACCTTTCTTGGGTTACAGATCACAATTTATTAAACAATGTTTGCATTTGCAGTCAACACAAGGGTTGCCCGAGCGGGCCGAGCGGGCCGAGCGGGCCGAGCGGGCCGAGCGTCTAATCTATATTGTATAGCGTGGAGTCTAGTTGTCTGGAGGAGATAAGAATAACTATTAACTACACGAGATTCGTGCGCGAGAGTTGACAAGTGACAAGTGACCCATGGGAACACTTCTTCATGTCACCGTGTTGATGGTATTCTATATTGAGTCTGCCCAGAACTTGGTACGAATTTGGCGCCTTTGGTGGCGTCATTTCCTTATGAACAAACAACAGGACACGATATCAGTGCCTAACGTTTGAGTAACATTACAGCACCACATTTACACTCTAGTGTGGAAACATCTATGAATCTCCACTCTGAGTTGATTTACACTCATATGTTTACACTCGTCGCTTAAACGAGGCTTAGATCTTGGCCCATTAAATTGGCTTAGATTCTGGATAGCCTGCTATGTTAGTGGTGGTACTGGTCATCTCACCTGCATGACATCATAGAGCGGATGCGGGCGCATGGCGGGCGCCAGCTCGAAGGTGCCGAGGCAGTAGGGCGCGCGCGCCGCCTGACAGCCCGGCCATTCGTCCAGCGAGAACAGCTGCGGCATCGAGTAGTACGCCTCATCTGCAAGCAAGGGTCCATAGTCAATCTTCGTAATTATTTCTGATATTTTATACTCTTAGCTAATTAGTTTGTGACCAGCACACCGAGTGTTTTTCTATACGTCTCCATTAGCCGTGTTCCAACTGTCATTTCTTTTAAGGCCCTATTATCCTCTTTCACATAAACCATCCGTTTTCTTCCTACCCTCTACCTCTTATGAATAAAAAAAATCAATCTGGAAAGGAAACATCACGAGGAACCTAAACAATGAGAAACACACACACAAGCGAATATACATCACACTAATATTATAAAGGCGAAAGTTTGTATGTGTGTACGTATGTATGTTTGTTTGTTACTCCTTCACGCTTAACGGCTTAACGGATTTGGATGAAATTTAGTAACAAAATAGTTCATGTGCTGGACTAACACATAGGCTACTTTTGATCCCGAAAAAATGCGCTGTTCCTGTGGGATGATCAAATAACTACAATATTGTTTTCCGAATTTTGACTAAAATCCTTCGTATTGGCAACCAAAAGTACTAGGTCAGAATAAATTCAAGGTGTTGTTTATTCAAACGAGGTAGAGTAGGTAGGGTAGATAGATAGGGTAGAGTAGTAAAAAGTATAATTAGGTAGTTGGTGGGAATAGAGCATTGTAAAAGTGCATTGCAACGCTTACTTTTACCAGCTTTTAGCATCAAAGTATCAAGAACATGCAAAAAATGTTTTTTATTTTTTTTTGGAAAATTTGATGGCATTCTTTTTTCCAAGTTTCAGTTCGTGTACAAACTTTTACACCGCGGCGCAGCTAGTCACAGAATATCCGGAGAATGTCCAGAATATAGAAATATCCGGAGATCAAGAGACCCGTGACAGTGACAAACAAAAACTGCAAAAGTGTATGAAAAAGGAATATTTAAAAACTCTTACAAATAAAAAAAAAACCCAAACTAAGTACCAGGATAGCATACCACGGATGTAACGGTAGCTAGCCGAGTGCAGTGACTGACATTAACTATGTATCCTGCGATGTTGCATTGATCCTGCATTGTCATGGTGATCGCCCCTTTGTACCTTCTACTGAAAGTGCCGGTAAAAGCTTACTATTATGGACAACAATAACTATTAGACTCTTTATTGAACCAACAAGACAATATGCTGCTTGTCATCATTTAGTACTTAGACTGCCTTCTTAGTCAGGTGGACGCTCCCTATTACATACGATTAAAACATGTATGGTGTGTGCGGTTTAATCATATTATGAGTGAAGTCAGTATGATTAATATTTCGTTGGACGAGCCCTTTCACAAGGCGCAGTAACTTCTCGAACGCAATAGCACAAATAGCCGACATTTCACTGTTTTTAATAACAACGTGTGAAGGCGCTGGCGATCGGGGACGCCTTACACAATGTAACGGTCGCCGCGGTGCCGATGTGCCGCTGTAACACGTAGCCCTACTTCGACAGCGTTAGGAAACTAGCCCCAAATGCCTGCAGTGGCTGATGTTACACACTTCAAATATAGTTCGTAATTCTGACCCTTAATGTTTACCTTTATTGAAATACCTACTCATCGCAACACACTATTCGCACTTACAAAACAATCATTTCTCTCTTTGCGCTATCGCAAACATTCGTGAATTTCATTAATTGAATCATTTTGTAACTTTTTCATTTCCTAGAAGAGGGATGTTATAACTTGGAAGTGTTTATCTGTGTGTCTGTCTGCACCATCATTGTCCCTGAACGGATGAAACGATTTTGATTGACATTTTTTTCGTTTGAAGAACTTCTTCTTTTTTAGTTGATGAATTGTTTCATAAACTAAAAAACATGAAGTTCTTCGTTCCACAGGTACGATCGATTCGAAAACGAGGAATCGAGGCCTATAAAACAACGTTCTTTGATGGCATCGATGGAGCGTGTCTACCAGTAAGTAGTAACGTAAGTTTAAAAAGCATGTAATAAAATCAAACTTTAAATTTTAAAACCCCCGACCGACCCGACGATTCATAATAGAAAAAAAAACTGGCCAAGTACGAGTCGGACTCGCGCACGAAGGGTTCCGTACCATATTATATACAACATTAGACAAAAAGGCAAAAAAATCACGTTTGTTGTATGGAGTATTTATTTTATTTTGATTTAATTATTTATTTTTAAAGTGGATGAACACCCACTCCTCCTCTTTTTTTGAGTGGGGTGGTTTGTGGTGTGTGGAACTAAATATTCTGTGAATATTTCAAGCGTCTACCTATCGCCGTTATTAATATCGAGCAAAAAAACGACAAAAAATCACGTTGTTTGTATGGGAGCCCTTTAAATATTTATTTTAATCTGTTTTTAGTATTTGTTGTTAGAGAGTGAACATTTTAACTGTCTAGCTATCACGATTCGTGAGATACAGCCTGGTGATAGACGGACAGATTGGCATACATCGTGCCTGCGCGGCGCCGTTTGAGTGTAATTCACGACACGTCGCCTACGTACGTTTTGTATGAAAACGTTTTGAAGCGACACCATCCATGCCTGCGCCGCGCCTTCGCCTTATGCCATTTCTGTATAATTCGCGCTTTATAAAAAAAGAGGATATTTTAATACAACAATATTTAGATATTATATTTTATAGACGTTTTTGTATCGTTTTTGTATTGTAAAATGTCTAACAACATTCGGTTTCATATTAAACACTACAAAATCATTAATTAAATTATAGCCCTGCACCCCGACACTATAGATTTACGTTCCAATAATAATATAATAGGTACACATTGATAACAATACTATGTCAAAAGACGCTGGAGTGTTAAGGCACTTTAGCGTCGTTGTTTTTGGACGAATTTTAACTCTTTCAATGGGATCATTTCGCCTCAAAGTCATCAATTTATCTTAACATAGCGAATGATCAAGCCCAACACTTCGGGACAGTAGGCACGCGCTGATTATATTTCACGTTAGTTCACAAGACTTCATGAATTACATAAACGTGAACGTAATGAAATGCTGATGAAGTGAACTCGAACTTGGCGCGCGTGAGTTTGCACAACGCTTCCTTTGTGTAAGTGCTGTCTGCGCCGGTTACAGAGGTCAATGTGAACAGCCTTTATAGCCCATTGTATTATAGGGAATAATGTAATCAACATAATTTAATTATTGTAACTATAGGTGGTATATCATAGCTCGTGGGTGGGGAGTCGTAGGAGTGGTTGCCTATGGTTGCCAACCTAGACGCGTTACTCCCAAAACACGGAAAGGAAAATCATTGTGAGGAAATCGCCATGTCCTAGAACTAAAAGTTATATCCACCATTGTTCCATTCCTAACCTAACTACGGTTACCAAAAGCTTAACCCGTGTAATCTACTCAAGTTGTGACGTGTCCGTCCGCCGCACACAAAGGTTAGCTCCTGTAATCTACTCAAGTTGTGACGTATCCGTCCACCGCACACAAAAACTTAGTCCCTGTAATCTACTCAAGTTGTGACGTGTCCGTCCGCCGCACACAAAAGTTTAGCCCGTGTAATCTACTCAAGTTGTGATGTGTCCGTCCGCCGCACACAAAAGTTTAGCCCGTGTAATCTACTCAATATGTGACGTGTCCGTCCGCCGCACACAAAAGCTTAGCCCGTGTAATCTACTCAATTTGTGATGTGTCCGTCCGCCGCACACAAAAGTTTAGCCCGTGTAATCTACTCAAGTTGTGACGTGTCCGTCCGCCGCACACAAAAGTTTAGTCCCTGTAATCTACTCAGGTTGTGATGTGTCCGTCCGCCGCACACAAAAGTTTAGCCCGTGTAATCTACTCAAGTTGTGATGTGTCCGTCCGCCGCACACAAAAGCTTAGTCCCTGTAATCTACTCAAGTTGTGATGTATCCGTCCGCCGAACACAAAAGTTTAGCCCGTGTAATCTACTCAATTTGTGATGTGTCCGTCCGCCGCACACAAAAGTTTAGCCCGTGTAATCTACTCAAGTTGTGACGTGTCCGTCCGCCGCACACAAAAGCTTAGCCCGTGTAATCTACTCAAGTTGTGACGTGTCCGTCCGCCGCACACAAAAGTTTAGCCCGTGTAATCTACTCAAGTTGTGACGTGTCCGTCCGCCGCACACAAAAGCTTAGTCCCTGTAATCTACTCAAGTTGTGATGTGTCCGTCCACCGCACACAAAAGCTTAGTCCCTGTAATCTACTCAAGTTGTGATGTGTCCGTCCACCGCACACAAAAGTTTAGCCCGTGTAATCTACTCAATTTGTGATGTGTCCGTCCGCCGCATACAAAAGTTTAGCTCGTGTAATCTACTCAAGTTGTGACGTGTCCGTCCGCCGCACACAAAAGCTTAGCCCGTGTAATCTACTCAAGTTGTGATGTGTCCGTCCGCCGCACACAAAAGTTTAGCCCGTGTAATCTACTCAAGTTGTGACGTGTCCGTCCGCCGCAGACAAAAGCTTAGTCCCTGTAATCTACTCAAGTTGTGACGTGTCCGTCCGCCGCACACAAAAGCTTAGTCACTGTAATCTACTCAAGTTGTGACGTGTCCGTCCGCCGCACACAAAAGCTTAGCCCCTGTAATCTACTCAAGTTGTGATGTGTCCGTCCGCCGCACACAAAAGTTTAGCCCGTGTAATCTACTCAAGTTGTGACGTGTCCGTCCGCCGCACACAAAAGCTTAGTCCCTGTAATCTACTCAAGTTGTGACGTGTCCGTCCGCCGCACACAAAAGCTTAGTCCCTGTAATCTACTCAAGTTGTGACGTGTCCGTCCGCCGCACACAAAAGCTTAGCCCCTGTAATCTACAACTACTTGCAAAAAGGGCGACAAATCGACCGATACCTATCTTTTCAAAAGCCAAATAAAAATAACTTTAGCTTTAGAAGTCGGTGACAAAAAAAGTAAGACAAACGAAAGTCACGGACTTCTCCTAAAGTTATTTTTCCCTTTTTTTGTGATTTTGAAGTCGGTCTTATTTTCTGCAATAAAGTTTCTTTATTTTTACCTTATTGTATACAACTGTATACAATATACAAAAATTTGTTATGTATTTATACTACATTGCTAATAATACATTTCATCTATCATCATCAGTCTATTACAGACTTATCCCCAATAACATGGAACATAACATACCTAACTGTCGAAATGTGGGTGTACTGTACACTTCTGCGTACCCCCTCAGAGAATACAGGCGTGATGTTATGTTATGATGTTATGTAAACAATAAACATCCAAGCGATTGCATCAATCACAACTGGTTTGCGGTCTATTATTGAAGAGTTTGGTTTCATATCTCCGAAGTCCAATATTTCTATGGGTCCAACTTGGGAGTACTTTTACTCTTTCAAACAAAAAAATAATTTTCCAAATCAGTTCAGGCGTCTTCAAGTAACCGGTGAACATACATAAAAAAATATACAAACTCAAAAGCATTTATTTCAATTAGACCATTATTTGAAATAAATGCTTTTGAGTTTTTAAAGTGGGTTAAAAAGCAAAGAATAATAAATTATCGCAAGACAAGAAGAAGATAAGAACTGACAAGATAAACACGTGCGATAAAACTAACAATTTAAATAATTTCAGGTTATCAGATCAACGTGGTGATTACACAAAATTGAGTTGTAGTTCTACGAATAGATAGATAAGTGCCAAATGGAATGATCTTTTGGGACAAATATAATTAAAGACAATATCGGCTACATTCCGCTTATACTTATTTGCTTCCGACAATCGCGGCCTTCAAAGTAAATCGTGATACAAACGCTTACCAAGGATTCGATGAGGAGTATCAATGCTGAGGGGCTAGAATCATGGGCTGCGGGACTGTTCGAAAGAGATACCGCGGCCCTGGAACATAAAGGGCAAGGAAGGAACATGGATGGGTTTTAGTCAGTACAAGTCTGACACTCCCTTCCGCTCTGCCCAGAGCGGGTGAAGTAATTTGATGATTTCCCATCCGAAAAAAAAAGGGGCTAGAATCATAGAATGTCTCCATGGTGAATGTTTATGTTCCGATGTCCCTCACGCCCCGTGCGTACGGGCTGGAAAGGGACACCGACGCGGACGAATGTTTATGTTCCGATGTCCCTCACGCCCCGTGCGTACGGGCTGGAAGGGACACCGACGCGGACGAATGTTTATGTTCCGATGTCCCTCACGCCCCGTGCGTGCGGGCTGGAAGGGACACCGACGCGGACGAATGTTTATGTTCCGATGTCCCTCACGCCCCGTGCGTGCGGGCTGGAAGGGACACCGACGCGGACGAAAACGGTTACCACGGTTACACATTACATTATTCCGAGTCCCCCACATATAAATTTTCCATCGGTTATTAAAATTTAAAGCAGTATTTAAGTTATTAAAATCAGCTGTTTCCTACCAAACTGCAATACCTACACAGTCAAAATGTATGGTTTTCGCGTCGGAGTCCCTTGCACCCCGTATTATCTATTAAACGATAATACTCTTAGAAGATTGGCTGCACTAAGAATTGTAAGACACTGAAGCTAGTAACTGTTACGAGCTCCAGTGAGAAGAAGATTATGTTACTGAGTAACATAATCTTCTTTCTTTATCGCGTGGTTAGTGCCCAACCTGGTGTCAGAGTTTTTATGCCGCCCTTGGTCCCACTTGGCTTTACATGCCATCGAGAAATATCTCTCAGACATGCTGGTTTCCTAACGATGTTTTCCTTCACCGAAGCAAGTGATAATTATACAATACGCACATGAATCCGAAAAATCAGAGGTGCGTGTCTTGGGTTCGAACTTGAGACCTATGACTTGGCAGTCCGACGGTTACACCACTAGACTATCGCTGCTTGCTTGCTACTCTTGCTAGTCTCATAAGGTGCTAACGGGAATATAGAAAAGCTCGTTACATTTCAATCCACTCAAATAGCGCGAGTGCCATTGAGAAAGTGACATTATTACACTTAGATAAAATGCACAAACGACGCTTTCCCGCGAACCGTTAGAAAATAAGTGTAAAACTAAGTAATAGGTAGAAGCCGACTTTCTAGTCGGCCACAATATCCACTAGTACCGAGCTAGCTTCTTCACCTACATTGCAATCTGTTTACCTAGATCTTCAGATTTAGAAATTCTCCTTGTTATTTTGTTGAGTCATTTTAATAAAGATGGATGATTTTGTTGGAAGCTGTGTTACAGAAAATCAGTGATGGGCGTTGGAGCACGGCCGCGGATCTGACTTACAATTTGTTGCTTGAGTACATATCACGCAGGCACATTACTTGGTGTAATTAATTTCATCGTCACTGCTCTTTAAGCGGTGAGGGAAAATATCAAAGCGGCATGTCCTAGAACCAAGTATGTGACATAAGTACATAACCAACCCGCACTAGGTGACTGCAAGTCGCCGTGTGTGACACTCCAGCAAGGGGCGGTTTTATTTACTGATTTTGCGTCAATAAAGCATGGAAATAAATGCAAACGTGAGTTTGTTTATTTATGAAACATCTAACTTCGAGCGTAACCTGAATGTCTTCCACAAAGATCATCATAGATCTTAGTACACAATGTCAAAGATTGATCCACAGCAGTAAGCAAGTAATTGAGGTCAGCAGCTGTAACCAAGTACTACAATTCTTTTTTCTTTTTTAAAACGTTGCCCCACACTAGGAATTTCTCCTGTATCATGGGTGCGTTTACAAACATTTAAACTCTCATACACAGACAGTCAGACCCGGAACAACTACCATACAAATATTTGTTCCGTGAGGGAATCAAACCTACGACACGCAGCGCAGCAGTCGATCGCTCAGCCACTGCGCCAACCGCGCTGTTATACAATTGATTTAAACATGGAAATTGTGTTTGTGATACTGTGTGTGTCCGGCAGCTGACATTTTAAACTTTGGTCTGGTGAACTGTTGACTTACTAAGCTGGTGACATTCTGAAGTGTTGAGATTTTGAATCGTTGGTCTTACAGTGTTGATGTTTTAACTGCTGATATTATGGCTGTTGATCTTAAGTATCAAACCCTTACTGGAGAAATGTGGCGGTACCTACTGCCCATAAGTACGTATGTACCTGTGCCTAACCCTTCAGAGATCAGAATGGTGATGATGTTGTGGTGTCAATGTTATAAACACAAAATACCATAACATTATCAAAGAATAAGTAATATCAAAGTCACGAGGGAAGTTCGATGTTATCTTTTACTTAGTTTGTCCGCTCTGCAATCAAATTGAAACACACACACCAAACAATCAAAATCCGATCACGAATCATCTATTAGATTGATTTGAGCCTAGATAATATTTAGCCTCACATTGTAAGTGCTAAGTTTGCAAAACGGTAACATTATGTCCTAAGTGCTATATTATACAACAAAATAAACGAAAAAACAAATATATTAAGACGTTCGACGACGAAGAAGAGAGTTACGAAGCCAAGAATAAGCTAAAAATGTACTTACAGTTGGACTACGAAGATACTGACAACATAATGACCCCTTATGTATAACTTACCTACCACCCAAACAAATTCACTTTCCTGACTCACCACACCGCACCCACCCACTCACTCTCTCTCTTCACTTACACACATTCCTCTAACTCACCACTCTTATTAACACCGATACTATCAAGCTCACCAACAAACCTTTTTTTTTTTTTTTTACGGATGGGAAGTCATCAAATGACTTCTCCCGCTCTGGGCAGAGCGGAAGGGAGTGTCAGACTTGTACTGACTAAAACCCATCCATGTTTCTTCATTGCCCTTTTTGTTCCAGGGCCGCGGTATCTCTTTCGAACAGCCCGCAGCCCTGGCAGGCATCGGCCCTTGCGGGCCCCTACCTGCTTGCTGACATCTCTTTGAGGCGCGCGTGGAACACGTACGCGCCGTCTACATGGCCTGTCGTCATAAGACCGACGAACGGCGAGCTAGCCCATTACTCACCGTCCACTGGTCCGCATCTACGGTGGCCGGAAGCCACCACGTGACCCCCGACGCCCGAGACGTCTCCCGCGGCGGCTGGGACGAGAGGTTCTCTCCATCTCACGCTCCGCCACCTCCTTCGCTAGCATGACTGCTTCGCAAAAGGAGGTGACGGTGTCCCATTCCCTCTCGCTCTGGACCATGGCTTGGACCAGGGCCGGACGCGATAGGTCACCGCCGCCGATCGCCGCTACGAGGACACGGCGGTGCTCCGCCCAAGCGGGGCAGACCTCCACCGTGTGCTCCATCGTGTCCTCTGGCGATCCACCCAGTGCTAACACCCGGGCATTTACTCCCGCCCGATTCGGTGCAGGACCCTCCCGAAGCAACCGTGTCCTCATCAACAAACCCTCGCATTTGTAATGGTACCAACTTTATCTGTATAGCAATGACACACCAATGCCCTAAAATGGGTCGAAATGTAAATGGCTGAACACTATCCCCTGGGATACAGGTTCCCGCCTAGTTCAGGGGGTAGGGTCAAAACTCTGTGACCTCGATTTGACCACCAGACAACAATTTGTAATAAGTTTTATGTAAATAAATTGTAATTTTTTGGTGAGAATTTAACAATTTTTATTTGAATCGTTATTCAGCCTGCTTAAATATTTTCGATATTTTAATTTGAGCTGGAATGTGCTAATAAGGTCCAAAAGGTTAAAGCAGTCGAAGTCCAACGGCTTAGGCTAGAGGTAAACCTGGGCGGGAAATCGCAGAATAATTCCAATCGTAGTAAGTATTGAAGTGTCGCATAGCACTTGGCGAGATTCTTGACATTAGTTGGATTGTCGTGAGCTCGAGTCCCACTCGTTGCGCTTTACATATTAGGGCATGAACTGCTAACGTATAACAAGACTATCAGAGTGGAACCGAAACCACTAATAATAGATAAGAAAAACAATTCGATTAGGCTTTACAGGTGTGTAAGTAATGACTACAGAAACCAAACTAATCGATATTCACCGTAGAGTTTATCAAAGTTTTACTATAAAATCGTAGCATAAAACGTTTACGAACCTAAGTATTGACTAATGTACCATTTACAAGTACCCACTAAGTTGTGTAGTACTCGCGAGTCGCGATTGGTTTGTATAAATCCTGCGGTATTCGGGTCTAAACCTCCGCAACACGTCACCAATGCACTGTGGCTAACTGGAACACTTACTAAACCTAACAGCAATCATTTATTACCTTTTTGCTAGCTGAGTTAAAACTGTTTCTACCTCAGCTGGCACAGACATCAGTCAGGCAATCCTTGTGGCTTGTCTGGGGTTACTTTAACTTATAGCTTCCATTTTCAGACTGACCGATTACTTGACAATAATTCAAAAATGGTTTAATTGAAATAAAAAACTTTGTCTGGTGCAATCAAACTTGACAATTATGAGGTAAACTCAGTAATTCGACGAGAGCAGTGGCGTTGTGGGTCAGTGAGGGAGTTAAAGACGTGGGGTCGAACCCGGGCAGGCTTACGTTGTGTGTTTTATTTGATCGCTCTATCTCCAAAACGGTGAAGGAAAACGTAGTGAGGACCGTCATCTTAAAACCGATAGATATAAGATGAAGAGTGGGCTGAGGGGAGATGAGTGTCACATTGCAGCCCCCTTCACCTCTGCAGCTCTGCACCCACACAATATACATACACTGAATATGCTAAGTAATCAATATTTCTTGTTAACATGAACGCTGTTAACAAGAAATATTGATTACTATTGGTTACTATTAGGTAAATCTACGAATTTCATAGTTTCCCAAAATTCAAAAAGATCGTATGAAAATGGTATAACTCTAGGAGGAGCTTGTGGCTGAATAATAACATCATTGCCCAGGGGCCATGCAATCGTGGTAAGCAATGACTAGAACGCCACCTTTTTCCTTTCTTGTCCACATTTTGAGTACAATTCATGCAACAAGCTATAATTTCAAAACTGATCAACTGACCGCAACCGTTGGTCAGTATTCAGCGCAATGTTACAACTAATTTCAAATGCTAACGACCGTCCCTTTTACTTGCAAGTGTTGCTCAGTCACAACTTAAAATGCAACTAAACGTCACGCTTGTACTCCTCGACGGAGTAGACCAGGTGTTATGTATAGTACACATCTGGTCAGTTTCCGTTAAGTGCCCATGGTTTTAGGGGGCAACTCTAGTAACTAAACTAGATCTAATTAAAGAGGATCTAGTTGAGCAATTTCGATTCTTAAAGAAATGTCGCAATCGTTCCAATGATTATCTCAGCACACCAGGAATTAACGAAGGCCTTTTTATGACTGTTAAAACCTATCGAGTCAAAATTTGGTTTCAAAGATTTAAAACACAATCTTTGAAACTATTTCCAAATATATAAAAATGCCTATACCACGGACCCAAAGTCCCTGTTACTTTGGACCCTCAAACACAGCTTTAGGGAACACAGCCAGGAGATATCCTGTTAACCACAACACAGAGCACTGGTACCGTACCGCTTAAGTCGAAGATAATGTCAGACGAGGCGCAAGCGGCGCTGATCGCGCTGAGGACCGCCAGGAAGGTCGCTCGCGGCGGAGCCATGGTGAGAACTGACGCATGCGCGACCAGCCGCCACCGGCGCCCGCGCAGCGCACGCTTGCATAACACCGGCCTTTCATTTCTGAGCAGGGATGCTACCAGGCAGTTATCGTGTGGTGTTTGTGAATCAATCAGTTGGTTAACATTCGTTTGCATGATGACATTTGTGATGACATGCAAAAAAGCCGTAAATTATTATGTGCATGCAATCTAAACATAAGGCATCCCTAAGAAAACTGTGTAGTAGGTAGGTATTAGAACATGACTGTGTTATCTGACCTAATCCAACATGCAGAGAATAAGTTCTTATTCAAAACTGGTTTGAAAAAGGAATACGAACCATGTCTTTTGCGACTTCTTTGTACGACGCCAGTTGTGTATATCAGCAGACTGCTAAAATTGTACTTACTAGACTCAAACTCAACTGTAAGCATGGCAATATCGGTCACTGACCCAATTATATTAATAACGTTCTTATTTCATAATCGGAAATAATGTCATTTAACGTCTTGAATCGACCAATCGTGAACCTCAACACCTTTCACAAAGAAAACTATGCATAGTTTTTTGTTTGGGATCGTGTGATGAGATATTAGGGAAAGGGCAATAACCGCTACTGCCATACTAAAAGGTAACATCAATAGACAACCGGTCTCGTTTGGAAGGTCGCAGTAGGTCTCACGTTCATAACGGATCAGGCCCGAAATGTAGTAAATATAAACTGTTACAAAAAATACAAGACTGTAATCTATATTTATTGAGTGCAAAATATATTTATTCTTATTTACTTATGTACATACACACTTAACAGGACAATTACATTAACATAGAAGAGCACAAAGGTACTGCTTATTTCATAAGATATTTCTTCCAGCAGACCTGCGAGAGGAAACTTGGATTAGAAATGTAGACAGTCTGTATAAAAGATAAAACTGGAAAATTATAATGAACGTTGTGCAATAATGAACTTCTTTCGCAACTAGCGTCTAGGTTTTGTAGAGGCACACATGACATGATAGACGAAGGGACAACTTCCTGACTGGGATAAAACTGAGGGTAGCCCAGGGCACCAAAACAAGCATCGGTGTAGGTCTTAGTAACTTATACGTACACTACATGCCAGTGGAACCAACATCATTGATTACTGAAACATTTCTAAACTTTGTCTTTTTGTTTGTGTTCACCATCACCATGTCTACAAGGTTGCTCGTTTGAATTGATAATGGTTGTTGAAGTGTCAAAGGGTTGTTTGTGATGCTCAGTTAGTGCTTGTTGCTGTGGACAAGACATGTGGGGATAGTTGGAGAATATTAATGATCACATTGAGTGGTCAGGAAAGACCTAATGGAGCTAATAGTATAATTGTGAAACGCTCGTGATTGATGAGGATGTCGAATGAAGAATATCAGCTTGGTCGTTTAAATGTCTTTCATTTTCACATGCAATTCTTATGTCTATGTTTTACTCTATCTCGTGTCTGTTGGCTAAAAGCATCATTATAACCATCTCTCCATGTAACATCTATTGTTATTCATCATCTTAAGACCATCACATCGAGTGTGTACATCTGTACATTTATAAAACAGTTATGTCCATAAAATATGGATTAAATGAGTTTTGATTTTCAATCACTTGTCAGCCCTACGCAGCGCTATGTCGGCGCGGCGTCGGACACAAAGTAGCATATCGGTGAATGATAGTTGAGTGCAGCACTCGCCGCCGCCGCGCGCGCATGTCTGCCGGTAGCGTAAGATAACATCTCAGCTGCAGACGAATATCATCCTTCTATCCCGACACACGGGTATTATATAATTTGCGTTTTTCCGAAACCGATAGGGCCATGTCCGAGAACCTGCTCCTAACTTCTTCATTTTGTCACAAGAACCAATGGATGTATAGCTAAGGACCACGGCATTTTCCGTCAGATTTAGTTAGCGCACAGTATCTTTCTCAGATTTGCCGGTTTAAGACGTTTTGTTTCAGTCGCTGAACATGCTGTTGTTAAATTTAGCTCTTTTTTACCTCAGTTGGCTAAAACGGAACCCTCATATGATCACTCACATCCCCTAGGGTCCAGCCATTCAGAGAACTACTGGATACTGTGAAACTACGTGCTAAGTTCTGGGCTGGCTGAACTTTGTTTACCACCAGAGAGGAGTGTGCAACAAATAAGCTGCAGCAGCTGTGACTTATAATGTTCTCAAAGCCTGTCGCGCAATGAGCACACCTGGTGATTACTGCCGGTTTCTCCTCTGCATTTATAGGTCTTTATCTTGCAATAATACACAGAGACCAAACTTGATGCTCAGAGCTCGTATTGTCACCACGACGTCTCCACGATAGGACGTTTCAGTGCAAACATAAATATTTCGACACTTAGTTTGATTATGTACTGTCTTAGTTTGGTTATGTACTGGTTAAAATAATCCTTTTCAACCAATCGATTGCTCCATGCGCCAAAGCGTTTTTGTTTCGAGGTACATTTTGCTCGCAAGCTGTTTCGTTGGTCTAGGGGTGCTGAGCATAAGGTTAAGGGTTCGATGCCGAGGACTGGCTCGCCCTGTTACATGGTACTTAAATCATAACTCGCGAAATATGGGTGTACATACAATAGGTACATCTCTGCCTAACCCTTCCGGTGAAATTAGGCGTGATGAAGTTACATTACATGTGAAATATGTAGTTGTTGTTGTTGTTTGGCTCGCAATATTTATAAACTCATGTTAGATAACAAAGGTGTGAAATGTTTCAATATTCCTGTCGCATATTTTTCATTTATCAATGATCTACAATAGCAAGACAGTGACACGACTAATTATGTGACGACACGTCGTCACATAATTTTGTACTTAGCTCGTGGAGTCGTGGCTAAGTGGTTGGTATGCTTTCACCTTCATCATCATCATCATCATCCACAACTTGACTCACCCACTGCTGGGTACAGGCCTCTCTTCGCTCGTGCCAAGCTCGACGCTCTTGTGCCAGCCTCATCCAGGATATTCCCGTTATGGCAACAATGTCATGAGTTGCGTTAAGAGCGAGGATTTATTTCTAAACATTATTATTCTATGTTATTTTTATCTGAACGTGCTATCATTAACTGTACGGAGAGTTTAACATAACAGTGATAGGTTCACCACCCACGCGTGTGTTGCGTGCGACAGATCAATGCACTGATAAGAATGGCGGCCGATACGTGCTTCCAGTGCACATTGTTCTATCTTTGTTGCTATTCATAACAACACTTATATTACATCACTTTTTAATTGACTATCATTTGAACAATGAGGAATAATGTACCCACCCCCCCTTTTTTTTTAGGATGGGTCATCAAATGACCCCTCCCGATCTGGACGGAGCGGAAGGGAGTGTCAGACTTGTACTGACTAAAACCCATCCATGTTTCTTACTTGCCCTTTGTATTCCAGGGCCGCGGTATCTCTTTCGAACAATCCCACAGCCCAAGCAGGCATTGGCCCTTGCGGGCCCCTCCCTGTTTGCTGACATCTATTGCAGGCGCGCGTGGAACACGAACGCGCCGTCAACACGGCCTGTCGTCATAAGACGGATGGACGGCGAACTAGCCCATTACTCACCGTCCACAGGTTTGTGAGACTTGACAAGCTTTATTTCTCATCTCCTCGTACTTGTCCGTGACAATTTCCTACTAAATAATCTTCGAGTGTAAGCTCGCACAGTAACCTGAGGGTATTCGTGTCAATATACTTGTACTACTAGCAAATCCAAAGCGGGGTGAATTCGCATTGGTGTGAGTTTTGCAGTGTGAATATACGAGTTACGCCAAAACGTAGTACTATGAGAAAAACACCACATTAGTTTTAAAGTAGAATTGTGTAATTTTTATTCCTACTTGTTCTACGATTTTGTAGCACCTGAAATCGTGGGTCTGGTGGGAAAAATATGGCTTATGTTTAACCAACCACCAGATTTAGTAAAATATAACGGTAAAAAAATCACTTTTGATTGCCAAACTAGTAAATGATCACCAAAATTAGATCCCCATTTTAGCGTGAAATTAGAACCAAAAATAGGTAATGACCACCAGAAATTGAACTGTTATGCTCTTGCATCGGGGCGACGCGAATGGTTTGTAAAAAAAACTTTCTGCGAAAAAAAACCGACTTCCAAAAAGTTTTTTTTAGAAAGTTTTTTATTTTACCCTTTTTAGCTGTAGTATGCCACACAAATTGTTGTCATGAATTAAATTTTAAATTGTAACTAGAAGTTGATATCCTCAGTATAGAGCTTGCGAAAGAGTGGGTCTTAAAATTAGCATGGACAAAACCAAGGTCATGTTGAATGCCCATATGACACCCACTCCTATCAAGATCGGAGACTCTTCCACCTTCAGGTTCCAGCATCAGACCCTGGATACTATCTAAAGACAAACTACTCTTTAAGACGAATCAAACGAGCCCAACCTCGATGGGGTTATATCGTTTATAATGAAATTCCTATGACCACCTTACAGGTCCATCATCAAACCCAGTTTACCATCTAGAGACAAAGTACTCGTGAAGATGAATCAAACGAGCCCAAACTCGATGCAGTTACGTCGTTTTATTATGGAGATCCTATGGCCACCTTCCAGCTCCATTGTCAGTCCCTGGATACCATCTAGAGACAAAGTACTCGTCAAGACAAATCATACGAGCCCAAACTCGATGGGGTTATGTCGTTTCATAACGATGTTCCTAAGGCCACCTTCCAACTCCATCATCAGATCAGCTCCATGTCATCTATATATTGCACCATCACGCGATATACATAAGCGTGCAAAATTTCAATTCAATTGGAAATCGGGAAGTACGTCAAATTTAACATGCAAGACTTCACGCGACGTCGCGTGATGTAGCAATTAACGTATATATTACAAACCAAATTGTGAAACCGATTTTGATAAAAATTTCTATGGAACCAATCGGGAAGCATATCTTTCACCTAAAAGAAGAATTTTTCAAATCGGTTTCGAAATGACGGAGTTATGAGGTAACAAACACCAAAAAAAAATACAACCGAATTGAGAACCTCCTCCTTTTTGAAGAAAGTCGGTTAAAAATAACCACGAATTGTATGACCCTTCTAACCTAATCTATCCGTGTCGGGGTGTCTCACTCCCAAGTCGGCCTAGGCAAAACTAGTTTGTCATCAACCACCTCATTAAAATTTGGTGCTCATTTACTAAATTTGGTGATCAATTGATATTTTAGGTGATAGATGTTAGTGGTCACAAAGTTATTTTTGGTGGAAAATATTATATTTATCCCCAAAAATATTCCTACTAGTTCTACCGTATATCTGTTCAGTAGAACTAGTTGGAATTACCCACCTAGCTACCGATAGCAATACGCGGTTTCCGAGTGCCGAGATGTTCATGCGTGACGCGTCTATTTATATTAAGTCATTGTCATTGTTTATACGATACCCCTTGGTGAGACTGGTTGTCAGACTTTGGCTTGGTTTGTTTTGGAGTTTGGCCACAAACTACCTGTAACGACGGTCAAATATCTACAAATAACAGCCGGGACCAACGGCGTAACGTGCTTTCCGAGGCAAAGAGGAAACTCGGTAGGTATGTAATCGGTGGTCACCCATCCACAGACCAACCTAGGCAAGCACGGCTTCACCTAAAGATCGACCCGAGCGGCTGTTGTTACTTAGCCACGAGCTTCTCATTTAAAAGTCAATATATATCAATTTAATGGCAAATTGACTAACTGTTATTAAAAGTAAATAAAATAATATAATAATTTATTAAAACTATTCAAATGCTAATAATATGTAAAGTAGTAATAATATAATTATCACTATGCATTCGACGTCTCATTCTTGTTTGCTATTTTAGAAATTGAATTTAATAAATATTCAATACTTTGATTTATTGTTGGTTAAGTTATGATGGCGATAGTTGAAGAAAATATCTGAAGACATGAACAAGAATTTGGAAGCGCACTTCACAGCGCTCGAGCACATTTTCATCAGAGACTGGATTTGATGACATGATAATGATGTTGAGTTGGCGTGTTTGTGAACGAACGAAGTTGCGGAATAAATCATCATCATTTATATACCTAGTTATACAATTCCAGTGAGTGTTTTCGTAATTCTTCTAAACGACTTCCTGAACGGTTCTCAGCTATAGATGGACTCAGGAGGTAGCGCTGTTATAAAACAGTGACAGGAAAATGTAAGTCGGGTCAGCTAATTATAGTATAGATACGAGTAGCTTAGTATGCAACAGTATGGCAGCGGGTAATATTCCGCTAAACTGTAGGGTCCACCTAGTCACGGTGATATAACAGGGATTACGTCACCCGCTGCATTTCCTTATAACTTGCTGTTAAGAAAGCACTGGCTATCTGTCTGTCTGTGTGTTTGATCTGTGCAACTACTCGGTTATTTATTATCAAGAAACTCATAGACAAACCAGTAGCCAATAGGAAGTATTTGTCCGGGGACAAACTGTCTATTGCAATACCTAGTATATTTCTGCAGCAAATGTAAAGCCCCTAAGCTTAATTAGTATGGGATCGCACAGTCAAAAGTCCAGATTTCATCCCTAACAACCCAACCAAAGTCGTGGCAATCTTCTTAACTTGTTAAATGAGAACAAGTATTGATGAGAAAGTTTTCCTTACGTAACACGACTTACCTTTAAGATCCTGCAAGTGACTATTACTAATCAACTACACATGCTGAGGTGGCGTCATACTTGTAATTGCCATATCAATTAACCAGCTGTTCGGTGGACGAGGACCTAATTGTGGTAATCGTTTCATTAAATTAGTACTATTTGACAGTTAACACAAGCAATAAAGCCATCTACGCAAACCTAGCTATTGTGATAGGCAATGTTTTTATAGCAGTTATTGAATTGTACTTCTACCATGCCAGATGAGTTTTATCAGGAAAACTTATGACATGCTTATACCAGCCGATGAGCAAGGTTAAAGTAGTAAGAGGAGCTGACTATCCAGTGAGGGCGCATCGAAGGGGCTCGTTGTGATGCATCACCTCAAACAATGTCCTGTCATATTACTGCCCCCCTATGTCCATCATTCAGGTGGTTTTAAAGCATCAAAACCACCTCGGAACTAAATAACATGATTATCCTGTAATGAAATATATCGCAGAGTTGTACTAGTAAGAGCGATGACCGGTTGTAGTAATATTGACGTAGCGCATAATATTAGCACACATTCGCGCACTGTGGGCTCGCCCGCTGTGGGCTCTCCTATAAGCGCGCTCGCACTGACAGCGGGTGGCGGGTGGCGTGCGGCGACGCCACGGTCGCCACGGTACTCCCACGGCGGACACAGTGACGGTGTCTTTTCGAGACGGGTTGCAGACCGCAAACTGCAACCGCAAACTGCAAGCGACACCACTTGTTTCTATGAATCTCTATGATATTGATTCCGACAGTGCGGCCTGCGAGCGCAGCCTGCAGTGCCCAGTGGTGTCGCGAACCGCAGAGAGTATACACGTAAAAAATGACGACTTTTTCGCAAGATTAACTTTGTTGCTGGTCATTCAGTTCTTTACGTCATTTCCGACCCAAATTATCACAATAATTTGGCTAAAGACATTGTGTGGAAAGCAATAGGAAAGGATATAAATAAAATAGTAAGTACCTTCTTTAATATAATATTTTACTCAAATGTTTATATTATAGTAGGTACGCATGAAAAAAAACTTTTATAGGTGCATACGGAATATTATATAATTATAAGTTTGAACCAAACATACATGGTTCTATGCATTGTGCAGCCACGGCACGCCGCCGCGCTTGGAATAGAAGCAGCCGCGACCGCAGGCCGCACTGCAGTCCGACCGCAGCCGCTAGCCAGACTGCACCGCAGGCCGCACTGCAGTCAGCAGATGTGCATGTGGATTGTTTTTACGCAACAATGCGTAAAAACAATCCACATGCACATCTGCAAACATTCCCGACGCACTACAGAAGCGGGGCAGCCCCACCAGCATCCTAAAGAACTCGGAGACAATGGTACGATCTTTGCGTATCTAGCCCACAGGCTGCACGTGTAAAAAGAAGTACAGAACGCTCGAAAGAGTCTGACTTTGACTGGAAGTGAGCATCGTGAAAACCTGCGAGCCAACATGTTCGCTCTAACCGACAATGCCCTCCGCTCTCGTTCAATGTCGTCATCGTCTTTAAAGTCAGGGGTCAATATAAGACCAAGGTATTTAAAACTCTCTGTAAAGGTGTGCCATATTTATTTCAGGCCCTCTTTTGTGGAGGCCCCGGGGCTCAAGCCCCGGTTGCCCTCCCCTAAATCCGGCCTTGTACACTTTAATAGAAGTGGCACACTATTCGAAGTGTAAATTAGAATATTTAGATATTCAGAAGCCTGTGGGCAAGATTCAAAATAAAAAGTATTTAAATCGAATTCAATAGAAAGAAGAATAATCAGCTCTTTTTGAACCTCAACAATGACATATGACAGCGCTGGCCCGCGGCCCGCCCACATTACATATACTACTACCGACTAGCCACCAACCACCAGCCACCAGCCACGAGCCACGCGCACTATAGGCACCGTCTTGTATAACGTTGCGGGCTATGTTATGAGTATGGCACTAATCTCGCCGTTATTCTTAGGTAAACATCACCGTTTCATTGATGTATTGTGTGCTAAACAAGTTGCGTACACATTTAAACAATTACAGTTTTATCAAAATGAGGAAAAGAAATAAAAGACTAGGTACAAATGTAAAACTAAATTAGTAGTTTATAATACTCGTAAGTACTAAATTAATTATCGAAATATTTAAGGAGCGATTTAAAAAGACAGCTTCAACCATTTCCATACATTTTGTTCGGCTGGCGCTAGGCGTTTGAAACGGCACATTTTTTCTAAAGGTAAATTCCGAAAAATATCGTATATAGGAGGGAGTAACTGAAAACAGTTGCTCATCCTCTCGTTAGTTATAATAACGTTGATGTATCATTGTTGGTCAAAGTGTAGAACTTTCACTAACAATGGTAAAAGAGTGCAAGAAAAACTACCAGCGAAAACTGCGGGTCGGGATCCTAGCCGGTCAATGTATGAAGATACAAGAAATTGTATCTAAAACTAGGTCATGTAATGAAATCTAGACTGACTTACTAGACTAAAACAATAATGAGCTAAGTTCGCACTATAGGTATTAGTATTTATTCAACAACTTATATAACGCGACCTACACGTCTGGTGATGGTTTATACACTTAAGTAGGTAACTAGGTACGTCTAGAGTTTGAAAAGTGCAATTAAGACCAGCCCATTTATATAACTTTTAGTCTGTTGTTACTTTTAAGCTATTGCATAGCTTCTATCGCGGGCCTCGAGCGTGGAGACCGAATCCAGAAATTCCGTAACGAAAACAACCTAACACCTAGTGTCTAACACGTAGTGTCAGATGTATAGGTTTTACCTATACAACCTAACCTCCTAGCTCCAGCGGTAGATTAAAAATAATAACCTAGGCTTGTCAATATCTGACACTACGAAAGTGAATAAATAATTATAATTACATAAGTTGATAAAAAATGCTATGCAATAGCTTTACCGCGGCAGTCTCCGAGTGCCACACGTCTTTTTTTTATTTTAGTGCATCCCAACATTGAACAGTAGGACTATTAGTAGACTTTCTGATTTGCTTTTTCTTCTTCTTTCATAATTTGCGGATAACATATTATTCAGCGGCGAAATATCGTCGAATATAGACTGTATCTATGTATATGTACGTACGAGATGAGTCGATAAGGTTCCCGTATGAGTGTTCAACGCCTAACATAAATCGCCTACGACACGGTTGGCGCAGTAGCTGAGCGATTGATTGCTGCGCTGCGTGTTGCGGGTTCGATTCCCGTACGAAACAAACATTTGTATAGCCTATAGGTAAATGTTCCGGGTCTGGCTGTTTGTGTATGTGAGTTTAAATGTTTGTAAACGCCCACGATACATGAGACGTTTCTAGTGTGGAGCAACGTTAATAAAATATGAGAGCAACCAATCTTATCGTAAATAGTTGCTTTTAAATACACGTAGGCGCCTTAATATTACATCATCATAACTTGTACACCTCCACCTCCAGGCCATGTGTGCTTGCCTCGTGATGTCTTAGAGTAGGACTAAACGAAGAAGCTGGAGTGTAGCATTCTCAGCTGTCCTGACAGTAATAGCTCCGTAGCAGTAGTACATAGTAGCGTAGTCATTCATGTGTTCCCAATAGCAAAATCGTATCGGTAACTATATATACATAGATTAACGTTGATTCCCTTACTCTGTAAAACCACGAGACAGCTTGAAAAAGATATGCATTAATTTGAAGCGCGAGATTTCAAAGCAAGAACTTATACAAAATACTGGATTGAAACTAAGGCCATGTCCTTTTAAGTAGCTCAAATCAGTAGGCAAATGGCGCGTTCAGGTTTTCGGAAGAAAAAAACAAATGATTGTGACCGACGCGACCATGTCTGATAGTTTAAGACACGTAAGCAGTCGATCTTACAGATCTGATCTGGATTCCTGTCCCACCTTAAAAGGACACACTTGAAGATACAACGCTGACCTTAGCCTTGTGACCTGTCAGATTTAATCTGACAGATTTAGTGGTTGGATAAAACATTTCGATGTGTTTTTAGGTTTTATGGAGTCGCTCGTGTTACAGCTTACAGCGCCTCCTACGACATGGGACTGTTCACGCCGCTTTTAATTAGTGACGAAGTGTGTACCTCTCTCTACCTTTGAACAAGAGCGAAGATATGTTGTTGTCACAGCAGTAGACAAACAATTCTACGCAATATTTAAATAACTTTGCTATTATGATGTGTTATTATTAAAAATAAGTAAATGATAAAGTAATCTTTAGTTATTTGAGTCAATTTAATAATTACTCAAGTTTACACAAGTGTGACCTTGTTTGTAACGATGGTTAATTGTACGGATTACTTTTATTTACTGTTTATGTTAACTGTTATTTAAGATATTTATACGATGCATGCATTCATATTGCACGTATGGTTTTACAATAGGTATTTATTTAGGTGCTCTGTTTATAACCATTTTACTACATTATAAATAAAAAAATACGAAAAATGAAAATGAATGAAGATGATGAATGTTGTGAAATCAATAAATACTTTTTCTTTCTTTCTTTCTATAAATCTGTGCTTTGAACACGGATTATTTCCTGCGAAACTGAAATTAACGGTTATAAATCCCATATTAAAAAAAAACCAAGTGCGAGTTTGACTCGCGCACCGAGGGTTCCGTATAAACTTGTAGGTATTTTATTATTAAACTACATATTTGCGGTTTTCAGATTTTTTCTTTTACATGTGCTACACAAGTGACATTGCTACTAGCCAAATTTCGTGATTCTATATACCATTGCGCAGCCTGGGAATCGAACCCAGGATGTTCCTCAAGTTCATTAGTTGCCCTTGCGATCACTAGACCAATGAAGCAGTCCAATCATGTCCATTTAGGAAAAAATGTAATTATAGTGTACTCAATACAAGTATTGCACCATATGATGATGATCACGGATTATCTGAATGTTGATTATCTGAAGTTGCGACCAGGCGACCAGGCGCCGCACGGAAACCATGATCCAGACACTGCGACATCCGAGTCGTCAATTAATGACTTAATCAAAATCCATTATCGTAAATTTAATTGATTCAAGTCCCAATGTCAGCTGCGCAGGCGCGGGCGATAATACAACTGAGCGTGATATAAAACAATAAAGACTGCTCCACAGCGTCCGATGACGCTTGTCGTTGGACTCATATTGTGGTCGACTGTTTGGTTCTAAAATAGGCCGGATTGACTTTCCCGTATTGAGAGCACTGCTCTCAAATGATGATGAAGTCATATATAATACGGGACACCTGCAACCACGAGATGTCAACAAAGTCGAAATTAGAGAACGTGGTAAAGAACTATGATCACTGATTATGATCATATATGTAAAAAAAGTGCAGAAAGTTACTTAAAATAAAAATAGAATCCTCCCAGTAGGTGCTCAACATGTACAATGGCGGATACTCCCGCCTGAACAACATTTAGCTCATATTTGCTTGCACTGACATTTTGACATTGAAGCGCTCTCTAGCCGGGCGGGGCGCCTCTGCATAATTCAAGCGAAAAAAAAATTAACTGATCAGGCGGAAAAGGCCGCGACTGTACCTACATTTCGCCATACCGAACCCATTCCTAAGTGTACCGTAGCGTGCGCGTAGCTGCTACGACGTAGTAAGCTCGTAGCGTAGCCGCGTCGTCGGGGAGAGTTTCTATTAGATGTATATGTATAGATATTATGTATGAGGAGCAATGTGTTGAGGTGTAGGAGACCAATGTGTAGGACACAAGGTAACAAATAAATCTTCACAAAATGATTTTAGTAATATTTTGTAATTATTTTTAAATCTTCTTGATCCTTATCGCGTGGTTAGTGCCTCTCCTGGTGTCAGAGTTTTTATACCGCCCTTGGTCCTACTTGGCTTTACATGCCATCGAAAAATATCTCTCAGGCATGCTGGTCTCCTCACGAAGCAAGTGATAATCATATAGTACGTACATGAATCCGATCACAGGTGTGTGTATTGGGTTCGAACTTGAGACCTCTGACTGCCGTCCGACCGACGGGCGCACCACTACGCTATCACAATCATTATTTAACGATTCCTCTAGATTCTCCAAACATGTCTATTTATAAATACGTATTACTAAATTTTATAGCTGTCGGGCTATTTACGGCAATTAAAGCGGTTAATTGGGACATTAACCTGTATTCGGAACAAACACAACCATTAAACTATGAACTGAAAGTATCATGAACGCTGTATTTTGTTCTCTCTGGTGTTTTTTATTTAAGAAGTCCATTCACTAACTTGTAAATATGAGGTATAGATTACGTCATAATTCTAAACTAGACATAACGACTTTGGCTGATCCCCATTTGGCACATAATATTGTTAATACTAATTAAAACTTCCTTCTTTCCAAAACATGTGAGCACCAAAAACCGTCGATATCGCCAAGGATACGTCGCCATATCTGATGGGGATCACTACGATACGCCTTCTTTGGACCAGGCTGGGTAAACACCACCCTTGAACTAGATTTGTGACGCATAATTGATCTTTTCGTTATTTGAATGTCAAGCTTGAAAACAAATATATATTTGTTATGATGTGCGAAAAAAACCCGGTCAAGTGTGAGTCGGAGTCGCACAACAAGCGCTCGTTCAAAAGTCAATTTACACTCAACTGCAAAACTACTTTATTTATAAATTAATCAATATTTACATTATATACAGACTACAAAAATAATGCTAAAAAAGGGAAGACTAAAAGTAAGTACCTACATATTTAGAATTACAAAAATAGGACACTTAGGCGTCAAAGTACTCCTCCGCATCGCTGTCATCCGGAAACGTGCCCAGAAGACTGGCAGCATTGCCACGTTGAATGGCAATGCTAATTCTTTGGCCAAAGAAATAGCCAGCCCTCTGGTCATGCAAAGTGTCGACCATTCGGCGGGATATTTCCTTAAGAAGGCGACACGCACTCGGGCCCCATGACCCGAGCGTTTCGACCCCAAACGGCTCAAAACTGTAATTACCAATAAGGCTGTAACCTTATTGGTAATTACAGTTTTGAGCCGTTTGAGGATCTCAGCAGCCGCAGCAGCAGCGCCCGCACAGCCCGCCGTGCTTACAACGTGGGATGGCGCAGGGTGTCGACACAGGTTGCGTCCCACACCAAAGGCCTACCCACCTTCCAAGGCACCAACGTCATGCCGTCTGGTCTCTTGCCATCGTCACGTACATACCAAGCCGTTTGGTTCTAAAACCGCTGCTACACCGGCGCTGGCAAGAGCTCGACGAATAATGTCGTTAATGCTGGCGTGCCGTGCAATGCGGCCTGCGCTCCTGTAGCAGGAAGGGCCATGGTGTCCGAGGCTGTCGACAGCGCAGTGACACCGATGCGGAGCAACACAAGGTGCGCCTAAGCGTAAACTCGTAGCGACACGGAACGATGTGTCATCCATCATAGTGCCAATGGTGAATGAAGGAAGTGCCTGAAGCCATAAGCCCAACTCCCATTCTCCCACGGCCAGTAGACGGGCACGGTCCACAGTATTGATAGACGTGTTTAAAAGGGTATTCCGTACAATACTGCAGAGCGGCACGTCCCACTGCCTCTGGGAGGACAAGTTGTCGGGCAAATCCGTATTGGGACAAGCCATTTTCCACGCGTTCAAAGCATCGGTCAAGTACCTCAAAACCAACCAGTGAGGAAGACAAAATATCCCTGGTTAATTTTTCGGTACCGTAGACCGAAGAGAAGAAGGCTGGCAAACTTATACTAAAACTAATTTTGTTTTATATACTATAATAATCAGAAACAAAGTTACGACAAAGTTTCACGAAAAATCATCCTTTATCTCAATAGCTAAAAATCTTATTCAAACCAATTTTCGTTGAAAGATTTTTGAGGTTATACAAACCTAAATGTTTTCAGAATTTTGCTCTTCTGAATTTAGAAATTAGAGGGGTCTTGGGTTCGATTCCCGGGGCGGCAAAGTATTATTAGGTTTTTATGTAGGTTTTTATGTAGCGTTTCATAGAAGACACCTGCTCTCAAAATTTCAACTGGGTGATCTGTATAGGCTCGGAGTATAATGGCTGTGCCATACGGACGGACAGGATGAATCTAGAATCATTTGGCAACGGAACCCTAAAAAGGAGATCTTAAGAAAATGGCCACTCCTAAAAGCAGTTTAATTGTATCAACAGTAGTAGTTGTAGTTGTTTTTGAATTTGAATTTGAATTTGAACAGTGAATAGCAACAACATTAAGTTTTACTGAGATATTGAGAATTAACTTGGAATAACAATATTATGGTCCTTTGTGGCGTATGTGCCTACACTACACTGTCTACCTATCTAATATGCTAAACACAATTGGTATACAGATAACATAAAATGTCCTTATAAGGAAGCTAGAACAATACGGACTTACCTCAACATATTCCACATTACGCACTGTATTCTTATATTATTTTATTATTGACATTAAAATGATTATATCAGCTAAGTACTGCGCATAAAGCACATATAAGTCTGCGCAGACAAGAGACTTGACCGCGGAAGAGAAAAGTCAACGATCCATAACTGCAGGCGAGCCTGTATACAGGGTGTAAACGGACACTCCACGAAGCCGTCAACAAAGCATTCTGGACACAAACTATGTAACTCTACATAAAAAATATTGCTGGGAAATTACTTTTTTATGGGGTGAAATATCACGTTTTACTGAGAACTCAATGTAACGCACTCAAAACATAGTGCTGATGGATGCATTGAATAATACGGGGCCGTGGAGGTTTCGAAAGTAAAGTTATAACATTACAAACTTGTATTTAAAATAAAACTTGTGATAAAGTTAGAACTTGGACCCAATGTCTCCGTAACTAGAAGGTTTCCAGGTATGGCCAAACTCCGGGCTACTAGTGCGAAATTCGTATGGACGAGTCCGACACTTTGCCCGACCTCGGAACGAACCCGAACTGAAGAAGTACAATAAAATAAAGATAAGAATAAACTAGGAAGCTATGTACCTACACGAATGTGACGTACAGCCAGATACACTTGCACAGCGAGGCTCAGGGGGGACCTCTCCACAGTCACCCCTCACCCCAGGGATGTGCCCGAGCAGGTCTTGCGCAGAGGTGACTCCACACAAGGAAGGAGGCAGCGTTTCTTCTTAAAGATTTAAGAGGAAATCCCACCCTCCCCAGGCTTATCCCCAAAGACCTGTCGCCTGCCCGACAGACGTACACAAATAACGCGCATGTACTACTAGAGGATATGACGAGTGTTCTGTAAAGTATCCACTTAAACTCCGCATAGCCGGAGTTGTCGCCGGCCGCAATAGGCCCAGCAGTATCTCAAATATCACGATCATTACCAACAAGGCCTATTTGCAGTAAATTAAGAAATAATGGAGTCAACTACAGTATACAATCTGTATACAATACTTGCCGGAAATCCTTGTCAGACGGAATTGCAATTACCATAATTATAATAATAATTTGTAGTGGTACACGTTAACTATGTGATTATTATAAGGCCTGAAACTGCAGCTGCTCTTATAAAGACATCTAGAACTTTCCACAAATAATTCCCACAGGTTTTTTAAGGATTTTACATTGTTTTTGTTTGGTTTTTCTTTAGACCGAGGTCTCAATCTATCAACATCGTATTATAGATTTGCACAAATATGGGAGCCAAGCCCTCGACCTTACCACAAAAGGCGCTATCCAATTTTTAGTTCTATGAGTCGCCGGTCACCTTGTACTTAAAATGTATATTACGTCAAAAGACTGAATTACAAACCCGTCGTTTTAAGAAATGTCCTTTGATCAAACAATAAGGAAAATCAAATCACCAATACCAATATTAATCTATAACAATTCAGAACAGTTGTACAAAGCTATGTTTTCATAGAGCCTTGTCTACATTACTGCTCCACCTCAGTGAAAGCCATCAGGTGTAGTGGTAAACGCGCAATGGGGTGGTCGCGCGGGCTCGCTCCCGTCAGTGATTAGGAAGTGGACTGAGAGTATCAAGCCGTATGTGACATTACGCACGGCGAATGGCAAGATTTGACCGATTTTTACTTGTTTACCGAACTTGCGCTAAACGTGTTTTCTCATCTGCAGTGTCCTAGTTTATTCCATTTGAGTTCTATGAACACTGCGAAGGTCGATTGGTACAAAGAAATAAATATCCTGTAAGACTAACTGATCGGATAATTTTGGGTAGTTTATTGTGTGTAGTGCGATAATCAACCCTCTAGGACAAGGGCGCCGCCATTGCACCTTTGGAGCTAGGGGGTGTGAGAAAAAAAAACTGATTTGTAAGTACGGATGCAACTGCAGTTCTTTAAACGATGTAAAATGAAAGATTTCAAAAAAGGCATCATCCACGGTTGGTTAGTTTTTTTTGCTGACTTTTTTGATAGAATTTTTGTATATGTAACTAAATTTTCACCCTCTCGGTGAGCCACCTTTAAACAAAAAAGAATCGTTAAAATCGGAGCACTCTGTAAAAGTGAGACAGGGTGAGTACGACAGTGTTAAGTGGCTGTTTACTCTCGCCGAGACACTACGAGGCAGGGTGAGTATTACAGTGCAAAGTGGCTGTTTACTCTCGCCGAGATACTACGGGACAGGGTGAGTACGACAGTGCAAAGTGACTGTATACTCTCGCCGAGACACTACGAGACAGGGTGAATACGACAGTGCAAAGTGGCTGTTTACTCTCGCCGAGACACTACGAGACAGGGTGAGTACGACAGTGTAAACTGGCTGTATACTCTCGCCGAGACACTACGAGACTGGGTGAATACGACAGTGCAAAGTGGCTGTTTACTCTCGCCGAGACACTACGAGACAGGGTGAGTACGACAGTGCAAAGTGGCTGTTTACACTCGCCGAGACACTACGAGACAGGGTGAGTACGACAGTGTAAAGTGGCTGTATACTCTCGCCGAGACACTACGAGACAGGGTGAGTACGACAGTGCAAAGTGACTGTATACTCTCGCCGAGACACTACGAGACAGGGTGAGTACTACAGTGCAAAGTGGCTGTTTACTCTCGCCGAGACACAACGAGACAGGGTGAGTACGACAATGTAAAGTGGCTGTATACTCTCGCCGAGGCACTACGAGACAGGGTGAGTACGACAGTGTAAAGTGGCTGTATACTCTCACCGAGACACTACGAGACAGGGTGAATACGACAGTGTAAAGTGTCTGTATTCTCTCGCCGAGACACTACGAGACAGGGTGAGAAAAACAGTGTAAAGTGGCTGTATACTCTCGCCGAGACACTACGAGACAGGGTGAGTACGACAGTGTAAAGTGTCTGTATTCTCTCGCCGAGACACTATGAGACAGGGTGAGTAACACAGTGTAAAGTGGCTGTATACTCTCGCCGAGACACTACGAGACAGGGTGAGTACGACAGTGTGAAGCCGCCAGACAAATATAAAATTGAGGAACACCGAGGTTTGGCTCTCCATCTCGCACTCGCCCTGCCTATTTAGCTTTTGAGATAAGGAACTATTTCTTGAAACTGCAGCAATAACTTTGTGTTTCGTTAACATACGTACTATGAAAAGCAACTATGAATTAGCGCTAAAAATATTGTTATTATATTGTTGGTGCTTTGTGCGCGATTCACACTTGGCTGGTTTTTAATAGGTTTATTCTGGGCCCATCTCTCCTGCCTCAGGAGGTTTGACAAATGTTTTCCGGTACCAATTTTTGGGGATCGGAAAGCCTGTACTTTTTACTGTTTTCATGTCCCGGTTTATTCATGTGTGAGCGCATACAAAAAGTATTGAATTATTCTACCCGCACCGATCGATACCGATCCGTTACCAACTTGAACTTGAACGAGTCGTACTGGTAACCTGTATCCTTATGCAAGCGCCCTACTGCATAGTCCGAGTTGAACCACCAGAACTCAGAGCATAAGGTCAAGGTGATCCTTCACGACATATTGTGAACACGCACATGAGTGCAACATGTCTAATGTTAACGTAGATTTCCTCATTTCTGCCTACCTATAACCTGTGCATAAACAACTAAATACAATGTTGCACTAATATCAGCTGACGTTGTATGTTTGTTCATTTCCGTATGTTAATTGAGTGCAATATTATAATTTTTCCGCGCGGACATCACACGTGTGTGACCAAACGTGTGACGATACGCTATAGCTGACAATCATAACATCACCACGCGAGGGACACACTAGCACGGTATAAAGATAAACAGTAAACTAACTAGGCCCATTTTTTTAATTCAAACGCAGTTGTTACGGCTGTCTAAACTATTGTTATGTTGCCCAAAAAAAAGTACACTCATACAAGATATCAACTTGTCTCGATGCGATAACCACGACGTACTCATAAGTAACCTGTTACCTGAAGCAGACTAAAACTTTGTGAAAACACTTTGTATGTGTGTGTGAGCCGATTCCGACCATTTGTTCCTAGTTGAAAAACCAATATGTTTACTGCGATATGAATGGGCTACACGAGTGCTGATATACTTGCAGCGCACCCTGAGCGGTCTGCTCTTCCACCACCTGGGTGAATGGCTCGTATTTTCAGGTTTGCAATGAAAAACCCTCTTTGATCAACGTTAACAACCGTATAGGTAGATAAACCGTATAGGTGGTGGTATCAGCAGGTAAATTTGATGTACCGAGAATAAGCAATTATTTTGGCGACCGAACGCTTGATAAAAGAGTACCTTACCTTCTCAACCATTTGCCTGCTGATATTAGAAATCAGAAAATAAAAGGCAAATTTGCCAGATTACTTAAGCGGTTCTTTCTCGAGAGTTTGTGAACTATGTTCTAAGGATTGTGGTTCACAGATTGTTGAGGGAGAGCAAATAGGTAGTTAGGTAGTTTTATAAGTTCAGTCATTTGATTTAAGATATTTCCTTTATACTGTCCATACCTAGATAATATATATATATAGATATTATTGTTATTTATCTACTATAGAATTCATATAAGTACGTTGAAATTAAGTGTTCGCACTAATTAACCTTTTTTTTGTATTACTGTGTGTTCCGTTCCCACAGACAAACCGTGAAAACGGTTTTGTGGGGCTTAGTTCATATGTATGTTTTTTTTTTATAAACTTTCTTTTAATTAATAAATAATAATAATTGTAGTAGACCTAGTCATAGAACGTGAAAATTTAAGATGACTTGAAAGGTACATATGTCTGTGACTAAAAATTAGCTCTTGATAACCAAGTACCTTCTACAACACATCATTCTTGAGGTACTCAACGTTTTTGAAACGTTGACTTAAAAGTCCTTGCAGAAGGTGAAGGAAGATATAGGTACAACATAAAATCGATTTATTCATAATATTGAGCGATAAACAAGAAAAGGACAACAGTACTCGAAATCTTTTGAGATAAACTGAGGACTTACCGCAGTAGAATGCCTTACATCGCCGGCATCTCCCAAAAATGAGAGAGCCCATGACAGTGACATTGAGCCGCTCGACTGTTGCATGTCGACGCCTCTTTCGTCCACTACAACAAGTTGCGAAGTCCTAGCCGACTGTCGTGTCCGTGATTGTTACAAAATTACTCAAGAATTACATCCTCAAAAAATATTTGAGTAAATAGCCACAAAAATATTAAAAGTAGTGCTAGTGACTGAAAAGATGGAACTGTTATGTTTGTAAATGTATTTTGATAAAAACATCCATAGAATAGTCCACTGAAATCTAAATAGGTATTAATAGATTTCATATTCCTAAATCAAGAATTCACCACCAACACCCGCTTTATTTCGCCCCTACAACGCGGTCACTCAATGTCATTTTTAAATTGACATCAAAATAAAATATAAGTTCCAAGTCGCGGTGCGGTGCGGTGGTCCCTTTAGTAGACGTTGAGCCTTCGAGCTGTGTGTAGTAATCCCAAGCCTGGGACAGACTTGACACAGTGTGTGAGATGGAAGCTCTGTGGTGGCTGCTGCTACTGACGGCGCCCGCGGCGCTCGCAAGAGATGTTACCGGTATGTATGATATTATAATATCAAACACCATCATTCTCCTGGCCTTATCCCAATTTATTTGGGGTCGGCGATCCATATCTTATTATTCCATACTTCTCTAATAGTCATGAGTTACCAAACAGGATTTAAAATTGTGTCCTGAGAGTTTCTTGTCCGTTTCTTCTTCATACAGATCTAAGTTTCGGAACGGGTGACTAGATTCAACTTCCTAACCAATTGTCCCACTATTTCACAGTTAAAGTGCCTGTAACTGGTTTAATTTGAAATAAATGGTTTAAGTTAACATGAAGATCCGGTATCCATATCTTGGCATGTTTACACACGGTCGCGGCGTAAAGGACATCAACGCGCAAGCTGTTACCATAGACTCGGCGCATGATTCTAGTTACACCTTCCAGCCACCACCATTCAAGGCGTACGTTAGTTGTTTAAAAGAGGCTTCTGTCGTGAACAAAAGTGCAATACTTACGCGATCTAAATGTATGGAACAGCTGATTTTCGTCTATTCGAGAATCATGTACCTACGGATTTCCTGGAGATGGTCTGTGCGTCGATGGCCCTCACCTCAGAACATAAGGAAGCCTGTTTATACTTTAATAGACATACCTGTATTTTCTTCATCTAGTACCTATAAACAGGATTCTATTTTATTTTTATTATCTTGCGTACAACGATATCCTTGATATGGGTTAGTTAACCTATACTTCCCACACGGCGCTACTTACACCAACCGAGCGAATCGTCACTGATTAAAAATAGATTTAGTTTAGATGTAAGTAGAACTTGTTGTTAGGCATATAAATATAAATAAAGTACTATTAATAGAACGGAAAACTTTTGGATCTAAATTATAATAATAATTATAGGCTGCATGTGTTTGTGACTCATATGCTAATACGCACCGTACGACGTATAACAAGAAGAGCTATAAACTATCACTGTCAACAAAACATCAACAACATTGTTAATAATAAGATTGTTAACACCATATATATGGTAGGTACCGGCGATTCATGGCATTTTAATTTTGAAATCTTGAAATGCACAGCGCATCTCAAGATTTCAAAATTAAAATCAAAGAATAAACTTATAAAAACAATTCACCAAACAAAATAAATTTTCACTTTCGTAATATTATTTCTCTCTCAGGATTAATCAAAATCGGTCAGACTGAGAATCTTCCAAATAAAACTACAATTTTTGAAATATTAGAATCTGTCACCTCAAATTTGTATTATCTGAGCTTGAACTGTCTCACCACCACTTACATCGTCACTAAGTCACTTTTAAAAGTAATGTGACCTACATTGATTGTCAATTTATTGTATTCGTATCGGTCAGTCGTCCTTATGCAGCGACTTTTAACAGGATTTATTGTCGGTGCCATAGGTCAATACCAGTTTTAATGTACAGTCGCGGCCTTTTCCGCCTGATCAGTTATTAAATATCGCTTGAATCATGCGGAGGCGCCCCGCCCGCGCCCGGCTAAAGAGAGATTCGCGCGCGTGATTGAGCGCAAAAATGAGCTTAGTGGTGATCAGGCGGGAGTGTCCTCGATTGTACCTTCAATGTTATCGTTGCTGGAATGACACTGTCTAAGCCCGTTGACACCAAGTTCTGTTCAACTTCAATGAAGTCTTCTTCTGTCTGTCTGGCAGCCTGGCTCGAGTTGACATTCATATGTTAACTTCCTACCTATCCTAACTAATATTATAAATTCGAAAGTAAGTTTTTTTGCTTGTTACCTTTCCACGCCTTTTTTTCCGGTTGGGAAATCATCAAATAATTCCTCCCGCTCTGGGCGGAGCGGAAGGGAGTGTCAGACTTGTACTGACTAAAACCCATCCTTGTTCCTTCCTAGCCCTTTGTGTTCCAGGGCCGTGGTATCTCTTTCGAAAAGTCCTGCAGCCTTGGATTCCCGCAGCCCTGGGGTCCCGCAGTCCTGGAAGCCCGTCCACGCCTAAACCAATGAACCGATCATCCTGAAATTTTGCATATACGTTTATGTTGTCAGGTGTACAGAAACGGACATAGGGTACCTTTCATCCCGAAAAAAAGTACTGTTTCCGAGGAAAACAACAATAACGTTCTTATGATAATAGATGACACCACGTGTTTTTCGAATCATGATTGAATTAGAGATACAGAGTACCCAAATTGATTGTCAAATTCTAAAGCCGCGGGCAAAAGCTAGTAAACTTATAAACGCTAAAGTTAAGGAGATAATACAACGGAACTGATTATATCTTACATTCAATTACATGTATCAGCTTAATGTTCTTAAAATAGTTTCAGTTTAGTATTCCGTACGAAAACTTTTACAGAATTTATTTATATCATTTCTCGCTGAGATTTGTTTGTGATAATGCCTTCATGACCATGTTTCACAGCAATCGTGTTCAGGCCTTTCCCAGGTCGGTCGTCTGCTGACTTCGCTCCGTTTTCTTGTTTTGATCAGATTACAGAAAGATCAAAGTTAGTTATTATGAACGTGTTCAACACATATCTAGTGTTTATTAGACAATTTGATAATATGGGATGATAAAAAATGCATCATTATCATTGAGCCCAAAGGCGTCCACAGCTGGACAAAGGCCTCCCCAAGCATTATTACTATTGCCGATCCTGTGCTTCATAACCTAGATGATTACCAAATTAAGTATACGGAATTCTTTGAGATTAAGTTCGGCTCATACTCGCTTTGTTTCTGGTCAGTGGTCAGTGGCCTTAACGTTCTCGGTCACTGTGACCATTTTCGATACAACTTCGTATTACGTAAATGGTATTTACCTTTTTGAGAAGCAAGGTCCTGAACTTCACTGACTTACTTTGGATTTTGATGGATTAGACTGCGACCTTATGTCAATATCAATTAATTACTTATTTTAGTCCTATGATAATTATGTTTTGTGGTATAAAACCGCCTCATAGGGAATCATCCATCTACGGGTAATGAAGTTTATGCAATATACGTAGAAGGTCTTGCATTGGCAATGTCCTTGAATTACTTATTGATGAATTATAATAAACCTTACACCTACTCTTGTGCCGTTGATTATACCTATATGTATTTAGGTAATTCGCGTGTGTAGTCTATAAATACACTTTTGTCTCCTTTATTAGACTGATTTCTTTAAGAATATTACCTTGGTGTTAATTATTTTTAATTTTGCAGCACGAATTATTGTCTCGTAATTAGGGCTGCGTTCTTTACAGCATTCGGAAAATAAGTCTAAGCACATATAAAACTTAAAAACTTAAAACTTTGTAATTATTATTATTTTTACTGTAGGTACTCACATGTTTGGGCTACAAACTCTGGGGAATAAACTTGGACCAAAATGCCCGTCTTTTTTTTTCATTTACTGACTCGATACGCAATCATTTTTATATTCATTTGAATGTAATCTGATTAATTGGTCCGAAATCGTATAATTTGTGAACTAAGCAACATATTACGACAGCACAACACTCGGCATAGTCAGCATGCGTGCACGCCGCCGCGCCGCCGGTAAGGGTAAGTGCACAGGCACACGGTTTTAGCCGTTTTAAACTATTTATTTAAATAAATACATTTTTCTCATAATGTACTCACAGAACACCACAATGTTCAGCAAATTGCCTTTCAATTATTTTTTTTTGTACTTTCAGTATTAAATTAAATTATCATCTACTGTACAATAATCAGTGTACTGTCTTTGTTTGTGGCCTTGGTCAAGGTATCTATGTATAACACGGCAAAATATATTTTACATTTACATTTTCCTAACTGTAAGTACGTATACAAATGATCATATTATGAATAATGCGAATTTAATTATTATCGTCGATAGATTATCATCTTTCGGTGAAATTAATCATTAATAGGCGTCACATATTTGCACTTGTTTACTTGATGTATGATCTTGCCCTAATAATTCGTTTAAAATCATTGTCTACGTTGATAAACCCTCAATTGACGCCTAATAATTAGATCTCAAGTTTTGACTTTGAATATTGAAGTTGATAGCTATATACAGTGATATTTTAAGAACAAAAGAATTGTAACCTTTTATAGTGCGCCCCTGACATCGGTGCATCGGTTGTGGATCATCAACAGTCGGTATGTCCGGCGAGTAAAACCGCGCGCCATTCTAGAATGTTCTTGTTCTTGGCAAAGAATTCAAAAGACGAGACTGTTTTTACGAAATGCCGGCTTTTATGGTAACTTATTATGATTCATTTAATGAAACAGATTTGTCACGCATGAGATTTGCTAAAAAAAAGGAACTTATAAGTTGACTTCTACGTTTGTGGTACGGTGTGAAGTTGGTAGAAATATTGTTGTAATGTTCCAGGTGTACCTAGTACTAACTCCATACAGTCACTTGAGCGCTGGTTTTAATATAACATAAAATAGAACATGACACCCTTTATGCCAGAAGGGTTGTGCAGTGGTCTACCTAATAGTACACCCACATTTCGCCAGTTTTATTTAAGTCCCATGTAATAGGGGGCGTGACTATTGGCATGATGAACCGGCCACAAATCCAGACTCCGTGGCTGATACTGAGGAATTCCTTATGGATAAACCCAATATCACTTTGCCCGACCCGTAAAACCAACCCAGGACCTAATGCACAGCAGTCGCGCTAGCGACCACGCCACCAACGAGACAGCCGAGGAGAGGTTTTAAAATAACTTAGGGTATTACAGCAAGTTATATTTTTATTCCCTAGGCAGTAAGCGGTGTGCGCTGTGCGTCACCTCAAGCCGGCTTTTCTTCCAGTCGCAGTGTGGACGGTTTCCTTGCTTTTTTTCTCAAATGGTCGTTATCGGATCCGGTCAGTAAGTGCCAAGGCATTATTATAAGGGCCAGTAAGTGCGTCATAGCTCTGCACGCTAAAAACGACCTCACTAGCATTTCGTCCCTACATATCTTTTTTTTATTTACGTTGGGTTTCACTATCTGATATAAATAACTCGGGTTTATTTTCGAAGTCTGTGGAAATTTACCTCTTTGAAGGGAGGAAATAATCAGCCAATAGAGCCCAATATTTTAGCGACTGAAGCTTGATTTCGCTTACTGCGCATTTTATAATTGCGAACAGAGACTTGGTTGTCGAAAAGTCAATGAACTAAGAATTGTTTTGTCTATTACATTAGGTGGATTAGGTCAAAAGATTTTTTTAAATCGCTACTACAGTCCGTAGGGCACCGGGCAGTAGGTTGGCGATGGAGAGGAGAGGGTTTGTTTTTAGTAGGCGGTCAATTCATGATATATTTTTATACTTGTCTGTAACGATTTTAAACACTTAAGAATAGTAAGCATGTAGCATGTAGGTAACTGCAGAAGGTATAGGTAATATAAAATATCGATAACATCATTAAATAACAAGTCCTATTTACCTACATATTTTAGAGGCAAATAGTACATTACGGGTGGCATATTATAGGTAAACTTATGAGTGGAAAATGGTCATAACTATTCATTGAATCTAAGTTTAAGATTGACGACACAATACCAGCATCCTGTTACGGATCTATCTATCTATCTAAAGGGTTTGGTTTCCGCACTTAGTCCCTAAAGGTGGACCATTGTGCGTGAGCCATGGTGGCCGTTACTCCAACCAGCCCACCTCCCTCCAGAAGCAGATTATATTTCGTGGTCTTCTCAGGGCATCCGCGAGGGATCTTGGTGTACCAAGAGTCTCCTCGCGGATCTGGGTGACACCGGTGCACTCGAGGAGCACATGCGCCACCGTTTCCTCCGCCTCCATGCACGCTCTGCACAGAGGGCTATCCGTGATTCCTAGGGTGTGGAAGTGTTTTCCTGTTACGGAAAGTCTATACTTAAGTAGTATAAATGATTCAACTAGATAATTAGCTAACCATACACAGTCACATGTAGACCGCCCGCTGCCTGTGGGTTCAGGTAACCCCAATGTAAGTTTCTTGCTCATATGAAATCACTTTCAACCATTCTTACCGGGAAATATTTATTTAATTAAACTGTTTAGCTTGTGTTGTTAAATCTTAACTGGCTGCACAACAAGCTGCTCTACCTTTTCATTCTTCAACGTACTTATTTAAGACATGTTAAAAGGGGTCAATGTCCTGTTTTCAGACAATAGACACTATAGTAGTGCCTGTCACATGTTACAGTAGATGAGAATAGTGTCTGTTACCAGAAAACATTTAAAAACATCATCGTAAAAATAACTCAAATTATTGTACTGAGTCATGTGTATTATTTGCGGATATTGACCTGCGTTGTTGTTAGGTACATATAGTAGTGTGTGCACATTTATCGGCAATCTAACTAATAAACACTATTAGTTAGATTGCCGCCGCAGTATTTGTATTAAATAACAAAGAAATGTTGACGTTGGTCAGCTTAGGACGGGTTATTTATTATACAAAATGTGAAAAACAGGTTGTCTTGGAGACACTTTCAAATGAAATGTGCATTGATTTTGTTATTATTTAAAAGTCTTATCGTATTTGTTGTGCTACTTATACTAAAGGAGCTCATCTTCGGGACTCGAGAGTGCTACCACCATGTCCACCAGCCCGCACTGGGCCGGCGTGGTGGATTACTTCCCACTCCCACTTAAAGACCCTAGGTCGAACAGGTCTAGGTGTGAACATCTAAAGCTGACTAAGAAACGCCTTGGCCTCACTAGACCCTGCCGGTTGCTTGCCACTTCAGCTCACCAGCTCGTTCTACCTTCCAGACGAGGAGTACGCGAGGTTCCCGCGCCTGTACCACCTGGACGACTACAGCACATGCCTGGCGCAGACCGACGGGCTGTACTGCCTCGGCTCCTTCCACGTGGAGCCGCTGAGCGAGCCCCACCCTCTCTACAATATGCTCAAGGTTAGTTTCCTCTTCTTTATAAAAAACGTCGCCCCACACTAGGAATTTCTTCTATTTTAGGTGCTTTTGCAAACATTTAAACTCACATACACAAACAGCCAGACCCGAAACCACTACCTGAAGGTTATACAACTATTTGTTCCGTGCGGGAATAGAACCCGCGACACGAAGCGCAGCAGCCAATCGCTCAGCCACTCCACTAACCGTGCGATCAGTTTTGTTCTTCATAGGAGGACATAGATAGCTCAGTCGTTATTTTGGATCTTTAAAACGTTATACAGGGTGATTGGTTGACGAGGGACATACTTTAGGGGAGTGCAGTAGTCGTGAGTATGAACAACTTAGGAAAAGTTGTTGGGACCAACTCGATGTGAAGTACTTATAAAAATTTAGCTATTGTCCACAATTTATCGAGCTATGCGAACATGTATGGAGCCTTTTTTCGGGCTGAAAAATCACGTTTTACAGTAGGACTCAATGTAACGCACAAAAAACATTGAACACATTGTGCTGATGGGTGGATTGAATAGTAAGGGGGTCCTGGAGGTGTTTAAAATAAAAATCTTACATTAAAAACAAATATTAAAAAAGGCGGTCCTGGGAGGTGTTTAAAATAAAAATCTTACATTGAAAACATATATTTAAAAAAAAACTTGTGAAAATGTTGGAACTTTGACCCCCAATATCTCCGTAACTAGAAGGTTCCCAGGTATGGCCCAGAACAAAAAAATGATGCGCAATAACGGGGAGAACAAGTACCTTCAAGAGCTTTGGCTTTGGCTTCGTTAAGAGTCTGTTTACACCCTTTATACACAAGTTGCATATTCTGTAAAGTACGTAGTTACGTATAGTCAGGCCCACTGCCCACTGACTGACGTACTGACGTACTGACGTACTGACGTACTGACGTACTGACGTACTGACGTACTCGCATAAAACCATTAGGTCCACTCGTTATTATATGCCAAGGTTAGTTTGTACAATACTAACTAGTCGCATTACCATTAACAACCATTAAATTAATTTCTGAAAAGCTATATTTTTCCGTGTCACTTATACTTCATTAAAATCAATTGACTTTTAGTTAATATTTTGTATTATTTTGTAGATACTATTATATTCAACCTTTATGTAAATGTTAACTGATGAAAGTTACTCACCAAAGAAAATTCCTTATTGGCTTGTGGTCCTTCGTTTTTATGTGTCCTATAATTATCACTTTCTAAAATATACCAACGTCACAAGTTATTGACAATTATTGAAATCTCGGACAATCATCATTTACTCAGCCTTTTCCCAACTATGTCGGCTTCCAGTCTAACCGGATGTAGCTGAATACTAGTATTTTACATGGAGCGCTGCCTATCTGACCTCCACAACTAAGTACTGGGTAATACTATACCGAAATCTCGGCCAGTAATTAGAAGTAAATATTCCACACGAGAGAAGAAAACTTCCTACTGAGTGCTAGGGAATCGCACATTCATGGATAATCATAATACATGTTTCATAAACCTATCTAATCCATAACATGACATAACATAGCATAAGATAACATAATATAACATAACATAATATAACGTAACATCACATAACATAAAATTACATTACATTATATAACATAAAATCACGTCTGTAATTCCTGAAGAGTTAGGTAGAGGCGTGACCTACAGCACACACACATTTCGCCAGTTATATTTAAATCACATGTAATAGGAGGCCAGCCTTATTGCCATCAACCGGCTACAAATCCAAACTCCGGTCTACTCCAGAGCTAATCCTAGAGGGAACACTAAATTATACTGCAAACGCTCTGCAGTGCGCTTGCGACCATTACACCAACGAGAGTTTCCTTAGCTATCTAACCACGTCATCTGGCTGTTCCGCAGGAGTATTCCCAAGACCGGCACCACTTCAATCGCACGCAGGTGCACCGCGGCTACTGCGTCAGCGCGCGCTGCCCCATCTCGACCGGCGGCGACGGGGTGCTCCTCTCCAGCCTGGTGGCAGCCGGCGGGGACGAACGCAATGCGTCCCACCGCTTCTCCCGCTGCGTGTCCCGGTGGGCGCGCCGCCTCGCGCTGCGCTCGCGACTGGCGCAGCTCTCCTACTGTCGCACGCACGCGCAGGAGTATGCGCACGCGCACAGCCCTGAGCCACTAGATGCGCCGCAGAAGCTGTTCCTGTTCGTGGTGCTGGCCATCGTGGCGCTCAACGCTGTTGGGACCGTGTATGATGTTGCCACCGAAGACAACGCGAAGCGTAAGTCATTTTATTTTGTTGGTGATGGAGACTAAGAAGACATGTGACTATTATTCCTTTGTCCGTAGTCACTTGGAGTATGCCTCTCAGGTCTGGAACCCCAATTATAATGTCTACATAGATCGTATTTAGAGCATACAAATTTTTTTTTAAGGCACTTTCAACATCGGTCTAAATCCCTTTCAACCGAACTATACCTACCGTTGCAAAAAAATCATATCCTTCCACTTTATGAAAGGCGTAAAATATCAGATCTTGTTTTTCTATTCAAGATCGCCAATGGAACAACTGGTGTTACCGAGTTGCTACATAAAATCGGGCTGCGAGTGCCGTCTGTGTTCTTGAGTAGACCTCATGTATTGCACACCCCAGTGGTAACCACTAGGTACAGACGGAACTCGTACATGGTGAGAGCGAGTCGTATGTACAACGCAATCTGCCGGGAAGCTGAGATCGACATCTTCAATACTAGTTTGGTTAAATTAAAGAAAATTTTATGTAATAGCTTCTTCGAGTGTAAATAGTAATTTTCCTGTTTGGTGTTACTTAGTCTATTAAGGATTTTCTATTTATATAATTTACATACTACATGTGGAAACTTGTAATTGGCCATATTTTGTTTATACTATTACTCACTGTCTGTTTAGCTGTAATTCTTCCTAAAATTAAATAAATAAATTATTCGAGAGGCTTTAGATGTAGATAGAATACATCTACTACCAACTGATTTACGTTGGCACCCTGGCAATGAAGCTCTGGCATTCCAACGAGGTGCAAGCTAAATTCAGCTGGGTTATATTTAAGCGACTTTTCATACCTAGCCATTATCGAATATGTAATATGGGCCAGCAATGATTTCCGTGGCGTTTGTCCTCAGAGAGCGCGCTGCTGAGCGCGTGGTCGGTGCGCGGCAACTGGCGCCGCCTCACCGCCACCCACGAGGACGGCGACCCGCGGCTGTCCGCACTCATGCCTATGCAGGGACTCCGGTCAGTTCGCACTGAATGTTCCATCATGAGCGTCATGTGACTCGTATTTGTATGATTGATTTATACAGGACATCTTCATTGAAGCAATTGAAACTAAACCGGTAGTGGCCCAGTGTAACAACTCCAACTTTCGAATTGTAGGCTGTTTGAACCCATTTTATCACCACTGCTCTCGAAACGATAAAAAAACATAGTGAGGAAACCGCCGGCTTATCCTAGAAGCGAACATTTAAAGAAACGTGACCTCTACCAACCAGCACTGGTGGTAGAGGTCCCGCGCGGTGCATAACAGCAGTAGGGTCATTATATGCTGTTCGCGCCCTGTATAATATGCTCAATATGACTATGTTCAACGACTATTACGGACCTTACTCTCATTTTTACACAACTACGGCGAAGCAAAAAAGAGGGTTATGCTAACAAATAGATACTGTGCTAACGTTTGGTGCAACAACCTAATACCAACCTGCACTTTATTGCAGGGTGCTGCTGATGCTGCTGATCATGGCCACGCACAGCGGCTGCATTCACGTCATGCTCTACCTGTACAACCCGCGGTGGATCGAGCAGGTCAGCGTCTACACTCTACGTCATGACGCACGCCAGTTGCGAATACTACGCATTATTTATAATTCGTAGTGCTCGCAACTGGCGTGCGTATATGAACGTGAACGAGGCGAAAAAGTATTTAAGGATCGTAGTAGGTGGCGTTCTGTGGTTTCTGCCTACGTATATAACTTCACGCCTCATACCCACGGACACCCATTAGTATGAGGCGTGAATTTATGCATGTATGCAGTAAATATACCGCCATGTTAGACAGGCAGTCCGCAGTCGTACACGACCACCTCAGGTAATGTCTATAAGTGGCAGAAGTTAAGTAAACTCAAATTCAAAGTAGACCATTGCAGGCATTTTTGACTAATACTCTATTTTCGGCCATCTCTAGATATTTCAAACGTATGTTTTTTGATGAATTAATCACGGACACACGACATAAGACTTAAAACATTTCCTTTGGGTAAAGATCAACAGTCTCATGTTTTTTTTTTTCATGACAACAGTATTACTAATTGTTAATGTGGTCTAGTTTATAATCTAGCTAGAGTTGCCAGGTTTATCGACTTATCCATTAACTATTTGCATGGTTGCATCTACATGGTTCCTCCTTGTTGCCCCAGATCTCGCGACACCCGGTGCTGATGATCTTCCTGAACGGCACGTCCGTGGTGCAGATCTTCGTGCTGCTGTCCAACTTCCTGCTGGGCTACAACCTGCTGCTCTACTCCAAGAGCAATAAGATCTCTTTCAAGCTGCTGCCCTACATCACCATCAAGAGGATAGCCAGGTATGCAGTAGCCTCATACACTCTGTATGAGGCTAAAACTGTTGAATAAATATTAAAGTCTGGGTGGAGTAGGAGAGGAAGACTGATGAAAAGATTGATGGATTCGTTGTGAGATGACATGACAAAGGAGTTAATAATAGTGTAAAAGGTAATACAGTAACAAACATCCATCCACACAAACTTTCGCATTTCTAATTGTAAGTAAGTTAGTAAGTAAGTAAGAAGTAAGTAAGATAATCCTTTTTTGTTTTTACTAGCTATAAGTCCTCCATGAACTAATAAATAATTATGTTAGATAATGAGCATACGCACATTTTAAAAATAAAAAGGTATCAAAGATGTTAGCTACCTAACGACGATAGACTTTATATAATAAATAGATTGAGAGTCCAAGTATGTATTTTCCATGATCCCAATTTATATTGGGGTCGGCGCTGCATGTCTTCTTCTTCTATACCTCTCTATTAGTCGTTATCTCATTAGTCAAACCCCAATCAAACCATATTCGGACGGAGACGGCACGGTTGGCGCAGTTATTTGTATGGCCTACAGATAGTTGTTCCGGGTCTGGCTGTTTGTGTCTGTGAGTTTAAATGTTTGTAAACGCACCCACGATACCGGAGAAAATCCCAGTGTGGGGCATAGTCTTTAAAAAAAAAAAACCTTTGTTGTCCATTCCCAGGATATCCCCAGTGTACCTGCTGGTGGTGGGCTACGCGGCGACGTGGTGGGCACGAGCGGGCGCCGGGCCGCAGTGGGCGGCCAGCGTAGGGGCCGAGAGCGACGCGTGCCGCCGCAAGTTCTGGACGCACGTCTTCTACGTCAACAACCTGCTCGACCCGGAGGACATCTGTCTCGTGCAGACCTGGTGAGGCGCAGACAACGCTAGTTATACCTAAAGGGAAAACAAATCAATGCTTATTAATTGCGATCCACAAATGGTTTAATTGCATTCCAATAAATTGGAAGTCTCTCCGGCATTCTCCAGTACCTACCAAAGGGATGACATAAGTGCATTAAATTGTATATATGTAAAATTCAAAACCACCTGTTTGTCTGTCATCTGGATAGTTCTTAGCTTTATATTGACCCGATAAAGCCCTACCCCAGGTTCCTGGCAGTGGACATGCAGCTGTACGTGCTAGCCTCAGTGCTGACGGTGTACCTGGCGCAGCGCCGGCGCCACGCGCTGCCGGTGCTTACCGCGCTGGTGCTGCTCTCGTGCCTGCTCAACGGAGCGCTGGCATACGTCTTCGACTGGAAGTCCATCATGTACTTCGCATATCCAAGGTAGGGGATCAATTTTCTGCTCCGTTGGTGTAGTGGTCAAAAACATGACTGGGTTTTAGGCCATTAGGAATATTTTGCAGTAGTAGCCACAGGGTCTACATTTTGCCCAGTAGGGATTGCCTTATTGAAGCGCATTACTGTTCAATATAACTGACAAAACGTGGGTGAACTATTACGGTACAGCTCCACCTAACTCTTCGGATATCACAGGATTTACAGGTGAGATTTTATGTTTGAACTGGTATTTCTGTGAACAACGAATGCATTATTAACGACTGTTCTTTTCTTTCTAATGACGGGGATCCGTTATAACAGCGTATACCAGCAGTTAATAGTACATTATGATATAAGTGCGGTAAGTTGAAAATCACAGCCGAGGCGATATTGCCAGCCCGAGCCGTAGGCGAGGGCTACAAGAAAGCAGAGGTTGTAATTATCAAAGCGCACGTATGTCATACGACGTTTTATAACATATTTGTGAGGAAATAAAACTCGGACTTTCTTAAATGAATTTTTTATACGCTTGTAGGTATCTATCGGTCGATTATTCGGGCAAGAGGCTGAGAGTAGCCTTTTTCGCTGCCTCTGAGATTTCAGGCGGTGTCGAATTAATAAATTCATCATTACTTGACGACATTTTCAAATAAGAACAATACAGCGAAAAGAAATAGCGCGCGGAAGAATTTTTACTAGTTCATAAATTAGTGAGCCGCGCGCATCAGCGCTTTTTTTTAAAGCAAAGGCACAAAAACAGCCAGTATTACTAATACGGTAAATTAATATTTTTGTGTTTTTGTTACAGATAAATGGTTGTAATCTATTGTCAAAATTAATTAAACTAAAGAATTTAATGTTTATTTATTATATTTTATCTCCCAAAGTTAATTTTATTTATAAAATGTTGACCACTTTTCTAACATAAAATCTCTTTGCTAAGATTTAAAAAAGTACCGTTCGATTTTACTGATCATATTGATAAACCGTGCGTTTTACATTACATTACCGCACAAGTACGTAATGAGATACAATACGATATTGAAATTGGTGAAATAAGAGACCCTTTACGAGCAAATGTGTTATAAATTAATATTACCTTGCACTCCTCCTCAGCACACTGAAGACGATGTACGCGGGCATCCCTTCGTTCTCGCGGCTGTACCAGGCACCCTGGGGCAGCCTGCCCGCCTGCCTGCTCGGCCTGCTGCTCGCCTTCCTGCACTTTGAAATGCAGGAGTCAGGCGTCAAGGTGGCTTCGGTCAAAGTGAGTAACACGTTAGTAGACTAGGCTCAGTGCACGTGTCGCAGTGCTCGAGACTCCAAGCGACCCCTAGCGACGTTGCGAGCCATTTAGGGTCGTTGTTCGAAGCTGCCCTCTGGGACCGCAGCAGTCGCGCGCCAGATCTCGTCATGCATGCTATAGGTATTCATATTATTTATAAAATGTTATTCTATCAGTCTCTTCAGCAGATAAATCATCACCAATTGTTTCTATATTTTGCAGTTTGAAAAAGAACAAAGATTGTGTAAATGGTAAAGCTAATCAAGCTTATTTCAAATACTTGGTGATTTGCTATGGGATGATATGGTTTTTACTTTATACAATTCTCTTTGTTCAATATGTCAAACCTGTCCAATGGTCCATTATGATGTCATTTTGCTAAATGGCACTGAGACGATTTACTGCATTCGACTGCATCGTATTTTGAATCTGTTTAGTCACGTTCATGGTGGTCCACAGTGGCTGCGCGTGCCGTACACGCTGGCGCCGGCGCTGGCGGTGGCGTGGCTGCTGGCGGGCACGCCGCTGCGCGCGCACGACGCGGCGTGGCTGACGGCGGCGCACGTGGCGCTGGAGCGGCCCGTGCTCAGCCTGCTGGCGGGCGCCGTGCTGCTCGGCATGCTCAACGGGCTCGACGGTGAGCCAGCTACGAGCTTTCTTCGTCTTTGCGTCTTGATTGCTCTCATATATTATCCGACCAATATGTGCACAACTGGTATTCAGCTGCACTCGATTAAACTGAAAGCTAACCCCAATGTAGGTTAGGCAGATGATTATGTAGCTACCGCACAGTCTTCGTCTTCACAGGCTTCGTTGAAGTTGTCACCTCGATGGTGCAGGTGGTTGTGCAGAAAATGGCTCGAAAAAGCCTATCCTGCTTTGGGGTTTCACACTGGCATTGTGTTTGGGATTGGTCGATTATATGATATTCCATTTGGCTTAACTTTGAACATTTAAAAACTGTTTGTTAACGAAAGATTTAAATCATGAGAAAACCTACCCTGGCTAGTACGTGACGTTAGGAGTCGTAGTGCAGCATGGGTCTTCTGGCGCTTGAATAGGAACCAGAAGGACGTTGTTGGTAAACATTTTAAAGACGAATTGGAAAAACAAGATGGCAGCGTAATCTCGACTCGACTATGGCTACGCGCTACAGAACTATGTAGCGCTGTAGGTGTTGCAGTACAAACATAGAATTATGCAGCGCTGTAGGTGTTGCAGTACACACATAGAATTATGCAGCGCTGTAGGTGTTGCAGTACACACATAGAATTATGCAGCGCTGTAGGTGTTGCAGTACACACATAGAATTATGCAGCGCTGTAGGTGTTGCAGTACACACATAGAATTATGCAGCGCTGTAGGTGTTGCAGTACAAACATAGAATTATGCAGCGCTGTAGGTGTTGCAGTACATACATAGAATTATGCAGCGCTGTAGGTGTTGCAGTACACACATAGAATTATGCAGCGCTGTAGGTGTTGCAGTACACACATAGAATTATGCAGCGCTGTAGGTGTTGCAGTACACACATAGAATTATGCAGCGCTGTAGGTGTTGCAGTACACACATAGAATTATGCAGCGCTGTAGGTGTTGCAGTACACACATAGAATTATGCAGCGCTGTAGGTGTTGCACTACACACATAAACTGGTCATGTGAGTTTTATAAATTTGACTGCCTCGTTGGTCTAGCGGTCGCAAGCGCTATTGCTGAGCGTGAGTACCTGGGTTCGATACCAAGTCTCAGAACTGGGTTTTCCACCAGGCTTGGTCACAGTACCGGCCTAGAGTTTGGATCTTTTTACATGAGATTTAAACATAAATGGCAAAATGCGTGTGTACTATTATACATATTAGGTACACCTCTGCCTAACCCTTTGGGAATTACAGGTGTGTTGTTACTGACGAGTGTGTGTGTGCAGGCTGGCTGGTGCGGCTGCTGGCGTGGCGCGGCTGGCGCGCGCCGGCGCGGCTGTCGCTGGCGGTGCTGCTGGTGCACTGGAGCCTCAACCTGGCGCTGGCGGCGCAGCCGCAGCCGCGCGTGGCCTCGCTGGGAGGCGTGGTTAGTATACTGACCGGCTATTGGAGCGACTGGGAAGATCCTAATGAGAAGCACTTATTTCAAACTAGTTTTGGCCGCAGCTTCGCTCGCGTTATAATATTCGAGGATCGTTTTAAATATAACCTTTGAAAATCGGGATGAATGTAGCTTGAATATTAGTGAAATAATTTCCAGAATCAGATCAATAGTTTTGAAGATTACCCCTACATCCTCTTTATAATATTAGTACAGATATTATAGTACAGGACAGATAGACGAGTTACAAGCACTTTTGGATCGTCTTCAACAAGCTTTAGTCCCACCCGATTAATGTTGGAGCCCATTCCAAATAGTAGGCAGGTACACAGTAGTAGTAGATCTCTACGATTACCTATGGAGAAGAATGGGCAAGAAACTCCATAGACATTCTTTTAAATCAAAATACTGTTACACTCATTGAGGTCGTGGCTAAATAATAACAGCCACACCATCTTCCCCTGTCCTGGTTAACGAACAGTTTCCCTGCTCCCCAGGTGGTGGACTGGGTGGCGACGAGCTGGGGCTCGTACTTGCTGGCGGTGCCGCTCACCGTGATGCTGGAGCTGCCGGTGCAGCGCAGCGTGGCGGCGCTGCTGCAGCGCGCGCCCACCAAGCAGGCATAGCCGCTCGGCGCTCACCGCTCGCTTTACTGATCAGCCAGATCAGTAAAATCTGCGTTTTGTTAAACCTGAACCAAATGTTCATCCGTTAAAGGAGAAGAAAGTTTCCAGAGTGCTTTGGATTTTTCAGTATCAGGGATTAATAATAAGAGCCCAGTCAGTTGTAAGCTACAGGTTACAGTTATATGATGGTGGATTGTGTTTCTCAGATTTGTCATTAAATCTGAATGTAACAGACCTAGCGAGTATTATGTTGTTAGTAGCCAGCCATAAACCGGAAATGATTTTCCAAAACTTTAATAGATTATTGATAAGAATGTGTCATAGCTCGAGGCTAAATAATAACAGCCGCTCGGGTCGATCTTTAGGTTAAGCCGTGCTTGCCTAGGTTGGTCTGTGGATGGGTGACCACCCATTACATACCGAGTTTCCTCCGTGCCTCGGAAAGCACGTTAAGCCGTTGGTCCCGGCTGTCATTTGAAGATCTTTGACAGTCGTTAGGTAGTCAGTGGCCCAAAAAAAAAGTCTGACAACCAATCTAACCAAGGGGTATCGTATTACCCAGTACTAACTGGGTTGTGGAGGTCAGATAGGCAGTCGCTCCATGTAAAATACTGGTATTCAGCTGCATCCGGTTAGACTGGAAGCCGACCCCAACATAGTTGGGAAAAGGCTAGGCAGATGATGATAAGAATGTGTCATAGCGCAGCCGTCTATAGGTTTTAAGATTGTAAATTATTTTTAGCGAATAAACCAAATAACTAAACATTTATAATGTAAGGGCAAATTACAAAAATATATTATTATAGCTCTCTTCAATAATGTTAATTATAAGGATGTGTCATGCTTTCCTATTGAATATGAAAGTTATTTCTGCCTTGTATTCGAATTAAGAATGGAAGCATTTTTGGGATATTAAGGTTATCAAGACGTTTTATACTGAAAGTATTTGTGCGTTGATGAAGCTTAAGCTTAATCAATTTGTATGGAAGTAAAAGGCCTCAAAGATAGCGGGCGATCAAAGAAATAGAGAAGTAGGACACCGTCCCACTCCCGAGTCATCCACATTTCGCCACTTATATGTATATCCCATGTAATAGGGGGATAGCCTATTAACTATTGCCATAAACCGACCGGTTGCTACTGAGCAATTCCTGATAAAAAAGCCTAATAACATTTTGCCCGACCCGGGAATCGAACCCAGGACCTCATGATCTACAGTCGCGCTTGCGACCACTAGTCTAACGAGGCAGATTTAGTTACTATTGTACAAAAGACACATCCCTACCAAGCGAATGCATTCGTATTCTCAAATACTGGTACGAGAACCAGGTCAACGTAGTTCGATGGTCGGGGACGCTGTCTGAACCATACAGGTTGGAGTGCGGGGTGAGGCAAGGGGGGTTGACCTCACCAACGCTCTTCAACCTTTATGTGAACGCACTCTTCGACAGGCTGAGCAGCTCGCGTGTCGGTTGTCATGTTGGTGGAGTTTGTGTAAACAACATTAGCTATGCGGACGACATGGTGCTGCTGAGCGCCTCGGTCTGTGGCCTGTCTAAGCTGCTCGGCACTTGTGAGGAATATGCTCTCAGTCATCCTGTGACCTGCATGACGATTCAGACATAGAGCGGGAAATGAGGGCGTTGTCTGTTAGAGCGAACATGATAGCTCGCAGGTTTGCACGATGCTTGAAGGAAAGTAAGAAACACTCTTTTCAGAGCGTATTGCACCAGTATTTATTCGAGCGCCCTGTGGCCTGTGGGCTAACTTGTCAAAACAGTACAGCGCCCAACGAGTCCAATTCATCAATGCCTGCAGGTGTTGTTGGGGCTGCCTCGGTACTGCAGTGCGTCGAGGATGTTCGCTGAGTCGCGCATTAGCTGCTTTTATGCGACGATGCGGAAACGGTGCACATCCTTGGTGCGCAGGGTCCGCGCCAGCTCCAACACCATCTTGAAGATGACGGCTGAGAGGTTCCACTGTCACTACATTAACCTTTGTTGTATGCTTAATATAGTGTCATATAAACATAATTGATACGTTTATTTAATAATTTTTATATCAGTTCATTATTAAATATTTAATTTATATTATCTCTAATTTTGACTTTGCCAATTTAATTTAATTTTTAATTTGTAGGTAATATTGTGTTCTGTGTTATTTTTAATTATTTTTCTAATAATTTGATGTAAAGGAATTGAATTGAAAAGCGAAAATAAAAACATAAACAGTGAATAATATTTTATTTAACACTCCCGTATGCCGTACGCACTGCCCTCTTGTTCCCACTGCTGGACCACAGGCCTACTCTCTACGAGAGGGAATGGGCTATAATCCTCCACGCTAGTCCAGTGCGGGGAACGGTTTCCTCACCATGTTATCTTCGCCGTTTTGAGAGCAGTGATGATGAAATAAATGAGACAAAGAAACTGTCAAAGATCTACTAATGACAGCTGGGACCAATGGCTTAACGTGCTTGCCGAGACACGGAGGAAACTCTGTATGTAAGGGGCCTAGTGGGCGTTCACCCATCCACGATCAACCCGAACGGCTGTTGTTATTTAGCCACGAGCTCATCATCATCATTTCAGCCGAAAGACGTCCACTGCTGGACATAGACCTCCCCCAAGTGTCGCCACATTGACCGGTCCCGTGCGACTCGCATCCAGCGGATCCCCGCGACCTTCACCAGGTCATCGGTCCACTTAGTGGGAGGCCTTCCAACACAACGTCTTCCGGTTCGCGATCGCCACTCCAGAACTTTACGGCCCCATCGGCCATCCGTTCTGCGAGCAATGTGCCCTGCCCACTGCCACTTAAGTTTGGCAATTCTTCGGGCTACGTCGGTAACCTTGGTTCTCTTGCGGATGTCGTCATTCGATCACGCAAGGAAACTCCGAGCATAGCCCTCGAGCTCAGCATAGACTAGAATAATCTTTTCAACACACTTGCTCATAAAATGGCTCTAATTTCACCGCAATTAGACACGTAATGACACCTGTAATCAAACTGTGACTTTTTCATTGCTATTATTCACAAGTGAGTTATAGTGTTTTTTTATTTTTATTTTATTGGTTGAGTTGCTTTGTTCTTAAAAAAGTTTCGATACAAAAAGAATCGTGTTCAATAGTACAAATAAACTTTGATCAACACACTTATAAAATAGGTCTAATTTCACCGCAATTAGGCACATAATGACACCTGGAATCAAACTTTTCATTACTATTATTCACAAGTGAGTTATAGGGTTTTTATTTTATTTTATTGGTTGAGTTGCTTTGTTCTTAAAAAAGTTTCGATACAAAAAAGATCGTGTTCAATAGTACAAATAATCTATCTGATGAGACCGCTATGCCATCAAAAACAGTTAATAACATATAATTTTACTAACTGCACATTTACTAATTGTTTTTCTAAATAAACTTCTTATCTGATCTACTAAATAAAATTATTTTTTAGTATTATTCACAAGTGTGTTGAAAAACGTCGTATGATACACGTGTGTATTGGTGATTACCGTCCTCGGCTCTCTTAAGACCCTCACCTAACGGCTCGGGTCTCAATAGCGCCTCAACGGTAATCACCAACGTTACACACTTGTACCATAATGTACTATTATTCGCGTACATTGGGGTATTAAAGGTAAATAGGTTCTACATATACCGCTTACTAAAACTCAGCATGCAAATAGTGTTATGTAAAACTAGGTTAACAAATACAGTTTAGATAAGCAAGAGTTACAAATTCAACTAAAAATAATAACATAACATCACGCCTGTTATCCCCGTAGGGTTAGGCAGAGGTGTACCTAATAGTACACCCACATTTCGCCAGTCCCATGTAATAGGGGGCGAGCCTATTGCCCTCAACCGGGCACAAATCCAGACTCCGTGGCTGCTACTGAAAAATTCCTGATTGCAGTCGCGACGCAACCCCTAGGGGGTCGAGTGTAAACTGAGACAGAATTTTCATACAAAGGACAGGCATACCTCGTCCACTTTCAATCCACTTTCAACCTTCAACCCCTAGTTCGTTAAGTACCTAAAATTAATATTGTGATAAAGTAGAGCTTGACTATACAATTACATAGATTTTATATAAATGCACATTCAGGGGCACAGGCTCATACAAGTTTTAGCTATTTCCTTTACGTATTTTGTACACTTTTGCGAAAATATTCGGCAAACCTCGCGATAAGCATTACATTAGGGAATGAGCAGATTGGCTACTAGTGTCGAAATCGTCGAAATTCCATCCATTGATCTGTTACAGGTATTTCCATACTTAAAAGAAGGCCTCTACAATGTACTTTTTGAAACCTGTTGATTACGAAAAAAAATAACTTATTGATAAATGAATTTCGAAGAAAAAATACCAAACTTTTTATGCTAACAGCACAGCACTAAACCTCATCAATAAACGTCGCTCTACAACAAGTAACATTTAATTAAAAGTATCAAAAAACCCGACTACCTTTATATATATTTGATCTCCTTTTAATTTCCTTCATTATGATACCCTGGATAGGTTTGGTTGAAAAAAAATTGCGACTTATAATATAGCGCCAAAAAACCGCCATTTTGTTTTTTTTTTTAATCACTACTAGTTACACTTGAGTTACTATGTACACTTGAGTTATTGAGACGAATCTAATGATACCTTTTTTTTAGGATGGGAAGTCATCAAATGACTCCTCCCGGGCGGAGCGGAAGGGAGTGTCAGACTTGTACTGACTATGACCCTTCTTTGCCCTTTGTGTTCAAAAAAAATGTTGCAAGTTTTTTTAATTTATTTTTTGATTAAGTGATTCGTTACTGAAATATAAGGTTTAAAGTGCTTTGTGAGACTCAAGTGTCCCCCCCTCTACCAGCTAAACGGTTGTGTTTGGGAATGTGAAAAAATGCATGGTGGTAGTAATAACGAAATTAAAAGGAAAACTATCACGACTATGTAAGCTTTGCAAGTTTAAGAGTAATAAACTTATAAAATTTACTTATAATAAAATCGTAGGAAAGTCAAAACTGTACATTGAATATTTTTTTTAAATAATACTTGGGGCCAAAAATATAGTTTTTAGAATTTTTGTCTGTTTGTCTGTTTGTCTGTCCGGGCTAGATAAACTCAAAAAGTACTGCATGGATTTACTTCAAATTTTTCATGAATATTACTAAGAGGTCGGGTCAACATAAAGGCTACATACTATCACGCATACCTACGGGGGAGGAGCTGTGTATCTTTATTTTTCTTACGCATTCTGTGACAGCGTGTAATCTGACGACGCATATTTAAATGTTGTTTTTTAAAAAAAGTCATGCTATTTTCTAGCTTTCTACTATAAAAACTACGCCATTTAAGTAACTTGGGCAGAGAAATATAGTTTAATGAATGTTAGTAGTATAAAGACAATTTTGAAGCAGCGCCATCCATGAGATTTCATAAAAATCAAATCAAGTTACATGTTACCACTTTTTGGAAATTAATAATTTACATTTGATCATGTTGGCGAGGTTAGTAGTTAGTTATTCTTAAAATTCATAGATGGTAATGTGCATTTTCAATAAAACCCTCAAAATCTTGAGCAGAATTGAGGAAGACAATTTTTAAAAAATGCGGTGTTAAGTATTACAAAAAAGTTATGTTCATTGATGATGATCATTTCTTCATCAATTTCATGTCGTTAGTACAAAATAAACATTGAATGTTGCTCGGTATTTATCTGTGCGATTATTGCTTGGTAATTAATATATTTTCATGTCGTATACCTAATATGATGTAAAACTAGCTGGATTTATTTTTACTCAATCACAGCCATTTATTTTATGTTCAAAAAATAGTGTAAAGTCATAATAATTTTTCACCACATATAAATGTTTCTTTTTCCTAACTAGATGGTGTAGCCGTCGAATTAGATCACGCAATGGTTTCGTTCACAAAAGGTAATGTTATGGGTACCGATGTTGCCGCCTCAACCTATGGAAACGGGGGTTACTTCACTTCAAGATGTGGTCATTTCTATCGGCGGCAATCCACTGATCGAATATGGGTTACCACCTCCCCAATCATCAGTGCATCAAGACTGTGGAAATCGGGAGTATAGCGCTGAGACAAATTACGATCCGGGCGAAATGACCACCATACGAAATGACCATGTCGCTTTGTTCTCGTCAGAGCAAAAACAAATTTATGACACCGTCCTTGAAAGCGTTGGGCAAAACCAGGGTAAAATGTTTTTCTTGGATGCTCCTGGTGGAACAGGAAAAACATTTGTTACCACTGGCATACTTGCATAGGTCAGGAGGCAAGGCAAAATTGCTATTGCTGTAGCATCGTCGGGAATCGCTGCCACACTGCTTCCGGGTGGCAAGACAGCACATGCCATGTTTAAAATTCCGATCGATTTAGAGAGCGCCGAAACGCCTGTTTGTGGAGTGTCACGTAACAGCGATAAGGGACACGTGCTCAAGGATTGCTCTCTGATCGTATGGGATGAGTGTACAGGACATCCGCAGGAACGAACATTTGATGGATGGTGTCACAGTTCTGTTCAGTGGCGATTTCCGGCAAACGCTTCCCGTGGTGCCGCGGGGATCGAAGGCAGACGAGGTGAATGCTTCGTTGGAACGATCTTCGTTGTGGTCACGAGTTCGTACGCTGCGCTTGCCTTTTAATATGAGAGCTGGGCTCGGCGGCAATGCACGTGCTCAAGAATTCTCCGATGTCCTTCTAAGTCTTGGCGAAGGCACTCTACCAGAAGAGAGAGGTGGACAGATGGTGCTTCCAGAGTCTCTCAGTAGAGTGGTATCCAGCTTAGAAGAACTCATTCGCTGTGTGTACGGGGACATCCGTCGTATACCGCACCAGCAGAATTCTTGGGTGAGCGGGCCATTTTGACGCCCAAAAATGATCAGGTTACAGCAATTAACGAATGCATTCTCTCGGAAATTGAGGGGAATGAAGTGGTCTACACCTCGATAAACACTGTTGTCGAGCAAGATGACGCCACACATTATCCCGTGGAATTTCTGAACTCCCTGTCAGCAAGTGGACTTCCAGCGCATACCATCAAGCTGAAGGTCGGTGTCCCGATTATGCTTCTTCGGAACCTATCTCCTCCGAAGTTGTGTAACGGGACCCGCCTTAAAGTCATCTCGCTCCACAGACACACCATTGAGGCGGAAATTCTTACGGGTTGTGGCGTCGGCGAGGCAGTATTTATACCACGCATTCCCCTTATACTTCATAACTTCCCGTTGTACGTATTTTTACTCTTTTGTGTCCTGGAATGTATTCCTGCATTATTTTCTCTATTTCCTTCAGTCACATCTTATGACTGAACTCAGAAGGATTCCCATATAACTCTCTTCACTTGCATCGCTTGCAAAAAAAACTTATATTTTAATGCTATTTTAAAAGTTGTTTACTTATAATGATATGTGTGCCAGCGACACAGGCTTCTTAGGTATTTTTGGTGCTGTACAGCCTTCACGCAGACGACGTCGCGGGCAGCAGCTAGTATAACATATTTTCCTAAGCATAATGTATGGAAGCACAGGTTTTTCAACAGATTTTTTTTTATATTATAATAAACTCAAAAGCATTTATTTCAATTAGACCATTACAGGCACTTTTGAATGTCAGAAAAACAAATTAGGCTAAGCTACAGTCACAGACACAAGGCATAATAACTTGTGAAAGTACTGTAGTTGCCCATTCCAAAGTGTAGATCTCTATGGAGAAGAATGGGCAAGAAACTCCATGGACACTCTTTTCAATCAAAATATTGTTACAAAAACTTGGTTACATCATTCATATTGAGATTATACATATATGTGAGAACGATGTAGAAATACGTGCACGTTAAGAGCGTCCAGAGTAAAATATTATATCAACAATTTAAAAACAAAGTAAGTAGTTAAAATAAACCGTGGCAGCTTTGAGATGACCAGTCCCAACCGACAGCGCCCGTTCACGAGCATGACGCATGAATCAGCCCCATTCAGCTCAACCATATTGAAGGAAGCTAAATGACCCGACACACCCGCCACCATCAGCGAGACATTTTAGTGAGTATGACATTCTCTCACCCACCAGGGTAAATTCAAGTCAATGAAAGATAACCAAATGTAAATGGTAGCTTTACAGTACATAGTACTCACACATGTGCTATGCAATTATATAATACTAAGATATTGAGTCTATACAATGCAAAGATATTATTACAATCTTCTGCAGCTTCCACAATAACTTCACATGGTAATCAATTAGTTTGCCCCTATGCTTGTGGAGCAGGACCAGCATTGAGCCAAGCACTTTATCATCAATGTAATCCCCCAACTTATAATATGCTTGCCTACATAGTGTGCGTTTTATACAAGATTTAAATTTCGTCTCATTTAGTTTTAGAATGTGGGGAGGTATTTTATTGTAACATTTTAAACAGTACCCCATAAAAGACGAGTCTACTTTAGCTAGCCTAAAACCTGGCTGTACTAGTTGGTCCCTGATTCTGGTACTATAGTGGTGCCTGTCACCTCTTTTACTAAATAAATGCAGATTTTTCCTAACGTACATGATGTTTTCATAGATGTATTGACAAGGTACTGTCATGATGTTAATTTCTTTGAACAGTTCTCTTAGAGAATCACGCCTACGTAGATCATATAAGGCTCTGATAGCTCTTTTCTGCAGAATAAATATAGACTCGATGTCTGCAGCCCGTCCCCATAGTAAAATACCGTATGACATAATACTATGAAAATAACTAAAATAGACTAGCCTCGCGGTATCTACATCAGTAAATTGACGGATTTTTCTAACAGCATATGCTGCTGAACTCAGCCGTCCTGCAAGAGATGTTATATGCGGACCCCATTGTAGCCTTGAGTCGAGCGTGATCCCCAGAAAAACAGTATCTTCGACGAATTCTAGTTTCTCTTGATTCAATACTATGTCACTAACTATACTTTTGACATTCGGTAGAGCAAATCTTATGCATTTCGTTTTTTTCCCATTTAATACTAAATTATTCGCGGTGAACCAATCATGGACCTGCAGTAGGGCGTTATTTACGTCGTCAAGATTTGTGGCACGTCTGTTTATCTTAAATATTAAAGAGGTATCGTCAGCAAACAACACCATTTGTGGTTGGTTTTTAAATAAATGGGGTAGATCATTTATATAAACTAAAAAGAGGAAAGGACCTAATATTGAACCTTGCGGTACACCCATACTTACTTTTAAACCCATTGAATTGACACCATTTATGTGTACTTGCTGATGTCTATCGTTCAAATACGATTTCACTAACCTAATCGCAAGTTTCCCTAAACCGTAATGTTCGAGTTTAAAGAGTAGGGTTTCGTGGTTTACGCAATCAAATGCTTTCGAGAGGTCACAAAAGATTCCTATGGCATCTTGTGCCTCTTCCCACGCAGTAAATATGTGTTTTAATAAGGTAACACCGGCGACGGTTGTACAACGTCCTTTGGTGAAACCATACTGCTTCTCATGTAAGATTTTATTGGTGTTAAAGTGGTTGAGCATTTGATTAAGCATAACCTTTTCAAAGACCTTGCTGAAAACCGGCAACACGGATACGGGTCTATAGTTATTGGTGTCTTTTCTGTCTCCGGATTTGAAAAGTGGTATTACTTTACTGTATTTCATAAGGTCCGGGAAGACTCCTTGGTCCACACACAAATTAAATATTAAGGCTAAGTACGGTGCAATAGTCTCAATAATAGCTTGACAAACTTTAACCGACATTCCCCATAGATCCTCGGTTAATTTGATTTTGATTTCCTTAAAAGCTTTAATGACTGCTATGGGGTTTACATGCTTAAATTGAAACTCAACCGGACAGGCCGGAACGTTCGCTCTTAATAACTCAATAGAAAGCAAGGGTGAGGAATTTAAGGTTTCAGTAGTTTTAAGTGGGATACTAGTGAAGAAGTCCACAAATTCTTGAGCAACTTCGTTTTTAGTGCTTAGAAGACCACGAGAAGTCTCTAGTGTGATATCATTATTATATTTTTTATTTCTATTAGTCTCACTATTGATAATTTTCCAAACCGTCTTTATTTTATTATCGGCGGATTTAATCTTGTTGCTAATGAATAAGGCTTTAGCTACCTTACAAGTGATTTTAAAAATTTTTGAGTAAGTTGCAACATATTTATTAAAAGTTTCCGAGTTGATGTAAGGCTTAAGGCCGTACAGCTCAAACAATCGCTCCCTACTTTTCCTAATACCCTTAGTTGCCCAGTCACTGAAGATAAACTTGGGGCAAATAGTTTTACTTTTCATTTTTAGTGTATTGTTGAACTCTGTGTTAACTACCGAAAAGAATTCCTCATAAAATTGATTAACATTTTCAATAATATGGCCCGGAATGCCTAAATTACTAACTAGGTTATCATTAAATTTATTCAAATTGCTGGGTGTTACTTGTCTAGATTTTATCTGAATTTTTTGTAATGGTGTGTAGGACTCAAAAATAACGGTCTGACCACTGTGATCAGAAGGCAGGTAATTTACAATGGATTTATCTAAGTAGTCGCAGCAACAAAATACATTATCAATACATGTAGCAGTATTTGTAGTAACTCGAGTTGGTTCCGAAAACACGTTTAACAAATTAAATGATTTAAAAAGATGTAAGAATCTACTGCTATCTGAATTTTTGTCTAAAATATTAACATTAAAATCACCACAGATAACTAGTGATTTGTTACCAATTGCAAGTTTTGCTAAAGCATCTTCCATTACTGACTCAAATATTGAGTAGTTTTGATAATTTGGGGGTCTGTAAACGCACACTATTACATGCTTATCGAGCTCAACACAAGACAGCTCAATATTATGTTCAACCGATAGATCAACAATATCACTACGAGTCTTAAATTTAATACAATTTTTAACTAAGATTAATGAACCCCCACGAATCTTAGTTTTGCGGTTAAAGCAACTTCCCACACTGTAATTTGCGTAATTAATTAACATTTCATAGTCTTTTAACCAATGTTCAGTAAAACAAACAATTTCAAACTTTGTTTTTTCTAAAAACAATTCGATCTCTAGTTGCTTTGAGGAGAAACCTTGAATATTTTGGTGAAATAACTGCATAGAATTCTGCTTAGCCCCTTTTTTACATTTAGCTATTTGAGAGCAACTAGAGCAAGAAGGGACATCGTTGTTGATAAGTTTAACTAAGTTGCCACTCGTACCTTCTATTGTCTTATTGACTAGTTTAAATCTAAGGTAATATTTGTATAATTACAATTAGTATAATTACTAATTAAAGTAGAACTATTTACAAAAAACGGTGACATACCACTTATGTCTGAGTTTATAATAAAAGCTAATAGCCGAGCTATTTGACGTCTAAAACTAATAGGCAGGTACGCATTATTCCTCGTTGACTTCAATTTCTGAACGAAACTGTTGGTGTCGAAAAATGACAACTTGTCAGTATAGTGACTCGCTAATAATTGCATGCGATCGTTTAAATTATGGATAAAATGATTTTGCCTGCTTGACAACTTCTCAAAGTATGGAAAGGCACAAAGAATTATTTTCTTACAATTTAGTTTTAACAGTTGAGTGACATTGTCAGTTATATCATCAATTTTAACATTCGAACTAAAAAATCATAGTTCGGAGGCAATCGGACCGTAGGAAGTGTCCGCATATTTTGATGGGCAACTACGGAACCCTACATTGTGCGTGGCCCGGCTCGCACTTGGCCGGTTTTTTTAACATATTGTCTTGTCAATAACCAGCACTCCCTCTGCCGCTAAAATGGGTCCCCTTACACCAGAATGAAATTATGTAGTCATAACAGGTTATAAGAAAGCCTCTGGGAACCAACAATTTCAAAAAAAATGTTAAACTAAGAGGAACCGTAGTGCTCAAATAAAAAAAAAATAATAACTTGTACTCCAAGTTTTTCTTCTTTGTTTATTCGCAAGCATAGATAACACATTAATATAGTTCGTAAGTGCGTCATACATAAGTAGGTGTACCTACGACGGTACCTGCGGACCAAACATGTTTTGTACAGAAAGAAATTACTAGAACACGTTGTTTATTTGTTTTTCTTACGTTAATGCGGCATTGCTCATTATGATCAAGTATCACGGAAAAATACAAACTTATTTTTAGCATATGCAAAACGGATAACTTTTTATCATCTTAAACAAGTTGGCGCCGAATTTTATTTCCGCGTAATTTTTTTTTGAGTAAGTATTAAAAAAAATTACGCGGAAATAAAATTTAAGGAACTTGGCGTGTTTGGTGTTTACACCGATACGGGATCGATGCGAACGATCGATGTATACAGGGTGTAAACAGACTCTTCACGAAGCCGTCAACCAAGCATTCTGTACATCAAACTAAGTAACTTTACGCAAAAAATAGTGCTGGGAAACGACTTTTTGGCCTAAAAAATCAGGTTTTATAGTAGGTCTCAATGTAACGCACTCAAAACATTTTGCTGATGGATGGATTAAATAGAAAGGGGGTCCTGGAGGTGTTTAAAGTAAAAATCTTACATTTAAAAACATGTAAATGGTAAGGTAAGCTTATTTTGCACATATTAGTATTTTTGGGTGGTCAGCTGCACTGTTTTGCAAAAGATTTTTTATGTTTTCACGTCTTTATACCATACCATGTGTACCAATTGCTAAACCCCATTACAATGTAAATGTAGGAAAAGCCATGTATCTATAATTTTGTTATGGTCAGCTACGTCAATAAAAAATCAGGTGGTAATTATTTTAGAGTAGCTTAGCTCGCAATTGGAAGACCGGAAAAAAACGTATAAATACATACCTACGAGTACCTGCCCGAGTACAGTACAGTCAATAACAATAAAATTAGTTTAATTTAAGTAACAGGACTCATATACAAACAGATACATATAAAACACAAACACAACAAAGACGAACACTCACAAGGTGCCTGGTGATGTCTGCTGCAGCCAGCAGCATTGCCGGATATAAGGGCCATCCAGTCTGTTGACAGACAGCACCTCTTCCTACTTACCCAAACTTTCACGATTGTCATCTAAGTAGAATATTGGAACTATCTTTATTAGTTACTTAAATATAATTCTTTATTTATTATTATATATATTTCTGTCCCACTGCAGGGCCAAGCCACCCTTCCCTTCTTCCACTTATCGAAAGAGTCGAGTTCATCCCGCCATCTCCTTCTGTGACCAGCCCAGTTCCATTTTAGCTTGTCAGCTGTGTGACCTACATCGGCAATTTAAGTTTTAGAACGCAGTATCGAGTTCCCTAAGCGATCAGTAAGTTTAACGCCAAAGATACTGCGCTCCATTGCTCGCTGGCAGACATATTGCAGGTGGCAGGAAGGCAGGTGGTTGGCAGGTGACCATATTTTTCTTATAGTCCACATTTTCCTGAATTGCCATAATTATCCAAAACGCAAATAAATGTAACACCACGCGCCATCCTCCACGGTTCCTTGAGAAATGGTATGTTATTGTTGTACAAATGACTAGCTTGTGCCCGCGGCTTTGCTCCATTACGGGAATTATTATACGGGATCGTTTTAAATATAGCCCATAATACAGTCACATGACACTTGGGGATGAAGGAACTTCCCTTTAGTGAAATAATTTTCAGACTCGGATCAGAAGCATCTAACATACAAACTAACTCTTCATAATAATATAATCTATATATATAAAATGCTCGGAGCTCGTGGCTAAAACAATAACAGCCGCTCGGGTCGATCTTTAGGTTAAGCCGTGCTTGCCTAGGTTGGTCTGTGGATGGGTGACCACCCATTACATACCGAGTTTCCTCCGTGCCTCGGAAAGCACGTTAAGCCGTTGGTCCCGGCTGTCATTTGAAGATCTTTGACAGTCGTTAAAGTAGTCAGTGACCCAAAAAGTCTGACAACCAGTCTTACCAAGGGGTATCGTATTTCCCAGTAGTAACTGGGTTGTGGAGGTCAGATAGGCAGTCGCTCCATGTAAAATACTGATATTCAGCTGCATCCGGTTAGACTGGAAGCCGACCCCAACATAGTTGGGAAAAGGCTAGGCAGATGATGATGATATAAAATGCTTTGTCCTGAATGACTGACGGATCAACGCAAAACCTAAACCGCTGATCGTAGAGACCTGAAACTTGGAGAGTGTGTTCTTTGTATGACGTAGGTATCCGATAAGAAAGGATTTTTCGAAATTCTACCCCTAAGGGGGTGAAAAACGGGGGCGAAGTTTGTATGGGACATCGTGATTCCTTGGTCCAATCTACTTCAAATTTTGCATAAACATTCTTTAACAGAATTGGTGGAAGACGTGTTTCGTATTTTATTAAACTCATCGTCTAACGCGGTTAAAAAAGGGGTAAAAAGTTATTTTGCGGGTGATTTGCATCGTAGTTGATATCAATACTCCTTAGTGCAAAATTCAATCCGATTTTATTCTAAAAACAATCTGTCAAATCTATGGCCCGAGTGTCAAATTGACAAGACATATTTTTTTCGATCCGAATTTGATTTTAATAATTATTTATTTACAGTTTAATCCCAAAAAATCAATTTTAAATATGTACAATGAAAAGGAAAAAAAATACAGTTGCACAGTTACTGGACTTTCATCTAAATTGACCAATAAAATAACCACATCGATTTTATTCAAAAAACGTTGAACTCCCATAAGAGCTTGGTGCAATGCAATAATTTTCTCTCCTTCCGGACAGTGACCGATGACATCTTGGTGGCATACACGAAGCTAATCACAATTATAAATTGACCGCGTAAATAAAAGCGTTTTTAAATTAGCGCAATTGATAGCTCACGTCACGTAGGTAGGTACTACGGAGGTAGGTAGGGTAGGAAGGTACTAGGGAGGTAGGTAGTTACCAGGAAGGTAGATAGGTAGGTACCAGGAAGATAGATAGGTAGGTACCAGGAAGGTAGATAGGGTAGGTACTAAGTAAGTATGGTACATTCTCATCGGACCAGGAGCAGGTCAGTTGGCGCAGATCCCGAGAATTCCAATGATTCCCACGGACCTGCGTATATCGTTTAAGCGACTCCACACATAACTTAACATCACGCCTGTAAACCCCGACGGGATAGGCAGAGGTGTACCTAATAGTACTAACAGTTATGTTTATGTCCCATGTAATAGTTAATTCCTATTGCCATCAACCGGGCACAAATCCAGACTCCGTAGCTGCTACTGAGAAATTCCTGAAGGAAAAACCCAATAACAGTTTGCTCGACCTGGGAATCGAACCCAGGACCTCATGCTCAGCAGTCCAACGAGGCAATCTCTAAGCGACTCCAGTTTCCCGTAAAAACAATTTGCCCCGACTATTAACAAGTCCCAGTGACAAACATTCTCTTTGGTTGCCAAGGGCTATATTTTCGAAACCCACGCGGACGAAGTCACGGGCGAAGTGCTAGTAGTATACATAGATAAGACAGATAACAAGAAATTGTTTTATTGACGTTAAATTTAACTACGTCTGAAAAACCCAGAGGCGAATGTAGAAGAAAACTGGAGTGCTAGAGTAATCCATTCGATGTTCAGAGCAGCAAACTTTTCCGTCATTCGACTGTGTGAACGGCCGCTCCGTTCCATGACGTAATCGCCGAGGTGCAGGTTCTCGATACCTGCGCGATCGCACGCGTGCGTCATCATCCCTCGAGCACCTACTCGCCCGAAAGCATACCGTAGTCGTACTGTTAGAAAGTTCTTTATTCCGGCCATACTTGGCCCTTTCGCGGAAAAACACTATTATTATCAACAGCTTTATGTCCGCCTTGCAAGCTCAAGGTTGAGGATATTATAATTATTGATTATAATCAAGTAACAGTCTGTAAAGTATATGTCTAAGGGCCAAACTTGAATAAATATTAATCAACTGGCTTTTGCCCGTGGCTTCACTTGCGTTAATTTAGAATTTTACAATAAATTTGGGTTGTACTCTGCTTCTAATAATAAAATTCAATCATGATTCGAAAGACACGTGGCGCCATGTATTATCATAAGAACGTTATTGTTGTTTTCCTCGGTAACAGCAATTTTTTTCGGGATGAAAGGTACCTATGTCCGTTTCTGTACAAATAAACTGTAAATTTCAAGATTATCGGTGCATTGGTTTAGATGTGAAAAGGTAACCAACAAACAAGCTTACTTTCGCATTTATAATATTATTATATACAGGATTATTATCTATAGGCCTACACAGGTACTAAGTCCAGATCCTAGCCGTAAGTATTTACATGGGAGGTTTGTTTAGTATAGAGGTACAGCCACCTCTCACCGCTAACCAGTCAGTGAATAAAGGCCCGGCAGGAGCCCTCATCACTTCATCAGCAACAGGTGCCCAGCGATACAGACAAGATACATCCGACCCCGAAGAGACCAAGGGTACAGACGAACTGTTTAGTAGTTTGGGACTCTCTAGCAACAACCAGCACTTATGTAAAATTTAGATATTGGGAGACTTTAGAGATTATTATTATTTATTTGATATTTTTTTATATCAATTTTATGTTAACAAAATGGAATTTTCTTATTTTATTTTTTTTACTCTACCACAATGCTGTCATATTTGACCCAAAGGTTGACTGGTAGAGAATGCCTTGTGGCATTAAGTCCGCCTATATACCACTCTCAGGGCCGGATTTAGGGGAGGACAACCGGGACTACAGCCTAGGGGCCTCCACAATAGAGTACCAAAATCTCTAATGGGCCTGATAAGCACTTGCAATTACTACCCATCTTGCGGGAGTATCCCAATGGCTCAATGGCTGAGTGGGGTGGTATTTGCCCGCAGCCTCGGAGGTTGGGTATTCGATTCCGTTCCATACTGTGTATTCAATTATACACAGTCATCATCAGTTTATAATGTTCCCACTGCTGGGACACAGGCCTCCTCTCTATGAGAGGGGAATGGGCTATAATCGACCATGCGGGCCTCCACTCCTTTGTTGCCCCAAGGCCTCCAGACCTCTAAATCCGGCCCTGACCACTCTTCTACAGGCGCCAGCACATCAAGCTACTACAATCTGTCAGATTTCTTTAATAGGTTTTTAACTTTATCTCTAAAGCATTAAGTTCAAGGTTAGATTGGGAGAATGACAGTTTCGGGTAACTTGACCTGCTGGCGTCTGTACATGAAGTTTAAATAAATATTAATTTAAGCACTTACTTATAACATAACGAGTGTTCTGCTTATGTATCACCTGGTAAATAAACTAATTCTATTTCTAAACAATTTATATTATACTAGCGGACGTCACGCGGTTTCACCCGCGTAGTTCCCGTTCCCGTGAGAGTACGGGTATAAAACATAGCCTCTGTTACTTGCTGATAATGTAGCTATCAATTGCTGAAAGAATTTTTCAAATCGGTCTAGTAGTTTTTAAGTTTATTCGTTACATACAAATCTTTCCTCTTTATAATATTAAGTATAGATTTATATACCTCGTTCTCTGTAGTGACTTATTGTCGGAGAGTATGTCTAATCGGTCCCAAATTGACGTCATTTATACAGACTACGCCAAATGTTTCGACAGAATTGATCACGTCGTCCTCATGCGTAAACTTCTATCGATGAGCATTAGAGGTAATCTTTATCGTTGGTTTAAGTCGTATGTGGAGGAGAGGTGTCAGACTGTTGTGCTGAATGGGTATTCATCAAGATCAAAGCGTTTCCCATCTGGAGTTCCTCAAGGATCTTTACTGGGGCTGCTCTTATTCAATTTATTCCTCACCTTATTCCCACCGAACGAAAATCGTGGTCAACAGCTAGTCTCTTATAAAAGTCTTCAACGTAGTTTTAGCCGCATATTACAAATTTACAAATTAAAAGTAGCTACACAAAACGATAGGTACCTTTTATTAAGTGGCTCAACCCAACAGCACTAAAATAAGTAAAACAACAGAAGTGGGGTAAACCCGGCACCCCAATTTCGTTACACACTTTCAATCACAATCCGAAGGAGTTTGAAAGAAAGTCCCAGTCAATTGCTGGGTTCATGTTCGAAGCAGCGTGGCTCGAGCGGTGGAGCACCGACGCAATACATAAAATGCCTTCAACCGACTGCTCCATATCAAAACCCAGTAAGCCAGAAGAGCGTAAAAACCTAAATTTATGCGCCCTTCGGAAACCTCGTGTGTTAACTTAAAACAAAGATAAGTAGGTAACTAATAATTAGGTAAAATAACGAATATTTAATTGGACCAATATGACTTTCTCGATGTTCGTACGTGATTTTAAAAACCCTAGTGATCCTCATAAGGAGACAATAAACCACTTCAAAAACTTAGTACTTAAGTGTAAAGATCACTTGCTGAGTTTTTATTTTATGTTTTTTTTTGAGGTACCTCACCAATGAGGTCAGCGTATGTTCTTCTAGGGCGTCCCCTCCCGGCGTTGCCACACATCTGCCTTGTAATACCTTTTGTTAGTCGCCTTTCACTCATCCTCTCCACATGACCAAACCATCTAAGCATACTCTTTTTAATTTTTGTCACTATATCTTCTTTTAAACCGCAACGTTTCCGTATAACCTCATTATTCCAAATACTAACAAAATTTGTATTTTATCATAATGAATGTTAGTCTGTAAGGAATATATCTATGGGCCAAAGTTGCCTGCAAATAAATGAATGTTGTTGTTTGAAATGACAAAGTGGCTTACTAACTTCTGCATTGGTTTCGAGAGAGTTGTGGAACACGTTTATTAATTTCATTGCGGATCCGTGATCAATGTTGTTATACTATCATATTTAAGGGCACTGGCATTGTGAGCGTTTTAAGCATTCCCCGCAGGAGCTGCAATCGCAAGGCTTTCGCGTTTAATCCTTGCAATACTCGACGAGACGCACTCTCGGACTCACGTACGACCGGTGCGACAGATCGCTATATATAACTGTCCGCAGCCACCGGTGCTCATTTACTCAGAACCTATCAGCAGTACAGCCACCAGTGGTGGTTGGTCGTTATCAGTGTAGATTAGATTAAATAAACATTTGATTAATACGTGCCGTGATCCAGAGGGGTGCATTGACGTTGAGTGACAGTGATGGTGTTCCTGTGGGTTCTGACCGCGATGGCGGTGGCCGTCGCTGGCTTAGAAACAAAAGGTAAGCAGTTTTTGAGGAAATACTTTTTCGACGTGATATTTTTTTAAAAGAATATATAGAGGATACATACCCTATGTATATATCCATTCCTTATGGAGTGCAGGAATCGAATCATAAATGACCACAACTGTATTCTCTGTAAGCGAAGAACTGTCGCGCATTTCGCCGCTATCGATAGCTCATATAGATAAACCTAATAGCACTTTACCCGAAATGGGGTTCGAACCCAAGACCTCAGATGCAGCAGATCAAAATACCGTCCCAAATTATACAAATCAATTTATTAACAACAATATTACCTATGCAAATATCCATGACTCCCTATTACTTGTTAATTAATTCAGTAATTATGTCATCATCATCATAACCACCCACTAAGGCAGCTGACTCACCGGTACATCCCGTCAGTAAGGAACCACTCTAACTGCCCACCGACGCCTATTAGCCGGACAACTAGCGGCTTTACTGCTCATTGTGAACTGCCGAGTGCAGGCACTATTGTCATCGTGACCCCGAACTTTATGGGCACATTTTAATTTAAAATTAAAATGTGCGTATTTGAGGTTATAATGATCGTTGCTTCCGTAGTGTGGGAGATGTAATAAGTGATTAAATTGAAAGTGTAATAAGTAGACTTGTTTAGTACGGGAACCGAACCCACGAGTAGCTAAAGCCACGCTGTGCCACTAAGGCTACAAAACTATAAGGCTATATTGTTCAGCTTTGTAAACCTTTTAAATAACATCCTACATTATATTATTTAGCTAGTTTACATGCATAAACTCACGCCTTTTTCCTTAGGGTTAGGCAGAAATACAGAAAGCCACTTACTGCGATACATACAAATACTATTTTTTCTTACATTTCAAAAACCTACCCTGAAGGCTTCAATACAAATGTCATGCACCATGTAAAAATATGCCTACAGGAAGTGAACTTGGTGCTAGTGTCACACGTGACTTGCCGAAGTGAAGTTCTGTAGGTGTCAGCACATACAGAACACTGCTGTTTATGACTTGAGTCGGACGGTGACTCGGTGGGAACTCTTTTGGTCAGTGTCAAACTAAATATATACGTTACGGTTCAATTACATTTACTATATCTATAAATACATATGTCAATGATTATTGCGGAAGTTTTAAATATATTTCTTGTTAATATTGGAATCTTACAGTGACTTGACCCCGGGTTTTTTATTCACCGTCTATAAACCCGGTAAAACCTAGATGGACACAAGCAAGGAAGACTTATTTATTTCATACCTGATGATGATGATGACGAAATCTCGCGGCTATTCAGTCACAAGTTGCCAACAGAACCTTCACTCCTAAGCTAATTCCAAACGAAACGGTCATAGATAGATAGACAGAACAATATGATTTCTTGTAAACTAAAACTGTTACAGTTATTTTACAATATCGCGTATTGTACGGGAACAGCGACGATCTTATCGCTGATAGCGATATCTTCCAAAAGGAAGGATTACGATTTTAGCAGTCTATGTTCCTAATATTTTTTTGTATGTTTATCCAAAACCCTTGTCACGCAGATAAGGATTACCACGAGATGCCGAAGTTGTTCCACCTGGACGACTGGGAGGCGTGCGCGGCGAGGCGGGGGGTGTTTTGTCTCGGCACCTTTGAGCTGGAACCGTACCGGAACGACCGACTCCTCAGTGTTATAGAGGTAATACTGCCTTTCAAATTTTCAATCCTGAAATCTCAGGATTTATGTATTGGTAACTTCTGAAAGGATCGTCTTCGGTCCTCCATTTCCATAGGAATTAATCAATCTTCAATCCTAAGCTACAAAGAAACTATAGGTTTTTTAGTTTCATTTTAGTAGAATTTTTAACCTAGACCTACTTACTGTCAATTTGCCCGCATATTCTGCACATACGAGGTGTAACTGAAATAACTGAAAACCTAAAACAGGAAGGGAGGAAGTCCCCCTATGACGACCACCACCGCCACCCACTGACCGGTCATTGTACTCATCGAAAGTGGGAAAATACAGCGGATTCCATTCGCGATTATCCCTCTCAAAGTCTCAAGAAGATGTTTTTAATAACGAGAACAAGGACCTTTTGCAAATAGGTTAGATCAGGTATTGGTTTTTTAACATTAAACCCCTAGCGCTTTCTTTACAGAATTTTTCCGCAGACCGCTACCACTTTAACCACTCCCTGATCCACCGCGGGCTCTGCCTGGCCACCTCGTGCGGCCACATCCAGGACTCCAACCCCCGCGAGCGCTTCAACCTCTGCGTGAACAATATAACGCGCGCCCGCTACGGGCTGGAAGCGAACCTCACGCAGCTGGAGTACTGCCAGATAGGGGGGAACAGGAGGAGGGTGGATGACTGGGACCTGGCCTTCATGTGTGTGTCTGGGTTTCTGGTAGTGATGAACGTGCTGGGCACGGCGTATGACGTGCTGAGGAGTGGCGATGGAGAGGGGAAACGTGAGTAGATGTTGTTTTGTTATGGTTGAACTAGTTCCTGCCTGCAGTTCCGCGGAACATTGGGAATTATCCTACGGAGACGTTGTACTGGGATAAAAAGTGTCCTAAGTATGTGTCGACCAAATTTCATCGAAATTCGTTCAGCCATTAAGGCGTTACAAAGGTTACAGACAGACACACAGAGTATGCTCTGGAGTGTCAAAAAAATAAGTACCTAGTGCCTTATTAATTGGCGTAAAATAACGACTTACCTTCAAGGTAGTTATGCCATATTTTTTTGTCATAATTATATATGTAATCAATCTTGTAAATCAATAAGATTGACGGCTGTTACGGTTTAATTATTTTGACTCCAGTATTGAAGATTTATTTTATAGTAACTGTACTTTTATCCTACCCGTAGTTTATCCTACCTGTAGTTTATCCTACCTGTAGTTTATCCTACCTGTAGTTTATCCTACCTGCAGTTTATCCTACCTGTAGTTTATCCTACCTGCAGTTTATGCTACCTGCAGTTTATCCTACCTGTAGTTTATCCTACCTGTAGTTTATCCTACCTGTAGTTTATCCTACCTGTAGTTTATCCTACCTGTAGTTTCTCCTACCTGTAGTTTCTCGTAAGCTTGGGATATCGTTAACTTTTCACCGACACGCTATCTATCATCATCTGCCTCGCCTTTTCCTAACTACGTTGGGGTCGACTTCCAGTCTAACCGGATGTAACTTAATACCAGTATTTTAAATGGAGCGACTGCCTGTCTGACCACCACAACCTAGTTAGTAACTAGGTGATACGATATCCCTTAGTATGACAGATTGTCAGACTTTCGGGCCATTGACTACCTGTACCTAGCTATCTATCTATGTAGGTTCTAAAAAACCAATAATAAAGAATAAGATACCAACCGGCTCACGACCATCTCTTATATGAGTCCCAAATAACACACAGTTAATTAGACAGTTGCTACAGTGACGGCACCAAATATAAAACCGCTATCGCCGGAAGAGTTCCATAATAAGATAACGCACAGTTAACCTTGGAACTTCTAAAAATATGTAAGTAAACAACTGTTACGAAAACACACGACAAAAAGAGTATTAGATTAACGGTTTCAAACTAAATTACCGCAAAATAACCGGTTAAGATTAATATGATTATTAAATGACATATATTATGATGTCAGTAAGTCTGTAACGTCACGACCATTATGTTTTTCAATAAAAACGTAATCCAATGAATAGATATAATAAACGGTAGTTTTGAGAAATCATGGTATTATTATATAGACTTGTATGAATTAGGGACAGTACCTACCTTAGCTACTGGCGTCACAAGCGTTATTGTTTCGGGGAAAATTTCGGAGTAATCTCCCCCATCGTAGCGCCACCTGGCGGACTAGTTCCCAATTTTATAATAGAGTTTTATAAAATAGGCCAAAAACAGCGTCAGTTATTCGACTCGAGTCTCTGCGATAGTTTGAGAAACGAGCGAGCGGATTATAATCACTGAGATCATTTCCTTATTCATCATTCGCTGTTCAGTCGAGTCAGTTAAGACCCTCCTGATGGCAACTTGAGCAGCTGGCGCCCGCGGTAGTCGTGTTTCCGATGTAACGAAACCATAGCGAGATCTAACTCGACGTCAACGCCATCTATCGGGCTAGGGGTCAGTTTTAGACGAATTTTAATTATGACCTTTTCTTACAAAAAGATATTAAATTGATATTGTTAAAAATAAAATTCTCTGCGTGAGAAAAATAAATATATAGGATGTAGTAGCTTCAGAACCATTTTAGCGACGAACAAATATCTGTGTTCTACACGTTCTTGTTCCTTTGCAGCAATCAAACAGCTGGTGGCCTGGTCCTTGGTGGCGAACTGGAAGCGGTTGACGGCAGATTATAGCAACGGTGACCCGAGGCTATCAGCCCTTAAACCTATACACGGAATGAAGTAAGGATTACTCTTAGTTACAAACCTAATTTCCATCAATATATTGTAAGCTTCGTATTACATTATGAACTATCTGTTTCAGAGCCATTACGTTGCTTCTAGTGATGATGGCTCACTCAGTGCTGGCCTACCACATTACATATATCTACAATCCTCAATTCTTTGAGAAAGTAAGTACCTACCAAAACGATCACGGAGAATGAGAATGATGTACTGCATACGTAATTACCGTTTTCGCGGCGGTCGTGGTGTCCCTAAGCTTCCACCCCGTTTATAGATAGCTTATAAATAATTGACATTCTTATTATTATAACATAGGTACTAATTCTATTAGCTTCAATTATTATTATTCTGTTCTATAATTATGCATGCTGGTTTTAGCGTTTTGCATTGCATTGTTTGAGCAACTGTAGAAAAACTCGACCGTCTATAAGTCGCCAAACAAACCTAGCAAATAAAAATTTGATTTCATTAATGAATTTTTATTTCACTATTCTTCTATCATGATAAAATGTTTGTCAATACATCCGTATTCTTCCAGAGCAGCGAGCATTTCTTGTCTATATATATGCAGAACGGCACCTCCATAGTACAGACCTTCATCATGGCCTCCAGCTTTCTCCTGGCCTACAACCTGCTGCTCCAAGTGGCGGACCACCCTAAGAGGAAGCTCAGCATCAAGATGCTGCCTCAGTACTTGATGTACAGGATCGCTAGGTAACATGAGGATATCTATCTCCAGTTCTAAAGTATTTTTTTTATTTCTCGTGATTAGCTGGGGGTTTTTTATTTAGCAGAATCTTAATAGGTTAATAATATGAATTAAGTTACACACACACAACTATTCATAATATTAACTACGGCTGTGATCATTTTAAGAATTTTAACACATGTATAATATCCCGTTTTCCGCATTCATTCCCAGTCGCCCCCGCAGGTTTTCCCACGGCTGGCAAATGGGAATAAAAATTAAAAGTTAAAGTCATTTCGAAATGAAAATAAAAAAAAAATTCAATGCACTTTGTCTTTTTTTTAGAGATTCGAGGCAGGTTTAGGATAAGTTGCCTCATCCTTTTATTCTCTACGATGGAGAAAGCAATGTACAGCGAAACTGAAGTGGGGGCAATGAATTCCCAGTCACCGCCGGTGGCGACTGGGAATTTTTATTCCCATTTGCCTCCGGTGGCAATCCCCGCGGGGGCGACTGGGAATGAATGGTTTTCCGTATGCATGTCGTTCACATTTACCATATTTACCAGGATATCTCCTCCGTACCTGTTCGTCCTGGGTCTGGCGACGACCTGGTGGGCGCATGCTGGTGACGGTCCTCTATGGGGCCCCGTGATCGAGGTTGAGGCAGACCGCTGCAGAGGCAAGTGGTGGGCACAGGCGCTGTACATCAACAACTTTGTACGACCCGACGATAAGTGTCTCATACATACGTGGTGAGTTTGTGATCGAGATGTTTTTATTACCTTATTTTTAAATATTACTGTAGTCTAGGACACCTATGTATGTCGTGGGAAAAGTACGTAAAGGTTAAAAACTCGGCTTTGCACGAATTTGAACAATCCTGTCACCGTTCACGCATAATTCATGTAATCATGACGGATTTTACTAAAAAAAATACATAACTGATCTATCCTTGTCAATGACACAAAGACAATTATTCGTAGGATACGGTATTCACAAAGTTGTTAAATAAAATTAACATGGTTCAGGCAGTTTAATTAATTTACCACACAACAGATTTGACATCGGGAACTTCCAAATTTTTTTGCAAAACTACTCCATAATTGGTTACCTATAAGTAGGTGCATAAATTAGCTTGTTCTCACTCAGCTGACCTTGTGAAGGTCTTCAGACTAATATTGGGCAATGCCAGGAGACTTGAGCCTTAGGATTATATATTAAAATATATTAGGCAACTGTTGTTTGTGGTTAATCATTCCTTGGAAAACGTAAACGAGATTAGTGTTATGCAATAAGGCTGCGGTTCCAGTGAGGCGGAGCGGAGCAGAGCGGAGACGAGCTGTGCCGCGATTCACCAATCGGAAGTGTGGAGTGGAGACGAGATATGGATTTCAAGCCATGTGATTGGTGAATCGTGGCACAGCTCGTCTCCGCTCTGCTCCGCTCCGCCTCAGTGGAACCGCGACCTTAAACTTCGTACCTTATAATATCAATGAGGATGATGCCTAAACTTTGAGAGGCTAACCTAACCATTTTGTCTATGCCCAAATAAATGTGGCTTTGACCTTCCTTCGCCTCCTCAACACAAAACAAGTTAGGCTTTCTTAGTAGCTAATCTATAGATCAGTCATTTCGCGTTAGGGTTATGTCAAGGTTTGTTCTTGAACATTAAGAAAAGTTTAAGTTAAAACCCACGAAGAATATCAATGGAATTATATTTCAATCTTATCAGTGTCATTAGATTTGCTTATACCAACAGGAAAAGTACATCGTTCAGTAATTTAAGAGGTTGCAAATTCATTAATCGATTCTGATGTGCCCTTTATGAGATCTTCGTTTGTCATTTTATTCTTAAATCAGCTCATTGTCCTTTCCCTTCAAGTTGATTCATATTATTGTTACTTTCATATTGTAATTTCGTGTATTTCTGCACTTCCCTGGTCGTGATAATTTATTTTGTTTACATATTGAATTTAACACTTTGCAGTCATACTTATTGATCTTTAGTAATAGCTACTTACAGTAACTTGTTTTATTTTTGACGGAGTCTCTTTACCCCTCTCTTTTGAAAGGCGACACAATGTGAATGTTCTGATTTTGCTTTGTTCACGAAATGTTTTAATCAATAGGTACTCTTCTTTGAAAGATGTTAATAAAAGGTTCTAATACAGGCCTCTGAGGTACACCTAACCTATTTCTAACCTATCTCCAGGTTTCTGGCCGTGGACATGCAGCTGTTCATCGTGTGTTTGATCCTGACCCTGTTGCTGGGCAGGTGGCCCCGCACTGCGGTGAAGGTGCTGGGAGGTATGATCCTCGGATCAATGCTGGTCAACTTCGCCGTCATCTATAACTGGCAGCTCAAGCCTATGGTGCTGGTTATGACTCCCAAGTAAGTAGTACTGTTGACTATCTACTTCTAGGATAAGTAATGACCTCACGCGTATTTCCTCCGAGGGAAGAAGAGGTCTTACAATGAAGCTGAAAGGAACAATAGTCACTTGTCATTGTCGAAATTTCATATTTAAAAATATATATATAAAACTTAAAATAAACTTTATTAAAACTGCCAAAATTGCTACTTAATGCGATAGTCGGCTGCCTGAACTGTACCGCAGTACAACTCAACTCAGCCAAGAGAGAACATACTATAGAGAAGAAGTAAATTCAATAAGTCATTCAACGTTTTATTCGAAGGTGATATCGAAAAGCATACTTATTCTTTAATTCAGCCTTAAGCTTCCTTTTTTATCAGAAATAATATTATCTATAACTTTTATAAGGCCATGTGTCACAGTTAGTACGTATATGGGTTTCGTAGCCTTAGTTGTAAAGCTATAAAATTGATACTCTATACAAATAAATAAAATTGAAGTGTCTGTTTGTACCTCCCCTACCCTATCAGCCGGCCCTAATGACCTCTTCTCTTTCTTTAGGTTGATGAGGACCCAGTTCCCCGGCGAGCGATCCTTCACGTGGCTGTACTCCGCTCCCTGGGATAGTCTACCTTCAGCCCTCATCGGTCTATTGGCGGCCTTCGTGTACCGCTCGCATGAGGTGGATGGCTACCGACCTGCACAAAGCACGGTAAGTTTAGGTCTGTAAGAAAATCTGGAGCTAATTTATAATCAAAGTACATCGTGCCCACACTTCCTTACTGATGGTACACAGGCCTCATTATCTGTGATAGGGAAATTTGGCCATAATCCACCACGAGAGGACTGTACGATTTGGCGAAAGCAACATGTCTTCAAATCTTTGTCTGTTTCATCACAATGTAATTTTAATACCATCCATACCAATATATATTTTTATTAGTATTTTTATTTTGTATATGCAAACTATGATCAATGTCGATCTTGATGATAATTTTTCCTCTTGTTCTTCCTCTTCCACCAGTTTCCTCAGTGCGGGAAGTGGTTTTTCTTCCTCTCTGACTCTAAGTGATCAGATTTTCTCCATGCTTACCCAAATAATCTCAACATAGCCCACATTAATACTCAGAGTGTTCCTGGCCATTACTCCGATTTTCTGGCTTCTTTTAGCAGTGCACATATAGATGCTTTGCTGATCTCTGAGTCCTTTCTTAAACCCTCTCTTTTATCAGTACATGATGCCCTTCCAGGTTTTGTTCTTATTCGTAACGACAGAACTGGAAAGGGTGGCGGTGGTGTAGCCATTTACTTGCGTGCCGAGTTCGTGTATCAACGAAATGGATCGGTTTTTTAAACAGCAAAATACTTAGCTTATATGATTGTCATGCCCCTATTCATCGAGTGAAGGTTAAATACGTTCCGGCTCCCTGGCTTACTCCTGCCATCAAGGATGCCATGGCAAGTAGAGATAGAGCCAAGATAAGGTTAAAACACTGTCCTTCTGAGCGCAATCTAACTGAGTACAAAATGTTGCGTAACCGCTGCAGTCGTATGTGTAGAGATGCTAAGCGACGCTACTTCCACAAATCTCTCGACAACCGCAACTCTTCCGATGTCTGGAGATTTTTAAAATCTGTCGGCATTGGTAAGTCTCCAGTTGTTTCTGGTAGCGACATTGACGTGTGTGCTCTTAACAAGCATTTCTCACTACCCCCTGTTACGTTGGATCCGCTCGTCAAGTTGGCTATTTTAAATAAACTTTCCTGTTTACCTTTGCCGCAATGTTCTTCCTTTGAATTAAGGCCTGTGTGTAAGATTGAGGTAAAAAAATCTATGTTTTTTTTTCAAACTCAAAAGCATTTATTTCAATTAGACCATTACAGGCACTTTTGAATGTCAGAAAAACAAATAAGGCTAAGCTACAGTCACAGACACAAGGCATAATAACTTGTGAAAGTACTGTAGTTGCCCATTCCAAAGCGTAGATCTCTATGGAGAAGAATGGGCAAGAAACTCCATGGACACTCTTTTCAAACAAAATATTGTACAAAACCTTGGTTACATCATTCATGTTGAGATTATACATATGTGAGAACGATGTAGAAATACGTGCACGTTATGAGCGTCCAGAGTAAAAGATTATATCAACAATTTAAAAACAAAGTAAGTCAGTAGTTAAAATAAACCATGGCAGCCTAGAGATGACCAGTGCCAACTGACAGCGCCCGTTCACGAACATGACGCATGGATCAGCCCCATTCAGCTCAACCATATTGAAGGGAGCTAAATGACCCGACACACCCGCCACCATCAGCGAGACATTTGAGTGAGCATGACATTCTCTCACCCACCAGGGTAAATTCAAGTCAATGAAAGATAACCAGATGTAAATGGTAGCTTTACAGTACATAGTACTCACACATGTGCTATGCAATTATATAATACTAAGAGATTGAATTTATACAATGCAAAGATATTATTACAATCTTCTGCAGCTTCCACAATAACTTCACATGGTAATAAATTAGTTTGCCCCTATGCTTGTGGAGCAGGACCAGCAGTGAGCCAAGCATTTTTATCATCAATATAATCCCCCAACTTATAATATGCTTGCCTACATAGTGTGCGTTTTATACAAGATTTAAATTTCGTCTCGTTTAGTTGTAGAATGTGGGGATGTATTTTATTGTAACATTTTAAACAGTACCCCATAAAAGATGAGTCTACTTTAGCTAACCTAAAACCTGGCTGTACTAGTTGGTCCCTGTTTCTAGTACTATAGTGGTGCCTGTCACCTCTTTTACTAAATAAATGCAGATTTTTCCTAACGTACATGATGTTTTCATAGATGTATTGACAAGGTACTGTCATGATGTTAATTTCCTTAAACAGTTCTCTTAGAGAGTCACGCCTACGTAGATCATATAAGGCTCTGACAGCTCTTTTCTGCAGAATAAATACAGATTCGATGTCTGCAGCCCGTCCCCATAGTAAAATACCGTAAGACATAATACTATGAAAATAACTAAAATAGACCAGCCTCGCGGTATCTACATCAGTAAATTGACGGTTTTTTCTAACAGCATATGCTGCTGAACTCAGGCGTCCTGCAAGAGATGTTATATGCGGACCTCATTGTAGGCTTGTGTCGAGCGCGATCCCCAGGAAAACAGTTTTTTCGACGAATTCTAGTTTCTCTTGATTCAATACTATGTCACTATTACTACTTTTGACATTCGGTAGAGCAAATCTGATGCACTTCGTTTTGTCTGCTATCTATTCCTCTGCTGCTGGTAATGACAACCTCCTATCCTTCCCACACGAATTCCCGTCTTGACTCACATTTTTAACTTCTCCTTGTTTTCTTGTACTGTTCCTGAGGCCTGGAAACAAGCCCATATCATCCCTTTGACCTGGAAGTCTTTAAACAGACTCCGGACCCAGGTTGGACACAGCAAGAAAAACCTGCTCAGGTGGAGATTCATTGATGACTCTGCCCTGGAGTGTAAATGTGGTGCTGTTCCACAAACGATGGGCCACTTAATATCGTGTCCTACTTGTCCTGTCACTTGTTCACTACAGGAACTGATGGATACTACCGAAAGCGCCAAACTAGTAGCTCAGTTCTGGGCCGACACAATATAGATTGCCATCGACACGCTAAGAAGAAGATCCCCTTACCTAAAATTTCTAATCCGGTTGCACCAACGGATTTCAGACCCATTTCCATCCTCCCTTATCTCTCTAAAGTTCTTGAGCACATTGTCCATCAACAACTCACGGCCTTCCTTTCTGGGAATGACCTTCTTAGCACTTTTCAATCTGGTTTTCGTCCTGGCCATAGCACTGTAACGGCTCTTTTAAAGGTTACTGGCGATATTCGCTGGGCTATGGACCACAAGTCTTTTACCTTACTTGTACTTCTAGACTTTAGTAGCGCCTTTAACTCTATTGATTTCGACATCCTTCTGGGTATCCTTAAATCTATCAATTTCTCCTCTTCTTCTATTGGTTAGTTTGACTCCTATCTTAAAGGCCGCTCGCAGTGTGTTCGTCTTGATGAGTCGTCCTCTGATTGGTGCCCTCTTAGCGCGGGTGTGCCCCAGGGTGGCGTTCTCTCTCCTCTTATTTTTTCTATTTTCATGAACTCTGTTACCAGAGTCATCTCTTCCTTCTTCCATCTCTATGCCGACGACTTGCAGCTTTACTATCATTTCTTAAGGGAAGATGCGGAAGCCACCGTGTCTGTCATGAACAAGGATCTGGATTTGATTAGTGATTGGTCACTGCAAATCAATCCTAAGAAATCTCAGGCCTTGATCATCGGCGGCAGATATATGCGGAATAGGCACGATGTTGCGTCGCTGTCTCCACTCAGGCTGCGGTTCAGATTGATTACGCAATTAAGGCTAAAACCTGGGAGTGACTATGGATTCCTACTTATCTTGGACAGCCCATGTTGCTGAAGTTAGTCGCAAAGTGTTCTACACGTTCCACTCTTTGAAATGCCTCCAGAGCTTTCTACCATTGAAAACCAAAATTTCCCTTGCGCAAACTTTCATTCAACCCATCATTGACTACGCCGATGCCCGTTATTTGGATGCCACCAAGGAGCTTCTAAATAAACTTGAGCGCTTGCAAAACATCTGTATCCGTTTTGTTTTTAACCTTAAAAATATGTTCATGTTTCCAACTTTCGCAAAATACTCAAGTGGCTCCCAACTCGACTTCGCAGGAACTCTCAGATATTGTGTCTGCTATTCAACATCCTTCATAACCCTAAAACGCCATCCTATCTACGGGAAAGTTTTTCCTACTCCCGTCCTTCTGATGCACCTTGCAGGTTGCATCTAAAGAACCTCCTTAAATCCCCTCCCCACTCTACCGACTTCTACTCCTATCCCTTCACTGTACACGCACTGCGGTTGTGGAATTCACTTCCACCTGACATTAGGGACTGTAAAACTGTTGCAGTTTTCAAGAGAAGAGTGAAAGAACATTATCTTTCCATTTCGTCATAGTTGCATAAGTATTTATTTTTTAGTTATTTAATTTTTTAGTATTGTTATATGTATTTATAAGTATGTAAGTATATTCTTGTATTGTATATTATATGTAAATAGGTATCTGTTTTATGTATTCCATTTTCTCTTCTTCTTTTACACACTCTGTCTACATCTCTTTTTTTAGTATCTCCTTTTGCAGGTATGCTGGAAGAGATTACTTTAGAAATAAGCATCACCTTTGTACTATTTTCTGTTCTTTTCTTCTTTTATTTTTGTAGTGTGTACATAAATTATTAAATAAATTAAATATAAATAAATGGTTTCCTCCACCATTTTGAAAACTGGGCTGAAGTTATTTTGAAATATAACCCTTTTTATGGAACGGATCAGAAGTCGTCATCTTGGTATGGTCATTTGTAATGAGAAGGGATGAAGCGCATGTTACTAAAAAAGTGATGGATATTAATGTTGATGGATGTAGAGGGAGAGCGAGGCCACAAAATGGATTGTGTGAGGAATGATATGAAAGAGAAAGGAGTTGGTAAATGATGCCGTGACGTCTGTCAGGGGAGAAGGGAAGAATAAAACGTGTTGTACCGACCCCAAGTAGACTAGGACAAGGGCAGGAAGACGATGATGCAACGGATCAGAACAAATCTGAAATGAGGCGTTTGTCCAGTTGTGGATGATCTAGCTGATGATAGATTTTAAAATAAAGGTGTTTTTCTCGTTTCCTAGTGTATGCGAGTGCTGTACCGTCTGTCCGTGCCGAGCATGTTCTTGTGGGTACTGGGCGGCTACTGGATGAAGGACGTCACCCACCCCGTGCTGGTCACGCTCTACGCGACCCTCGACAGACCTGTCTTCATCACACTCACCACCTTCGCCATGTACGGATTTCTCAGTAAGATTGACAGTGAGTATATCGTTTTATTTACATAAAAATATTTTATTTCTGAACGTGCTGAAAAAGAGTGCCGCGAGGCAATATCCTTCGGTTCTAGTCGGAGAATTATTTCAAAAGAAACCATAGTACCTTAAACCTCCTGAATTTTAAAAAGCCTTAGCAACCCATAGATTTCAGCCTAAGCCTTAGGCCCTAAGGTGTTCTAAAATAAAATGCTAGAACCATTTATTGTTGAATACCTTAATAACCAAATAGGATAGTGACTCCATGAACACTTGAGCAATTTGTGACTTTAAAAAAATAATAACCACATGACACCTCGAATGTGACCTTATACTTTATTTTTTGGAAAAAAACTGTTTTGTTCATTATGGGGGTGTTCATTCACTGTAGCACTTACCGGCTTACCCTGGTATATGAACACCAGACTGTGCCGAAAAAAAGCGGCGAGCGCTATTTTCAAAAATTCATCTGATCGATGTGTGCGAGTTACGCATCAGCTGCACATGTGCGTAGCTGTTGAAGAACAAAACTTGGTAACTTACATTTCGTAAAATATGGAATCATGTGGATTGTAAGTGAATATATAATGCTGTAACATGATAATATTGTAACACCAAATGATTTGAAAAGAGTAACCATGGAGTTTCTTGCCGGTTTTTCTCCATAGGAAACGACCAACCCGAACCGCGCACCTTTTTGTCGACATTTTTAAGTGCCCATGTAGGCCTATGTGAAATAAAATATTTTGATTTAAGATTTTTTTGAGTACCTTTTCCCAACTATGTTGGGGTCGGCTTCCAGTCTAACCAGATGCAGCTGAATACCAGTATTTTACATGGAGCGACTGCCTACCTGACCTTCACAACTCAGTTAGAACTGGGTAATACGATACGCTGCCACTGACTACCTGTAATGAACTGGACTATCAAAGATGAGATGACATGGCAGCCGGGACCAACCGTTTAACGTGCGGACACACTGAGCTCTCGAGTGGCGCGTGGTATGTTATAGCGCCGCGCTGTCATAGTAATTTTGTATGGCAAATTCGAAGAGCATTTTATAAAAAAAATGGGATTGGGCAGAGGTGTAACTAATAGTACATGACCCAGTAGTACTGACATGCCACGCGCCACTCGAGAGCTCAGTGTGTCCGCACGTCACAAGGGTTCCGTACCTCAAGAGATAAAAAAGGAACCCTTATAAGATCACTCTCTTGTCCGTCTGTCCGTGTGTCACCACCGATTTTCTCAGGAACTAATGTGTGCGCCGCTCAGGCGCATGGTTATCTTTTCAGTACTATAAAATAAGGTTATCTTTCTATGGTCCTTCAAATGTAGGCAACACAATACCATATATGTACATATGTTTGCCTCGCAAACATTGTAAACACATTATCCTAGTTAATAGTTATGTAGATTTTGATTGTGTAAATAAACTGTTTTCGGTAATTAATATCAACTTAACCGTAACTGTCGTTTTTTCGCCTTATGCTCGGCGCAGTCTTAAATTATACGCTGAATGAAAGAGAAAGTCGTGATGACTAGGATATCATAGAACCACCACTAAACGAAGTTAAACGATGGATTCTTGGTAGTAACACGCTACAAATTTAATCTAACCTCGATGATCCGCAGGTGTTTGGTGGAAGTTCCTGTCGTGGCGCGGCTGGGAGGTGCTGGGCCGCATGTCACTCTCCATCTACCTGATCCACTGGCTGTTCTCCCTCACACTGCTGGCTCAACGCACCAACACCAACAGGGCTTCCGTCTTTGATATTGTAATTTTTTTATTTTTCAGTTACTCTACATGAGCTAGAAAGTTAAAATTCCACGGCTAAAGTAAATTTGAAACTGGGGGGAGTTATTTACAATGGGAAAATAATGTCTTGTCATGCAAAAAAAGTGCGAAAGGCTGCAAGTAACATTATCTGAAATGTGATGAAAAGATAAAAGTCTATTATCGGGTGTGTGGTGCCCATGTTCTCCTTCTTCTTAGCGTGTCGATGGCAAATTTTTGCTAAATATGTTTGGCCCAAAATTCAGCTACGCGAACTCCGCTCGCTGATGCAGTCAAGAGATCGTCAAGTGCGCAAGTGTCAGGGCATGCAGTGCAAGATGGGAGTTGGGCCATTGTCTGTGGAGACACCGCATACACATTTGAGATCTGAGCCGTCTATGAACCCATGTTCTATATTTATCATTTAAGTTTTCTTTTGCAGGGTGGACACTGGCTGTCGACAATATTCCTGACCTACTGGGCAGCGTTACCTTTGCATTTATTGATAGAACTACCAGCAATGAGATTTCTACAAACTTTGACCTCTTAGGCCGCTTAATTATAATCCATTGATATCAGTAATTGAATTTTATTCTAATTAATGTATTGTTTATTGTTATTTTTTTACACAATGTATACCGGTCTGTTCTTAGTGGAATGTTAAGATTAATTATAAGGTGTTCTCGTCTGTGATATTTTGTAGGTACTGGATACCTAATATAATAATTTATAGAATAATATATTAATTATTTACAATCAAACACAATCTCGTTTTTTTTTTGTTATAATCAACGAATCATCACTTAACAAAATCATTCATTACCCAAAATATCTATCTTTCATATACATTTATCTTGTAGTTTCATTTTACAATTAGAAAATCAATACGTATGAAATCATTGGTTTATTATAAACAGTAAACACTGTTTAGTCCGCAGATGTTTTATTAAGTACGTGAAGCTTTTTACTATTATTCTATTTTCGTGCATTTGTTGATCACTCCTCTCGGTACTCAGTAATAATTCAACGTGAGTGTATTCGAACGCAACCACTTGACATTGACAACTGACGTCAGTTGTCCGTCATGCGTGTGACATTTATTCGTGTGATCACTAGACCAGCTATTTAGCTCCGCCAATAACTCGCAAATAGTTCTAATTTCAGGATCCACTCCTGCGTAAATTACGTAATTAAGTTGTTAGAAGTGCGGTGAAGTGATGGGGAACCAACATAGCCACGACTCGAAGGGTGGAGGAGATCAATCTGGCAGTGGAACCAGCACGCCGCGAGGGTCCCAGCGAGGCACTGGCTCTCGTTCCGGATCTGGTGGTGACTTGCAAGGCTTAGCGGAGTCGAAGGAGAAGCCCCCGCTGTCAATGGTGCCCGTAGAGAAGCTCGGCAAGGTGAGGAACTCGTATGTCCATTTAATTAGCGAGGGTCATCGTCAGGGTTATATTGACGTTTCCTGTTCGATGTTTGTTTTGATTCGCGTTGATAACGATCGTATCTGTAAATCTCCGACGTTTGACAGATTCGGACTGGGTCGTGAACAATTGAATCATGGAGTGTTTTTAGGAAACCTGTGTGACTAATATCTGGGATTGCTAAATATTTGTAAATAGTTACTTACATGATTTTAGTATGAGCGTGTTTAAAAAATGTTTCGTATCTTAGAAGTCGAGTGATATTTATGAGTGTTAGATAAAGATGATTCACTAGAAATTTGCTTTGTTCTCTAAATGTGATATCTAAAGCTAGTGCTTTTTAAGCCAAACAATTAAGAATTATCTTCTTAGCAAGGGTAGAAAAACTGATATGCTTTGCAAGACTGAAAAATTGTATGAAACCATAAGAATAACTTGTCTATGAAAGAATATAATAAAAAAACAATGCTGGACATTGTAGTTGCATATCAAAGACTCTTGTTGAACTTGACCTTGGTCACCAGCCTCCCAGAGGTCTTCGCAGTGACGTCAATACTCAAGGTTGTCTACACTACTACAATTATGATTAAAAGTGTGTGAAATCATAAATTACAAAAACTCCTGCCGTTTTCCCATGGGGGTAGGCAGAAACCACAGGACGCCAAATTACTTAAATATTATGTAAGTACTAACTGTTCATTATTTAGAAAAAAACGACTGTACTGTATGTAATATATTTTCATAATCGTAACTGTACAGATTTAGATGGTCTAATAACAAAGATTTGTAAAACAACATTTTATAAAAAAAATTCTAGCTTCATTTATTTTGAGCATATTTAATCAGGCTGTCTTTTGAAAGTTTTTAATGTCACAAATCTGCCTAATATTTTACTGTTCTGATTAATTAATTAATCAATTTTACAAAATAACATTATAAAAAACTAGCTTTCGCCTGTGGTTTTGTTTGGGTTATGGTCGCAAATTATCCCACTAAAATATTTTTAGTTTAGCCAGGGCAGTCTTTAACCAAATGGAGGCCCCTTGAGCATGCTGGGGCCCTTGTAGGATGCAAGATCGGGCGAAGCAAGCTCTTTCACCTTTTTTGGCCCCGCTTTGGATAGGTTACTTTTTATTGTGACAGTTCATACAAAAATAATAGTATTTTTTAGTGGCAAAGGAGAGAACTTTCATTTGAAATAAAACATTGAAAAATACTTTTGATATCCATGAAATTGGCTTTATTTCACGGATAAAAGATAAAGGACCAAGTCTGGGATCCATGGGTCAAAATATGAAGAATGCACATGTCTATGATTTTGCACTTGAGTGCCAAAGAAAAGTTTCAACAAACATTAATTTCTTAAAATTATTACTCAAATAAAACCAATTTCAAAGATATTATAAAGTTTTTTTTCTGTTTTGTTTCAATTTGAAGTTGTTCACCTCTAAAAAACATCCTTTATATTATTATTTGTCTTATATGCTTGCAAATTTGGGCTGCAGGACTGTCGAAAGATACCACGGCCCTGGAACACAAAGGGCAAGGAAGGAACATGGATGGGTTTTAGTCAGTACAAGTCTGACACTCCCTTCCGCTCTGCCCAGAGTGGGAGAAGTCATTTGAAGATTTCCCATCCGTAAAAAAAAAAAAAAAAACTTGCCAACTTTTTGTATCCTACTAACCTACCTGGGATAAGTTAAGTTTTTTTGACAGTCTATAGCTTTAACTGTTTCAGGAATTTGGGGCCTCCTTAGATCCTGGGGTCCTGGGCACATGCCCAAAGTGCCCAGTGGCAAAGATGACCCTAAGTATAGACCATGACACTCGGGGATAATGTAGCTTGCCATTAGTGTAACAATTTTTAGAATGGGATGATAATGTGCTGAAGATTACCCCTTTTTTTTTAATGACTTCTCCCGCTCTGGGCAGAGCGGAAGGGAGTGTCAGACTTGTACTGACTAAAACCCATCCATGTTCCTTCCTTGCCCTTTGTGTTCCAGGGCCGCGGTATCTCTTTCGAACAGCCCGCAGCCCAACGAACAGCCCGCAGACCTGAAGATTACCCCTACATCATTGATGTAATAAATTGCAATATAGTATATTATAACGGGCTGGTGTCCGCAACTCCACGTCCAAGCGCGTATTTTGCGTTCGGAAATTGAAAAATAGTCTGTACTGTAAAAATATTTGTAACATCTTTTGGAACTGTGAATAAACATGAATTTCTCTACATAAGTTTATGTAAAATGTGCATTTCAAACATCCAATTTGACGCAAAGCCTGGTATGGTCAGAAACTGTTTGTCTGTAGGTGTGCAGGTTCTAAATTGAGTCCAAGTGCTTATTACGGTTTAGAATAAACTGGAGCATCCTACTCAAATTGTTTATTCACACTCAAATGAATATTGAGAAAGCAATGTAGTACCGTGCACACTAAAAACCACTTTCCACCCTTATGTCCTGGGTAATAAGGTTCACAAGTGGTTGACCGTCATTGAGCGTGGGAGTACATTTGACAGTCAGGTCTGCTGTGCAGTGCACATTGCTCTCTATAGTATTATAAGCTGAATGCATGGAAGTATGGTTTTGCTTACTTAGGTAACTAAACTATGAATCTCAGTTAATTTGATGGCATTAGGGTCCCTATTTCGTGGGAATTTTTCCTGGTTTTATTAGATATTCTGAATTCCTGTATTTGCTATTGTATACTGTAGCATAAGGACTTTCTGGAACAAGATATACAAGTAGGTCGACAGCCTTGATATTTGGCACAGCACTTGGGTTTAAGTGCAATTCACGAAACACAAAGCTTTTATTTTTTTACATACCTCCTCTCCATTTTTTAAGTTCAAAAATCCGACAGAAAATACTAGCAAACAAGGTGACAATTGGTGGATGAGCCGCGAGAGCTGCTACGCATGACATTCGCTACCCATCCAGCGCAGCCCGCCTCTGGGTACCTAACTCCTTTGTCGATGTCCGGGCTCACCTTAGACATCGCACCACTCATGAGGGCCGTGCAGTGCGACGACTATAGACTCTCCGATCTATCACCCGCTGGTACCTCCTAGGGCGGCATCATGGTCGTCATGGCGCCTCCTCCGCCGCCCTGTCCTCCTGCGAAGAATCGTGTTAGCAAAGGAGTCGTCCTTTCTGAGGTGCTCCGCCGCCTCCTTCTGCGAGATGCCGTCCTCGCAGAAGGATGCTACTGCTTCCCTTGCCTCCCTGCTGTTGACCATGGACTTGACCACGGACAGTAAGGAGAGGTCTGCCCCGATTGCTGCTGTAAGAACACGGCGGTACACCACCTAAGCAGGACAATGCTCGAGGGTGTGACGGGCCGTGTCCTCGTTGCAGCCGCACTGGTGACACGCGGGAGTCGCCTCCCGTCTAGCCACTTTGTGCAGGTGTTTGCCGAGGCAGCCATGTCCTGACAATACCTGCACCAGACGGAAGGACAACCTCCGTACCCACACATCCAGAATCGGCTGGATTGCCCCCACAGTCGTGACCTGCATGGGCGTCTCCAGCCCAGGAAGTGATTCTACAGCCTCAGAGTTTGGGAATGGGCCTCCCTGCGCCACCTCGTGACCACCACTTCAGGCGGCGGGCGCCTGCCACTCCCGGCCAGCAGGTCTGCGCCATGCCGATAACACTTCGGCAAGCACGCTTCCGCAGATATGGTGCAGCAACGCGTATGACCCTGACTGCCATGACTCTCTGTGGCCCCCGCAGCAAAACATTGTTTTGAGCAGACAAGGACTCCGCCTACACCAGGGTCCCGCAGAGCGCCAACGTGCGAACCACCCCCTTATACAGCCGTCAGCAAGCCACGTTCGGTCCGCCCAGGTTCGGCAACAGACGGCTGAAGGCGGACGCCGTGCCGATCAGCTTCGGCGCAAGCTGAGTAAAGTGCTCACCGAAGTTCTTCCTCCGGTGCAAACTCGGGCCCAGGTATTTCATGCTTGCCCATACCGCTTTCCTTGTACCAACGATAGCGAGGTATGCGGCTGGACGGAAACAGTCTATTTACAACTTTATACCCAAAAGAATCGTGAAAACTCACCTGCCCAGTGTGTGTGTGTTAGCACGCATTATCACATGTTTGTCCATCATGTGATGCCGTCACATGACGCTGTACCGCCTTATGAAGCGCGACGCGGCTGATTGACGCGCTCAATGGTAGAGGTGCACTAATTGATGTGCGCTCGTGCTGTTCCGTATTTTTTGAGATACGATGCGATATTGTTTTTCATAGAACTTCAGAATCGAATGGCACTTCGATTCGAAACGACTACATTTTAAAACACAGAAATGGTCTCATTTGTTATATGGCGATTTCTATATTCAATCAGGTCTAATTGTCTACCACTTCCTGGTACCCAGTGCATGATTGAACGTCTCTTAAAACATCCTCATGAAGTTATGATTGAAGTGCTTGATTATTTTTCTTTTTGGGACGAACATACTCAAAATGAAAGTTCACGATTAACCGTGACATTTTTTCAGGATCGAAGTGTTTCCTTTGGCTTTCAATATAATATTTTGTGAGTACGACCTTCGGCTAGGGCATGCAAAAACCGGGTTGTTTAAAAAACCGGTTAAATCGGTTTTATCGTTTTTTTTTATCTTTATTATAAAAATGAGAAAAATGTGTGTAAAGAAATGAAAATGCTGAAGTCTAATCCAAATATATATATTTTTACGTTTATATCACTTATGTTTATAATAATGTGCATTTATTTGGAATGAAATAAGCTACAACTACTAAATAACAATACAAAAAGTTTATTTTCGTTATACATAACATAGAATTAAGCTCATTATTTAGGTCCACTTTAGATAAAAAGTTTTCTAAGCTTCTCGGAAGAACAAAATGTTTTGAGGGCAGGCCATCCAAAGAAGCCATCTTTGATACGAGGTATTCAGCAGAATGTAATTTTGTAAAATTTGTCATTTTTTATTTTTTTGGCTTTGATTCTATCTGTTATGTCTGTTTGGGTATCTTGACTATCTTTGAAAATATATGGGGCTACTGCACTTGTGCTTGGTGTTGGTGTTGTTTCTGTTGTATATTTGACATTTGTGTTTATTGCGCAAGTGGTTTCGTAAGCTTGATGTCGAACTGCCTGCCTGCCGCTTTTAATATTTCCTTGCATTCTTTGCATTTGGCAGTGCTTCCGTCCGTGGCACGCAGCTGATTTTTTATTTTCCTCATATTTTGTCTTCGCTGTATCGCATCATCTTATTATTTTTTATTTTTTTTATAAAACGTTGCCCCACACTAGGAATTTCTCCTGTATCGTGGGTGCGTTCACAAACATTTAAACTCACATACACAAACAGCCAGACCCGGAACAACTATCTGTAGGCCATACAAATAATTGTTCCGTGCGGGGATCGAACCCGCGACACGCAGCGCAGCAGTCCATCGCTCAGCCACTGCGCCAACTGTGCCGTCAATATCTACATCGTCACCCCTGTTCATGACTTTTCTTTCTGTAAATATTAAGTGCCATTGTAGCAAACATTCATCATCATTATCTTGAAAATAATAACGGACAACTGGAAAGAAGTAATAATAATCGATATAATAATAAAATATAATAGTTGATGCAACTCTGCGCACCTTCCTGATATCATGTATGGGGCAATGGAGGACAGTTCTTCGCTATCCAGGATGTCGGCAAATCCAGAGGAATAGCGAACCGATAAATATAGAGCGAGGAATATTTCAGGGCGATAGTTTGAGTCCGCTTTGGTTCTGCTTGGCCTTGAATCCTCTAAGCACACTGCTGGAGGATTCAGGGCTAGGTTGAAGAGAGGTGGTCAAGTTATATCTCACCTCCTTTACATGGATGACCTGAAACTCTTTGCCCCCCAACAATTTGCAACTGATGGAGCTACTGAAGGTAACTGAAACTTTCAGTAGTGCCATCAGGATGGAATTTGGTGTGGACAAATGTGCGGTCATGCATGTAAAGCGAGGGGAGATTGTGGAATCTGTGGGAACCAAGCTCACGGATTCCATAAATCTTAGATCCCTCTCAGCAACCGAAACCTATAAGTATTTGGGTATGTCAGAAGCGCTGGGCATCAATGTTGCTGACATGAAGCAATCGTTGAAGGAGCGCTTCTTTGGCCGCCTGAAAAAAGTATTTAATAGTCTTTTGTCAGGCGGAAATAAGGTGCGTGCCTTCAACGGTTGGGTCATGCCGGTTTTGATGTACTCTTTTGGCATACTCAAATGGACTCAAACAGAACTAGACGCCTTGGATGTGAAGGTCCGCAAATTGTTGACGGCATTTCGAATGCATCACCCACGTTCTTCGGTTATGAGACTGTATATCCCGCGGAAGTGTGGGGGTCGAGGCTTTTTAAATGCTAAGTCTCTTCACAATCGCGAGATATGCAGTCTCAGGGAATATTTCCTAGAAGCCGACGTGGGGATGCATCGAGATGTGGTCGCGGTGGACAAGGGCCTCACCCCGCTCTCCTTGGCTAAAGAGAACTGGCGCAAACCTGTAGTACTTGACACTAACGACTGCAGGGGAGTATGGCAGAGTAAGGAGCTTCACGGACGCTTTTTCCGGGCCCTGCATGGGCCCGATGTAGACCTATCAGCGTCCGTAGCCTGGCTACGTTCCGGGGAACTCTTTGGAGAAACCGAAGGTTTTGTCTGTGCAATTATGGATGAAGTTATGATGACGAATAACTACCGGAGATTTATTGTGAAGGACGGCACGGTTGACATATGTCGGGCATGCCACCGTCCAGGCGAATTAATCCGTCACATTATCTCAGGGTGTTCTCGTCTGGCTAACGGAGAGTACTTGCATAGACACAACCTTGTAGCCAGGATTATCCATCAGCAACTTGCTCTAAAATACAGCCTTGTGGAATCGGAAGTGCCGTACTATAGGTATGTGCCCGATCCAGTTCTCGATAATGGCAATATCACACTGTACTGGGATCGATCCATCATCACTGACAGGACTATTGTAGCCAATAAGCCTGATATAGTGGTGGTGGATCGATCAGAGCGGCGCGCAATGATTGTTGACATTACGGTCCCGCATGACGAGAACCTCGTGAAAGCCGAGAAAGATAAACAAATCAAGTATCTTGACTTAGCTCGCGAGGTTGTCGACATGTGGGATGTGGACTCAGCGATCATTGTGCCGGTAGTCGTATCAGCCCATGGCTTAATTGCCAAGAGCCTCGACCAACACCTGAGAAAGCTCTCGTTAGGCAGCTGGATCAAGGGCTTGATCCAGAAAGCGGTACTCCTGGACACGGCTCGTATTGTTAGGAGGTTCCTCTCTCTGGAGCCCTGACCGCCGGTAGCTTGGACCCTATTCCCGATACCGGTGGGCTACTATTTTTTTATATTTTTAAATGTTTTTTTATGTCGTTTTATATTTAAATATTTAAAAATGTAAAAAATGTGTATAAAGATGAATAAAAGAAAATATAATATAAAAATGAAATAAAAAATAATAATAAATATTATATGTAAATGTGTGTGTGTGTGTGAGTATGTGTATTGTTGTGTGTTAATGTGTGTGTTTGTATGTGTTGTGTGTGTGTTTTGTGTGTATTGAATGTGTGTATGTTGTTGTCAGTGTGTTTTGTATGTGTGTTTGTGTGTTGTGTGTATGTTGTTGTGTTTGTGTGTTATTTATTTGTTTTTTTTTATTTAATATAATATTTTTATATGTATGATAATGGTGGATATTAATCGATAGCGCACATAATCTTGCCTCAAAAAGATTGAGCGTTCTTTTTATGTATAATTAATGTGAAAGTTTTTGTAAATATATATTTTTTTTTACGTTCTACGCGACGTAGTCTAGTTAAATGCATTTCAGGTGCAGAAACTCAACGACGAAGATTCTAAATTAAACAATATGCCACATTTGTACCATATTACTGTAAAAACTTACGAACTACTACTTACTAAAATAAATGCACTCCTTGTAAGTCTACTTAGCTATGTATTCATTTTATATTTTTAACATTCACACTATCCAATAACCATTCTTATACGTAATCAAAACATTAAAGTTTTAATGTATCACTATGCTTATGTGATCAGCTCAAACTACTTCAAACAAATACAGGCACTTATTATAAGTACATTACATATTTACAAACTAAGAACGTGCCGGCTGCCATAACCACCATCCATATTGCTACGAATAAAAACTAATTAATTAAAGCTATTACTTAAATATGCAAAACATCCCTGTTGTGATAACATTTCACTATTTGGTCATGCACTTTATGTAATATTAGCAATGCATAATATATGACTGTTATAAAAGAATGTGGTCAAACTTACCTTGATAAAAATATTATCTGCAATATACAGACCACTAATACCCTGACGGGATACACAGACTGACCGAAAATATAAAATGGCGGCAGTGTGGCATAGTAGGATACTTTGCGACAAGGATCTAAATTAACGTTGGCCAAATAGTAACTAAAGAGGCGCGCCGCCTCGCCGTCCTACCCCAAGTTTGACTGATGAATTTAATATTTTATTCGGGAAAATTAAAGTATTACTAAATCAATAACATAGGAGAAACATAACAGACAAAAAAAAACAAAAAAAAGCGAAAAACCCGGTTTTGCTATCATAAAAAATCCGGGTTTCAAATCGGTCAGTTATCCGGTTTTTTCGGTTATCTGGGTATCCGTTTTGCATGCCCTACCTTCAGTTCTCCTCATGAGATTTCCTTGAAAATAGGGTATGAGCCAGTTAGCAAGGTGGTAGCGACTTGCGGGACTGACTACCCAAGTAGCTTGTTTACGCTATATGTAACACAAGCAATAGCAGCAGATTTCTCTTTATACTGGCTAACTCTTTTTCTTGGGTGAGAAGCCTTGTCTCCAACTAATGCAGGCTACTGTAACTGCCCGATTTTTATATTGTGTCTTTCTTTTTGCAAAGACAAGTTTAACTACCGATAAACGAACACGATAGTTCATCGATACAATCGATTTGGTGTTTATTATCACTATCATCACTATGGAACAACATATCTTAATGTTTGTTCATATCCAGTAATTCTTTCGCCGACAATCTTATCTTCGCCCCTGATTGATCGCTGTGATTCCATGCCCTCCTGACTTTAGCGCAACATCGCCGTCGACTAATGTTTACGTGTTTAAATAAATACATTAGGCATAGGAAAACTGTAAATAACAGTGTGACAAATAGAAAATACACGGTAATTTCAAATAAAAATAACCGAAAAATCAATGTAACAAACGTTTACTTACGGCCAGTGTAAGTTTTACGCGCGTAAGTGTAGAAAAGTGCGCAGACATGGAGGGATGTATGGGGAAGGTGAAAACCATGAGGTTCTCTATTGTTGGCATACAAGTAAGCAGGCTTAAGAAAAAGAAGACTGCTTCGCCTACTTGCAAGGTGCGTAAGTCTGTAATACATCATTCTCATCATCGCCATTTAGCCGATTGAAATCTACCGCTTGACATAGGCCTCCCCCAAGCATCGCCAAGGTCCTCTGAGTTCTAGACTTCTTCCCACATCCAATTCCCAGTTAGAGGGATCGATTCATCATCACCACACTGCTGGGACACAGGCCTCCTCTCTATGAGAGGGAATGGGCTATAATCAACCACGCGGGCCCAGTGCGGATTGGTAGATGTCACATGTCTTTGAAGTTTTGGTTCTACGACAGTGATGATGAAATAAATTACGCAAAGTAATGCGCCTGCCTGGGTTCGAACCCACGACTTACTGTTCGTAAGTCGGGGTAGCTACCACTGAGCCACCACTGAGGGATCGATTGAATCTACCAATTCTTCTGAGATACGCCGAAATTACGGATGTTGTTAAGTCGGCAGAGGTCTATATTCATCAATAGAAACCGCCACTACGCCTTTGGTTCATCAGCATGCCTAACTGCCTAAGCCTAACTAATAAATCGAATAGCGACTCCTGTTAGCTCTAATTCTTTGGGTCTCGTGAATACCTTACATTTAAAATATCCAAAATATAACACCTAAAAGTTATTTGCGCGTATTCCGACACAAAAGACTGTAATGATTGTATTTATCAACAAACTTTTTTGATGGATGGCTTGTAATCGCTGTTAATGACTGATAACGAATACTTTTGCACATGCAGTCGTGCTTGAAATTCTATAATGAATGACTCGAAAAACTAGTCCTAATCTGTGATGTTGGGGCAGTATAAAACTCTAAGCATTCACTCGAAACCGTCTCCCCCTCACTTCAACTGTGGTTCAGGTTGTCTCTGGTAATCATCAGCGTATATCGTCCCAGTTGCTGGGGCACGACGTATCCCTCTGTCAGAAGGAATGGAACATAGCCCATTATTCACCACGCGGGCCCAGAGCGAATTGTGGATGTCACAGTCTTCTAATATTTATTTATTTATTTACCACTAATTATAGCAACATTCACAACAAAAGAAATTGACAACAGAATTAATTTGGCTTGGAAAAGATACTGGTCTCTCAAGGAAATAGTGAAAAACCCACATGTACCACTTAAATCTAAGAAGAAGATATTCGATTCGTGTATTCTACCTATTATGACATACGGATGCCAAACTTGGAGTTTAACAGAACACAATATACGGAAACTAGAGACCTGCCAACATAGGATGGAAAGAAGCATGCTCAATATACAACTGCGAAATAAAATAAAACTAGAAACAATTCGTAAACAAACCGGAGTTACGGATGTGACGTACTCTATTAAAAAACTAAAATGGAAATGGACAGGTCACATGATGAGGAACAAAAAAGATAAATGGGCTAAGGACATAACTGAGTGGTATCCAATACATTACAAAAGGAAGAAAGGGAGACAACGTCGTAGGTGGGAGGACGACATTAAAAGAACAGCAGGCATTATGTGGAGAAGTAATACGCATAATCGCACTCTGTGGCAAGCTTTAGGGGAGGCCTATGCTGGAAAGCAACACAATCTTCGCGAAACTGGTGTCTAACAATCAAATTTAATATTTATAAAATATGTATACATATGCAAGATTGTTAAATAAAGGCTTTTATTATTATTATTATTTCCTTTATTCATCTTTATACCCCTTATTATTATTATTATTATAGCAACATTACAGAACAAGTCCAATACGATGATATAAGACATATAAAGTTACAATATAAAATAAATACAATTAATTTGGTAAAAAAAATAATAGCTAAAATTAAAACAATTACAATACAATAGGCAATTAATTACAATAGGATATACCATTCTGGTGTTGTAGATGTTTAGATTATCCTTTGAAGGCGGTAGCCAGTCTCGACATCAGGCAAGCCACCGCAATTAATTTTTGCAATGCAACAACGTTTAATAAGTAAAGTTGGGATGGCATGGGTCTTTTGGCGTTTGAATGACATTGTCAGAGGACGGCACTATTAGTAACTGATTGTAAAATTGTTGGTGGAAATTGTATGGAAATACAATGTTTAGCCGGCAATAGTTCGAATTAAAGCCACGCGCCTAAAACACGCCGCACTATGAGCTTAACAGAAAATTGGTGCTGATTCAATAAAGCACATTTCTCCGCTGAAGCGGTGAATGTTTCCACAGTGTATGACTGTGCAATCAGCTGATTAACGAGTTTCCATTGTTTGCTGTGACGTCACTGCTATAATCTAGTGTAAACCAATTTTACGCCAGCGTACACTAGACACTCATCGCCGTAATTCTATTAATACGCTCAGATTATAAACAGATTTAGGAATTACGATTTTATCTATAACATGGACTGGTTTTAAAAGTTAATTTATGATTGTACTATTTTTATTTTTCAGAATGAAATATCTTATCAGAATAGGTAAGCAGGTTTTTTCGGCCCAAAGTCAGTGCAGCCGTTAAGTTGAAAGAACAAGCAGACTTTTGACCGCAACCGATTGGGGGCTCCCAAATCTTTAACTAACTTCCCGTCTTTCGACTGTCGAGTTCCGTATAAACTTGTAGGTATTTTGTTATTAAACTACATATTTGCGGTTTTCAGATTTTTTCCTTTACCTGTGAGACATTGCTTCTTCCCAAATTTCGTGATTCTAGGTCAACGGGAACTACCATATAGATTTTCAACCCAAAACCTATTGGGTACTTCCGGTTGACCTAGAATTGTCAATATGGGTTAAAAGCAAGGTACACAGGACAAGTAAAGGGAAAATTCCGATAAAAAAAAATAGTTGAAAATTAAGGTAAATTTTGGTACTTACAAGCTTTCGCAAATTACAAATTTGCATATATCTTTTTATCGTGTTGACTCAGGACCTTGAACACCTAATAGGGACTATAGACCTCAGGATCTGGTATAAATTTCAACTTGCTAGGTCCACCCGCTCCCGAGAAAATCGGTGGTGACACACAATAATAATCACAGATGTTACATGTTTTTGGACATGTTGCTCAGTCCTGAAATTTTTTACTCTCGTATATCTTGCTGTGCAAATAGTTTAACAATTTGTATAAATTATATGAGTTTGTACAAATCATTAGAGCCCCCGAATTAGTCTCACGACGTCGCATTTATTCGATGCTGAAGCTAGCCACTGCATTGATTAGTTATGTTTATACATCATACTCTTGCCTTTGTTGTGGTTAGTTTCCTAAAAAGCAAAACCTTCTTCTCATACAGAGAAGTAACCAGATCTATACGCAATTACGCCTGATTAGTGCGAGATGTCGATGAAATTATCGTTTCTCCACGATATTTTTGACATCGTCTTAAATCAATGGTTTTCAATTTAGGCTTTAAAAGAACTTGAGCTTAATTCTATTAAGAAGTAGGTCCGTATACCTTCGGTTGACCATTCCATTTCATGTCATGGACCAAGGTAATAACAATTATTTTTATTTGTTACAGTTACTGGTCCAGAGGTCACAAAAAGAAGATGGAGTAAACGGTGTCACAGAAAAATCATTTACAGTAAGTTCTTTAAAGAGTTAACGCACAGATCAATAAAACTACCGCTAAAACTGCCCTGAGCCAAAGAAACCAAGATAAAGCTTGCTGTTGGCCTAATCCTTCCGAAGGCCTTACTTCGAGGCACCAAAACGCGACTGCGACCTACACAAACGACGCTCCACCTCCTGTCCTGCTCTTAGAGCAACTCCACCTGAAGTTTGAAGGATTTGTCTGAATACACTGATAATGCTGACGATATAGCGGAGCTCTGGTCTAGGGTAATTCTAGGATAGGTGCCTAACTTTTTGATAGGGAGCCATAACTTATTAATTATATTTCTATCGGCAATACGTCTTTTATGGTAACTTTAATCTTTAATCTGTGATGGTACCACTTTTGTTTTTACATAAGTTTGATAGATTTTGTCTTTTTTACCCTCTCAAAAGTAGGATAGATGCCTATCGTGAGGGATAGAAGACTCGTAGTAAAAATGCTTCAAGGGATAGATGCCTAACGTATATATGTATTAGATGTTAATTGAAATAAAACATACTATATAGTTTCAATAATCAGTTTGTTTTCAATATTTAACATTAATTTGTGACATCTTTTATAATTAATGTCTATCTAGATTAATTAGCAATGAAGCATTTTTTTATTAGTGAAATAATAATCATCTGATACATCTACTTAACGAAATCAATACAGTTTTCAGAACTAACGAAAGATAATTGTATCAGTCTTATTCTTCTTACGATTATCATCTTAAGCCTATACACATATTATTAAGTTATAGCTCAAGTTCAGTCTGTGATGCAATAGCTAAGGGCATCTGTCCCGGACAGCAGATGGGGCATCTATACTTTTAGCACAGGATACATGCCTTTTTTAATAAAAAAAAAGTTAAAAAGAAAAAAAAATTATAGCATTATTTCGTGTACTTTAAACTGTAATATGAGCAAATAAATTTTAAAAATATAGAATGTATACCAGTGTGAAAAGATATTCAGTAGTAAGTAATTACTATTATAATTCCAACGCTTGTAATGGTCTCGCCGCGGAAGATTTTTACACGGGCTAAACGCGTGCCCTCTCGCATGCGGTTGGCGTGGCGTTGCATTGGGGTCTGCGGGGGGAGCGCTTCCTATTACGTAGTGCGATTTTAACCTGCGACATTTCTAACATAGAGTATTCAAAACCGCGGCACCTATCCCATTGGGGCACCTATCCTGGAATTACCCTAAGCTAAAAAAGAAATAGCAGCCGTAAGGCACTCAATTCTGTTTTTTTTTTGTATCTCTGTGTTTATTTTGCAAAATATTCTGTATCACTTTTGTGGCTTAGTAAGTGCTAATTTAATATATTTACTTTCTTAAAAGCCCTTAAAAGTACCTAACCGTGTTTGGCTCCAGAAATACCTGTTCCCCATGTACCCTGAGCTGGCGCGCCAGTTCTTCAAGTACATCCACCGCGTGGGCAAGTGCAAGAACATGCACATCCCGCTGTCCACCTTCAGGCAGCAATGCGAGAAGATCCTGGCAATGCTCGATGATGCCATGATTATCGAGACCTATGTCAGGTAAGACTAGAAATAATTGTGCGTTTTATTTGGGTAGAATAAAATGCTTTTCATTCTTTTTATCAAACAGAAGAAATCATGCTGCAATCTTCCTAAAACAATAGGGATAAAGGGACCAAGATAATAATTTTCCACAATTTTCCCCGTACTACTAAACCAGTTTGAAGCTCTGTATCTGGCTGGATGGCAATGCACTTGCAATGCCTTCTGTTTCAAATGCCAATCCCATCCATCCACCAAGAGGTGATGATCACTTACCTTCAGGAAGACTGACTGCCAGAATACCAGCCTAAACAAATAAAAAACTGTAACAGTTCGCGTTCCAACGAAACCTTTGCTCCGTCGCTCGTCCTTCCATATTTATTTTCTAGAATTTCCCGCTTACACCTAATTTTTATTGTCAATCAATGTCAATTTTTGTTTGTCAAATTCAACATGTTTACAATTGCCTTTCAGTTTAGCTTGACATAAAGTAGACCAGTCTTTTGTCTCCATTCATTATTGCGAAGACAATAAGATATAAATAACTGGAAGGTCGCTAGTTCAGATTCGGCTTAGTTTACCTTTTGACAATGCGTTGTTTATGTTTACTCTACAAAAATGGTACCTATGCAATACTATTATGACCTTAACTTGGATGACCTAAATGGCAAGGTCCCAATGTCATAGTTTGTCTACGTTTGGGACAAGAATCTTGCTTAGCAATTTTTAATTGTATAAAATGCATGACCTTGGTTATAACATATGGCCCAAAAAGTCATCAATGATAAAATTGCTCTCAAGCAGGTTTGCCACGAAGCGTAATATCTCGAGTTGTGCCCTGGTGTGGCTCAAGTAGGAATTTATTTATTTATTTAAGGATCACCAACAGAAGATATACACAAAGCATAATTAGATTATGGAAAACACAAGGTATTAGATAGATGTACTCCTTCACTTATAGGAGACCACAGCATGCACAATAAAGTTAACAAAAATTTAAATAAAATTTGTCAGTTTAAGAATGTTAAAACACACACTGACGTAAATTCTAATGAAAACAAAATTAAAAAGTAATCCTACTTAAAAAAATAAATATAGATTTCAAAAAATATACAATTCGTAACATTAACATAAATTCTTGAGACATTTCACTTTAAATTTTGCGAGTGTTATGGTGATCATACAGGATAAGAAAAAAATGAATAATGTAATATTTAAACAATAGCGAGTTAAAAGTCGACTACGAATGAATTTGCAACAATTTGTGTCTGAGATTCTGTATACTGTCGCAGAAAATGCCGATCCCAGTATTAATGGAGATGACCCAGTTGGTGGTGTCCATCATTCGATTTAATGGTGCTGATCGACTGAGATTTGTGCGAGATGATTTAATAGCGAACATTTCGGGCTTTTGTACTGTTCTGACTGGACATTGGCGGAACACGCTCAGGTGCAAATTAGCGAGAAGGTCGGGTGAGGAAATATGAACATTAAGAATTTTAACGAGAATCGTGACGTCAGCCAACACGCGTCGCTGTTCAAGGGAATGCCAACCAAAGTGAGACAATCGCTGTGACTGTGAGTAGTCAGCTCTGCAAGGAATCTGGTGAAGTTTTTTTGGATGCATTCGATACGATTAATGTGGACTTTCTACATTGGACTCCAGACTGGAGAATATGCGTATTTGCGTATTCTTGGGTACTTCGCACGAAGGAGTTGAAAAGTACTTTCAATGCAGTGTTCCTTTGAAGTCATGCCTGATCTTTTTTATGAATCCGACCATCTTTCCGGCCTTGGTCAACATTTTATTTATGTGAGGAATGTTCATTCCTCACATAGATAAAATGTTGACAGGTTACTACTGAGTCATACTCCCAGATCCCTTATGATGTCGACTTTTTGCAGTACTGATCCATTGAGTGAGTAAGAGGATGTCACTATTCGCTTTTTGCGGGTAAATGTAATGTGCTGTCATTTACTGACATTGAGCACCATCTTGTTCGCAATACACCATTCTTGAAGGGAGTCCAATTCAGACTGTACCAAAGCGACGTCTGCTGGGGATTCGATTGGCCGATACATTTTAAGATCGTCTGCAAAGAGTGAACATTGGCTATGCTTGATATGGTCTATTATGTCATTGATAAACACTATGAAGAGTATCGGACCTGCATGAAAGCCTTGAGGCACACCGGAAGTAGCGCGATATCCTGTCGAGTGGAAGCCATTTACCACTACTTTTAGTTTCCGATCGCATAAGTATGATCTTAACCATTCTACAAGGTTCTCATGAACACCGTGTCCCTTTAATTTAGTAAGTAGTATCTGATGGTCAACTTTGTCGAACGCGCTGATAAAGTCTGTATACAATGCATCGACTTGCTGACCCGCCTCAACGTGGACGGATATGTCTTTGAGATTTGATGATTAGCTAATGACAGTTGATTAGTTACAATAAAAGGAATAAAAGGCCTTAGGAGGCGCGGCGGTACCCATGATATCACTGGCCGTACGACGAAGCCAGTATGAGACCCGGTTTCCACCAAACCAGAGAGAGGTCTAATCTTGCACGTTACGTCTCTGCAATGCTCAAGTCGTCTGTGCTTTGGTGGAAACCTGGCCTAAGATCTCTTGTCTCCACGTGTAGAATGTTCGGCGCTGAAACGGACGAGACTATGGTGACGCCTGAGGGTCTGCGCAGCCTGCTGTACACCAGCTACAAGCTGTCCATGGACCACTACCCCGAGGGCCCGCAGACCTGTCTCATGGTGAGTATATAGTCTAGCTAGAATGTTCACTGCGGAGACGTGAACCTTGCCCGAGAGTATGCGCAGCCTGCTGTACACTAGCTACAAGCTGTCCAAGAACGACTACCCCGGGGCTCCGATACTGACACGCTCTTTCCAACGGAGTGTAATATAATAATAACATAATCACAAATATCCATGTTTGCAATATTGCCTGCCTTCAGATCAACAAGACCTTGTCGGTGGTAGTGAACGGGTGCTTCAACAAGAAGGACATGCACAGCGTCGGCTTCGTAGTGCGCTGGCTAGAGGAACACTGTCATAGGCTTATATTCCCTGTTCATAGGTAAGATATGGTGACTTTTGATACGAGTAGGTTTTCTGGTGATTTGAATATGAAGGGTTTTCCGCTACAAACATTATGGATTATACCTATACTTAAATAAATTTGGTGGTTCAATCCGCGACTTTCGCGAGTAAATTAATTTTGTGGTCCTTTCATATCCTTCATCAGAAGGTCGGCCACGATCTATCTAATCCTACGAATATCATTCTATGTGTTGCTTTGAACGATCACCGGAGGGCTATTCCCATGGTCAGGTACTGCGTGCACATGCTGGCGACGCGGCACCGCGACATGGAGGCCAGGGTGGAGACCAGCGGGTCGGGCGCGGGGCTGGAGCTGGGCACGCCGGTGCTGGAGCGCGGCGCGTGGCAGGCGGCCTCGCTGCTGCTGCCGCTGTCGCGCGCCTGGCTGCTGGCCGGCACCGCGCCGCCGCTGTACTCGCGCCCGGGCCAGCCGCCGCCGCAGCCTCACGGTAACATACACCGCCGCGGTGGATGCAGCTGATACCACTATTTTGTATGGAGTGACTGTTTATCTGACCTCCATAACCCCGTTACTAGGTATACTGCGCGGTAAAACTTGTTATCAGACTTGTTATCAGACTTTCGGGGGGCTTCTGATGACCCGTCCTATCTAGACCGGCGCACGAGTCCCCCCCCCCCCCCCCCCTGACCTCACCCTGCCCCGCAGGCGGGCTGGCGTCCACGGCGTGGCTGGCGCGGCTGGTGTGCGCGCTGCCGTCGCACTGGGTGCCGCTGTACGCGTCGCGCGACCACGGCTTGGGCGCCAACCGGTTCCTGCACCACACGCTCGCCTACAGGTGCCTACTCACGTTTTTAGACTTTATGAATAGAAAAAATATTTTTATTTTAACACCAATAACACAATAGATACTTCTAAACGCTGAAAGCCTCTTATAGAAATTCGTCTAAAGACATTCATTGCATTTTTTTGTCTATATTAACATATACAGGGTGAATTTTTTAAGTGGGCGTGGATGGCCAAATCCGAAACTATGAGGAATAGCTAAAAATACTCAAACAAGTCTCGAGCCGGATTTCGATAAAAACTAAAACTGCATCATTACATTTTTGAAAAATCAATACTACTAGCCAGGAATCGAACAAATTGTTTTTTTTTTTTTTAAATACGCTGTATTTTTGCATTATTTTTAGCTGTCCTTTTATATACTACGTTATCCACTGACATTCAAGTGAATACGGTAAGAAAAAAAACGATAACTGCTAGAGACGTTGATGAATGGAGTTCATTCAGTAAAGTCTTTACTAACATTTTACACGTCAAAACTTTATTTTCCTATCCCCAAGAAAAAGGCGATAGTTCTAAGTTTTGATGCCTAATATTTCTGCTCTATGTGCAGGGGTCCCTCAATGGTGCTGATCCAGGCCCAGGAACTGCTGATAGTGGTGTGTTCGTCGCAGGAGTGGCGTGAGACGCACAAGTACTGGGGCGGGCCCGACTGTGCGCTGCTACAGATACATCCCACGTGAGTAACTATCCCACCGACATATTGCAACATAATGCTAATTATATTTTTTTATGATATATTCTTGTAACGGTTCTCCGGATCTTTTCAATATCTCGACTAGAAAACCCACTTTGTCGTCCTGTACGTACCCAGGGATAGGTTGCGAGGATCAAATCCTACAAAGGAATGTTAATTGTTAACCTTTACCTCTTAGCTTTTTTTTTTCGAATGGGAAATCAGGAAATGACTTCTCCCGCCCTGAACAGAGCGGAAAGGAGTGTTAGACTTGTACTGACTAAAACCCATCCATCCTTCTCCATGTTCCTTGCTTGCCCTTTGTGTTCCAGGGCCGCGGTATCTCTTTCGAACAGTCCCGCAGCCCTTTTAGCACTTCCCTTCAGAATAACAACACACAAGTGGCGTGCATTGGATTTCGAACTAGGTAGGTAGGTGGAGCACGTGAAAGCATTCGATGATTTTAAAGAGTGCCAACATATTTGGACACTAATCCACGTTTCCACGAAATTACCTTTATTCAAAGACAATTCTGCGCACGAGTTCCAAAAGACAGCTTCTGCTTACCCAAGAAACATCAATTAACAGGTAAAAATATTTCTGTTACGATTGACTTTTGCGTTTTGACGCTCGATTTAGATTTTTAACTGTACATCATCACCATTTCAGCCGAAAGACGTCCACTGCTGGACATAGGCCTCTCCCAAGTGTCGCCACATTGACAGGTCTCGTGCCACTCGCATCCAGCGGATCCCCGCAACCTTCACCAGGTCATCGGTCTACCTAGTTTAACTGTACGCTTAAGCCTATTTCTACATGACTAAAAAAAAAAGAACGCGGTGGTGTGGGTAAATAGGTCGTGTGTCGTCATCACAGGCGTACTGCGATTCTTTTGAAGTCCGTACCAATGACCGGATCCGACAGGTATAATAGGTATTCCGGGAAAAGGACAGATATTATTACCCTTAATCACTGGATGGAACCTAAGATAAGTAAAAATATGGTAAGGGAAACCAGCTTTTAAAGTCAAAACTATCTGGTGGAAAAAATTAGATAAAAGGGATGTGAAATAAATATTCATAATTTAACAATTCCTACTAGGTAAATGTGCATGATTATCCCATATTGCTCTTTTAGAGACTCTTTTAACAATATGTTGCCATACGACAAACGCTCTTGAGGCGAATTGATCACAGGGAATACATATAACCAAGAATTTAGGTGTATTTTAAATCAAAACATCATTACCATAAAAATCAGAAGACGAATGAAGTACAGAAGAACCTCACTAATCCGGCACTCCAATAGACCGATACGTCCAATAATCCGGCACCCTCAGCCCGCACCTCTCGCCCCGTACGCCTCTCTACGCCGTACACCGCGTATGCGCTCCGTCGTTAAGGGTTTTTTTAACTACATAATTTGTTAATTGTGAGATATGTAACAGTTATAAAAAAATGGGTCGAACATCAACACAATAAATACATTATATTCTCTTTTAGGACACAACACACATCTATCTAGAAAATTTTCATATATTTTAAATTTTAAATTGACAATCAAAAAGAAATATATGGCTTGTAACTCTGCAGTGCATTAAGGTGTTGAAATTGCGATTGTTGAGTACATCTTTTGTTGTTGGCCTCAATAATTAAATGAGTGAACAACTCCTCTTCTCGCACTTGCAGGTTCTCAATAGTAGAGAAGGCAGCTAAGATGCTGTACCTGAACACGTCGATCCGCGGCTACCCGAAGGGCCTGCGCGCCGGCTCCGACCCGCGCAAGCCGCTGCTCATCATCCCGGAGGACTTCGACTCGCTGCAGTTCCAAGGCACTCCCTACCCGCTGGAGAGTATTGAAGTACGTTACACTCTGTTTCTAAAAAAAAAACTTTTTGCTGACATATTTTTACAAGAAATACAAGGGACATAAAGAGTTTTCAGCAAGGATATATTAATTTTGGGAATAAGTATGTCTAATGACCACCAAAAAAAACTTTGTGACCATAACCTCTATTATCTTAATTATACACCAATCAGCAAAAAAATTTAACCTTAACCAAAAAAAGATAACCTAAAATTATAATGGTTCTAGCTATTTTAAGTCATGACTGCACTTTAAATTGTACTATGATACCAAATTTAGTAAATTGATCACCAAATTATTGCGCTATTTCTACCTAAATACACCGTTTGATTGCCATAAAATGTTGTTAGTAACCAGCCAAAGCTAAGAAAGCATTAATTGCGCGGTAAAGTTCAAAATGACAATTTTTGTACCACAATGATTTTTGACTGATTTTTGTTCTTATGTAAAAGTAAGTACTTAATACTTATTTAGAAGACTGACTCTTAGAGAATTCAAAAGATTTTGAAATGATTAACATAAATGTGAATTACTCTGAGGCTGATTTTTTAAGTTTGTTTAAATTTTGATAAAAGGTTTATTTTAGTTAATTTACAATATATAATATTAGAAATATATATAAATATATAATATATTAGAAAATACTTAGAGTTAATACTGAGAGAAAATACTTAATAATTAGAGTCATAAAAAGCTCAAACTTTAGTAATGAATTTACTTTTATAGGATAAGATGTTACATATTATTTAAATGTCATTTTATATAAAAATACCGTTATTTTTGGTGGTCATTAAACAATCATAATTTGGAGTTGGTTGCTTTAAGTAGAATTACAAAAAAAGGGGGGGCTCCCATCTAAGAAACGTGTTTTTTTTCGGTTTATGGTACGGAACCCTTCGTGCGCGAGTCCGACTCGCACTTGGTCTTTTTATAATACAAGCAAACAAGAGCCTTCGTATATGGTTACGGCTCATACAAATATGTACGTGCTAACAAAGGCATCGCAGTTGTGTCCATCTTGAAGATAATAACAACTTTTTATCGGCTCATAGCTGCGCCACAGATCAATCGTATCATATCTTCCCAATGCGATTGAATGCCTTATTTTTTTATTTGTATTCCTATATGATCCACGTATTAATTGGATTTGTGGGGCAAAAATAATGAATGTTGTTACGTTTGTTGTACATCGTAGGTGTGGGGCTGCGGCGACCAGGCGTCGCGCGAGGTGCAGCTGGAGATCAAGAAGTGGCAGGTCAAGGAGGCCGAGAGGCAGCGACATGTCAGTACACCTTACTTTCTTATTACATTTGGTTTAACTTTCCGTTCTGTCCGCGGCTGTCTTAGCATAAACATATAATCTGAGCGTCCCGCCGGACCCGTAGCATAGAGCAATAGTCCATGGCTCCCTAGTCGAATATAAACCCAGGGAACCAAAGACAAAAGTTGCGCAAGGGTACATATTTTAAACGCAAACCTAAAATAACAAAATTGTATGTTTTTAGTTTTAATTTATTTCCGATATATGTATGAAATGTATTTGTTCCCCCAGGTGAAGTTGTCAGCTGCGGACTGGATCGAGCACCCGGACAGGTACCTGCTGGAGCTGGCGGGCCGCCCGCAGTACAACAACTCCGCCAGCTAGTGCACTACTGCACTACTGCACTACTGCACCGCCACACCGCCACACCGCCTCACTGCGCCAAGCTGTGGTGCAGTGACACACTAGTGATTGTGACAGACTTGTTCTGTAGGACGGGCTAAAACTCTTTGCGTGTGTATCGGAAAATATTGTTACAGTGCTTTAACATGTTTTTTTTTTTTAAATTGGTTAGTGGGACTCTTGCATTTTTGTGTGCAACGAGTTTTTGCCCGAGCATAGCGTTCGTTTGGAAGTTTCTGCGATTATTATAACCCTTTGTTATTCGACCAGAGAAGACCGAAATCTTGTGGTAGTTGTCGGACGAAGAATAGTGGAGCATGGCGATTAGCTATTTTTTTTTCTTTAATGAAATATCTGTCAACTATAATTATGTTTGTATACCTACTATTGCCACGACAATATACTTGTTATTAAATTATAAACCGAGACACTACATACTACGAATACGATACTGTACATGGATGCTAACTAACTTTATTTATTCTGTTCGATAAGACTTTCAAGTGCTTTATGAAAGCACCTCTAAACAAATATTAGTTTCGAAAGTATATTCACATTTCAGAGTGTCAAACACACAACAACAAATCTTGTCTCAAACAGCTGATTGGTGTTTTTGCTTCGGGAGCGGCCTTTTTAAATTTGACTAAATTTCTCAATTTCTACTTACTTTCAACTTTTACCCTGCCTTAAAATAACCTGTAAGTGTAATATCTGTATTTTTATGTCCTCGTACTTAATATTTATAATTTAATTTCTCTAAAATAAATATTCAATTAGGCTGAAGCCTAAGTGAATATTTATTTTCATTGTCACTCATAAATCATAATAGAAACTTCTCTGGAATACGCCATTGTAAAATTAACGTGAAAATAGCCAAAACAGAGTAAAAATCTTGTATTTTATTTTTATGACGAACGCCTGTCACGCTATTGCAAATAAGGCTGTAGTTAAAAACGTACTGAAGCCCGATAAAGTAGAAATCCAAATATTTTGTAATAAGCCTTAAGTTGTAAGCCTGTGCCTGTAAAATATTAAAAGTATCTGACTAAAATTGATGTATAAACACGGAATATTTAACTTTTACTTGTAATGTGCAATTACTAGTATTGTGTGTAAGCTCACTGCAAAAATAACTAATAGTCAATACTGTAAACCGCATGTCCATGATCACAATTTGACATTGAAAGCGCTTTTATTGACACGAGTAAGTGTTTTTACTTACGTGCGGTTGACTTTACCGAGCAATTCGTTGTCTTGATGCGTGTGTTTGGACACTAAAGTGTCGCCAAACTAGATAATAACGTAATAAGCATTGAAAACAAGCTTCGTATTTATATAACGTTCCTATTGTACAAGCCATAATTGCGAGTCACTTAGGAAAGCATGTACCGCTCATTATACTAACGGTGTTTTGTTATTTTATAAATGGACCAAAATGCTTAAGGTGGAAGCTCCAGGGGAGCTCACGAAATTCAGATTTTCGTAAGTTTTTTGCAATTTGCTGGTCAGTGCCAGGCGGTATATTGAACAAAATATTATTCGCGACCGTAACACGCATGTATTTACAGAATTATAATCATTAAAATCATCAATACAACCAAGGAATGACTATTTCATAATAAAAGTAATTCAATGGGATTAAATGACCTTAGAGAGTTGTATTAATGATTTTAAACTCAGGTAAGCCATATTTGTTACTGTCACTAGTCATATTTTAATCACCATAGAACCTGACACTGACCTGCAAATTGCAAAAAAACGTAAGAAAATCTGAAAAAACCTAAGAAAATAGAATTTCGCGGGCTACCCGGGCGGTTCCCCCTTAAATAATACTGTATTAGGTGTTAGTTAGGTAGCTGGAAGTTAACGTTAATATGACGATAATATGAAAATATGTTTGCGATCTCAACATTTTGGCGGGATATTATTTCAAAATGGCTGCAATAAGATCTAATTTTTTTTATTTTTATTAATTAAGGAGTCTTTGTAAAGAAGTCAGTTAGCTAGGCTAGGACTACCTACGTTAAATTCTGTAGACTACCGACAATCGTTTTATAAAAGGCTCAAAAAGATTCGATGAACAAGAGCAATACAGTTTTGGTACGTAAAGATGGCGCCACGATTTGTGGAAGGTCCATTCGTTTGCCCTGTCTATTGATATTATTTGAGATCACTAGTTACATTTTGTTGTTTTTAAGAGAGTTGTATTGCAATAAATATTATTAGGATTAATTATTATTTTCTCTAAAACATCACAGGCATCAGCTTGACGTAACACATGCACAGTCAGTAATATGCGCTTCGTAATTGTATTATAGGTGCTATATTAATGCTTTTGTAGATAAGTATTTTGTCTACTATAATATTGTAAATTTTAATATTAAATGAAATATTTTATTAGAATTTATTTTTATTTTCCCAAACAGTTACTTTAAAGCCGGATCCGGTGCGCCATATTATCGTGTTTTACTAAAACAAAACATTGTTTCATAACATGAAGGTGAAGTGCCTAACATAAAATACATATTGCCGCATCGAACGGATAACGTTATAGGAATGTCGTATTTTTTGTTAGGTTAGGTTACCATTTTATCCAAGCGCAAAAAAAAACCGCGTACTTTTGTGTTGCCACTGATTATAGGACTGCATCACTATTGTTTTTAATATTTTGACCACCATAGTCACATATACATACGTGACAAGCAAGCGCGTGCCCTATAAGCCAAACGACACCATTAAGTGACAAAATGGTAGGGGAAATTGTGGCTTGGCGTTGAGGGCACGCGCGTGCGTTTATGCTCTGGCGGTCAAAAGGTATAATATCTAAAGTTTGGATGGATCTGTTACTCAATCACGGCAGAACGGCTGAACCGATCTGGATGAAACTTGGCACAGAGATAGATTATAATCTGGTATAGCACATAGATTACTTATTATTCCAGAAGTAAAATCCTGTAGGCAATTCCTGAACGCGTGCGAAGCCGCGGGCATAAGCTAGTCCTAAATGATAATTTAACCCCATTGAATGACTTTTTTCGGCCCAATCGGCCATCCGTTCTGCGTACTGCATGCCACTTTAGTTTGGCAATTCTTCGGGTTACGTCGGTAACCTTCGTTCTCTTGCGAATGCCTTCATTGCTCATTTGATCCCTCTCCATTGCCCTTTGGGTGAAGTTTTGTTCTGTTCAGTTCGAACCGGAAGACGTTGCGTTGTAAGGCCTCCCACTAGGTGGACCGATGACCTGGTGAAGGTTGGGGGGATCCGCTGGATGCGAGTCGCACGGCACCGGTCAATGTGGCGACACTTGGGGGAGGCCTAGGTCCAGCAGTGGACGTTTTTCGGCTGAAATGATGATGATGATGATGAATGACTTTTTCATAAAATAGTTAGTGAATAGAATTATATTGATGATTTTAATGATTATAATTCTGTAATTAAATACGTGGTACGGTTGCGAATTATATTTCGTTTAACATTCAGCCTGACACTGACCTGCAAATGACTAAATACCTAAGATTTGAATTTCGAGGGGTACCTTGCATTTTGTTGGACCACTTTGTTTCTAAACGCACCTTCGCAAGTCACTTGACAAAAATGACAATGTGATTTTGACATTGACTTGGTCGACGACATTCCTGTAATCCGAAAAATGATAAACAAACTTTTGGACTCATGGACTGTGGATACTGATTATTTATTTCGTTAGCAAGAGCAACAAACAGTAGTAAATATTAAAGCATGGCGGTGTACGCGGTTCACTTGACGCGCACGCTGCAGGGTACGCCGACCGTGTTCCAAGTGACGGCGCAAGAAGCCCTCGGGGCTACTGTAAAGCCTGCGCTGCGGAAAGTCGTAGAGGTAAGCTTCTGATTATTTTATGAAGTGACACTAGTAATTCTAATAATTGATGTTGAAGAAATAAAACAAGGAGTATTAGGCAATTTTTAAGCTGATACATCAGTAAATCAGCCAGTTCTCTGCTCTCAAACGAAAACATGCCTGTTTAGTTTATATTGTCAGACTTAAGACACGTTAGTTTATCACAAGGGTTATAAGTGCAAAAGGCCATTATACTTCTTTGCTACTTTAAGCAGGTAAACATAGACATAAGTACTTGACTAATCAAATATTCCTAGGTAAGGGCATGCCATTCAATAACTATTTATTTTAGTGCTCACCAGTTAAATAAATGTTTACCAAGTATTTGAGAAACAATAAGATTAAATTGAATATAGTTTATTTCCACAAAACGGCACGGAAGTGACAAACATCAAAGGAGTCGAGTGCGCTATCTTCGGCAATTATATTTTATAATGGCTATTTGATTATTTGGCTTTGAAATAATACTTATCTGATTTATTGTCCACTTTATCTTTACTGGTTAGATTTGGATTACTGTACTATAATTTATCAGTAAAAATAAAAAGCTAAAAATGCTTAAAGAGGGGAACTATAATAAAGCAATAGCAAAAAACAACCTACTTCTCCCTTAGTTTTAATAAAAGGGAGGTCATTTAATACGCATGCATGAAGGGACCCTTTGCTCTTAAATCTGTGAAGGAAAATATTGTGAGACAAGTAGCATGTCTTTAAATGAAATTGTAACTAACATGTGATGAGACACAAGAGTGAGCCCTTATGGTCATAGGCTGATCAATCTGATCATGCTTATGCAGGTTATTTATTTATTTATGAAAAGGAGGACCAACAGCTAAAATAAATGAATAACAATAGTAAGAGCGGCACAGAGCCAATTACAGTTTCTCACGGGTAAACACAGAGAAGGTAGAAGAAATCTTAGGATCACTAAATAGCAAGCTGTTATTTTTTTATTGTTAGTTATAGCTGAACTATTTCAGCCACAAAAAAACCTTCCTATGTGACAACCCATAAATTTAGAATGAATTCTGTTTCCAGTTCTTGGCAGCAACTTACCCCAACAAGTGTGGCTGGTGCCTGCACTGGTATGATGAAGTGTACTTGTTGTTTGATTGCTGTCTTCAGTACTATTACATCAAACATTATGGTAAGTAGATAAAACATATTACTTTATTGAAGAACCTAACTGAACTGAACTAATACTAAACTGTATATGGTAGTAACAAATCCTTGAATTTCCATATTTTACTTTTTCATATTTCTTAACCATCTCCACACACATTCCAGCTGCATCATTCTCCGAAAGCTTCTATGAGCTGATCCGTGTACCCACTTCATCGTCCAATGAGTTCAACAATGGGCAGCAGTTACCAGTGTTCCTGGAGCGAGCCTCTCTGGCCCTGCTGGTGCTGGTGCCGTACTTGAAGGACAAGCTCGAGAGGATCGTGGAGCGATGGAGGGAGGATGATGAGGATGGCAGGCTGGGGAAGGTAAGATTAGTATGAAGCTAAAGGTAGATTTTGCATAGCTTATTTTGAGAGTTTTATTATGTGCACTTTCAATAATGTAAGTTATAATGCTCAGTCAAGGAAACAGATTGATAACAAAATTACCAACTTAACTTGTTTGTTGTCAAACAATACCTGTACAGTACACTCATGTTCGGGTCGCTCTTATTCAGCTGCCGCCGGCTTAGATTGTGTCTCAACCGAATGTGAAGCACCCGCCTCAGTCTTATGTAGTGGATAAAATTACACTACCAAAAATAAGCTAACTAGAAATTCTGCACTAGGCTAGTTTTATTTCCTTTTTTCATTAATTTAATTGTTATTATCCGAAGTCCCGCTCGGACAGCGGGCGTCGCGCCGCCGTACACGTGTACTCCGTGCTGCACACGGTGTGGTGGGGCACGCGCGTGCTGCAGCTGGCGCGCTACGTGGCGGGCCGCGCGCACGCGCACGCGCCGGAGCTGGCCGCGCTGGGCCTGGCGCTGCGACCCGCGCCGCCGCGCCCGGAGCCCGAGCACACCTGGGCCGACCTGGCCAGGAGCCTGGCTACCGGACAGATCGGGTGAGTTCTCGCCCGAGGGGATCTCTCGTTCGCAAAAATTAATTTCATTAAATCTTCAAAAATCTTTATAGGACGAATTTTCTTAAATCCTTCCTCGGTCGTTACTCCAGACTAAAATAAAGACGTAAAAAGTTTTATAAAATGCTTTTTGATTACCTTCCAGGAACGCAGTACTAACATTCCCGATGTTAGGCAGCCTTGCACTCCGCGCGGTGGAGTACGGCGCGTTCGGCGTGCAGTTCCTGCGCTGGTGGGACGCCCGAGCGGCGCCCGCGCAGACCTTGCCGGCCCCGCCTCCACCCGCTGTGAGTCACTCTACTGCTCTATAGTACGGCGCGTTCGGCGTGCAGTTCCTGCGCTGGTGGGACGCCCGAGCGGCGCCCGCGCAGACCTTGCCGGCCCCGCCTCCACCCGCTGTGAGTCACTCTACTGCTCTATAGTACGGCGCCAGAGGCGTGCAGTTCCTGCGCTGGTGGGACGCCCGAGCGGCGCCCGCGCAGACCTTGCCGGCCCCGCCTCCACCCGCTGTGAGTCACTCTACTGCTCTATAGTACGGCGCCAGAGGCGTGCAGTTCCTGCGCTGGTGGGACGCCCGAGCGGCGCCCGCGCAGACCTTGCCGGCCCCGCCTCCACCCGCTGTGAGTCACTCTACTGCTCTATAGTACGGCGCGTTCGGCGTGCAGTTCCTGCGCTGGTGGGACGCCCGAGCGGCGCCCGCGCAGACCTTGCCGGCCCCGCCTCCACCCGCTGTGAGTCACTCTACTGCTCTATAGTACGGCGCCAGAGGCGTGCAGTTCCTGCGCTGGTGGGACGCCCGAGCGGCGCCCGCGCAGACCTTGCCGGCCCCGCCTCCACCCGCTGTGAGTCACTCTACTGCTCTATAGTACGGCGCCAGAGGCGTGCAGTTCCTGCGCTGGTGGGACGCCCGAGCGGCGCCCGCGCAGACCTTGCCGGCCCCGCCTCCACCCGCTGTGAGTCACTCTACTGCTCTATAGTACGGCGCCAGAGGCGTGCAGTTCCTGCGCTGGTGGGACGCCCGAGCGGCGCCCGCGCAGACCTTGCCGGCCCCGCCTCCACCCGCTGTGAGTCACTCTACTGCTCTATAGTACGGCGCCAGAGGCGTGCAGTTCCTGCGCTGGTGGGACGCCCGAGCGGCGCCCGCGCAGACCTTGCCGGCCCCGCCTCCACCCGCTGTGAGTCACTCTACTGCTCTATAGTACGGCGCCAGAGGCGTGCAGTTCCTGCGCTGGTGGGACGCCCGAGCGGCGCCCGCGCAGACCTTGCCGGCCCCGCCTCCACCCGCTGTGAGTCACTCTACTGCTCTATAGTACGGCGCCAGAGGCGTGCAGTTCCTGCGCTGGTGGGACGCCCGAGCGGCGCCCGCGCAGACCTTGCCGGCCCCGCCTCCACCCGCTGTGAGTCACTCTACTGCTCTATAGTACGGCGCCAGAGGCGTGCAGTTCCTGCGCTGGTGGGACGCCCGAGCGGCGCCCGCGCAGACCTTGCCGGCCCCGCCTCCACCCGCTGTGAGTCACTCTACTGCTCTATAGTACGGCGCCAGAGGCGTGCAGTTCCTGCGCTGGTGGGACGCCCGAGCGGCGCCCGCGCAGACCTTGCCGGCCCCGCCTCCACCCGCTGTGAGTCACTCTACTGCTCTATAGTACGGCGCCAGAGGCGTGCAGTTCCTGCGCTGGTGGGACGCCCGAGCGGCGCCCGCGCAGACCTTGCCGGCCCCGCCTCCACCCGCTGTGAGTCACTCTACTGCTCTATAGTACGGCGCCAGAGGCGTGCAGTTCCTGCGCTGGTGGGACGCCCGAGCGGCGCCCGCGCAGACCTTGCCGGCCCCGCCTCCACCCGCTGTGAGTCACTCTACTGCTCTATAGTACGGCGCCAGAGGCGTGCAGTTCCTGCGCTGGTGGGACGCCCGAGCGGCGCCCGCGCAGACCTTGCCGGCCCCGCCTCCACCCGCTGTGAGTCACTCTACTGCTCTATAGTACGGCGCCAGAGGCGTGCAGTTCCTGCGCTGGTGGGACGCCCGAGCGGCGCCCGCGCAGACCTTGCCGGCCCCGCCTCCACCCGCTGTGAGTCACTCTACTGCTCTATAGTACGGCGCCAGAGGCGTGCAGTTCCTGCGCTGGTGGGACGCCCGAGCGGCGCCCGCGCAGACCTTGCCGGCCCCGCCTCCACCCGCTGTGAGTCACTCTACTGCTCTATAGTACGGCGCCAGAGGCGTGCAGTTCCTGCGCTGGTGGGACGCCCGAGCGGCGCCCGCGCAGACCTTGCCGGCCCCGCCTCCACCCGCTGTGAGTCACTCTACTGCTCTATAGTACGGCGCCAGAGGCGTGCAGTTCCTGCGCTGGTGGGACGCCCGAGCGGCGCCCGCGCAGACCTTGCCGGCCCCGCCTCCACCCGCTGTGAGTCACTCTACTGCTCTATAGTACGGCGCCAGAGGCGTGCAGTTCCTGCGCTGGTGGGACGCCCGAGCGGCGCCCGCGCAGACCTTGCCGGCCCCGCCTCCACCCGCTGTGAGTCACTCTACTGCTCTATAGTACGGCGCCAGAGGCGTGCAGTTCCTGCGCTGGTGGGACGCCCGAGCGGCGCCCGCGCAGACCTTGCCGGCCCCGCCTCCACCCGCTGTGAGTCACTCTACTGCTCTATAGTACGGCGCCAGAGGCGTGCAGTTCCTGCGCTGGTGGGACGCCCGAGCGGCGCCCGCGCAGACCTTGCCGGCCCCGCCTCCACCCGCTGTGAGTCACTCTACTGCTCTATAGTACGGCGCCAGAGGCGTGCAGTTCCTGCGCTGGTGGGACGCCCGAGCGGCGCCCGCGCAGACCTTGCCGGCCCCGCCTCCACCCGCTGTGAGTCACTCTACTGCTCTATAGTACGGCGCCAGAGGCGTGCAGTTCCTGCGCTGGTGGGACGCCCGAGCGGCGCCCGCGCAGACCTTGCCGGCCCCGCCTCCACCCGCTGTGAGTCACTCTACTGCTCTATAGTACGGCGCCAGAGGCGTGCAGTTCCTGCGCTGGTGGGACGCCCGAGCGGCGCCCGCGCAGACCTTGCCGGCCCCGCCTCCACCCGCTGTGAGTCACTCTACTGCTCTATAGTACGGCGCCAGAGGCGTGCAGTTCCTGCGCTGGTGGGACGCCCGAGCGGCGCCCGCGCAGACCTTGCCGGCCCCGCCTCCACCCGCTGTGAGTCACTCTACTGCTCTATAGTACGGCGCCAGAGGCGTGCAGTTCCTGCGCTGGTGGGACGCCCGAGCGGCGCCCGCGCAGACCTTGCCGGCCCCGCCTCCACCCGCTGTGAGTCACTCTACTGCTCTATAGTACGGCGCCAGAGGCGTGCAGTTCCTGCGCTGGTGGGACGCCCGAGCGGCGCCCGCGCAGACCTTGCCGGCCCCGCCTCCACCCGCTGTGAGTCACTCTACTGCTCTATAGTACGGCGCCAGAGGCGTGCAGTTCCTGCGCTGGTGGGACGCCCGAGCGGCGCCCGCGCAGACCTTGCCGGCCCCGCCTCCACCCGCTGTGAGTCACTCTACTGCTCTATAGTACGGCGCGTTCGGCGTGCAGTTCCTGCGCTGGTGGGACGCCCGAGCGGCGCCCGCGCAGACCTTGCCGGCCCCGCCTCCACCCGCTGTGAGTCACTCTACTGCTCTATAGTACGGCGCCAGAGGCGTGCAGTTCCTGCGCTGGTGGGACGCCCGAGCGGCGCCCGCGCAGACCTTGCCGGCCCCGCCTCCACCCGCTGTGAGTCACTCTACTGCTCTATAGTACGGCGCCAGAGGCGTGCAGTTCCTGCGCTGGTGGGACGCCCGAGCGGCGCCCGCGCAGACCTTGCCGGCCCCGCCTCCACCCGCTGTGAGTCACTCTACTGCTCTATAGTACGGCGCCAGAGGCGTGCAGTTCCTGCGCTGCACTGGTGGGAGTGCTATCGCCATACGTACTCGTGACACCGGGACTGCACGGTGCGTGTCAGTACGGCCACCATATTGACCCGATGCGTGACACCGGGACTGCACGGTGCGGGTCAGTACGGCCACCATATTGACCCGATGCGTGACACCGGGACTGCACGGTGCGGGTCAGTACGGCCACCATATTGACCCGATGCGTGACACCGGGACTGCACGGTGCGGGTCAGTACGGCCACCATATTGACCCGATGCGTGACACCGGGACTGCACGGTGCGGGTCAGTACGGCCACCATATTGACCCGATGCGTGACACCGGGACTGCACGGTGCGGGTCAGTACGGCCACCATATTGACCCGATGCGTGACACCGGGACTGCACGGTGCGGGTCAGTACGGCCACCATATTGACCCGATGCGTGACACCGGGACTGCACGGTGCGGGTCAGTACGGCCACCATATTGACCCGATGCGAGACACCGGGACTGCACGGTGCGGGTCAGTACGGCCGCCATATTGACTCGACTCGTGACACCGGGAGCGTCGGTGCGGGTGATAATTGTCCCGCCGTCAAAACGCCTGCATTTGCTCTGTAGAACCGAAACCTGGCCTTTAGAAAACCCGAAAAATTACAAACCTTTTCCCACAATACACCTATGCTTTTATGTGTGTAGCATGCTTATGCTTTGAAATTATCTATGCTTTCAGAGAGATGAGCGAGCCCTTCGCTGGAAGAACAAGTGTCCTCTGTGTCTACAGTCGTGGAAGATACCCACAGTGTTGCCAGTGTCTGGGTGAGCATGCTTTTATTATTTAATAGACATTAACTTTCAGAATAAAAAACACTGTTGCACGGTACGATAGTAGTGAGACCGAACGTCGTAAGATGTCGCGGCAGGCGATTACGAGGCATTGCCCCTGGCCGCGGAAGCCATACCTAGGCCTGTTGACACGGTACCTGTTGTCTTATATGCCTTTTAGGAAATGGCACTAATTGGGCGCGAGCTTAAAGCGCGCGTCCATGTGTGTGGAAGCAGTGCGTGGAACTGTAGGCACGCCTACAGCGCTGTCTGCTGCACGGCTCCTCGGCGGTCCTCGCCAGGTCACACCTCCGGCTGGCCGCGTTTGCGTGCAGCGCGACTTGCGCGCCACGAGTGTAGAGAAGTGCATGTCTGATTTAGTTACGCAACGCGCCTATATTAACTTAGGGTGCGTGTAATGTGTGTGGAGTTTTTTTTATACAGGTAACAACTTACCCGGGCGTCAGTCCAGTAGATGGGGGTCGCTGTCCGCATTCTGACCCTGTCTGATGGCGCAGGCTGTTAATTCACTTCTTTTTTCGCCGGCAGCTAGGCTGACGCTCGTGGATGCTTTTATAGTGTGGGCGGGTTGGGCCGTATGCCGTGCCAAGCCGGCGCAAGCTGTTCACCCGTCTTCTTCTGTATTGTAGGCACAGCCTGCGCCGGGGTTGGGATCGGGTTTCTTCCCCTTGCCCCCCCCTCTTCACCCGCTTCCTCCGTCGTTTGGAGGATGAGGAACTTGTCGGTGGGCCTGTTGACCGGCGCCATGAGCGACACGCCTCGTGTCTCAAAGAAAGCCACATCAGGTTCCCTCGCCGGAGCCACGTGGCTCGGCGTGAGGCAGCTGTGGCGGCGACTTGCGCAGTGGGCGGGGACACGGCCGGTGACAGTGGTGCGACGAGTGCCTGAACTTCTGGCACCGGTGGCACTGGGCGGGGCCCACGTTTGCCCCGCCAGACTTCAACTCTGACACCTCTCATGTTTAGAAACACGGAGGTGTCGAATATCCTACGTGCGTCCGAATCCCTTTTCAGGACGGCGTGGAACACGCTGCCGGAACATTCCCCGCGCCCCTTCATATGGCGCACGTACTCCGGCTCATATCCCAATGCACGAAACTCCTCCTCGATCTCCTCCGGGTTGGTGTCTACGGACCGCCCCCTGATAACCACCTTTAAGCTTCGCTCCGCTGGGAGCGAGTAGTCAAACCAAAAGATAAGTTACTGCCTCTACAGGGCGGTCAGGTCCCGCTGAACCAACCGGTACTCCCCTCACTCTCAGGTGAGAAACACACCCCAACGCCCTAAGGACGGGCGTTAGGTGGTCGGAAAGGAACGAAATAAAGTCATTATTAGGAAAAACACTTACCCCGTGTTGTCAGGACTAATAAGCGTCGTCAGTAATAGCGACGCAAGAGGCATGCGACGAGTCATCTCGGCGAACGTAGGCAATTAGACATCGCCCCGACCGCACAGTCGCGCGCATTCACGCTGCGGGTGCGGTAGGTCGAGGCAGTATCGCTTTGTCTCCTCCTCTTCTGCCTCCGTGCTTCAGCGCCCACGTTACGGCTGAGACTCCAGCTGGAGCTCACAGCCGCTTTGTAGCAACGGCATCGGTGAATCCGGTGGGATGCGCCGTCCTGACGCATTCGGCCCCTAGTCGCCGTCGTAGTGCGACGCTACCAACATGCTCGAGCCGGCTCGTGACGTAGTGCGACGCTACCAACATGCTCGAGCCGGCTCGTGACGTAGTGCGACGCTACCAACATGCTCGAGCCGGCTCGTGACGTAGTGCGACGCTACCAACATGCTCGAGCCGGCTCGTGACGTAGTGCGACGCTACCAACATGCTCGAGCCGGCTCGTGACGTAGTGCGACGCTACCAACATGCTCGAGCCGGCTCGTGACGTAGTGCGACGCTACCAACATGCTCGAGCCGGCTCGTGACGTAGTGCGACGCTACCAACATGCTCGAGCCGGCTCGTGACGTAGTGCGACGCTACCAACATGCTCGAGCCGGCTCGTGACGTAGTGCGACGCTACCAACATGCTCGAGCCGGCTCGTGACGTAGTGCGACGCTACCAACATGCTCGAGCCGGCTCGTGACGTAGTGCGACGCTACCAACATGCTCGAGCCGGCTCGTGACGTAGTGCGACGCTACCAACATGCTCGAGCCGGCTCGTGACGTAGTGCGACGCTACCAACATGCTCGAGCCGGCTCGTGACGTAGTGCGACGCTACCAACATGCTCGAGCCGGCTCGTGACGTAGTGCGACGCTACCAACATGCTCGAGCCGGCTCGTGACGTAGTGCGACGCTACCAACATGCTCGAGCCGGCTCGTGACGTAGTGCGACGCTACCAACATGCTCGAGCCGGCTCGTGACGTAGTGCGACGCTACCAACATGCTCGAGCCGGCTCCAAAGAAGTATAACTTTTTACTTGCGTACATAAGTACACACACACTTTTTTTTGTACAAAACAATAACTGACTCCAAAAAAATACAAAAAACCGACGGCTTGGAAAACCTCTCCCTGCACATTCTACGTAGCTGTTTCTACGTTAATATATTACAAATTATAATTGTATTATTATAAAACTATAATAGTAAACGATAATTGTCTATGGAAGTTCTTAATGTACATAACTAAATGATTTACAGATCAAAATCAAAGCATTTACTTCAAGTAGGCCAGTTACAGACACTTTTGAATTAATTTTAAATTAAATAGAAACCTAACAAAAGAAGAAAAATAGTGTGAAACAATTTATGAAAAATACACAATAAATAACACCTTAATACCTTAATACTATATAGATACACACCTTTGAAAACACCACAACCAACAGGTCTAGAAGGAAACACAAAATAAATAGCCAAAAACAGACTGCTACAATTGGAAAGAAAATTCAGAAGATCACCCAACCTGAAAGCAAATTATCAAGAAAGTAATGAAAGTATACCTAAATCTAAATCTTATTATATGGCAGCAATACCTGTAAAACAAGTCATAAACGAAAGAGTTGTGTACTTACCTCACCATGTCGTCGTCCGAGACGATAAAGAAACATCGAAGACTCGCGACACATAACGTATGTTAACATTTAATACCAGCTTCGGTGTTCATTACTGAATTTGAAAAACACTACCTATGAGTAGCGTCTTTCACGAAAGCAACTTCAACCTCAGTGAACATCAATTTGATATCCATTATACTTACACAATCGCAATAATACAAGTATCGATACGAAAGCAACTGTCAAAACGAGTTACGGTGACCATCAGCGACGATGAGCGCCCATGACGTCATATTTGATAGTCACTGGTCATAGCCAATACCAAATTAAGCTTTTGACAGTTGGCAATTGATGGACACTGAGCCAAAGTGATCATCACTGGAACTGTCAACAGAGATACGTAATAGCCCTGCAGAACAAGTCTCGCTCAACGATAAGTTGATGGTTGGTCCTCAGCTTCAGGAAGATCTCAGAAATGTTATCATGAGATGGAGATAAAACGTGTTTGTTATGCCAGTCATAAAACAAAAATGTACTTCCAAGTATGTGTTTACCCGGAAGACACCAATAAGTATCAGCGTATTCTGTGGCGAAATGAGGAACATGACAGCATCAACGAATGTCGCTTGCTTCGACATGCATTTACATCTGGAACAGCATCAGCACCCTATATCGCGGTGAAAACACTCCATCAAGTTGCTGATGATGAAGGACAAATTACCCAAATGCATTCAAAATCACCAAAGAAAATTTCCTCGTTGACGATCTGTTGGTGGGTGAAGATACAACAGATCAAGCCATCTCATCTGCAAAAAAAGTTTCGCACATATTGAAGAAGGGTGCATACACACGCTGCGGGCTGTTCGAAAGAGATACCGCGGCCCTGGAACACAAAGGGCAAGGAAAGAACATGGATGGGTTTTAGTCAGTACAACAGAGCGGAAGAAGTCATTTGATGAATTCCCATCCGTAAAAAAGAAAGGGTGCATTCACAGTCTCGAAGTGGTCATCTAATTGTCCGCAATTTATGAAATCCATCGACACAAACAAACTAAGTTCTGTTGCAAACCTAAACATAAACAAAATGGATGAGACTGCAAAAGCACTAGGTTTGATTATAGGATTGATGATAGGTTTGTTGAGAACAGACCAATTTCAATATCAATTGAAACTACCAACTACTTCTATCAACATTACAAAAAGAACAGTCTTGTCAGACGTTCAAAAGCTATTCGATCCCTTGGGGTGGATTTTCCCAAGTATAGTGATGGCTAAGATGTTCATACAAAGGCTGTGGCTGGAAAAAGTCTATTAGGATGACATAGTGAGCCTCGAATTACAAGAAGAATGGAAGACCATTCGTGAAGAATTCAGAAATGTAAAGAACATTCACCTTGACCGGTGACCAGCACTGAAATAAACGATGTGCAAAGTCATGGCTTCAGCGATGCACCACTTGACGCATCGCTGAAGCCATGACCATCGACTGCATAAGCAGCCGTTGCATACAAAAAAATCAAATCTCAAGACGGCCATATTACAACAAAACTAATAGCAGCGAGGACAAGACTCGCGCCACTGAAATCTGTATCGTTACCACGTTTCGAGCTTTCTGGATCACTACTTATTTCACGATTACTGAAACACAGGAAAGGCTATGAGAATATCAACAGCACAAATGTTTGCGTGGACGGATTCTACAATCGTTATTGCATGGTTATCTGGGGAACACCATAGATGGAAAACATGTAGCCAATCGAGTCGCAGAAATAATTGAAAATCTCAATTATTATCTATACCACGTTACATCAGAAGATAGTCCTGCAGAAATTGTGTCGAGAGGGATGTTACTTGATGAACTGAAACAATCAGAATTATGGTGGAACGGTCCAAAATGGTAATCTGAAAAGAAACAGACATTTACAACTTAACAAAGGCTCGTAGGCGACATCTGGCGACGATGACAAGACGAATATTTAACAAGTCTACAACAGCGTCCTGTTTGGCTTAAGAAGAAACAAAAATTCACTATTGGTGACATAGTTCTAATCAAAACATGGATTACCGGCAGGAAAATGGTTACTCGGCCGAATCGTTGACAAGCATTCACGTCAACTAGATTTTGGGCCCGTCTATTTATCTTAAAAATTATGGAAGTGTCTTCAGCAAATACCATATTTTGAGGTAAATTTTTCAATAAATAGGGTAGATCATTTAGAGTAGAGAGAGGAAAGGACCCAATCCAAGGATCCTTGCGGAACCCTCATTTTTACTTTGAAATTAAACCCTGTGTGAAGTACAACATTTATTTGAACAGGTTGTTGCCCTTCACTCAAATAAGGTTTCAAAAGTATGGTAAAATATTTATTTACTTTTTAAGTTAACATGCTGCACCCTAACATTGGCATGTGCTCATTAGTTTATCCTAGCTTGTAACTGTGTGCTAGGTTAGACGGTACTATTATTATAAAAAGGTAAAGTTTTGTAAGTTTGGATCTAGGGGATATTCTGCTAAACTCCTGATGCAATTCCAAGAATTCTGTCACTAAAAGGGCAGCTACATTATCGTCAAGTGTACCGACGAAAACGCGCGCGACACCGGGGGCAAAAGCGAGCTAATTATTTACTCTTAATAAATATTGTTCCAGCTTCGTATTCTGCTACATCTGCATCTCGCGCCACGTGCGTGCGCATGCCGCCTGCCCCGTCAGCAGGTGTCCGGCCGCCGAGAGCGAGCTCGTGCGGCTGTACCTCGACTAGTGCGGGGAGACCGCACTGCTACATGTGCACCTCGCGCCACGAGCGCGCGCATGCCGCCTGCCCCGTCAGCAGCCGTCCGGCCGCCGAGAGCGAGCTCGTGCGGCTGTACCTCGACTAGTGCGGGGAGACCGCACTGCTACATGTGCACCTCGCGCCACGAGCGCGCGCATGCCGCCTGCCCCGTCAGCAGCCGTCCGGCCGCCGAGAGCGAGCTCGTGCGGCTGTACCTCGACTAGTGCGGGGAGACCGCACTGCTACATGTGCACCTCGCGCCACGAGCGCGCGCATGCCGCCTGCCCCGTCAGCAGCCGTCCGGCCGCCGAGAGCGAGCTCGTGCGGCTGTACCTCGACTAGTGCGGGGAGACCGCACTGCTACATGTGCACCTCGCGCCACGAGCGCGCGCATGCCGCCTGCCCCGTCAGCAGCCGTCCGGCCGCCGAGAGCGAGCTCGTGCGGCTGTACCTCGACTAGTGCGGGGAGACCGCACTGCCCACTGTGCCTACTGCCTGTTCAATATTTTAAGTCAAGTAAGATTTTATGTTTTATGCCTTATTACATTTTACATTACAGTTGTATTAGAATATTTTGGCGTGCGGCACAAAACAGAACTGACACCACCGTCTTAATTTGTACAATTTCAAAAACAAACAAATATATAAAACGCCATAAGATCATTGTAGCACTAAAAGCATTGTAATGTTAATGACAACACATTGTTAAAATTTGTCAAAGGCGTAGTGTTTACTACTATATTATGTATTAAAATGTGGTTGTGGGAGGATTGCATGCAATGATGCAACAGAATTAACAATATGGCCGAACACTCAAATGACGATCAATTGTATATTGATGTTAGATGCTCTTCCGAAGGCGAACCGAATTTTACCGAATCGTATATTTTAAACTTTGTCGCCCCAGGCAGGCCAACAAGGTTGGCCCCGCAATTAAACAAAAAAGGAAACATTTCCGCCACCGCGGGAGAGGTAGTGAAGAAGAGGTACAAAAGGAACCAATAATATGTGAGAACAAGCGAAGCGAGCTCGGCAGTGTCGGCACCCGCCTAGGATCTGTTCAATGTTTTAATGTATGATCTAACCTAACCATGTAGACATGGCCGCCTGTTGCCGTCCGGCGGCGGCGGCGGCGGGTCCACAGTAACGTAGCCAGGCGTAGTAACCCAGGCGAGGGAGTGCGGCGGGTCCATAGTAACGTAGCCAGGCGTAGTAACCCAGGCGAGGGAGTGCGGCGGGTCCATAGTAACGTAGCCAGGCGTAGTAACCCAGGCGAGGGAGTGCGCCGGGTCCATAGTAACGTAGCCAGGCGTAGTAACCCAGGCGAGGAAGTGCGGCGGGTCCACAGTAACGTAGCCCGGCGTAGTAACCCAGGCGAGGGAGTGCGGCGGGTCCATAGTAACGTAGTCAGGCGTAGTAACCCAGGCGAGGGATTGCGGCGGGTCCATAGTAACGTAGCCCGGCGTAGTAACCCAGGCGAGGGAGTGCGGCGGGTCCATAGTAACGTAGCCAGGCGTAGTAACCCAGGCGACGGAGTGCGCCGGGTCCATAGTAACGTAGCCAGGCGTAGTAACCCAGGCGAGGGAGTGCTGCGGATCCATAGTAACGTAGCCAGGCGTAGTAAACCAGGCGAGGGAGTGCGGCGGGTCCACAGTAACGTAGCCCGGCGTAGTAACCCAGGCGAGGGAGTGCGGCGGGTCCACAGTAACGTAGCCCGGCGTAGTAACCCAGGCGAGGGAGTGCGTCGGGTCCATAGTAACGTAGCCAGGCGTAGTAACCCAGGCGACGGAGTGCGCCGGGTCCATAGTAACGTAGCCAGGCGTAGTAACCCAGGCGAGGGAGTGCGGCGGGTCCATAGTAACGTAGCCAGGCGTAGTAACCCAGGCGAGGGAGTGCGCCGGGTCCATAGTAACGTAGCCAGGCGTAGTAACCCAGGCGAGGGAGTGCTGCGGATCCATAGTAACGTAGCCAGGCGTAGTAAACCAGGCGAGGGAGTGCGGCGGGTCCACAGTAACGTAGCCCGGCGTAGTAACCCAGGCGAGGGAGTGCGGCGGGTCCATAGTAACGTAGCCAGGCGTAGTAACCCAGGCGAGGGAGTGCGCCGGGTCCATAGTAACGTAGCCAGGCGTAGTAACCCAGGCGAGGGAGTGCGCCGGGTCCATAGTATCGTAGCCAGGCGTAGTAACCCAGGCGAGGGAGTGCGCCGGGTCCATAGTAACGTAGCCAGGCGTAGTAACCCAGGCGAGGGAGTGCGCCGGGTCCATAGTAACGTAGCCAGGCGTAGTATTTCAGGCGAGGGAGTGCGGCGGGTCCATAGTAACGTAGCCAGGCGTAGTAACCCAGGCGAGGGAGTGCGCCGGGTCCATAGTAACGTAGCCAGGCGTAGTAACCCAGGCGAGGGAGTGCGCCGGGTCCATAGTAACGTAGCCAGGCGTAGTAACCCAGGCGAGGGAGTGCGCCGGGTCCATAGTAACGTAGCCAGGCGTAGTAACCCAGGCGAGGGAGTGCGCCGGGTCCATAGTAACGTAGCCAGGCGTAGTAACCCAGGCGAGGGAGTGCGCCGGGTCCATAGTAACGTAGCCAGGCGTAGTAACCCAGGCGAGGGAGTGCGCCGGGTCCATAGTAACGTAGCCAGGCGTAGTAACCCAGGCGAGGGAGTGCGCCGGGTCCATAGTAACGTAGCCAGGCGTAGTAACCCAGGCGAGGGAGTGCGCCGGGTCTATAGTAACGTAGCCAGGCGTAGTAACCCAGGCGAGGGAGTGCGCCGGGTCCATAGTAACGTAGCCAGGCGTAGTAACCCAGGCGAGGGAGTGCGCCGGGTCCATAGTAACGTAGCCAGGCGTAGTAACCCAGGCGAGGGAGTGCGCCGGGTCCATAGTAACGTAGCCAGGCGTAGTAACCCAGGCGAGGGAGTGCGCCGGGTCTATAGTAACGTAGCCAGGCGTAGTAACCCAGGCGAGGGAGTGCGGCGGGTCACGTGGGCGGCGAGTCGCGTTCGAGTGTTCGGTGGTTCAATTGGTGACCGGTAACCAATATTTGTTACTATATCACTTTAGAATAAAGGCTCAATATTCCACATGCTTAGATAAATTATGTAGTTAAGTAATATTAGTTCATTTTGTAAATTAATAATGTTTTATATGTTTGCCTCGTTGGTCGAGTGGCCGCAAGCGCGGCTTCAGAAGCCGCGCTTGCGGCCACTCGACCAACGACAACAACCATGAGGTTCGATTCCCGGCTCGGGCAAAGTATTATTGACTTTGTCCATCAGGAATTTCTCAGTAGCAGCCACGGAGTCTGAATTTGTGCCCGGTTGATGGCAATAGGCTCGCTCCCTATTACATGGGACTTAAAATATAACTGGTGAAATGCGATGTACCTACCCAAGGTCCACTTCTGCCTAACCCTTCGGGGACTACAGTCGTGATGTTATTATGTTATGATGTACTATTACTATGGTGCCTTACTGTGTAAGGAATTAAATTATTATAACTTGTACATATTATTTCTTACTCAATTTGTTATGGTTTTTATAAATAAAATATGACTGTTATCTCGGATTTCATTTATTTTTCGTAACAAATACATGTAGTAACAATCATTAACCTTATTGTCACATATACGTGACAAAAAAGCGCGTGCCCTGTACGCCAAACGACAAAAATTGTAACAAAATGGTAGGTGAAATTATGGCTTGGCGTGGTGGGCATGCGCGTGCGTTTATGCTCTGGCGTTCAAAAGCATAATGGTACGGTATCACCACATACCTGCTATAATTAAGTCTTAATAGACTCGGTAGCAGGCAATATTGCCAACATGAGTATATTGCCTGGCAATTGTTTTAACTATCTATAGAAATACCTAATTAGGTACACCTCTGCCTTACCCTTTGGGGATCACGGCTTGATGTTTTGTTTATGTTATAGATAACTGTAATTTAATTTCCTTAGAACAACAAAACTATGATTTCAATTACATAACGCTGCTTAAGAAAATAAATGGTTAAGCAGAAGTTAATCGTAACTTAATTATAAAGTTCAAAAATAAATGCCTGACATTTTTACCGATATTACCGGTTACATGTTCGGCGGAATACAAGTGTTGCGCATTGGGAGCCCCCTGTGACGCTGTATGTGGTCCTCCCTCCCCCCGCGCGCCGCCAGGGTGTTGGCACAACCCCCCCGCGCCGCGCCGGGAACGAAAGAAAAACATACAACGACGCAGACGGCTCTCATTGCTCAGGACTTGCACGGACTACGAGGTAGGTGGTAGGTGGTAGGTGGTAGGTCGCCGTGTGCGGCAGTGTGGCAGTGTGGGGGTACCTCGGGGGTGCCTCGCAGTCGGTATCGGACAGCATAGCAGCACAACCGGAATATATTTAGACAAAAATTCAATAAACAGAACAGCAAGCTCAGTAAGTACTTCCGAGTCGAATGTGCCGTCCTGAACCAGAACATAGCACGCCGTATTAACATAATTAAGTACAAACAGCGAAGTAAAACGTCTGTTTCCGTAGGTATTTCGTCGATAGCAGCAAAATTTATTTGACTTCGTATTTTACGATGCAAAATATGATCAAGATTGCCACAGGCCGACAGACTGTACCTATCTACTTGATGATATTTGGCACTTACCGTATTTGATTTTTAGATGGTGTCCAGTATTTTGTAATCATCTATAGATATTCAACATACAAGGCGCGGTCCCACCATTTTGAAATGATTCTTAGCTGTAATATCCATAAATTAAAGAGAAGAATTCGTCTATTATCAATCATCAGCCGTGGGAAACAGTTTGAAAAGAAGGATAGAAATTGACACTTTTGTGAGTATAATATAAGTATTTACAAATTTGACTAAATAACTACAAACTTTTAAAATATAAGTAGACTTAAATACTTTAAGCATTACATAATAGGTGTAGCTACCTCTAATAGCTCAAAGAAATAAAATAATAATTTGTATGTACAGACTAAGCACATCAACCTTGAACCTAACAATCTATTAAAAAAAATTGACAGATTTTTGTAACTACATGCGCTGGCGTCTTTACAAAATTTAAAAAAAAAGTTACTGTCTAAGCGGCCAATCAAGTATTAAGTAAGCACTACATTGGGGGCTCTTTGTATTGCTTATTTTTGATGACATGGGGATGGAGGTTTCTGAAGGGTGATTACGTCAGCACTATTTTTATTTATTTTTTCGGATTTTCTACAAAATTTAGCCGATTTCGGTTTTGAACACATGACAAAACTACTTCCAAGCCTATTCCTTAATTCTAGACTCTGCTGCTCATGAATCAATCAAGAAACCAGAACACATTAAAAAAATGCACGTGCCAATGCTGACGTAAGCATGGGAGGGGAGGGGGGTACGAGGTTTGCTCAGTTTTGCTGACGAGGGGGAGGGGCTTTATAATTGCAATAAATCTGCTTACGTAATACTTGAACGGCCAAGGTAAGTAGCTGACAATCAATAAAATTGAACATGAGTGCAAGTTTGCCACAATAGAAAATCGTGGCAAAGTTACCACCAGTTTGATGAAGGTGCGTCAACACAACGAGAAGTCGTTTCTAAGCGTTCAAGTGGTAATAATTTGATTGCAATCCAATCAGTCGTTTGCGATCACATGAACGTGAACGTGGGACGTCTGGGGTTGGTTGGGGTTGTTTTGCCACGTTATCTCCCGCATCTATAACACCAGTAAGTGAACGAAACGATCGGACTTCTTATGTCATTTTGATATTTAAAAATTGCAGATTCTCAGTCTAATTCGAATAAATGTCTCTTTGATTTTGTCGTAATAAACGAAGAAACTGCTTGCAAACGAATGCTCGTTGTGAGCGCACTGAAGCCATCCATCTACCTCACACATAATCAATTTGAGACGTGATAACTCCATGCAAATATTGATGTGAGATCTGCCGCCCATTCGTAGCCACGAGGACGATTCTAGACGTTTGTCCTAGATACAGGATGGGTCTGGGAGGGCCGTAGGGTCCCGCCCCAATGGGGGGCAGGGAAGCCACGTAGGCCCTCAGTTCGTCGCGCGAAGAGAATATTTTGTCTCCGTAGACGCCGAAACCTTCAGTGATGTCGAGCACTTCCCAGGGTTCTGTCGTGTCGAAGTAACCGCCTTCGCCCTAGAATTGTGTAAGTAGATTTTAATATCTTTAGTCAAACTGGTACTTCAGTTTATACACAACGCTATGTCGCAGGAGTTCCTATACCTATTAAAAACCTGCTTCTAATTAAAATGCATCTTGTGGATTCCAAGTGGATAGACGAATGCTCAGAAAAATATTATGGCTTCTAACAAAGCTGATATCTTATTTAATGTTTTGTCTCCATCTAACATACCTCAAAAGTAGAAACAGCGTAGTGGTTCCCCCTCTTGGCGGTGACGAGGGACACCAGCTCGCCGGCCTGGTTGACGACGGGTGTGCCGGCGATGTACACGTTGGCCGACTCGAAGGTAGGCGCGTACCGCCACTGCGCCAGCGAGCCGTCGCTCGAGCGCAGCAGGAGGCGCTTCGTGCGGTTGATGAACACCTGCGGGAAGGACATACAGCTCTTTATTATATGACAGGTAAAAAGGAGACTGACATCGATCTACTGTCTTACCGCTCAGAAATTTGCTAGTGATGTGAATTAGGATCCTTGATAGTGCTTCGTTAGTTTAGGGTAACAAGTGCTGCTTGGTTTCGATTCCCAGAACTGGAAAAGTGTTATTGGGTTTGTCCAACAAGAACCATCCCGGAGTCGGGATTTTGTGTTCAGTTTAAGCATAACTGGCTAATGTGGGTGAACCATTGATAATGATATTTGTTGCATGTAACTGAATTTCATTTAAATTGATTATAATATTTGTACGCCAAATGGCAAAACATAGAGCACATATGGGAATGTAATATCTCACATACTCTGTAACTACCTATGTTAACAAATAAACATTCTGATTCTGATTCCATTGTTTTACTTTTACCTAACCTTTCGGGATAACACATTACCGTGTTCCGATAAATTAACCTCTCATTATTTTGTGACAGATTCGCTCAAGGTGCGATTGTTCCCAACGAGTCGCACTGTGACATGTTACAGTGTGACTCGTTGGGAACAATCGTCAAGATGCTATCGAGTTTAATGCTGTACAGATTATTAGCATGTATCTTCACGTACTTTCTCAGCAGTGTTCTCGTCGATCCTGACGTACACAAGCTCCTCCAAGGGCGCCAGCAGCTGGTCCGTGAAGATGTCGCAGTAGTGGTGCGTCGTCTTGGACAATTGCTCCACCTGCAAACATAACGCCTTCTATCAGCATACGTTGTGAAATCATACAGGTTATGTCCTGGCTCATTGGCAGGGTAGTCGTTGTGCAGAACAAAGGAAAATGACCTAACAGCTGCACTGTGCATGCTTCAAAATCGCATGACACTCCGACGCACTAATAAAAACCTTTTTTGGCGTGAGGAAATTCTCATGGATGACCGCCCTGCGCCCTGAGGCAGACGAGGAGGTCTGACAGACTCTTTACTGACCCAGCCCGGGCCTTTGCGATCACATTACCAAACCAACACTGCGGATGTGGCAGAGCTCCCGTTAAACTTAAATAATTATAAGAATCACACGAAGAAGAAGCAAAATTGGCAATGCATCTCTTTCTCACCTGTTCTGGAGTGCAGCAGTGGATGGGTAATGTGCTCCCGAAGCTGGCGTAGGGCTTGCCATCAGGCCTCTCGTGCAGTTCCGCCGGGATGGACATGTTCTCCACCAAGCCGCGGTAGGTGAGGCCTGAGGTCGTGGTCGGGTAGCCGGTGCGTTTCGACATCTTGACGGGAGTCACGGGTGGACACTGTGATGAAGAAAAGGGTATCGTTAGGTTATTAAAACAATCTGCGGTGGTGTGTGGTGGTCGGCCCTCGTAAGGTGTTATTGGTACATTGTGTAAGGTTGACCGCGTTGCATATTTGACAGGCCGACAACAGCTGTTGTGTGGAGCCCCGTCACATCACCATCTGGTCGGAGGATCCTCCCTTGTGGAGGATCATGAACTGTACGGCCTGTTCTTCATACTGCTACACAGTTATATCGCTATTTCTACATGCTTACGGTAACGACATGAGGGTAGGGGGAAATCTGTCGCGGTCGCCGCTAGCGTAAGACCCCATGGTTGTAGATAGCTACGTTAGAGCCGATTACGTATGCGATCTGTTGCTACTTTCGCGGTGTTATTGTTTCCATGTAATTTAGTTACCTAAACATTATCAGTGATTTTATTGTATTACCTATGTAAACCGCTCGCGATCCTTGATTACGGGCTGTTATCAGCGTGTGTTTGTTTGTTTGTCACAATCAGGTGCCAGTTGCCACTCCCTGCGATAACGTTCACTAATTAAATCTGAGTTAATTGATTGGTTTCGGGTTAAACATTGATTTTTTAGTTCTAGAATATTCTATTGAGAAAAAAGTTTTACCCTACGCCCTGCATATCAGGCATCGACCCGTGCGGACAGCGGCCTATGTATCTCATTTATGTAGGTAAGCCAACCCGCGAATGTTATACGAGAAAGAAACTTTGTCTCTTTGTCTTTGAAAGTTAGGAAAATAGAACGCTTAGATGGTGAGGTGATTTGGTCATGTTAAGAGGATGAGCGGAGCGAAAGGCGACTAACAAAAGGTACAAGGTAGCTGTGAGTGGCAACGCCGGGGGACGCCCTAGAAGGTCATAACCTGACCTTATTGGTGAGGTTCTTCAGAAAGGTCAGGTCAGGTGCGTAGTACTCGCAACCGGCACGCGTGTATGACCATGGATGAGGTAAAAGGAGTATGTATAAGGATCGTAGTAGGTGGCGTTCTGTGGTTTCTGCCCATAGGCAAAACGCGTGAGATCAAGTTTATTGTATGTAGCTATCAGCAACCTCACATATGTTTTGAAATCATTGAATGAATGAATAAGCTATGGATCACGGGACTATTTTGATTTGTTGGTATAGAAACTATTGAATAACAAAAAAAAAATAACACAACACAAACACCACATTGTAGACTGAGTTCGCAATAATGGCTTTGACTTTGAATATACTTACAATATAGATGTATTGAATTATGCAGCAGTTGAGACACAAAACTTAGAATAATTCGATTAATAAAAATAATTTCGATTTCCTTCTTTTAAAAATTGGGGGAAAAAACAAACATTAAGTTGGTCGAATAATGACTTTGTTCTCATTAGCATTCATTAACACACCTCTGTATCTGGCGATGATGCTTACGTTCTCTCGCAATATCACAAGGACATTATTAGCTTGTGTCAAAATACAGAAAAAGTTAGTACCTAGAACATGAATGGTTACTTACAATCTCAGACTCTTTTTTAATAAATTATTAATGAATGTGGTGCTACATTATGTAGGTAGGTAAGTACTTTAGTTTTTTAAGGTTATTTTCACCGTTTCTACCGAATTTCGTTTAAACCCTCGTTCACGAAAAACTGTTTCCTGAAGAGTTAAGTAAAGGTAGATACTTAGCATACCTACCAGTCATTTCGTCAATTATAATAAACGAATTCACGAACTTTCTTTTATACATTCCACCTGCGTCAGCAAAGCTATGAGATCACATAAATTCCCAGTCTAAGGTAACATACTTATCTGCGGGCTGTTCGAAAGAGATACCGCGGCTCTGGAACACAAAGGGCAAGGAAGGAAGATGGATGGGTTTTAGTCAGTACAAGTCTGACACTCCCTTCCGCTCTGCCCAGAGCGGGAGCAGTCATTTGATGATTGCCCATCCGTAAAAAAAAAGGTTACATACTCATGGTCCATATACCTACAGTTTGCACATGTTATATACTACGAACAAAGTTTCACTATATTGAACAACAAAACCAACATACCTAATGCTCTCCGGTTGTCAAACAACTGAAACAATGTACCCGTAGTATGGCGTATGTAGCCGGCCGGCGTTGATATTGATAACGCTATCACTGATAACAGGTGTGAAAACGTCACTCTCTATAGTGTATCGGAGAATGTTACAGTCATTTGTTATCCGAGAAGCAATATCTTGTGGGATATGTCACGGTAAGAAGCACACAAGGAAAGAAACATCTTTGCTGTTGTTAACTATGGGTTTATATACCAAGTCAAATTGTTAAAGCTAGCGAAACTCTGCACAAGTGATGGAATATCAATCGGTGTTATAAATAATAAAACAAGAAAGGAATTGTATTTTTCGAAATGTCTTTTTGGTCTGCGGCGTTTTTCCAGATAATTACATCTGACTCTATGTACCTACCTTAGACTTTACTCTAAGACGGTCTCTCAACACAAAAAAAAAACCATGGAGCAACAACTATATCGAGTCGATGGTCGCAGGCGCAACACTACTCGCAACTATGTTTGTGTCCTAAACTTAAACTAATGACATCATACATTTGGACAGCTGGCCTTCCATTAATTAATAACACATTAGATTAGATGTGAGACGTGTGATTAGATGAACATTCCAGTAGGAAGGCGCACAGGCCGGCCCCACTGTGCCAGATGTGCGCATACCCTTACACAGAACGGGTTTTTACGGCCAAACAAATTGCAACATTTACTTACCTATTTGAAATAAAATTGAGTACGTTTTAGTTTTCGACTTTAGCAGTAGCATCCGCATTTAATGTGCTTAATGAGCATGTCATAGTTTGGTTTACACAGGGTGATTATTTACACGTGGGCAATAATTTAAGGGAGTGAAATATTCATAAAATATATGAGTACCGTTTGCTATGGAACTTTCACTGCTTTTACTATAAAAGATAACAACATTTTGCTGCTGCTTACATTCATTTTCACGCGACCAATAATAATTTTATGGCGCAGCTGACATTTGTTTCATGATTTCATGGTTGGACCCACAGTAGAAGTACTAGTTCATTAATACTAAATTCCCCACGTTTAACAAATCACTCAGTATATCACCTAAATGAGAAATCAAATTACTAGAGAAGGGAAATGTTGCAAAATAAAGGTACCTTCGAGTAGGAGTTTTAGGTGACCTTCTACTACGTGACTGACAGTAGACGTTATACCATAAATCGTCGGAGATAGCCGTAGCCGCACAGTGCACAATGTAATATTAGCTACGTTACTATCTATTTAGTATTCGTTCAATGTGGGTATGATCTCTGCTCTCTGAATGACAACCAAAAATAAATTGTCAAGCAATAAAATATAAATGAATGGACAACCCAAAAATGGACGCCTTGTCGACATTACGACTCGTCATCATCTGCAAAGTCTTTTCCCAACTAAATATATTGGGGTCGGTTTTCTGTCTAACCAGATGCAGCTGAATATCAGTTTTTGAAGTGAAACTTCTTTATAGACGTATCACAGTGGAACGAATGTATGGGAGCGGTTGGACGTAGACATGTCCGAAAAAAAAGAGTAAAATTATGCCAAACTAATGATGCCATCTTATTCGATTACTTAATGCCTTCATAACTTGTGGTGATGAATTTCTTCATAACTCCCATATTTCGGGAGTAATTTGAGAAAATGTGAAATTTTACTATGAAAATGAGTGTATCGAGCTCTCTCCCTCCTGATTCCGGGCTTGTTTCAAGTAGCGGTCTCTAATATCATAATGCTAATACTAAGAGCTATATTTAATACTAAGACACATAGTGCGCCAAATGTGCACTTTCTGGGATAAAGAGTGATGTTTATTTTATAACACAATTTTTTTATTTTTTGTTTATTTTGTTGATTAAAACCGTTTTTCTAAAGGTTTACCTTATTACAATAACATTTCGGAGCAGCCAATTAGAGAAGATATAAGCTAATTAGGATATATAATTAGGGACTTAAGGTTTACATATAAAACTGATGCACTAATGATTACTGATAAGAACATTGCTATTATTTAATTACTAAATGGCTCTTAATACACTAATTTAGCATGCATCATTTACTAATTATCACAATAACTAATTACCTTGCAATATTTAACAAAGGATACCTGGGATACCTGGATTTTATATAAATAGGTCACTATTAGTAACTTTAAAATCAGTGTTGATTTACACCTCGTTGTATCCAAGCTAATCTCGCAATGTATTTTCCAAATTTTAATACAAATCTTGATATTCACGTTGCTTTATGCGCACGCGCACATAAAGATTTACGCGACTTTAACTATTTGTTCAGTGTTTTAAAAGATAACAGTTGTGTTCAGTTATGTGAAAGTGCTGAAACAAGTTTAAAAGACTGGTGTCGTCGATTTTGCTACCGCATTTATGCAAAATGGACACAGTCTGGAAGAAGCACAGATAAGTTTCGGAAGAAACATGAGATTTGGCTACAGGCTGCAATTCAATGGCCGGAATTACAGAATGAAAATATGGAACCTTCTACAGAAAATATAAGTGACGTCATCGAGCCCATAATTTCTCCTGCTAAATCTGATGCTTCAACTTGTACACATCCTAGTCCTCGTAAATCTTTTGAGGACCTTAGTAACCGGCAAAAAAGAAGACGCACTGAAGATAGTCTTTCATGCAGCAGTAGCAGCGCTGAAATTATGTTTTCGGCCGAAAGGGCGCTTCAAAAGGCAGGACAAAGCGATACAGCTTATGTTATGAAATACTTGACGGAGAATCCAGAAGAGGCCTCAAAAATCAAAGCCTTCATTGAAGGTAAATCAATTCAGGTACGGGAAATATCCCCTTTGAAGGCATTGGCTCTTTATGTATCGATGAACTTATCGAAATGGCGCTATAACACTCTTCGGGATTTCAACACTCAAGAAGGAGCTCTTCAATACCCGAGTTACTACATGTTGGTTAAAGAAAAAATTAAGTGCTATCCGGCCAAAGAAGATCTCACAGTTACAGAGAGCTCTGCAAAAATCAAATTACAAGCCTTGATGGATTTAACCTCAAGAAGACTTATTAGGTCGTTAGAAACCCCTGTTGATCCCAATCAACAGCTCGTATTGACCAGCAAATGGGGTTTTGACGGATCATCTAGCCAAAGCATTTATCATCAAAGGACGAGTGAAGATGAGCAAATCGATCTTGCTAGTAATTTTATGATTAGTCTTGTACCACTGCGGCTCGTCTCAAAAGGTGTAACAATTTGGGAAAACGAGCGACCATCTTCCACTTCATTTTGCCGGCCAATATTGTTTAAGTTTATAAAGGAAACCAAAGAAAATGTGCAGAGAGAGATGGCTGAAATCGAAGCAGAGATTGAAGCCTTAACTCCATCCACCATCACTGATGGAATTAGTGTCAAACACCAACTGCTGTTGACAATGATTGATGGTAAAATTCATTCCATTATATCCGATACAGCAGCTTCAGTGTGTGACATATGCAAGGCTTGTCCTAAAGAAATGAATAATTTAGAGTTAATCAAAGATAAACACGCAAACGAGGACATGTATAAATATAGCTTAAGCACCCTTCACGCTTGGATTCGCTCAATGGAATGCTTATTACACATTTCCTACAAATTAGACATAAAATCATGGCAAGTAAGGGGTGATATAGCAAAAAGGCAAGTTGATGACAGGAAGAAAAGAGTTCAAGAGGCTGTAAGAAGAGAAACGGGCTTACTTCTCGATGTTGTGAAACAAGGCAGTGGATCCACCAACAATGGCAACTCGGCAAGGAGATTTTTTGAAAACTACACTAAATCTGCTGAACTGACCGGAATAGATGCTATGCTTTTAAGAAAAATCTGTGTGATCTTGCAGTGTATTTCATCAGGAGAGAAGATCAACGTAACTAAATTCCGAGAGTTCTGCTTTGATACTGCTAAGCTTTACGTGGAGTTATACCCATGGTATTATATGCCTTCTTCACTTCATAAAATTTTAATGCATGGGCCAGACATAGTTCAGAACATGTCAATTGTGCCCATTGGTTTTCTATCCGAAGAGGCACCTGAGGCTAGAAATAAAGATTTTAGAAAATATAGAGAGGGGCATTCTCGAAAGCATAGCAGTATCTCATGCAATGAAGATATTATGCACAATCTTTTACTGTCTTCTGATCCACTTGTTACAAGTATCCGTCCAAAAGGAAATAAGTTTGTAAAAAAATCTTCTTTTAAGGAATTTTATGAGCTTACGGATTCTGAGAAAAGTGATATCGAATTTGTTAACATAAATGATTTAGCGGACATCGATTCTGAATTTGAATTAATTGATGATGATGATGATGACGAAGATAATTAAATGATGTTATTGTTTTAAAATGTGTAACTTAGTAAATTAGAGCTTACATCTTAATTATTTATTGTACTTTTAATGAAACTAGGTAATTTATTATCAACTTACTTAAAAGTCATACTCTCATCAGTTCTTGTGAATATTTTTGTTAATATATATTTCTGTATATATATAATATATTTATAGACCTCTTAATAAGTCTGTCTGCGGTTTAAAGTAAATACAAATGGGGAAAAAACGTTTTTTTTTTTAAATTTTCATTTCCTTTTATCCCAGAAAGTGCACATTTGGCGCACTATGTGTCTTAGTATTAAATATAGCTCTTAGTAATAGCATTACGATATTAGAGACCGGTACTTGAAACAAGCCCGGAATCAGGAGGGAGAGAGCTCGATACACTCATTTTCATAGTAAAATTTCACATTTTCTCAAATTACTCCCGAAATATGGGAGTTATGAAGAAATTCATCACCACAATTTATGAAGGCATTAAGTAATCGAATAAGATGGCATCATTAGTTTGTCATAATTTTACTCTTATTTTTCGGACATGTCTACGTCCAACCGCTCCCATACATTCGTTCCACTGTGCGTATGGGAGATTTTTTTTGGACGTATCGTCACGTTTTTCGGTTACGCGCCATGTTGCTTTTTTATCAAAGTTTAGTATAGTGACGTAATAGTACATTATGATTACATAGTGACTATTAGTTGTTTATGAGTACATAGTGATTATTAGTTGAAAAGTACAGCCGAGGCGAAATTGCTACAAGAAAGCAGAGGCTGTAATTATCAAAGCGTACGTATGTCATACGACGTTTTATAATATATTTGCGAGGAAATAAATAAAACTCGGATTTTCTTAAACGAAATTTTGATACGCTTGTAAGTATCTATCGGTCGATTTTTCAGACAAGAGGCGTAGAGTAGCCTTTTTCGCTGCCTCTAAGACTTCAGGCGGTATCGAATTAATAAATTCATCATTACTTGACGACATTTCTCAATAAAAACAATACAGTGAAAAGAAAAAGCGCGCGGAAAAAATTTTACTTGTTCACAAATTAGTGAGGCGCGCGCATTAGCGCTTTTTTTTTAAGGCAAAGGCACAAAAACAGCCAGTATTACTAATACAGTAAATTAATGTTTTTGTGTTTTTGTTACAGATAAATGGTTGTAATCTATTGTCAAAATTAATTAAATTAAAGAATTTAATGTTTATTTATTATATTTTATCTCCCAAAGTTAATTTTATTCATAAAAGGTTGACCACTTTTCTGACATAAAAAACTCTTTGCTAAGATTTAAAAAAGTACCGTTCGTTTTTGACGGAGCATCTTGAAGTCGTGCGTTTTACTTTACATTACAGCACAAGTACGTAATGAGGTACCATACGATATTGAAATTAGTGAAATAAGAGCCCCTTTACGAGCAAATGTGTTATAAAGAACATAATGTATCATTATTGATGAAATACAACAATAGCAATGATATTATAATAAGAACAATGATAAAATAAATTACTCATTAATTGTATGCATGTCTATAATAATAAAATAGCTTTAATTTAATACGGAAAAAAATGTTTTTCTTAAGGCTTAAGCCTTATCTACCCCATTTTCGTGAAGTTGCAAATAGTAGAAAAATGATATGTCGTAAAGAAGTTTCACTTCTTACCTTTGTACTCTGGTACACACACATTTTTTTACATGGAGAAACCGCCTATCTGACCTCCACAACCCGGTTAGTACTGCGCAATACGATACCCCTTGGTAAAACTGGTTGTCAGACTTTCGGGCCGCTGACTATACGACAACATATAACAAAAAAAACTACAGCAACATATAACAAAAACTACTACAGCAACATAGAACAAAAACTACTACAGCAACATATAACAAAAACTACTACAGCAACATATAACAAAAACTACTACAGCAACATATAACAAAAACTACTACAGCAACATATAACAAAAACTACTACAGCAACATATAACAAAAACTACTACAGCAACATATAACAAAAACTACTACAGCAACATATAACAAAAACTACTACAGCAACATATAACAAAAACTACTACAGCAACATATAACAAAAACTACTACAGCAACATATAACAAAAACTACTACAGCAACATATAACAAAAACTACTACAGCAACATATAACAAAAACTACTACAGCAACATATAACAAAAACTACTACAGCAACATATAACAAAAACTACTACAGCAACATAGAACAAAAACTACTATAGCAACAGAACAAAAACTACTTCAGCAACATAGAACAAAACGTACTACAGCGCCATCTATGACACAGATGAAGAACTAACATCAACATTCTTATATCGCGCAGTTAAAGTTATAAAAAACTGTCAGGCAGTAGCCCACTGCCTGCACAACACCCGTCTGGTCGAAGGATCCTCCCTTTTCTACGGAGTACTGAGGAACCTTACACCCTGTTCCTCATACATCCATAAGCTCATCGGTTCATAGTTTGTATCCAAATAAAAAACTACTTACAATATCACTGTTATTTAGGCACACTTCTACGGAAATCCGCATGTCTGTAAAGACTGTTCAACACTGTGGCTGTTTCCTACAAACTCCGCGTTTTATGCGGAAGAGCTATAAAACTGACAGCCGCGCTGTCTACGTAATACGTATTAGTAATTGTATTGTGAAATAATAATATATTATTGGGCCGGTCTTTGACCAGCTTACTCATTGAGTGAACTGGTCAAAGACCGGCAAAAAAAAAGTACCGTATGTACAACTAGCACATCAAGCTACTACAATCTGTCAAATTTCCTTAATAGATTTTCAACCTTATCGCTAAACCATTAGGTTCAAGGTTAATTGTGATAATTTGACAGTTTCGGGTAGCTTGATGTGCTGGCGGTCTGTACATGGATAAGTGAAGGTTAGGCCGGTATAGTCGGGCTGCGGGACTGTTTGAAAGAGATACCGCAGCCCTGGAACACAAAGGGCAAGGAAGGAACATGAAGTGGGAGAAGTCATTTGATGATTACCGATTCGTAAAAAAAAAAGGCCGGTATAGTCGGGCATCGGCGTTCAGTTACCATGACCAATCTCATAAGATTGGTTCATTGAGACTGTCGTTGAAACAAACAAGCAGATAAATAAATTAACTACGTAAAGCGTAAAAATATTTTGTTGATCTGCGCTCATTGTTCGTTTGGCACCCTCATAATTAATTAGAGTTACGTACAATATTTTAAGAGATTGTATCGTTGGTCTAGTGGTCACAAGCGCATGAGGTCCTGGGTTCGATTCCCAGGTAGGCAAAGTGTTTTTGGGCTTTTCCTTTAGGAATTTTTCGGTTGGGTTTGTGGCTCGCCCATGGCATGGCACTTATACAAAAATGACAAAATGTGGGTGTACAGTTGATTGCAGGCGTTATGTTATATTATTGATTGAAGAGCTTAGTTAAACGTCAAGTTTTATTCACAATCTTAATATTAAAAACTGGCCAAAAGTGAGTTGGACTCGCGCACGAGGAGTTCCGTACCATTATCTATACAACATTAGACAAAAACGGGAAAAAAGACCACGGTTGATGTATGGTATATTCACTTTAAAAAGAAATAATTAAATTAAAATAAAATAAATATTCAAAAAACGTGATTTTCTTACCGTTTTTAAATAATTATATTGTTTTATTTCTAATATGGGTCACTGACCTGAATAAATGAATTTTTTTTCGTTTATTTATTTATGACAACAAATTCTCTAGTTTTCGCAGCCACCATCTTTAATTGACCACATATTTGTTTAGAGCGCCTTCGATGACATGAAAATCGTCCCATGACGAAAAATTTGCAAATCGTAGCTAGCTAGTACTAACTGGGTTGTGGAGATCAGATAGGCAGTCATCATCATCATCTACAGCCTATAATGTTCCCACTGCTGGGACACAGGCCTCCTCTCTATGAGAGGGAATGGGCTTTAATCCACCACGCGGGCCCAGTGCGGATTGGTAGATGTCACATGTCTTCGAAATTTTGGTTCTAGGACATGCCGGTTTCCTCACGATGTTTCCCTTCACCGTTTTTGAGAGCAGTGGTGATGAAATAAATTACACAAAGTAATGCGCCTGCCTGGGTTCGAACCCACGACTTACTGTTCGTAAGTCGGGGTCGCTACCACTGGGCCACCGATGATGGGCTGATACTGCTGATAGGCAGTCGCTCCATGTAAAATACTGGTATTCAGCTGCATCCGGTTAGACTGGAAGCTGACCCCAACATAGTTGGGCAAAGGCTGGGTAGATGATGATGATTCGCAAATTTCTTGACATTCTCGCAAAATGTATGCGAATATTTTGCTAATATGAACATCAGAAATAGTTAGTACTAGTCTGTTTTTGTTTACGATAGTCTGTACTTTAGTCTATGATAGATTTGGCGGGAGGCAAATAAATGAAACCCGATGGTTGTTTACCATCGGGTTTCATTTTCTTTTCTTACGACAGAAAGAAACAATATTTTCCTACTAGGAAGCTATAGGACGAGATCTATAAACGTTACTATGGCCAAGTGATCGGATATGGCGATGGTACTTCCTTTCGACTCCATGTATCAAAAACTTGTAAGATGGCCGCTGCAAGCCAGCTGCCTGTAGGTAGGCACTCCTACCCTACCCTTAATTGGCATGCTAGCTAGGTACCCGCGTACGGCAAAGCCTTAGGTTTTCCTGAAAGAAACTTGTCCGTTAGTATAATGTAGCCTACAACGTCCTCGTCATGTCGCCAAAATGATGACGAAAACAATCGGTACTTAGAAGAGATGACAATATTATGAGAAATACCAACAATATATTGCTTTATTTGTAGTAGTATTAACATCATCATAAACTATTATAGTGACCTGTGACATTCAAACACGATCATAGGAAAAGGGGATTTTTCGTATGGATATATATCAATACATATAATAAAAATGTAACGGATCGCTGTCTGTACATGGAAGATATATGAGAATTAGATTAGAATTCTTGTCTGTTTCTCTGTGCGTTTGTGCACCCTAATCTTAGAAATGGCTTATCCGATTTGAATGTGGTTTTCGCTAATATATTGTGGTAAGCTTCACTTAACATTTAGTGTTTGTTTTATGTCAATCGGTTCATAAATAAAGTTATACCAATTTAAAGACTCACGTCGAACATTTGTTAAACTATCTATTCTTTCTCTGTTCAGTAGCATTGACTAAAACTTTACTAAACTTCATAATAATGGTCTATATAAAATTATGATTATATAATAATAAAAAAAGACGCCTGCCATATCAAAAATGAATTTTAGTATCAAGATAGGAACTAAATAGATTATAATATTTATTACTGTGCAATTAAAACGCCATTGTGCCCAAAAGTAGAAAACTGAAAACTGCTGTATTCTTTGTAAAGAGCACTAAGAAAGGGTTTTTCGAAATACCACCCCAAAGAGGGTCAAATGGGGTGTTAAACGCAGAGCCTAAACTGCTGGTCCTAAAGACGTGATATTTGGAGGGTGTATTCTTTGTGAAGAGATGGTATCCACTAAGAAAGGGTTTTACGAAATTCCACCCCTAAGAAGGTGAAATGGGGTGTTACAATTTTACTCTCGGGGTTGATTGACTTGAAAATTAGGGTACAAACTCTTCTGTTAAAATGATGAAAACCGAGTATCACAGTTTTTCCAAAATCATCCCCTGACTGATATATCAACGCACAGCCCAAGCCGTTGGTCCTAAAGACATGAAATTTGAAGGGTTTATTTATTGTGAAGAGTAGGTATCCACTAAGAAAGGGTTTTTCGAAATTCTACCCCTAAGAGGGTTAAATGAGGGGGTGGAATTTTCTGTGAAACGTAGTATTTTCTTGATCGTTTGACTCAAAAAGTAAGGATAAGGTTTCTTACTCAATCTGGTTTATTTAAATTCGGTTTCACTAGTTCCATTAATAGTTTATAAGTCAGAGTACGAGGGGCACTGCCCCGTCTAGCCCTCCGGTAGCTACGCCACTGATATGTATACACTTAATTCTATTATTCTGATATTCTATATTCTATTCTGATATTCTATAGGTGCTGACTAATTTGACAGGACTAAACTAATATTTATCTTCTATCCTTTTCATAATGAAATAGAAAGAAAAAGATGCAGTCAACTTAAGTTTAGTTTAGTTTGTGAACTACGTATTCGGCACCAATAACTATAATAGACTTTTTTTCCACCGACTTCTGAAAGTAAAGTTATTTTACTTTTTTTTTTAGACATCACGTGTTCTATATATATCGTGTTCTATGTATATCTCGAAACCATAGATAGAGGTTAACTAAGACCCCAAGATTTTAGGACTACGTACCTACATTATGGAGGGCGGTCAGGCTAAAGTATTAGTCCCTCACGAATTGGAATATCTACTACATAATATTATTTGTGGTTTGTATTGTTTTCGTAGACAATGCATCCATCTGGTACGTAGTGCATCATAATCAAATGAAAAATAATACTTAGGCCTATAATATAGCAACTAGTATTTAGACCGAAATGGCACGGTTGCCTATCCTACTAGGTATTTTTCGAATATAGGTCAGGTCATAGTAGTTTGGATACCCGTATCACGTTCGTATGGTAGCTCAACGATTAAGAATTTATGGCATCAAGCGTTACCTTGCGGAATTTAATTTTATTAAATGTTTTGCAAAATTAGCATCTCCCGTATGTAGACATACATATTTTTGCGATCCAGGGTTGGATGCAGGATGCAGTACCTATCGCCGGAGCCTTGCGTACTTTCTGGCCTAACTAAAACTAAATATTTTATACTACATTTAACGATTTAGAAATGTAATTATTTTGTGGTACTCACCCCTTCAGAGAATAAAGTCGAACCAAACACAGCCAAAAAAACAATGAAACTGTTTACAACAGCCATTATTACAAAATGATATAAATATTATAGAATCCGTTCTTTATATACTTATGGATGCGTATTATGTAGGTACCTACAGTCAGCAACACTGATAAACATATAACAACTTTGAAGAGTGATTTTCTCTTTCTGTATTAGTTTTTAGTTTTTTTTTTTAATTTTTTTTTTTTTGTTACAAACAAGATATTTTGGATCTCTTCTTCATACTTAGGTACTATATATAATAAATGTGAAGGTTTGTGTGGATAGATGGTACGAATCGAAAAAATCCCGTGGTACGAATTACGATCCCGTGGGACAATATTACTGAACTACACGCGGGCGAAGCCACGGGCATAATCTAGTCTTACATAGAATAAAAAAGTTCTAATATCAGCCAATGCCACGCACGAGACAATTCCTTTTATGTCATAAACGGCATCTGCGTCCACAGAAAGTTAGAAACCATAAATACGACCTCTATAATAAATATCGGTGCGCCCACATCTTTCCACATGGAGATGAACAGATCGACACAACCGGATTGCAGTCGCATTGAGCGAACCACTAGGGTTGGTTTAATGGACGAGGGTCTTTTGCAGCCGCCATCTTCGATTTTCATTTCGGCAAGATCGATAGAATAAGATCGAAGTTCCAAATCAAGTTGTGGTGCATGAAAACAAGAAGACAAGAAGACTGAGAACCCGTTGTGGTTTTTCTTAATTGCCAGATATGGTTATAGTAAATCAGAAGCGCCTTGCGAATTTTCTCTTATGGTCGTTTGCAAGAACGTGTGGTATTTTAATTCAACGTTAAAATCCCTTTCAATGTTGTCTCGATTCACCCCTGCGTTTCTATTCACCCCGTTTTACGGTACTGGGTGTTTTCGGTCCTTACCTATACATAATTATGCTACTGACTGTACTTGGTTTTTACGTGTGTACTTCAGAATTAAAGTCATTACTTATCACAAATTCACAATGTATCTTGAATGGTTCATAACATCTTGAACTACTAGATATTTCTGGGGGCATCCCCAAACATGTTTGCGATCGTTAAAGTGTTTTTCCCACTACTTATCCGATTTGCTGATGAGCTTCCAATTTTGTATGGACGTTGGGTTTTAATTAACCTAAGGGCGGTTTGAATTTAGACGTTTCGTTTGTTTTCATACAAAGCGCGCGGTGCGGCAAAAGTGCGTGTTGTCGAGCGTTCGCGGTACCGACGCCGCACTGTTACCGCACCGCGCTTTAATATGACATTATAAGCTAAAATTATTAGGTGATAATAATTATTAGCTGATAATAATTGTTAAGACTGCATTTGAAAGTCGTTACAATTATTAAACATTTATTGTTGTACATTTTCTGCTTTAAATTAGATCTGTTTTTTTTTTTAGTTAATTTTTTTAAACGATGTCAGTTCTCACCGCGATTTCTCCTTTATGTCTTCTACCGAATGAAAACGGGTGCCACGAAGTGGTAATTTGAGTTTAGGAAAAATAAAGAAGTCGGCTGGAGCCATATCTGGTGAATAAGGTGGCTGCTCGATGGTACTTGTAGAGTTTTTGGTCAAAAATTCGTTTACTGTGATGGCCTTGTGCGAAGGCGCATTATCGTGGTGCCAATTCTGGTCTTTTTCGTCGAATTTTCTCTTTTAAACGCCGCTTATCGCTCATAATATTCTTTGTTTACTGTTCGACCTTCCGGCAAGAATTTCGAGTGCACAACACCGCGATAGACAAAGAAAACGGTCAACATGACTTTGATTTTTGATCGACTTTGGCGTGGTTTTTAGGTTTCGGTTCAGTTAAAAGGAAAGCACCACTCCACTCCGAAGCTTGTTGACTAGTTTGCATGTCAAACTCGTAAACCCACGTCTCGTCACCAGTAACAATGTGTTTTCATGAAGTGAGTCTCATGCGACTGAGTTTTTGAAAAAAAAATCTGGTCTTTTGGGACTAGCGAGCGGCAACATGTTTCATACCCAAGTGATTATTTAAAATGGTAAGGATCGACTCGTGAGATACAGAAAGTTCAGCGGCTATCTCTCTCAAGCTTGAATAAGGATTTTCAGTCACTATTTCGGAAAAAAATAGTAAAGTAAGTTTACTACTACTTCTAGTCACTACTAGTCAGTAGTTTACTACTAGTCTACTTTTTTGAATGAATGTATATGCACCTCGGGCTAACTTTGTAGTTTGGTGAGAACTACCTACTTTGAGAGAGAGCTTCGTCAAGCCTTTTCGTCAAGTATTCCATAGAGCCTAAAGATTAAGGTGTTCAATCAGTGCATCCTGCCTGTTATGCTGCCGGATGAGAACGAAACGTGGACACTCACGGAAAGGCTAGCTAGTCCATAAAGTTCAAGGTCGGTCAGCCAGCTATAGGACTTGGTATGCTGGGAGTCACTCTCAAAGATTGAAACCGAAATGAGGTAATCCAGCAGACCAAAGTTGTGGAAATAGCTCACAAGTTATGCAACTGAAATGACAATGGGCTGGCCATTTTAACCGTAGAATCGAAGAACGTTGGTTGGAGTGTTCTTGAGCGGAAACTTGATCGGCTAGCGTAAGGAGGGCGCCTCTAGGCAAAGTGGAGCGATCTCTTTAGGGTGGCTGGTAGCAGCTGGATGATAAAGTTGCCTAGTGCCGTGCTATTGGAGGCATATGTTCAGCAGTAGACTGCTGTTATGTAGGGTGGTGATGGAAGTTCTTTTCTATTGGCCGCTATAACAACAATTAAAATAAAAAGCTTTAAAAATTAAAAGGGGTTCCCAAACAAGAAACGTGTTTTTGGACGTTTTTGTGATAATAACCCTTGGTGTACGCGACCGATTCGCACTGGCCGGTTTTTTTTGTTGTGAATTGTAGCTGACTAATCTTTTCTCATTATAATGCTGTAGACGCTTATCACCCAGACTCAGACCCGACAACATGGTTAGTAGGTACCTAACCTATTCATTTATTTTAAGCTCCAGTACCTTTATAATCAGCTTGCACGTTCATGGTTCGACTGCTGTATCAACCTGACTGGCCATTCCTGTTCGGTTGTCGGGAAACTTTGTTAGTTAAATTGTATTGGGAGATCCGTTTAGGTGGTGTAGAAACGTACCTAATCACCTTGATTTGGTGACGCTTGAGCGATTAACCAGGAAAAAGGCTACAGTAGTCCAGTATATTAAAATTTACTGGAACGAGAATAAATAAGTAATTTTGACCCAATCGTCAGTGGCTAACCTAACCTAACCCAACAGTATAATTATTGTTATAACGTCACTGAAACAATTTGAAGAGAAAGATCATTATGATTTTGACACTGATGAGAACCAAGAAGTAAAATCCCAAGTGTGAAGTATTGTAGGAACAAGGCTGACGCTGACTGCTAAGGGTACAGTAAGGACGTATGGGCAACTCACCATAAAATAATGATGATGATATGTGTACACATATGTACCTACCTAATCAGAGCTGGCCAAATAACAATTACTTTGTCGAATTATTAAATGGTGTAAACAGACTCTTAACGAAGCCGAAAGGCACTTGTTCTGCCCATCATTGCGATTATTTTTTTGTTCTACACCATACCTTCTAGTTACGGAGATATTGGGTTTTTTTTTAAAGATACATCTTGTTTATGTAAGTTTTTTACTTTAAACATCTCTAGGACCTCCTTACTATTCAATCCATCTATCAGCACAATGTTTTGAGTGCGTTATATTGAGTCCAACTGTAAAACGTGATTTTTCAGCCCAAAAAAAGTCGTTTCCCAGCACTAATTTTTGCGTAAAGTTACTTAGTTTGATGTACATAATGCTTGGTTGACGGCCTCGTGAAGAGTCTGTTTACACCTTGTATAACACACTAATAAAATTTCAAAATACCTCAGCATCAGGTATTTCAAATACCAATAAATTTTACATTTATAAGAAGTACTTACCTAATTGAAATACAATGAAGTAGGTACCAATACCTATTACACGTTACGTTTTACGCACGTTTCGTTTAACACACTTTTTAATACGTTTTTCAAATACTGCCCAGTCCTAGATATTATGTTTATGAACAGATATTAAGGGAAGTTCCTAAGTACTTACGGTCAGAACCTCGCAATCACTGCTGTTACTCATCACGACTGTCACTAACAACTCACAGTTCCACTACCTCACGCTCACAGCGAGGACATCAGCACTGAACAAGCACAGATTTCAACTCCTCTCCCTTTTATACCGGACTCAATTCTCTGTTGGTTGGTACCATACAAAAACTTTGTAAGTACGGCCAGCCAAGCAAATATGTTGTCAACCAATACCGTACTGTATTTACTGTATACACTATTAGTGTTCCCAGAAAAACGTCTACTTACATTTAAGTGCTGAATAAACAAACAATAATGTTTCAAATTAAAATCTCAACTGAAAGGATGTCGTCCGAGTTCGCACGTTTGCAACAGATAACTAAACGTCTACAGAGATTGGTTGTCTTCGCGTGAGGCCAGCCACCTGCTCTTTCAACATATGGCTTGGAGCGTTATTTTGCAACATTAATAATACAGATTAAGCTTATCCTGGAGGTTCGTGCGAACATCCTACCGGGATAATATCCTACCTACGTTCTAATCCAAGTCATGGATTACCTGTGTTCCAAAATTCATCGAAATCCGTTCAGTAGTTAAGACGAAAAAGCAACAAACAGTCGGACACACTTACAAATATGACTTCCACTCCGTTCCCAAAAAAGTGAAACTCTAATGAATGTTAACAACTTATTTGTTTTGTTATTTATTTTAGTTACTAAATAAGCGATGCGTGCTGCGTCAATCGTTAAGAAGCCATTTAAAGATATTTCGCACATATGGTATTTTGAAATGTTTACATTAACCAGACTCCTATAGCCACATTATGGTCCTAATGCCACTAACCTTTAATAGGGACCCAATTGTTGTGACTTTACAGCTTAATTAATTTTTCGAATATCTTCTATTTCTGAGTATATGGTAGGTACATAAAGATCTTAGAATACCACATCATCATGGTATCTTTTTTATATTGAAACATTATATCATCATTATTTCCATATTGGATGGTTGAAGACGACCAAATTTGGAATCGCAACCCATTTTGCATGCTGACTGTATCAAACAAATGGGTGTTCTTTCATACTATTATGTGGGTGGATTCGACGTACCTACCTATTTTAATATTGTTTCTCCTTTTCACATTAGCCGTACCTACCTATTTTTATTTATCCGAAAGAGACAACAAGAGTTTTGCAGAACATCTTAATCAGCAATTAATCATTTTAAAAATATGGCTCGAAGGGGTGAATTGAAATAGTATAGTCGTCTCCTTCTAACTCGACTAGTTTTTTTTGTTAGTAAGAGAAAGACACCGAGTTTTCAGTAGCTACCTATAATTAAAAAAAAAAAATACTTGTTTCTGGTCTGGTTAAAACCGACTGGGTGAGTTTTTGAAAATATCTCTGGTCGCTTTAGTCCCCAAGTTTCAATTATTAAAGTCACTCTCCGCTGTAACACTGGAAAATGTTAGGCAATATTCATAATATTTATATACATATATTAATATTTGTACCTACCCATTCGATAAAATACATAGGTATTTCTTCAAAACCATACAAAGTGCAGTCAGTTTTCAAATAAAATAGGTTTATTTATCAAAAAAAAAACTTTATTAATAATCTTATTATATAGTCATTTCCATAATTTAGTCAATTATTCTTAGATACGAAAGTCTTCATTAAATGTACTTAGTTATAATTATAAAATTTACAACAATTACTCATGTACAATAATGGTTTCAAATAAAATATGTAAATCAAAAACATTGTCACATTCGGTTAATGTCAAGCTATACATTTCCAATAAACTGATGGCAAGGGTAGGCCTAGGACAACAGACCACCTGATACGATCCTTTACATACTCCTTTGGCTTGAATCGCCGGCTGCGAGTACTACGCGTACGCACCTGACCCTTTTGAACAACATCACCAAAGAGGTCATAATCGCCGAAGGGGACGCCCTAGAATCTGGGACGCACTAGAATCTAGGGCGTCTGTCTTGTAAATATTTACAGTATAGTTATCAGCTTATACGACAAATGTATTGCATGATTTGTCGTCGCCTGTACAGGTAGGTACACTAATGGGAATATCAGGAACTTTCCCGTATACAATGACTATGAATGTTATGAATATTGGGGACACAGGATAGTTTCCTTGTACTTAGTACAGGTTTGTGGTGAAATTGGAAATTTTACTAGCTTACCTCTGTTACTAATAAACTTCCCAATACTCCCGAGAGCGTCACATCTGACATCAGTACCTATTATGAACATAATTGGTGATGTCAGATGAATATACTTCTTGCATCTTATTGCTAAATTAGGCTAGATATAAAGCTGTTATGCCTTGTTAAAAAGGAACAAACCATCATTTTTTTGACAGTAAGGCTCATTAAAAAATAAACAAACTACAATTATTAAAAGTTTTCTTAAAATAAAATTACAATCAGTGCCTGACCGATTAGCTATGCGCTATGGATCGTAGGTTTAATGCCCGTACGTGACAAAAGGTCTTACAGGTATTCATGTATGTACAATTTTGTCTGGTTCACGGAGAAATTCCTAAACATGAGCCAACAACTATACTTGGTTCCTAAAGACTTACATACTACCTACTACATACAATAGATGAACAAATGATGAAAGTAACACTTGTACCAATAATATCAATTATTTCCCCACGGGAAAATGTCTGCATTGAATTAAATATCGATATACATATGCCGAGGCAAGCAGCAATAACAATTTAAACATAATATATGTCTGTTACGCAAGATGCTATCCAATTGCAACAGAGATACTCGGCAGATACCAAAGTTACTAATATCAGACAAATGGGAAACTTTACCATTGCATCGCATAATATCTATTGCTTTAGCTCCAATAACAAGCGATTAGAAAAGCATCTTTTCATTCAATAGGGTCATGGCTTTTCAATAGCGAGTAATAGCGACTGCATGTCACTCGCCCTCGACCGATTCCACGTGGAACATTGAACTACGCACAATAAAATTGATAACAATCAGAAAACAACATTAACATGGTCAACCATTTGCGCAATAACGAATCTTGCTGGGTCATACTTAAAAGTCAGAGTAGTAGCACCATTCAACTGATGGTGATTCCCCAACAGTAGACAAGAATTATCGAGATTTCATAGATTTGTGAGGTCTATGATCGGCGAATACCCGGGTAAGGGTGTGTTCATGCTTGCAGACACCGAGTAACTTAGTTAATATTTACTGAAGATTAATATTTATTTTTGAACCTATCTAATTTTAGAGATGCACATCATTTGGTATTTAATTTTAAACTGATGTTTGGCAAAGTAAGTCAGAGACAGAGGTTTTCTTGAACCAAGGGAGCAGATAGTCGTTTCCGGGTTCGGCATGTTGGCTCAGTTGGCTGTCATCCAACAAACAGATTGCTTGTTTTGTTTTCAAATTCGTAAAACAGCCCCGTTATACACGCCATGCGAGATATTCCCTGCGCACTATTAACAGTGTGATTGTGAACAAAGCCTTGGTAGGGCTAATGCCCTTGGCATAGGTTATAGTCAACACGTTGGGAGACCAGTGACAGTGCCAACACCCGTATACATTCCTAAGTAGTTTGATAACCCTTTTGAACATCGAGTAATGGTTATGATTGGTTTAAATATTGCTAAGCAAGCAAAGGTTTGTTACATTCTTTGGTAGTTAAAAGTCTTAGTTTTCTATAAATGTGGAGCAATGTAAGTATATTTCATACTAGGTATTTGGGCTACAACCCAGAAAAGAAAAGTGAGACTGATACCTACATAAGTGTGTTTGCAAGTGACTATTGTAGTGACAGTATTAATAAACAATCAGCGTAGCGTTGTGTTAGCGTTCTAGTGTCAAACAGTGGACTGAAATTTTGTGAAACAACAGAAGAAAATTGATGTTTTAAAAGTGTGAAACTGTAGATGACATTGAAGACATTCAAGGGTTAGACGAAACCGTGGATGTCAATCAATTTAAGGGTGAGTTAGAGCATTCATATTTAGTACAGAAGTATTAGCATATAAATGATACGCGACTCTGAAACAGCTCTGATCCTTAACCTGTACATAATCCTGTCCTTAATCTTAGACACCACCGACCGATCTTATGGTACTGTTCGAGAGAGAACATGGTATGAAGTGTTTGGTGATCTATTCATGCTTTTTTTCTCTATAAGAGGTTATTTTGACAACCACCTAGTACAGATGATATCAGTCCATGTAATGTTATTGCTATAGAAAGTTTGCCAAAACCCTGACAACCAGTCTTACCAAGGGGTATCTGTTACGCAATGACTGGGTTGTCAGATAAACAGTCGATCATGTAGGTAAAGTCGTATTAAGCTGCATCCGGTTAGACTGGAAGCCGACGCCAACATAGTGAGGCAAAGGCAGGCATATGATGATTGTATGTTGATGTAGCAGTAGAAGCGAGGCAAATCAGATAGATAATGCATTTGGTTTGATTACTACAGTACACGTACTGATTCTCTGGACTTAACTATCTCTTATTAAAATCCGCAGAAGGCCCATTTTGAACGAGGTAAATGCGTCTTTTCATACAAAGAAATGCTAAGCAATGAATATTACATTTTGCTCAATGTTGTTATGTACCGACGCACAGTGGAACGAATGTATGGGAGCGGTTGGACGTAGACATGTCCGAAAAAAAAGAGTAAAATTATGCCAAACTAATGATGCCATCTTATTCGATTACTTAATGCCTTCATAACTTGTGGTGATGAATTTCTTCATAACTCCCATATTTCGGGAGTAATTTGAGAAAATGTGAAATTTTACTATGAAAATGAGTGTATCGAGCTCTCTCCCTCCTGATTCCGGGCTTGTTTCAAGTAGCGGTCTCTAATATCATAATGCTAATACTAAGAGCTATATTTAATACTAAGACACATAGTGCGCCAAATGTGCACTTTCTGGGATAAAGAGTGATGTTTATTTTATAACACAATTTTTTTATTTTTTGTTTATTTTGTTGATTAAAACCGTTTTTCTAAAGGTTTACCTTATTACAATAACATTTCTGAGCAGCCAATTAGAGAAGATATAAGCTAATTAGGATATATAATTAGGGACTTAAGGTTTACATATAAAACTGATGCACTAATGATTACTGATAAGAACATTGCTAATATTTAATTACTAAATGGCTCTTAATACACTAATTTAGCATGCATCATTTACTAATTATCACAATAACTAATTACCTTGCAATATTTAACAAAGGATACCTGGGATACCTGGATTTTATATAAATAGGTCACTATTAGTAACTTTAAAATCAGTGTTGATTTACACCTCGTTGTATCCAAGCTAATCTCGCAATGTATTTTCCAAATTTTAATACAAATCTTGATATTCACGTTGCTTTATGCGCACGCGCACATAAAGATTTACGCGACTTTAACTATTTGTTCAGTGTTTTAAAAGATAACAGTTGTGTTCAGTTATGTGAAAGTGCTGAAACAAGTTTAAAAGACTGGTGTCGTCGATTTTGCTACCGCATTTATGCAAAATGGACACAGTCTGGAAGAAGCACAGATAAGTTTCGGAAGAAACATGAGATTTGGCTACAGGCTGCATTTCAATGGCCGGAATTACAGAATGAAAATATGGAACCTTCTACAGAAAATATAAGTGACGTCATCGAGCCCATAATTTCTCCTGCTAAATCTGATGCTTCAACTTGTACACATCCTAGTCCTCGTAAATCTTTTGAGGACCTTAGTAACCGGCAAAAAAGAAGACGCACTGAAGATAGTCTTTCATGCAGCAGTAGCAGCGCTGAAATTATGTTTTCGGCCGAAAGGGCGCTTCAAAAGGCAGGACAAAGCGATACAGCTTATGTTATGAAATACTTGACGGAGAATCCAGAAGAGGCCTCAAAAATCAAAGCCTTCATTGAAGGTAAATCAATTCAGGTACGGGAAATATCCCCTTTGAAGGCATTGGCTCTTTATGTATCGATGAACTTATCGAAATGGCGCTATAACACTCTTCGGGATTTCAACACTCAAGAAGGAGCTCTTCAATACCCGAGTTACTACATGTTGGTTAAAGAAAAAATTAAGTGCTATCCGGCCAAAGAAGATCTCACAGTTACAGAGAGCTCTGCAAAAATCAAATTACAAGCCTTGATGGATTTAACCTCAAGAAGACTTATTAGGTCGTTAGAAACCCCTGTTGATCCCAATCAACAGCTCGTATTGACCAGCAAATGGGGTTTTGACGGATCATCTAGCCAAAGCATTTATCATCAAAGGACGAGTGAAGATGAGCAAATCGATCTTGCTAGTAATTTTATGATTAGTCTTGTACCACTGCGGCTCGTCTCAAAAGGTGTAACAATTTGGGAAAACGAGCGACCATCTTCCACTTCATTTTGCCGGCCAATATTGTTTAAGTTTATAAAGGAAACCAAAGAAAATGTGCAGAGAGAGATGGCTGAAATCGAAGCAGAGATTGAAGCCTTAACTCCATCCACCATCACTGATGGAATTAGTGTCAAACACCAACTGCTGTTGACAATGATTGATGGTAAAATTCATTCCATTATATCCGATACAGCAGCTTCAGTGTGTGACATATGCAAGGCTTGTCCTAAAGAAATGAATAATTTAGAGTTAATCAAAGATAAACACGCAAACGAGGACATGTATAAATATAGCTTAAGCACCCTTCACGCTTGAATTCGCTCAATGGAATGCTTATTACACATTTCCTACAAATTAGACATAAAATCATGGCAAGTAAGGGGTGATATAGCAAAAAGGCAAGTTGATGACAGGAAGAAAAGAGTTCAAGAGGCTGTAAGAAGAGAAACGGGCTTACTTCTCGATGTTGTGAAACAAGGCAGTGGATCCACCAACAATGGCAACTCGGCAAGGAGATTTTTTGAAAACTACACTAAATCTGCTGAACTGACCGGAATAGATGCTATGCTTTTAAGAAAAATCTGTGTGATCTTGCAGTGTATTTCATCAGGAGAGAAGATCAACGTAACTAAATTCCGAGAGTTCTGCTTTGATACTGCTAAGCTTTACGTGGAGTTATACCCATGGTATTATATGCCTTCTTCACTTCATAAAATTTTAATGCATGGGCCAGACATAGTTCAGAACATGTCAATTGTGCCCATTGGTTTTCTATCCGAAGAGGCATCTGAGGCTAGAAATAAAGATTTTAGAAAATATAGAGAGGGGCATTCTCGAAAGCATAGCAGTATCTCATGCAATGAAGATATTATGCACAATCTTTTACTGTCTTCTGATCCACTTGTTACAAGTATCCGTCCAAAAGGAAATAAGTTTGTAAAAAAATCTTCTTTTAAGGAATTTTATGAGCTTACGGATTCTGAGAAAAGTGATATCGAATTTGTTAACATAAATGATTTAGCGGACATCGATTCTGAATTTGAATTAATTGATGATGATGATGATGACGAAGATAATTAAATGATGTTATTGTTTTAAAATGTGTAACTTAGTAAATTAGAGCTTACATCTTAATTATTTATTGTACTTTTAATGAAACTAGGTAATTTATTATCAACTTACTTAAAAGTCATACATACTCTCATCAGTTCTTGTGAATATTTTTGTTAATATATATTTCTGTATATATATAATATATTTATAGACCTCTTAATAAGTCTGTCTGCGGTTTAAAGTAAATACAAATGGGGAAAAAACGTTTTTTTTTTTAAATTTTCATTTCCTTTTATCCCAGAAAGTGCGCATTTGGCGCACTATGTGTCTTAGTATTAAATATAGCTCTTAGTAATAGCATTACGATATTAGAGACCGGTACTTGAAACAAGCCCGGAATCAGGAGGGAGAGAGCTCGATACACTCATTTTCATAGTAAAATTTCACATTTTCTCAAATTACTCCCGAAATATGGGAGTTATGAAGAAATTCATCACCACAATTTATGAAGGCATTAAGTAATCGAATAAGATGGCATCATTAGTTTGTCATAATTTTACTCTTATTTTTCGGACATGTCTACGTCCAACCGCTCCCATACATTCGTTCCACTGTGCGACGGTCACGGCCAGCTTCCATAATAACAATATGTTTTCATCAGTGTACTTCCCCTAGTACATATCCTTATTATATACATAATTGGACGTCTCAATTTGTCAGCAAGTACGCCAAGTGCGTCAAAAGCTAAAGCAATGTTTATTAACTATTGTATCACGGTGAGTCATGGCGTTCCTCGGGATAAATCCTTACGGCTTTTGTCTTTTCTTAGTAGAGATAGAGAATTGTTTTCCTCTATATTTCAACAATTACACAAAAGCTATTTTTAACATCATAAGTTTGATTTTTAAGGTTTTTAAGCGTGTTGATAATGATATATTATAGATTGGTAGTTTGTAAATAATGTACATCTCTTTAAATCAGAATTAAGTACTATATTATTTTCCACCTGTTGATAATTATAATCTTAAACATTTTCTTATAAAATATAATAAAAATAAAGATCTTAAAATTAAACATATGTAGGTACTTGTAATTATAGGAATCGTAGCTAGCGATGCTAAACATAGTGTAAAAGGTTTATGTATTTTTATAAAATTATGCATTAATAAGGCACATACAACAATGATTACCTAATAAATTAATAATAATGATTTCTAAACGGAATGAATAGATTTAATGTAATACTGTTTTATAGTAATCTATACTTCTATTCTATACGAATATAGTAAAGAGGAAAGATTTGTATTTTTGTATAAAACGAATAAACTTAAAAACTACTGGAGCGATTTCAAAAATTCTTTTCGCAATGGATAGCTACATTATCAGTGAGTAACATAGGCTATCCCCGTACTCCCACAGGAACGGGAACTACGCGGGTGAAACCGCGTAACGTCCGCTAGTTAATAATAATTCTTATAATCTATTGAACAGACGCCAGCACATCAAGCTACTAAAATCTGTCAGATTTCTTCAATAGATTTTCAACTTTATCGCTAAAGCATTACGTTTAAGATTAATTGGGAATATTTGTCAGTTTTGGGTAGCTTGATGTGCTGGCGTCACTGACTGTACCTACGGTACGTTATTATGTCTAAAATAAATAAATAAGCTGTACTTAACACAACTTATTATGACTACAGCCAACCTCGTATTCATGGTTAACAAAAATTCAAAACATTGCTGCAATCTTACATCATGACGTAATTGGAACACAACATTGTAAGCACTTACTGTATCAGTAGCGAAGGGTCAATTTTTGTAAGAGGTAAGCCGGAGTAAAATCTTCTGGTCTTTCATTAAAAATAAAAGGAAATCCAGCAGCAATTACCCCGCAGTAATGTACTACAATAATAAAACTGCATCAACTGGCCACAATATATGCAACCTGTTTGCTGAAAACTGCGGAGGTGTCTATAACACGGCGACGTCCTCGCAACCGCCAAATGTTAACATAAACAACAACTCACCGACTCTCTGTAAACTAGAACTCAATGCTAGCGAAATATTCCGAACCTTAGCATCCTTGGATGAACAGAAAAGCGTAGGAGACGACGGTATTCCTCCCGTATTTATAAAAAGATGTGCAAAAGCGCTGGCCTTACCTCTTAGCATTATATATAACAAATCTCTTAAAGACGGTATTTTTCCTGACCAATGGAAAAAGGCACTAGTCTTACCCATTTTTTAAAGCAGGAGAAAAAAACATGGTGTCAAACTACAGACCCATTTCTATTTTAGTCATATTCGGCAAATAATTTGAGAAGCTCGTAACCGAACGTCTTACATCGCATGTAAAACACCTTCTCACCAGCGACCAACACGGTTTTATCAAATACAGATTTACGACCAATAATCTCGTGTCGGCTCTATCTGTATCCTTAGATAGACGTATTCCTGTTAACACCATTTACACTGACATCAGTAAGGCGTTCGAAGGTAGATAATTCTCTTCTTATAGCGAAACTGCAGCACTTGGGTGTAGGAGGATCAACGCTTAAGTGGTTTCAGTGACCGGTCGTCAAAAGTAGTAATGAGTGGCCATCGCTCAAAGTCTTTTAAAGCCACATCCGGGGTTCCACAAGGATCACATTTAGGCCCAATTCTCTTCAACATCTTCATTAATGACATCACGCACTGCTTCAGGCATTCAAAATTCTATCTTTTTGCCGATGACATGAAAATAATGAAACCAATGGTGACTGAACCTGACGCTGCCTTATTGCAGGAAGATCTGAACAGACTGACAAACTAGTGCAAAATGAATAAAATGCTTCTAAACGTCTCAAAGTGTTACTATATGCAATTCAGCCGTAACAAAATTGTCAAACGAAACACTTCAGTCACACTGGATAGACAACTTAAAGACAAACATATCTTAAACACGGTATCAAAGGGGTTTCTAATTTTGGGATTTATCTTACGCAACAGTAAAGAATTTAAAAAGGCTTCTACCAGAGTAAAATTATTGAACACACTGGTTCGCCCTATACTTGATTATGGCAGCCCGGTTTGGAATCCTCACTACGACATATACATCAAACACCTGGAAAGTGTCCACAGGCGCTTCCTATATCATCTATGTTACAAAGAGCGATTACCAGCGAAGTGACCAGCTACAAAGATAGACTAGGGCACTACAAAATGGTCTCACTTGCTGACAGGCGAAAAACGGCAGACCTGATTCTACTCCACAAAATATTCAATGGAGTCATAGACTGTAGCGAATTACTAGGCAAGTTACGTATAAACGCGCCATCTCGTCTGCCACGGAAAACCAGCTATAGTTTGTTTTATGTCTCAGGTTCCCAAACTAATCTAGGACATTTCGCCGCTCTCCCAAGACTCTGTAGGAAATACAATGAATTGTCAAAGCAATGTGACATGGACGTAACCCTCCCCATTTCTAAATACCACTGCAATAAATGTACAATAATAACTTTAATTTTTATATAAAACAATTTTATTACTAATTATGATTTCTTGACATCTTTATGCTTTTTTAAACGCTTTTTATTATTAATGTTGTGGTTTCATTTTGTTTTTGATATATTTTTACCTTTTTACTATTTTCTGTGTTAACACCTAGTTTCATGTGCATGCTGTGGTCTCCTGTAATTGAAGGAACACACTTAAAAGAACCTTTGTATAATAGTATTGTATTGTATCTGTGTATCTTTAGTTGGATATCCAAATAAATAAATAAATACCATATTAATTCAACGTTAAAATCCCTTTCATAGTACATGGATCATTTGGCCATAGATTGAACCAGCCGCCATCTTATTTTTTTTAATGTTTACCAGACTGAAGTGCTTTTTTGGAAATGCCATTCAAGCGCCAAAAGATCTTTGTAGCACTGTACTGGTAGATATGGTCAAAAGTGGTAAAGCAACTGCTAATACCACTTGGTATCGTGGTGACATGCTAGTTTCCCTTAGGTCGATTATATCTAAGTTTTACAATAAAATTATAAATAAAGTACCAATAATAAGAGTACCGTCATAAGTTCGTATAACATGTGCCTACCTGTGGGCACCCGTCACCGGTAGAGCAGCACGGCATCCTCGTCCGTCCCGGGGGCGCGGCGCGCGGCGTGCAGGCGGCGCGGGGCGGCGGCGCACAGGCGCGGCGCCAGCGCGGGGTCGCGGTACAGGAGCCTGCCCCGGCTGTGCCCCACCAGCACGATGTAGTGCCCTGTGTACGCGCCGCCGAAACAACGCCTAAGGGAAACAACACAACATTTTTTAAGGCCTTCTCTCGTTACCCATAAACACATATTACACAGACCCCGCTCCAAATGTCCTTTGAAAAGTACTAGCTGACCCGACAGACGTTGTCCTGTCAACCATGAATATTTAATTCGAATTGACCTACTACCTACCCATTACCTACCTAAGAACCTTCTCCTGACAATAACAAACACAACCAAAAAATAATTAGAGAAATCAGTCCAGCCAGTCACGCGTGATGCCGTGATCAAGGGAAATAGGAATTCATTTTTATATACTTACTAGCTGTCCCTCGCAACTTCGTCTGCGTCAAACCTAGATAACGACAGCAGCGCCATCTGTCGGGCTGATTTGTGAATCTAAACCATCCAGGGTGCCACCCAAAGGCATACAAAAAAAATCATTCAAATCGGTCCAGCCGTTTAGGAGGAGTTCAGTGACATACACACGCACAGTAGAATTATATATATAAAGATTATACAGATAATAGATAATTCTAAGACGACACTTTCAGAATGATACTTTTATTTAATAACTTTAGAGATGTGAATCCATTTTTGATGTAGAAACTCCGAATCGTAATAGAGATTTGAGTAAAAATATTCGAGAGACATCTCAAGAATAAAAAAAAACGATTTCTCTCTTTTCAACTTTAAGCAGTTGTTACTGCAGCACATCGAATTTCAGAACAATTTCGGCTTTGTAGATCGTTTTTCTGTAATTCATCTATCTGAGAGTGTTAATGAGTGCCATATTAACACTCTCAGGTACTGCTTCCAATAGGTTTACTTTTAGGAGTAGGATCAGCCAAGAGGCTACAACACAGTTGCTTAGTAAATATATTAAAATTTAGTAGGTACCTAAACTCAGACTTCAATTTATTATGCTTGCAGAGATCACAGACGAGCATAGAGGCGTCGACCAGCACTATGACCGGGCCTGCAGTGTCCAGGTGCTGCAACAGCTCTGCGTGAGTCAGCGAGTGCTTTTCAACGTGTATACCGGAGGCCGTGGCTTCGTCGAAGCGCCGCTTTACGCGTTCACGGTCCTGTCATGTAAGTAGTATAGATGCAGTTAACATAAAAAAAATTAAAGCAATATTCTCAAAATTCAATTATATAATTATTGAATAGTATTCAACATAGTTTGTTTATGTTTACAACACATCTTTCTAATATGAACATTTCAACTGAATCATCCACTGCTGTATATAGGCCCCCCTTCTGTGACACTTAATAGTTCTCTTGTCCTTAATCTCCAGGTGTTTCTTGCAATATTTTTAAGATATTGTCAACCCAATGAGGTTTTGGCCCTGGTTTCTTTAGCCTAACCTTAATAAATGATAGCAAATAACTGTTTATACCATATTTATAATCCTGTCATAATATCCATGTCGCCTGTAGTCTTCATTTACGCCAAGTAATGTTGTGTACATGCAGTGTCTGATACCGAACCTGCGAAAAGAGCCCAAGGCAAGATTTAAATTCAATGATTTATTGCATTTGAATTGTTCATCTCTTGTGATTCATGATGACTTGAAAAACATGTTCAAGTGGCTAGTGTCACTGTTTTAGTAAGGCAGTAGGCCCTTCTGAGGTTAAATAATTTACATCTGCCTACTTTATCACTCTGGGAATCAACTAAAATGTTAAAGCAAAGCTTGCCTTTGCTTTAACATTGCCCAAAATAAATATTGAGAAGAGATGGCTTATAATATTACTACTATGAGAAGTAAAGATTTCAGTCAAGAGGTAAAAGCAGGCATGCAGTCATGTATAATTGTTTCTCCTATACTCGCACTTTGGATGTGGAGTAGCGATGTGTGGACACCAGCCCAATTCTATGCACTAGTTACCTCTTCAATAAATAGCACAGATCTATAGTCCACGTAGACTGCCTGAAACCTTCATCCTGGCAGATCTGTACAAAGTTTTCGAGCATCTCCTCACGCTGCTCCGTAGGCAGCACCATCAGCACGCATGACACGCCGCAGTCCCAGTTGTAGCGCTGCCGGTAGTGATCTAGACTGTGTTCTACATAACCTGGGCAGATGATAATACTGTAAATGTATTTAATGTAACTTTGTAATGTATTAGTGAAGCTTTTGAAGCTGTCCTGACGTACTCGCAAACCAGCCAGTAATAGAAACCAAAAAAGGTATATTTTTCCAGTGGGCTACTATTAAATGGAAGCTAATCCCATAGACTTTAACAATTTTTGTAACTTTATATTGTATTTTAAAAGGAGTAGTATTATGTAGAGTTTAAGTGAGAGAGACTTTAAGTGCCTTGAAAAGGCCGTATTGCACAGGCACTTGACACATTCTGATAGTAAAAACAACTTGATTAACATAGAACAGCCAGTTATCATAAATAACTTACTTTCGTTTAGAGCCAACATTTTGACTAGAGCCAGATCAGAGTTCCTAGTAGTAACTACTGATAACACTTTTATTTAGCCAGTATATTATCATGTTTGTTTATCAGTATTTTCCTCTTTTCAAAGAAATTGACTCATACAATTTGAAAGTTTGTTTTGTTGTGACGTTTCTTGAAGTGATTGACATTTTTCATTCCGTTCGTAAAAGTAGATTTTTATAACTACCATTATACAATGTACTCTGTGATAACTACTTCCAATAAGAAAATGATCTTTTCGTCTATTCTTCCTTCGAAGGTTAATGGTTGCGCTCAACGAAATGCTCTAAGGCTCAACGTGTTGGTACCTTATAGCTAAAACACTCAGGTCAGCCAAGAATTTAAAAATACTGTAATTTTTTTCTAACCTTCAAATATTTTGACACTGACAGTCAGCTGAGCTGAAGGCACTGATTTTTAAATTTCTGTGCATCCGTCTGGATTCTCTTAAAAGAAATAAACGATGGCGCTTAAATTAGGGTTATTTACATTATGTAACGCAAGATGTGCAGTCCAACAAACATTACGGGTTCGCTGTATGAGTACGCAATCAGCTTCCCAGGGCTCTGTGATAGAAGCAATGAAACCCGGGCGGACACACTTTGGATTTGAAGTTGTTGATGAAGGCGAAAAAACCAAAAAAGGTAATGTTTATTATAAAAATGCAATTTATTCAAATATAACTAATGCACCTTGCAACTCTAGGTATAGATTAAATGGTTATTTCACTCATCTTCCTCACAGAATGAAAATACACACTATGTGACCCAAAAAATTATAGTTTCAGCACAGCTATCAATTAATTATTCCTTCCTTCCTAACTTTTTTGTCCAAACCAAACTTTTAGTTTTTGTTCACTTATTGTCCTATGTTAAGCTTTGTATTTCCACTTGAAGAGCATAATTATTTTCTTTACAAAATTTGTAATGTTATGGCGTTTATAAATAATGGCAAGAAAGGATTAAGTATTATCTTAAAACTATAATTTTCAGTTCACGAAGTATTCGAGACTGTAGCCCAGAAGTATGACCTAATGAACGATGTGATGTCTATGGGCATCCATAGAGTGTGGAAGGACACCTTCATGCTAAGACTGGCGCCTAGACAGGAGACCAGGCTGTTGGATATGGCTGGTGGCACTGGTGAGTGTGGTTTCCATAAATCCCATTTAATAAGTTTTTTGTTATAAGTATTTAAAAGACCAGATCTGATATCCAGCCTTATCAATGGAGCAACTGCTGCGTTATGGGCCACATAGACAGTCAACATTAAATACTGGTTTTCAACTACCGGTTTAACCTAGACTGAAAGCTGAGTCCAACATACTTGGGAACAGGCTAGCTAGACCGATACGGATTCTCTACCCTGTAGATGGTAAGGCTCACTGTTAGTGAGGGTTAGGTGGGTGCACTGCATAAACCATATTATTTATTTTGTTTGTCACAGGCACTTTGTACCAAAGTATTCAACTAAGCTACTGTTCAGTTAATCCAACAGTACTTTGATGACCGAGCTTTGCTCGCCCCCGAAACCCCTTGCATAATGAAGCCGTTTTCGAGATTCAGAAAGTATATAAATACACACAAGACATATATACAAGAATTGCTTGTTTAAAGGTATAAGATAAGTGGTACAACATTGACAGTATTAAGACTACTGTCAATATTGAAGTGTCATCATAAGGGTCATAAATTTTGTAATGCACTGTGCATGACTAGTGTTCCCATTGATGTGTGGTAGACTACCTGTGGAGAGTCCTGCAACTAAGAGGTTAGATTTTTTTTTTTTAAACGTTGCCCCACACTAGGAATTTCTCCTGTATCCTTATGCTTTAGGTTTGACTAATTATGACCTTTATTAATATTTCAGGTGACATAGCATTCAGATACATAAAGTACCTGCAGAACCTGGGTCCATCTCACACAGCCAACAGCAGCGTCACCGTTTGTGACATTAACCAAGCCATGCTGGATGTCGGCAAGCAGAGAGCACAGAAGTACTGTTCTTTAATTATTAACAGTTTTTGAAGTGTCTTATCTTGAAGTTTCAGTTATACATACTCACTGTTGTCGCTAACAGACCAGGGCACGTCCTAACAGTACACGTACTTAGCACTAGTTACTCCTTTGTTCGGTAAAACCCAGAGGCACCTTTATAAGTGTTTAGGTCCGCCGAACAAAATGATTAAAAAGCGACGACCACTTTGATGAGGAAGTGGACGGGATCTTAGGGCTCAGGGTGCAGTGGCGTCACATTTCAAAAGGGCATTTTGGAATTTCCCAGTTGTAGCTTGGAGTCTTATTTTGAGTCTGGTTGATGGCATTAGGCTTGGAACCTATTTTCTCTTTCTCTTCTTTGTCGTTCCCTGAATGCTGCGTGCCCACATAAAAAGCGCCTCCAAGCTATTAAATAGGACTTAACATAACTGGCGAAATGTGGATGTACTATAGGTACTCTTCTGGCTAATCCATCAGGGAGCACGGACGTCATGTTTTTTTATTTACACTGATCACCTAAATAGAACTCTCTCTAATTCCAGACTAGGCTACACACTCGAGAGCTCGGGCGTGGCGATAGACTGGGTGTGCGGCGACGCGGAGCAACTGGATTTGCCCGACGATAGCTACGATGCCTACACCATCGCCTTCGGCATCAGGAACTGCACACATATTGATCATGTAGGTTTATCTAGACAGGCTGCTCTGTAGTAACTTGCAATGAAACTTCCGATGTTGATTGTGTGAGCAATGAGACCAGTCGATATTGATCACTTTAAAAACATAATGGATCTATGATAGTTTGTTCTTGTGACCTGTTTCACCGCCTATTGGGAATCGACTATTAGTTAGTGGAGGTTCCCGCCGGTAGTTTAAACAGTCAGTGATCATCTATTGGTATTTTATCTCTTCAGTTTCTTGATCGAGAAAATAGTCGATAGCTAAGGGAGAAGTGTTGGTCGTCCGGCAGCGAGATGGTCAGACAATAATGTTGCCATCGCGGGTCAAACCTGGACGAGAGTGGCACATACAAAGAGAGGCCCATTTCAGCAGTGAATTTCTGTAGGCTGATGATGATACCCAGTAGTGGGCGAAGTCCGGCTGATTGATGCGCCTCTTCCTCATTGATGATGGGACCGGTGCCTCACACCGATATTTTACTAGTTAACCTCAGAGCCGCCTATTCAGAAGGCAAGTCAATATTGTTTTGTTGTGCATCGAAACTTAGCCAGGCTGGACTATACTAAATGAAAATTGTTTGATTTGCAGGTCCTTGAGGAAGCTTACAGAGTGCTGACACCTGGCGGCCGCTTCATGTGCCTCGAGTTCAGCCAACTGCCCAACAGTACGTTACAGTGGTAGGTATGACTTTTGCCCCAAATGTGGTAACACAAATCATTCATGCTTTGGACACCTATATCGCGTCTAAACGTAGGGCGGTATGCCGTATACAAATAAAGTTCAATAATAAAATTAGGTACTGACAGGCCTTACCGCCTAGCTGAAACGGTGCTTGTTTGCCTGAAGTAGCAGTGCAGGTGGAATGTAGACCGACGCCCGTCACAGGACGGATGACCGAGTTCACGCAGTGACCACACCCTTCCCGCACCGCGCAGCCACCCCAGGCACCGTCTCAATTAAACGGTATGTCTACCTACATAGATTATGATTTCACAAGATCGCCCTCAGATTAATGTAATGGATGATTGAAGCCATGCATTCACTAGGGGGCAAATACCCTGCGGTGTGCGTGTCTCCCGAGATATCGCGTAAAGTCACGGAGTTCTTTGCTCACTACTTATTTCAGTTTTCGATACCAGGCGACGACGATTTTCCGCAATGACGGGACACCATGAAACGAGACATTAGTTCACAAATGATTATACGGCATTTGAAGTGAACATTATAGTAGTGCACCTTTTACGCTGATGTTGATGTACGATCTGTCCTGCAGGGCATACGACCAGTATTCGTTCCAAGTGATCCCGGTGCTGGGCCAGCTGTTCGCGGGCCAGTGGAAGCCGTACCAATATCTCGTTGAAAGCATCCGGCAGTTCCCCGACCAGGTAATGTGGCAGAGCCCAGGGGGGCTACACGTTTGGGTCGGGCGACAAAATCGAATGTGATCACCAAACCATAGGACCATCATTGTTATCGCGATCACAATGTTGGTCCCATAGAGAACGTTGCTCAGTTTGATGCTCTGTACCACACTTCTTTTCTGATACACACTAGAATGTGTTGAAGCTGCTCAGTCGGTGCCGAGCCAACCTGAACATCATTCTGATAAATGCAGATAGGTACAGTTCGGTTCAAACTTTATGGCGGCTCGGAAGTTAGCTGCGAGTGACGGTCTGCGCATTACACAGTCAATAAGATGCATCCTCTGCGCCCCGCTCATACCTAAAACTGTGTTCTGCACAGGTTTACGTTAGATGTTTCGAGCCACAATACAATTTGAACCGCCATAACTACGCTGAACATCACTCGCAGGTAACTTCCGAGCTGCCATAAAGTTTGAACCGAACTGTACGAGTCGAATACGTGTAGGTTGCTCTGAATTTCAACGAAGTTAAACAGAGTGTTCACGAAACCGTCAACCAAGGATTCTGTACATCTAACTGTATTTACGCAAAAATTATTGCTGGGAAACGACTTTCTATTTTTGGGGTGAAAAATTACGTTTTACGGTAGGACTCAATGTAACGCATTTAAAACATTGTGCTGATGGATGGATCGAATAGCATGGGGGTCGTAAAGGGAGTAAAAAAGAACTTTGAGCCCCAATAGCATCGTAACTAAAGGGTTCCCAGGTATGGTCTAGAACAAGAAAAAAGCGCCCAAGTGCGAGTCGGACTCGCCCGTGAAGGGTTCCGTAGCAGCAAGTAACAATATAAAAGATCTTATTGCGGTTTAGGATTTATGACATCTTAAAAAAAAACTACTTACTAGATCTCGTTCAAACCAATTTTCGGTGGAAGTTTACATGGTAATGTACATCATATATTTTTTTTAGTTTTATCATTCTCTTACAGAAGTTACAGGGGGGACGACACACATTTTACCACTTTGGAAGTGTCTCTCGCGCAAAGTATTCAGTTTAGAAAAAAAAAAATGATATTAGAACCTCAATATAATTTATCAAGACCTATTCATAGATACCCCACGTATGGGTTTGATGAAAAGAAAAATTTTGAGTTTCAGTTCTAAGTATGGGGGGTAACCCCCAATTTTTTTTTTTTCTATTTTTGTAATGCGGTTCACAGAATACATCTACTTACCAAGTTGCAACAGTATAGTTCTTATAGTTTCGGAAAAAGTGGCTGTGACATACGGACGGACAGACAGACATGACGAATCCATAAGGGTTCCGTTTTTGCCATTTGGCTACGGAACCCTAAAAATGATCGCAATAACTGGGAGAACAAATGCCTTTCGGCTTAGTTAAGTCTTTTTAAACCCTTTAAGATATTAAGGTGTGTTGGACATTTAATTGCTAGGCATGGAAGTTATTTGGTATGTTATGGAAAGTCCTTTATCGAAAAAATGAGTTGAGCCAGGTTGTTTTCCTCGGAAAGTAAAGACTTTAATTGTGTAATTTTTTTTGTTAGACAGAACTGTTCTACCCTTCGTCAAAGGAATCCCCCATTCCTTCCACTTTTCTCGATTTTACGCCTCCTGTTGCCAATAACGAGAAAGCCATCCAAGGTGTCCCGCCATCTTCTCCTCATTCTGCCGCGACCCCGTCCAGTTGTCTCAGGGCTCCAGTTTTGTGATATGCGGGCCCACAGCTTTGCGCTGGCGGCATCCAGCAGAAAAAATATAAAAATAATGTCTAAAATTCTGAGAAAAGGCAACATGACTGTAACCCCTACACCTTACATCAGGAGAAACAGGAATGTTTCAGTTCCGAGTTCATTTGTGTAAACCTACCTTTTTCTGTTCCTAGGAGAAGTTTAAGTCGATGATCGAAGACGCGGGCTTCAGACAGGTCACTTACGAGAACCTCACATTCGGAACCTGCGCCATCCACTCGGGGTTTAAGATTTAAAGTGTGTGTTGTGTGAAAGACTAAATTATTTACGTGATTTAATGCTAGGCTTTGTGTACATAAATATAGGAAATTCTATTTAAAATTGTTGTTTTATTAAAATTCTCGCTTCCAGCTAAGGTCCGTTATTTCAAACTCATAATAGTCCAAGATCCCTGAGCTATAAGACATAACTTATTTTCACAAAGATGAAACCTTAGGTTCCGAGTAGTGTCTCGTGTACTTTTAATACCTGCGTGTTTGTGGAGTTTCGCTCTGTGACACCTGGGCAGGTGAGAAAGGTGACTAAGAATAAGAGTTACTTTACTTATTTTTACATGGCTGATTTTTTTATACATGTTGTAGAATATTACTCTGAAGTAATATCATGGGCCGGATCGTACAAAAAATAAATGAACTTTACTTATTTTTACATGTCTGATCTTTGAATATGTTATTAAGACAACTATTACAAAGTTATATTTAATCAGTCAGACAAATTGGAATGACCAAACATCTCCTAAACACAAAAATGATTCAATCATGAGTATGAGCGCGAGAGCCTTATGCATGCGTTTCAGAGTACAGTATTTAAATATTTTAAGAAAACTTACTGCTTTCGATTTTATATCCTCTCCATCTCTATTTAAAAGATGATTTTTTTAAGGTAATAATTAATATTTTTTTATAAATTTAATTTATTGCATATATTTGGGGAAATTATTTTTTTTAGGTTGCAGCAGTTGTTTTATTAAAAAACTTTTATAAAGAATTATTTTTATTATTTGATTGTCCCTTAATCATCGTCATAATAATTATTCGAATTTTCATCATTAAGGAAATTATGATACTGTCCACTCAAGTCATCATCCTCCTCATCACCATCAGTTATATTGTCGTTGCTGGCAAGTGGCAGCTGCTTCTCTCTGACTCTCGCTACTTAGAAGGCACAGTGGTCGATAGCCCCGCAGTCACCACTGTTGTCAAAAGCTTGACCTGAGCGGAGGCCCCGTCGCCCTCAGGAATAGCATGCAAGCGGGCGTTTTTAATAAAACACAATTGCTCATAACTGCTGCAACCTAAAAAAAATATTTTCCCCAAATATATGCAATAAATTATATTAATTAAAAAAATATTAATTATTACCTTAATAAAAAAATCATGTTTTTTAAATAGAGATGCAAGAATATAAAATCGAGAGAGTAAGTTTTCTTAAAATATTTAAATACTGTACTCTGAAACGCATATGCATAAGGCTCTCGCGCTCATACTCATGATTGAATCATTTTTGTGTTTAGGAGATGTTTGGTCATTCCAATTTGTCTGACTGATTAAATATAACTTTGTAATAGTTGTCTTAATAACATATTCAAAGATCAGACATGTAAAAATAAGTAAAGTTCATTTATTTTTTGTACGATCCGGCCCATGATATTACTTCAGAGTAATATTCTACAACATGTATAAAAAAATCAGCCATGTAAAAATAAGTAAAGTAACTCTTATTCTTAGTCACCTTTCTCACCTGCCCAGGTGTCACAGAGCGAAACTCCACAAACACGCAGGTATTAAAAGTACACGAGACACTACTCGGAACCTAAGGTTTCATCTTTGTGAAAATAAGTTATGTCATAAAGCTCAGGGATCTTGGACTATAAGTTCTTTCAGAATTTTAACAAATAGATAATAATCGAGTAGGTAATTAAATGGAGTGCATTATTTGACTTCCTCTTGTGAAGAAAACAAACAAAAACGAAACATATTCACTATCTTGTTCTAACACTTGTTGGTAAGTTATTGGTCAATAGAAAAGAAAAACATACAAATTCTTTTGTAAGTAATTTATTAAGTCCATCAAACTGTGTTGGTCTTTGGAATGCAGATCCAGTACCTAAATTACAATGTCCACACAATACATCTATGATATCGAGCGTCGGCGACGCACACGTTACAATACATTTGTGATTTAACTTTGTCTCTCTAACATCACGTTCCATAATTATTACAATCTGTATTTATACATAATATGTCAATTTTAAAACAACATCCATTCTCGGGCATCCTCCCAAACACTCTTCGCCTCGCTGACACGCAGGTAGGTTGTATGAAAGCTCATAAAGCATGCTAATTATTTATATATGACATTGAATTGTTAGGTCTAACACACTAATGAGCAAAGCTAATAGAAAAAATCTCTCATATCGTCTCTGAACCGACATCCTACGTCTAGGAAATAAACGGCAGACATCGAGAAGCAAATAAAGTGTGAGTTAAGGATATCCAAACAAACATTAATACTCTGTACCGAGCGTGCACTCAACATAAGTTATTTTGCAATTAATTTGAATATTCATACCCAAAGGTCCTGATCCTGATCCAGCGCGGAAGGTGCGTAGTGACCGCGCCGGGCCGCTCCGAGCGCATTACCAAATCCAACATCCGAAAGGGAACATTACATCCACGCGACAAATATTCAAATGTCCGCCAGAGATCCGCCGGTGCGGTCCGATCCGATCCTACACGCGAGGCCTCTACGGCATCCTGACTCACACCTCCAGCCAAGCACATCCAACGAGCCCAATCCACAGTGGATGAAACAAAAGAAAATGCTTTTAATTATAAACAGTCATCGTGTCAAGTTATAACGTATAAGCGCGCGGCGCAGCTCGGTGCGTGACGGAGTATGGAGAGTATGGAGTGGCGGCGTTACGATACGAAGCACTCAAGCTGCGTCGCGCGCGCCGGACGACACAGAGTGCGTCCACATCGCAACAAACATCTACCGTTAACCCGAATTTTACTAAATAACCGACTTTAAACACTAAGATGCGATCACGTCTATGTACTAGGGTGCACACTGTTCCAATGAAGATATGTTTATATGTAACTTGTGGATGTCGTATTGCCGCGGCGGCAGTACATGGACGTGGTCGGTAACAGAGTGTCGTCCAGCTTGACGAACTAATAATACATTAATATGCTCTCTTAAGTCTAGCAGAGTGTGGCTCCCCCGCCGCGTCGCCGCCCGCCGCTCCGTCAGCTGTCGAAATATAGACCTTCAGTTGTATACGGTAACACCTCGCTGGCACGAGGCGCAACCACATGGAGATAACATACAGCCTTACATATTTGACTCCCAACATTCTGGCAAGAGGGTTCAAGTGAGCACTCCATGTGCTTGCTACTTCGTGCTCGCTAGTAATAGGGGCAGCGAGTTTACGCCAGTTTTCTTACCGAATCCAGAGACAGAGTGATCTTACCGAATCCGGACTGACTTCGAGAAAGATTTTAATATTACAAGATTAAAATTAAATGTGTATTTAGTACATTTATTAGTTTTTAAAGTGTACTTATACGGTTATAAATTCATAATAATATTAAAATAATATATTAATTTGCCTTATCCGCATCATTTAGATAAGGTCTTTTGGTTTATAAAACTAAAGATTGAGTATGCATTTAAAATTCATTTATAAGCATAAAAAAAAATCAAATGTATTATGCAAGGCAAAACAAATAAACGAAAATTATAATAATTCTTAAAAGCTATCTCAAGGATATCATTGCCAAAGTATTCCCGCAAACCTGATAAATCCATATGAAATCCATATCCTTAAGTCCAGAGATATTTTCAATTATTTCGAAAAAGTCCTGAGAAGTCCAGTGTAATTTTCAATAAGCTGTCAACTGCTATATCCAGTGTATCCTTCCTTTATCCTTTACTGTAAATATCGCTGTCGCTTATGTAAAAATATTTCCAAGACAGTAAAAATATAGATAATACGGATTTTAGCCATTAATTTCACTACAAATACAATCAATTTAGACAATGTTTCCCTAAGCTAGGGCCCTACACACATAAAATTAGTTATGCATGAATGTGTACTTATTAGACAATTGAGCACTGATATCCAACCACTGCAAAGATATCTTTTAATTAAAATATTACCGCCCCGGTAATTACGTAATTTTCTATTTAACTTGGAAGATGTTTCAAATATTTTTAAATCAACCAGTTCCGTCTTGCTTACAATATTGCGGGTGTGACTACATTTCATGTTGAATATACAGGGTGGAAGTGACACCGACGCACCAACGATTACCAAATAAACAGTACATCATTCTGAGCTAGACAAATTATTCACCATAAATTACCGATGTAACATTACTATCTCTCTTTCTAGCTCAGAATGCTGCACTGAATACGTGGTAAGAGTTGCACGTCGGTGTCCCGTCTACCTTCTATTTATGTATGTTTGCATGACTGTGTCTTGTCTGTTCTTTCGTAGAATTTATTGTTATTGTCTTTTATTCCCCTCGAAATTCTATACTGAGAGAGTAGTAATTCTAGCTTCGCATTTCTAGGTCTAGCTTATGACTACAAAAAACTTAATTAAGTAAGGGTAATTGAAATGCTATAGAAATGTGTCGAGTTAAGCTTTGCCTTGTATTCTCCCTGCAGGTGTAGTGTAGTGTGGTGCGAGGTAGTACCGACCTGTGCGCGCTCAGTAGGTGTGGTCGCGCGAGCGGCTGCGCGAGCGCGAGTAGCTGCGCCGCACCGGCGAGTAGGTGGGCGAGCCGCGCCGCCGGGGGGAGTACGAGCGCGACCTGCGGGGACGCGGACTAGGACGAGTCAAGAGAATTCATGTATTAATAAATTGAATACTGATTCCAACTTAAATTGTCTGAATATTCAATCAAAACTGTAATTTTTAAATAGAGTTGTATGAGATAATTGTATCACAGCAAGTTGACAATTAGTGTCACTCAGGCATCATCTCTGTGAGAGGAAGTGTTACATCCACATTCACACTGGACCAACTTCCCACTCTGTCTGCACTTAAGCAATGACTTAGATAAGCGAGTAATGCTTACGGTTCGGATAAACCGGCATGGAAAATTTGCAGACTAGTTGCGAACACGTCTAGTATCTGGCAGAGGCACTGGACATCGTCCAGAACCGCGCCCATAATATATCCGTAACAGTTAGACGGAACCTTTTGGGGGTGGTTATCATCACACTGACAGCCATGTGAACTGTCAAACAAGATAAAAGTAGAGCGCCTTACCTGTCGCGGTCGCCGCTGTACCGGTCGGCGCCGCCGCCGCCGCCGCCAGCCCCGCCGCCGCCGCCGCCGCCGCCACCGTAGTCTTCCTTCACACGGATGTACGACACCTCGCCCTGCACAAATAACCACATAATATTATGTAAGTCATCAACTTCTTAGCAAAAAGTCCTGATGTTTTTGGCCCGAAATTCAGCAACGCAAACCCTCAATGACGCAGTCATCAGTCCATGCGGGACAGTGTGAATGATGGGTCATTGTACGCACTATACAATTAATAACTATGGAAACGAGAACATGCTACAAATCATCTATTTACAAGTTTCAGGCATAACAACGGGAAACATATCAAGGAAATAATGAAAAATAACCTTATCAGGGAATGTAACAAATTGTTGCTTATTTATTTACTTAGACTAGTACCAGTTACTGGTTTTATATCAGGGAGGAACAAGGACACTAAATAAGGTTCTGGGATTCATGTTGTGTACAAATCTAAATAATTTATTTGCTTTGTAGATAGGGTATATTTCTTTAATGCATAAATGTGTACTCACAGATAATATAAATTATCAGTCATATTATCAGTGTTTACGTAACACGATAGTTTGTTTTAAGAATATGCTCACATTAATGAGTTGAAGTAAATACATTAACATTGGTAGTTTTCCGACTTATTATATTTTAAGGGTATATTTCAAACAGACAATAACACTTTAACATGCATGCAAAAAAAGCATGAGTGTTTCTTAATAAGTTATAGTATTTTTAAAGTAAATTGAGCTTGAAAAAAATTAATTACATTACATTTAAAAATATTATCCCAAAAACTACTGTTAACATTACTGTTTATCATAAATACCTACCTATTATTCATAATTTTGTATCATATTCATCACTCCTCCAAGTCGATTGAACCCCTTCAGAGAGTGACTCAACACACCTAGTATAGCTTCCTCCCCTACCCACAACACTACATTGTAATTCGAGCCATAGATTGTAAAATCAATAGAGAACAAAGGTGTATCACCTTGACACCTCCCTAGCATGGAGGCGGATCAATAAAATTGTCTGTCTACAATACATCTATTTTCATAGAGTGGTATCATTTAACCTTAGAATGTATACACATTTACGAACTTACAAACTTTAGAATGTATAGTAATGGGTTTTGGAAAGTTATATCATGGAAACTAGCGCATGGTTTTGGTCACGAAAACTTTCAATGGTAGAAAACTTTGAATTATATGTGCTTTTTGTTGAAAATGTTAAACTGTAGTTTTACATTTTATTTAGTAGTTCGAATATACACCTATAAATCTTGTAATTAGTCATTACTATGAGTTGGTACAGAGTAAGACTGCTTAATAAGCTATGTAATTGACTGCCCTGAAGATTCACAGTGTAGATTTTTATTAGTTTTGCAAAATTTTATGTTCCTTAAACTATGAGCCAAAATTGGCCAGACCACTCACCTCATGACTCCTGAATCTCGAATCATCAAGCTTCTTAACAGCATACTTCATATCTTCATGACGCAAGAACTCCACCACACCCGTGCCATCCTTGAAGGTGTCCGCGAAGCAGACATCCCCCGCCTCCCGCATGTGATCCTTCAGATCCTGCCAGGAGCCGGACGGTGGCAGTCCAGTGACTAGGACGCGGTACTCGGAGCGTCTGGCCGGTGGGCCTCGGGTCGCGGTGCGCGCTCCAAAGCGCTCCGGGCCTCCGCGGCCGCCTCGACCTCCACCCCCACCGCCGCCGCGCGGGAACTCCACGCGGAGACGGTAGCCGTCGTAATCGTAACCGTCACGGGCACGGACTGCGTCATCTGCATCTCTGTGGATGATAGAAGTTTGTGCATCAAAATTCGGAGCAGGAGTTAAATAGCAGATACTTTGTAATGGGTTTTCTTTCGACTTGATGTAGTAATGTATGTTTTCCTTGTGGCCAAAACTGTAGAAAAAGGGGTTCTCAGAAAGCCGAAAAATATACAGTGTGTCAGGTCAACTAGGAACATACTTTAAGGGAGTGTAGTACACATGAAAATGAACAACTTTTACTACCACGGAAATCAAGAAAATAAAACCAGCCGCTCTATAAATTTATGTTCGCATAACTGGACAAAATGTAGGGAACAGCAGTTTTCTTTTGTTTCATAATTTTGCATCCGCGCCTTAAAAGTTGTTCATTTTCATGAGTACTACACTCCCTTAAAGAATGTCCCTCGTTTAACCTGACACACAGTTTACTGACTAAAATGTATTTCATTATCATAACAATAATTATGTTGTTGTGTGTTCACAAAAATATTGCATGTCATGCAATATAATTGTATGAGTACTTTTAAATTTGTTTTCCACGAATCTGGTTGTTAAAGTTGTGTTCACTACCTTTATGAATTAACAAACTCATTACATTTCTAAATATTTAAATATAAAACAACATAAAAAAATAGTAGCCCACCAGCTAGGGAACAGGGTCCGAGCTTGTGTTCATTATCATTATTAAAATTAGCTCTCAATCCCACACTATATTAACCAACAATGCAGTTCAAAGTATGTTTCACACAGACTTACATTTAAACGTTTTGCAACAATACCAGCAGCTGTAGTAATTGACATTATTGTTATTGGACTAAATTAATGCATACTAATCACACACCTCCAAGGAGACTATTGTAATGAAACCTGTTTTTAGTTAAAGTAAAAAGTAGTTTTCTCTTTTCTGTCAACTATTTGGTTAAATTAACTCATTTAGGTGGAAATTATGTCTTTGGTCAAATAGACTGTAGACTGTAGTTTAGTCTTTGGTTAAATATAAATTGGATGGGATATCTTTAGGAAAAATATTAGTCTATTTCATTACTAAGTAGTATGAAGGAAACATTTTAGATCTTGTTTTTGTATTGACCTTGAGTATCTTTTTTCTTTACTATTGTGATACTTCAGAAAGGACTCCACAATGCCGACCCTAAATAAATTGACTAAAGAGCAGGAGAATGATGTTTGCAGAAAGGATTAAGGACTTTAAACAGGCTGTTGGCTCAAGTAGGAGTCAACTCACAGTGAAGCAGTTGAGAAGAGTGGAGACTCTAGTTTTAACATAAGGTGGTATTTTTAAACATAATGCAGATTTCTGTGCATTATTTTAAAATGCTAACAATAAAACACCGCTCAAATACTGAAAAATTGCCTATATAAGATCAAAATCAGTCTCTATTTTAAATTAAAAATTGACGAAGCAAGCAATAAGGAATGTACACAACACACAATGATAACAAAGCCACAGCTCGTTATCATCACATGCCTTGCTTATCAGAAAACAGCATGAAATAGGCATATTATTGTTGTAAATAGTATTATGCCAGTTATTAGAATTTAATTCTACAGTATACGCACAATTTTACTATACATTAAAGACCCTGCTCGAATCCGTGACGTTATTATTAAGCATCGAGATTAGATTCTATTTAGTTAGGTAATATTTTAGGGAGAACAAGTGAAAAAAAATATACCCCAATGAAAATTAAATAAAATGTACTTAAATGAGGAAGCTTCTATGGCAACACACAGGCGCGAGGGGTCACTTTTCGGGAGTGACGTCATAAAAAAACAAGGAAAATAACACATACTAATGAATGCCGAAGATGGTGTTGTCACATTTTAAAAAGTTTGGTAGAATTTGGGCTGACTATGGTAATTTGGGACAAAATTCATGTATTTTAAAATTCAATAATATTTTTACTTTCATGAATATTTTATGTTTCTTAGGGCCGGTTTTTCAATCACTAGTTAACTTTGATCTGACATATAAGTTTGTGGTTTTAACAGTTTTTGTATGGACGGACTGTCAAAATGTTACATTTACTCTTCAGGTAAATGTTATCTAATGATTCAAAAATTAGCCCTTATTCTCTTTGGCAATGTCATTGGTATACCTATATGCCCCTGTCCCTTTTATTAATAGAAAATTTTGTTTATTTTTCAGTACATTGTAAGTTGCTGAAATATCAATGTTTTGAAAGAACTCTTAAATTTGGATTTAATCACGGGCCTTTAACTCTACAATCATTGGAATCAAAACCCACTTTATTTCATTAAAAAACCTGAGTCTGGGTGAAACATACTTGCTGCCACACAGCTATACTGCCGTCATAAGGAAAAAGGGCACAACTGACATCTTTTTTTCGAAATTGGTTTATTTACATATTCGGAATCCGAAAAAAAAGGCAATTTTGCCAGAATTTTTAACTCAATTTAAAAAAAAAATGTTAGTTGTGCCCTTTTTCCTTATGACGGCAGTATACATGTGCATAAAGTTAGAAAATAACACAACATTTTCATCTCTTTTCTATTAATACTGTATTTGTGAGATAAAATTATTGATCATGCAGGTGCTTATTAACCACTTCATGCAGATTATCATGTGCAGAAAGTGAATAATTATACAACACAACATGCCATTACAGAGTTATTTATCATCAGTAGGTACACTGGATGTCAAACTAATTGAGTGTACCTACACTTATAATTTGTAGGCTTTTAAGTCCAAGTTATTTACCCGATAACGCCGAAGCCAAAAGGAAGGGTTATGATTTGATGATGCTCTACATCCAGATAAGTTGAAACAAGGTTAATTTTAGAAGAATTTCGAGACAAAATATTAATTGTAAAATATGAGATGATAAAAACTTAATAATTACCCATCTACGTAGTTTTATTATTTTTTCCCCCCTTACTAATTATAAATTCACGATGGCTGCAAAGTGCGTGTCATTGTTTGGCTTTCAGACTGTCGTAGAAATATCAATAAAAGGTGCAACAACAAGAAGGAAACAGATTACCCTCCTCAGTCGGGTAATAATACTAGCAAAAAAAATAGGTCAATACCAAGCTTATCACACAACACACAAAGAAGAATAGGAAGCATAATTAGTTTCATACACCGTAAATGCATACTATCTTAACTGTTACACTAATTTTCAATATTTTACCTTGGATCCTCAAATTCGACGAAGGCAAAGGGCGGTCCTTTCCTGTTTTTCAGATCAACGAACGTAACTTTGCCGAATTTGTAAAACAGATCTTGAATGTCCTTTGTCCTTATGTCAGGGGGAAGGTTGCCAACGTATATCCTGCACTCATTTCTGTTGCTGCTGCTTCCGCCAGACATTTTGACTTAAAAGATGAATAAACTAAGAGATATTTAACATCAATTTCCTTCAATCCTTGGGTAACGCTTCGGCGTTTCTCATTAGGAACTAATTAAATATGGCGACCAGACTGACAGTACAGCAGAAGGAAACGGAAATGGAACAAATATTGACATTTAATTTTACTATGGCACCGATAGTTTATGGTTAGAATTTTTTTTTATCCGTTCGTTCAAAAATTATGGAAATTTATCGCTTATATTTTCTAATTTGTTTCCACTAAACCATTCTCACAACATGGCTTCATTCTCTAATAACTTAATTTTTCAGTATTGTTTAATTTCAGCGACAATTTATTCAGTGAAATACAGTTTTACTGGAAAACGTTCTGAAACTATTTGGTCATGCCAGGAAAATTGTGTTAATCGGTATAAATACTAACTATTTGGTGAAAAATATGAACTCTTATTAATGTTTTTATTTATCTGAACATCTAATGGCCACAAATAACATTTTTTAGAATACGCCATAAAGTTCAATTTTAGAATATGTTTGAATTTAGAACGCCCTCTATCGCAATTAGAAGAAATCTTCGTTGAAAGAAGCCTGTGAAAGAATCCTCTGGAAAGTAGGCATTGAATCTCCGGTTATCAAAATCTTTACGTGAGAATTTGTTCTTATCCCGAAGCAAAAGTGAGTATATCTTTATTTCGGTGATTATTTTATTTATTGTAATGCGTATTCAATATTTTTAGTGCCAGTTTTTGATTATTTCGATATATTCACAAAATGGTGTGCGAAAATCCGAAGGCGGAACAATTTATTTTCTGCAAATATTCGCGGATATGTGCAACGAAATGGTTTTATTGATTAAACACGATGTTTCTATAGTGATTATCTGCGTTATGATGAATTATCTCAATCTTTTGAAGCCCTAAGCCGAATTACATGTCGGTGCCTCGTTCGTAATTTCTCCCTAACTTCGTTTTGATGACGGGCATTAGTGCTAGTGCCTCCGTTAGAATTACTACGAAAAGGCCGTCGCAGATTGTAGAAGAGGTCAGGTAAAGTAGACTACGCCAGCAACCGTGTAATATCCAGCGTTTTGATTTTTACACTGCGATATTTCTTTGCGGGTGAGGAACACATTTTGTAAAGGGCGCGCATGGAATCCCGGATTTCGCGCTTGACCTTTTCTGGAGGTTATAAATAGCGTTTTGTTGTTCAATATAAACAATCAACGTCCTCTTCTTCAGAGAGACGTAGAAAAGCAATCGTAAAGTAGTGTTATCGATGAGGTTCGGGAACCTATAACCTTTCGCATTGACGCTATCAGTCATCGATTGCAACAAGTACAGGCTTGAGATGATCAGATGCACAAATACCATCTATTTTCTTGTCACACTTCCAAGTGTCATCCCAAAACCTCTTTTATTTTATTTGACAGACCCTTACTGATTTTTGTTTTACTTCAATAATTAGCTAACTGCGGAGGCTTGTAAATGGTTTTTCGTTGATTACCTTTATATCAATTTTTGTATTGTTAGCTGTTAGCCACCCAAACAATAAAATAAAATAAAATTAGTATTTATTGTCCAAAATTGTTCCTCAAATGATATTGTTATAAGCATAGTTAAGTTCCAGTTTTATTCCCTTACATATTAGAACAGTGGTACGTCTGTTACCCGATTTGAATACAATACAGATAAGATAGTGGATATAACCCACTATCTATTGTGCGTTATTAGGATAGTTGGTAACTTTCAACAAAGAAGAGCATTTCTGTTGAAGTCTTATTTTGGATGAAACTGCTGCATGAGAGAACTATGTAAATAACATTATTTGCAAAATAAGCTTACGTCTGTATTAACTTAATTACATTAACCACAGTGTAATTAATAATTGAATAAGGAAATTCATAATTTAGAATGCCTTTTTATTATGGTAGGATAGAACCTTGAGTGTTGATTTCTTGTACAAAAGCCCTTAGCATGTCAATGGTGCCGATTCCCTTGTTTACAAACTAAACTAAATTTAAGTTGAGTGCATCTTTTTCTTTCTCTTTCATTATGAAAAGGACAGAACATAAATATTAGTTCAGTCCTGTCAAATTAATCAGCTCCTGACATAATTTGATGTAATTTTAGTAGTCAACTTATTAATCACGTCTAAACTTGTGTCAGGTGCTGGGTAATTTGACAGGAGTAAACTTAAATTTATCTTCTGTCCTTTTCTTAATGAAATAGAAAGAAAAAGATACACTCAACTTAAATTTAGTTTAGTTTGTGAGCAAGGGAATCGGCACCAATGGCAACCTAAATTGTCAGGTCAGAATTTAGCCACAAGTTAAAAAGCCATACTTGAAAAACACTCCAGATAATTCTATAAGCTCTATGTACTTCAACATTAGCTTGCAAAATAAGCTGATTGGAATCAAAAGACCAAGCCACGGACGCAAAAAAAAACCATTGTTTAAAAATGGAAAGTTTAATCTCTGAACTTTTAAAATTATAACAGAGATCAAATTTTCCAGTATGATATTATCATAATGATTAAATCTCTTAATTTAACCTAATGTGAGATTTTATTGAAATAGGAAGATCAAATACTTGGTAAAGAAAACATTGCTTTACAGCCAATTGCCTTTTAAAAATCATGTGATGTGATTTGGTATGCATTACTAATCATATATTTTTTATCTTAATGACTCAATTCCATTGAGATTTCATGGTCTTCTATTGTTACCTTACCTCTGTGGGGGAAATGGGAGGGACTGCAGGTAGATAAAGATTAAACAAACACTCACCAAAATATATTTTGCCCAGACACTTAGCCGACAAGATGTGCGACCGCAAGGCGGTAATCAAGAATGCTGACATGAGCGAAGAGATGCAGCAAGACGCTGTTGACTGCGCAACGCAGGCACTAGAGAAGTTCAACATTGAAAAGGTAGGTCTCCTTGTGTGACCATTTAGAACGTTTTTTTCAGCATATTATGTGGATGCAATAATCGGTGAATCTGTAAATTTAATAATATTTTCTAGTTATACTAGGAAGTCAATTTTGGTATTATTAAAACATTTTTTTAATATGCCTTTCTAATAAATGCTGAATAAATCATGCTTTCTACATAAATACAAAATTAATATAAATTCCAAAAAACTAGCTATAAATTATATCCAAATAAGTATTATGACTAATGTCTAATAAATTGACAATAAGCTACGGTGTGCTAAGTTCCCACGAATGATAACTGAGGTTTTCCTGTTGTGGTTAGTTAATTTCTAAAATATAATTCACATAATTTATCAATCAACAAATTACAATAGTGTGTCACATGAATGGAATTAAATAATTTCAAGAGTTGGTAATTGGGCCGTCTTTTTGCTTGGCATATAGGATAAATTATGAGGGTATGTGTTGCATGCTTGCAGGACATCGCGGCGTTCATCAAGAAAGAGTTCGACAAGAAGTACAACCCGACGTGGCATTGCATCGTGGGGCGCAACTTCGGCTCGTACGTAACGCACGAGACGCGCCACTTCATCTACTTCTACCTGGGCCAGGTGGCCATCCTGCTGTTCAAGAGCGGCTAGGCGGGGCAGCGCCCCCTTCAAAATTTTATGTTGTTAGCACAGACGCAGTATTACCTACCGGGCGACGAGTGCCCCCGGCCGGCGGCATGAGTGTGCAGTGTGTGTGTCAGAGTGCGAGTGTGACGAGTGACAGGACTGGTGACTGTGTGTGTGAGCGGCACGCCACGCGACTAGGACTAGCCTCAAGCCCACTTTATAATTTACGATGCTGGACATTAGCTGCGTCGAATCTCTTCACTTCTTAGTCCCCGGCGCACTCGATGTATGTTTGTACTGTGTTAGCTATACTTAAGAATCGATATTGACTTGGGTAAAACATTCACTTCTAGTGTATTTATATTAAAAATTTTAGTTAATTATTCCTAGACTTATTACCTAGCATAGCGTAAAAGTCATATGTTAGTATATAACTAAATTTATTGTTTAATTTCTTTGTTAATACACCCTGTGAAAATATTTTTCAATACTTCTTTATTAAACTTTCTTACAAACCAAACATCTATAATTGTTTATATTTATGTACCTTATAGTCCTATTTTTATATTTTTGTTGAAACTTCTACACTTTACACCTTATTCGATAAGAACACTTTAATACATATAGCATTCAAACTGTAAATTTTAACAAGTGTCCCCTAACTACTAGGAGCCATGTTAAGGTCTTTTAGAATTTTAGATTCCTAACAAATAGATACTGACAGTTACATACCACACCAAACCAAACATAAATCACATTTAGGACTGTATTACTAAATTACTTGCATTTGAGAGCTCATTAGCTAAATGCAAACTTCTATTATTCCTATTCGACTATTAAATTAAAATTCAGTGTTACTTATTTCTCTATGGAGTGCTCTCAAATGAGATTAATTTAGTTTTACGAGACTACGTTCAGCCTCATTTACATTGATCCGGTCCTTGAGAACCGTCTCAAGATGAAGTCTTATCGATGGTCGCACTCAAGCGCACTCTCGCGATGTCTGGCTTGGCCGTAAGTTTTATCTGCCGTATACGAGATGGCCGGACTAATGTAAATAGGTATTCCAAATTCAAAACTTTTTGTCACAAATTGAATCTGCACACTCAACCCATGCTACCGTTATAATTTCCAATTTTATGCTCTTGGATTATATAAAAATCAGGATACTATCTAGGATCTAATGTTTGATATTATGTACCTAATCAAAATAATAAAGCATTTACTTGGACTGTATTTTGGTTTTTTCTTTATTACACCACCCCATAGATATGAGATACGAACTGCGTGTAAAGTATCAAATTAGAACAAGTGAAACTGTAGCCTCATGTAGCCTTGCGCACTGCTCAGCAAATTGTTAATTGATTACCTCCTAGTAGGTAGTAATAATGTTGTTTATTCGTTCTACTTTACATGGATATTTGCTGCCTCATTCATTACCTTTGTGAATAGATAGAAAAATTAGAAATGATGACGACGTTGATTTCTGTAAAAGGGTTTTGCAATTTGGAATTTAACAGTGAAGGGCCTGAGAAAACAGTAGAAAAGCGACAAATTAAATTGTAGTCTAAGTTGGGGTTTAAGTTAATGGAATTGGGAAGTTCCCTGAGTACGAAGTCGCAGGGACTCGGCCGGTGCATGGACATAATATAAAGCTCAAGAGTTGAGTTTTAAAGAGCTAACTAGGTAACTATCTAAAAATGTTTCAAAGCCCTGCCTATTCGTGAGCTATAACTTCGAATATCATATAAAATCATGCACGTCTTTATCCAGACTGCTCTTGTGCTTCTAGTATCTAGAAAACAGCACGGAAAACTGAGTTCAGCTTGAAATACGAAACGTGCCACACTCCTCCGAAACGGCTGAACCGATTTGTATGAAATTTTGTGTGCATATCGGGTAGGTCTACAAGCGTAAGAATCGACCAACACCTATTTTTCATACCCCTTAATGATAAGGGTGACCCACCCCTAAAGGTAGGTAGAAGAATTCTATATTCATACTTAACAGGGCAACGTCTGTCGGGTCAGCTAGTAATTATAAGGCGAAAGTTCGTATGTAATGATTGTGTGTTTGTTACTCCTTCACGCTCAAACGGCTTACCGGATTTGGATGAAATTTGGCGCATAGATAGACTATATGTTTATGGTGTATCAGAGCGCATAACATTATTGAATTGAAAACTACCAGATTACAAGGACCCATGGACCGTTATCCAGATCTATTCACCCACAGAACAAGCAGAGATTGAAACAATTAACCAGTTTTACCAGGATTTGAACAGAACTTTACAGACATATGCCCACAAAAATATCATCGTCATGGGTGACTTTAATGGTCAAATCGGTGAATGTCAACGAGACGAAGATGCAATTATGGGACCCTATACATACAGCTCAAAACTTAAAAGCAGGAATGGAAAATAACCTGACCATATTAAACACCGTCTTCAAGAAGAAGAAAAACAGAATGTGGACCTGGTTGTCACCCGATGGAAAATCAAAAAACCAAATTGACTTTATATTGACCAATAAACATAAATTCTTCCCAAACATAAATGTCATTAATAATATTAACTTTAACACAAACCACCGCATGGTCAAGGCTGAACTGAATCATCCCAACCCAAGAAGCCCAGACCAAAAATAAGTCTAGAGAATATAAAACTTAACAAATATCTTATAGAAGAAATAGCCAACTCACTAAACCCGAAACTAAAAGATTACAAAAAAGAAATAAAAGACGCCGACTTACAGGAGAATACAATTGGTTGGAAAGTACAATCACAACCATTACTAAAGAACATAGCAAAAAGAAAGAGAACCTAAGCAACAGGATGACAGAAAAAACAGTCAACCTCCTTGACCAAAGAGCAGCTTTAATAAGTGCGAAAAATACAGACAAAAATAGGAAAGAAATTGCAAGAATTAGCAAAGAAAACATAAGGAAAGACAGGACACAACGTCGTATGGAAACAATAGAGAGACATATTAGGCAGACAGGAGGAATAAAGAAGGCGTATAAAGAACTAACTAATAAGAAAGAATGGATTGTAAAGATGGAAGATAGTAGTGGAGCGGAGAAAATTGGTAGACAGGAAGCACTCAAGATCGCTACTGACTACTACACCGAACTATACAAGAATAACACAAATAAAAGAGAAATAGACTTACCAGAGAACGAAACGGTGCCTTACATCATGCAGGATGAAACGAAAAAAGCTATTGACACACAGAAAAACGATAAAGCTCCAGGGCCAGACGGCATAAGCAATGAAATACTAAAGCAAACGAAAGCAGCAATAACACCGATTCTCACAGAAATTTTCAACAACGTGATTAACAACGAAAACATCCCAAAACAATGGACTGAATCCATCATAATCCTTATATTCAAGAAAGGGAATCACTGCGATATTGGAAACTATCGACCCATCAGTCTAATGTCTAATATTTACAAGATCTTTGCAAAGATTATTTTGGAAAGATTAGGAAGGAAACTAGACGAGCAACAACCTATAGAACAGGCAGGTTTCCGAAAAGACTTCTCGGTACTAGACCACATCCAAAATACGCTGAATACCAGCTTATATACTACATAGCTTTTATTGACTACAGTAAAGCTTTCGATTCTCTGATACACTCAAAAATCTGGGAAGCCTTAAAGGAACTAGGTATAGAGCACAAATATATAAGAATTATAAAAAATATTTATAAACAGTTCTGCTTTTATCCGTCTAGAAAAAGAAGGAAATAGGTTTCAAATACAAAAAGGCAGGAGACAGGGTGACCCCCTTTCACCAACACTCTTTCTGGCTGTATTGGAAATGAGCTTCAGGAATCTGGAATGGTAAGACATGGGCATAACTATAAATGGCCGCACGCTAACGCACCTACGATTCGCTGATGATATTGTATTATTTGCAAAAACACCTGCTGATCTAAGCAAGATGATAAATGATCTAGCATCGGAAAGTGCAAAGGCCGGATTGAAGCTAAACCCGGAAAAAACTAAAATGATGAGTAATGGCAACAAAGACCCTGTAACAGTGGATCAGAACCAAATCTCCTATGTTGAAGAGTACATATACCTCGGTCAACTGATGTCTCCAGAGGATAACTGCTATCGTCGCCACGAACAAACCTGTGTTACAGACTAAGAAAGGGGATAAGAAGAGCTGCTATGAACCTGCCAACAGGGGTACGAAACAGCAAGGCCCAGCTACGGGCACCTGTGACAAGGAGGGCTTCGTGATGGTGGAGAGGAAGAAGCCCCCTAGTCGGAACCAGTGCGGGACCGCGCTGGCAGGACCCAATGTGCTGCGTCCGGCAATTCCAACGACGCTGCTTTATGTGTCCCGGCTACATCACACCACGAAGGTTGAGGAGATCATGGAGTATTTCCGAGCGAAGACCAGCTGGACCTTGAGGGTTGAGAAGTTGGAGTCGCGCCACAACACGAATTTCAAGTCGTTCGTGGTGCGAGTTCCGACTCATCATATTGAGACCTTCCTCAAGGAAGAGTTTTGGCCGAAGGGTGTCATGTATCGGCGTTTCCGCGGAAGGCTACGCGACACCACGCAGTGCAACACGACACCGTCACTTCGTGTACAATAGTTTATATTTTCTAGTTGTTATAATTATGTATGCTAGTCTGTAAGGTATTTATGTTATGGGTCTTTGTTACCTGAAATAAATGATATATTATTATTATTATAACGAAAACAAAGAAGTCGAAAGAAGAGTTGCGAATAGCTGAAAAAAATATTGGGGCCTAAAAGAAGTTATGAAAGACAAGAACCTACACATCTCAACGAAAAGCAAATTATTGAACATGCATCCTGCCTGTGTGGACATATGGGAGCGAAACATGGGCTTTAACAAAAAACGTAACAAATAAACTCTCCGTATGTCAACACGCCATGGAAAGGAGTATGACTGGGATTAAAAGGAAAGACAAAGTAAAGAGTAGCAGCATCAGAAGCAACACTAAGGTCCAGGACATAACTTTGAAAATAAGGAGACAAAAGAAGAAATGGGCAGGCCACATGACCAGAGGAAAGGATAAATGGAGTAAAATAATCACGCAATGGTACCCAAGAGATGGAAAGAGAAAGAGAGGTAGACCACAAAGGAGGTGGGACGACGACATTAGACAAGTAGCGGGAATAACATGGGGTAGAGTGGCCATAGAAAGGCCAGAATGGAGAAGATTGGAGGAGGCCTTTGCCACCTGGCAAACGGACACGCAAAAGTGGAACAAAAGAACAATCTACGAATAATAAAGTAATATTGTCACGTCCGATTGAAGGCTATAATATAGTACATTATGGTACAAGTGAGTAATGTTGGTGATTACCGCTGAGGCGCCATTGAGACCCGAGCCGTTAGGTGAGGGTCTCAAGAGAGCCGAGGACGGTAATCATCAATACACACGTGTATCATACGACGTTTTTCAACACACTTGTGAAGAAAATAATACAAAAAAATCATTTTATTTAGTAGATAAAAAGTTTATTTAAAGAAACAATTAGTAAATGTGCAGTTAGTAAAATTATAAGTAACTGTTTTTGATGGCCATGGTTCTCTACGTATTTTACAGTTATATTTGTTAGTTCTTGTATCCTAAATGCACCAGTTACACCAAATATTAAAGCAACCTGAAAAAAAGAAACAACAATTAAGTTCAACACACAACACAGGCTGAAGTCACATAGATATTTAAAATTAATTTAACTAACCTTAGTAGCCAGATATTGGTTATATGGAGACGATAAAAACTTTAATTTCTTGCTTCTAAATCCATCGGATAGTCTCTTGGTGATAGTTTAGATAAGCTGACACATTAGAGTATGTTTTTTAAGTCCACTCCATTCTTTGTTCGGACTGTACTTTTTAACATTGAGTGTTACACCACAAAGAGATAGGTTTGCACTTAGAAAATAATTCTTTAAAATACGCCATGAACACATTTTCTGAAAAAGACTGCGTATTCTTGTTGTTTTGCCATTGTATGAAATTTTGGTACGCCAATAGATATTTGTCCTTGGAATTTTCAGGTAGTAAACATTCCATAACGCTAAGGGCTTCACATCTTAAATCGGGCGGAATACAACATAAATTATTTTCTTCATAACTATTACTTGTAGACATTTTAATTAATAAATAACTATAATTTCAACAGTGAAAACGAATTGTGAAAATAATTTCGTAATGGCGGGAAAAATTAATCAGTTTTCCTATGCGCGCGCATCTAACAATGGCGATCGGCCATAGACTAAATAATGAGATTTCTTTTTTTTTGGCTTTTCGCGGATACCGTTTTATCCACGTACAAAATGGGGAATTCAAAGTTTTCTTTATTACAGAGAAAACTAATTTATATTTGAGTGAAAGTTTTATATATTAAAAATGTACAAGTTGAAATTATCTATTTAAATACGAAGTTGCATGAAATGAGCGAGAAATAAGTACATTAATTTATTTGTACTATTGAACACGATTGTTTTTTGTATCGAAACTTTTTTAAGAACAAAGCAACTAAACCAATAAAATAAAAAAAAAACCCTATAACTCACTTGTGAATAATAGCAATGAAAAAGTCACAGTTTGATTATAGGTGTCATTATGTGCCTAATTGCGGTGAAATTAGAGCCATTTTATGAGCAAGTGTGTTGAAAATAATATTATACATGGTTCTTTTAGTTTTTTTTAAACATTCAAACGACGGTTAGGTAATCATTAAATTTAAAGTACATTAGTTAACAAAAAACACCGATACAATAAAATAAAGTACCTCAAAAACTACTAAAACAATTGGTTATGTCTCCAATAGACCAGCGGCGTTCCCACGTTCTCTGGCGACACTTAGCCGCAGGCCAAGATAAAAGCCAGCCGTTTGGTCACGGGAAGCGTCAACTTAGGCGTTTAGAAATTTCCTTAAAAAGGCTGCGACCAGTGAGCACTCGGACCACGGTCCGAGAGTTTCAATCCCAAAGAGCTGGAAAATATTTTTACCGATAATAAATTAAAAATAAAATAAAAAAGCCTTTAATTCTACCATAAATAACATCTTAAACGTATAAACTTGATTACCGTAAATGTAACAAATCAAATTATCATTACACTATCAACGTTTCCTTAATTCCATACAATTCATCCATTAGGAACAATCCATTACCATACATTACATTATCGACATTACATTAATTCTCTGACATTCATTCATACATTGCATTATTAACATTACAATACATTACATTCATTCCCTAACATTCATTCATAACATTACATTAATTTGATTACACACATTACATGTCATTCATTTCTTTGCATTAATAAAATTACATTACATTCATATATTACACTATTTGTGTAAATTTATGGAAGTCGCCTCTGCGGCGTAGGCCTCCCCCAGTTTTCTCCATTTTTCCCTATTTCTAGCTTGTCTTCCCCAGTCCGGTACACATCTATCTTTAAAAAGATCTTCCCAGCGCTTTCGCGGCCTTCCTTTCTTCCTTTTTCCATCTCTAGGCACCCATTCCACGAGTTTTTTAGTCCATCTTTCATTTTCATCTTTTATTTTTTCTGCAGATATGTCCTGCCCATTCAGACACTCTTACTTCTTGAGACTTCTTATTCTTTCTACTATGTCCGTTATTCTAGTTTTTTTCCTTATGTCCTCATTAGTAATTCTATCTGATAATCTTATGCCCAACACGCTTCTCTCCATTTTCCTTTGCATGACACCGAGTTTGTGCTCATATTCTTTTCGTAGTGACCATGTTTGGCATCCATATGTGAGACATGGAAGGATCGCTATTTCATATAACTTACTTTTTAACTTCATGTTTATCTGGGTGTTCTTCATGATTTCTTTAAAACTCTAGTACTTTTTCCAAGATATTGCTATTCGCCTATTGATCACTTTCTGTATAGTCTTGGAATGAGATGGATTGTCCTAGGTATTCTTTAACGTATTCTATCCCTTGCCCATCCACAATCATTTGTGTTTCCGAACCGTTTGTTAAAATTTTAGTCTTTGCAGCATTCATCGTCAGACCTACTTTCCTGCTTTCTTTCGCAAGCTCCTGCAACATGTTCTCTAGTTGTACAGGTTCTTCCGTGAACACAACTATGTCGTCTGCGAAACGTAGGTGGCTTGGAATAATGAGAACAAATACAAAAGTAGCATAGTAGATACATTCGGTGTAGGAATACTGGAGATACCAGATAAACAAAAAAATGGAGTTTCCGCCTGACCAAAAAAATACTTATTTTAAGCAAATTCCGAACCTAACGCGTACGAGGTCGCGGGTAACAGCTAGTATTATATAATCGCGAAATTCGCCTTTAGGTACCGTGTTAGGTGAAATAAAAGTAAGTCCCTTTATTAATAAGAACGCAATTAACATACCAAAACAGTTTTGTACCTAGAATAATAAAAATAGCAATAGCATGTACGACATACTAATATTTTTATTTTATGCTGTTTTACAAGGTCATGGTCGAAGGTTTGGAACTTGGAGTGTGTTAATAAATTCCATAACGTCGTGTTTAGAGGCGAAATAGCTAGTTCTAATTCTTACAAGATTTATTCCAGAAATTCGCACCGACATACGACAAATCCCCACCAGTGGGGAATGCATGATGCTGTACTAAAAAAGTAATTAATAAATAAATCTTTATTCAGAATCCCAGAAGGTAAAATACAATATGAATCTAAAACTAACAATGTAGGTATAATAAATTAATAATGTATGAGGCCTGTACTAGGATAATCCTGTATCACAGCATCAAAGCTTTCGTTGCATCTTTCTTCCCAGATTTATGGCTAAACTTCGGCCAAAAAGGTCTCCAGTGATATCGCTGGAAATTTATCGGCGATGTTCTTTTCGTACACGATCCTGAAGACGTCAGCATCTGCTAAAGAAGTGGGCACTCCTACAATCGGGATCCGTGGTTTGCGCTTGATGGGCTCTTCGCCGGTGAGTCCTGGTGCAGACATCTGGATTGCGTGCTTGAGTTTATCAGCATCCTGTTTGGTCTCAGTGCTGATGATGACACCTCCATTTTTGGTTTTCCGCACGCCACGTACATGGAGTTTCATTTCATCAGGCCGTATGATGTTTTTCACGAGGTTTTTTGTCTCGTCATTCGACTTCAATTCGTCGTTGGGATAAACTGCTACGGAACTTAAATTGTTAGGTCAAACGAAATCACTGGATCCCTTCTTCACCATATCGGCAAACGGAGCGGTTCCCACAGCACCAGAGTCCTTTATCGTCTGATTGAGCTCCGCAATTTGTTCTGTGAGGTTGCGTTTTTCTTTTAGGTCATCGATTATGATGAGGGCTTGATGGGATTTCTGCTTCAGAGCCTGATACAGAACTGCCATTTAAGAGGTGTCAGATTCTACTTTACGGCATAGGTTGGTAACCTTTTCACTGGCGAGGCATTGGGGTGCACTCGACTATTTTTGGCTGCCTTTCGACTTTCGACCTCCTACCCTCCGATAATTGACAGATTAATGGTAGGTACGTATATTATTTAGTGTAGGTACAGTTAGTAGCCCGCACGTCAGAGTCAGAGGTAATCATGCTGGCTCAGCTGGCTGCCCAGAAGTATGAATAACGAAATTCTATTTGTGGTTTAAAACACATCTTTCTTCTCGTCTTGTCTCCGCTTTTGTAGAACCCTGACCTTATTCTGTTAAGAACGGATTTCATCAATCAAGCTTAACCCGATCAGCATGTCTTAAGCCGTGCTCAGGGGTGGTTAGTGTAAATATTCCACAGCGTAGCTTATTATGCATTGACGCCGTTTAGAATTGATGATCGCGTTCAGTTTCATTGGTGACATTCACCATGAACCTGCGTGGTACTGCTACGTTAGGCCAGCTCGTGTGTTACCATCATTGTTGTAGGATCCTAGGACCTTCCTCCTATCTGTTTGCAACTTCATCATCTGCTTAACCTTTGTCGGTCGGCTTCCAGTCTCATTGGATGCAGCTGAATACTGGTATTTTTCATGGACGACTGCCTATTTGACCTCCACAGCTCAGTTAAATAATACGATATATACCCCTTAGTATAAGGCTGGCTGTCAGACTTTCGGGCCACTGACTAGCTGTAATGGCTCTCAAAGATCTACAAATGACAGCCGGGAGCAAAGGCTAACTTGGCTTCCGACGCACGGAGGAAACTCGGTATGTAATGGGTGGTCACCCATCCACCGACCGACCTTGGCAAGCGCGGCTTAATCTGAAGATCGACTCGCGCGGCTGTTATTATTCACTGAAATTCATTTAAGATAATTCTCCATCGCGCGCCCGCAATTAAAACCAAAATGAATGACATTTCCTCGCTATGATTAAAAAATAAACTAAAAGGTGTTTTTTTTACGTTTGCTCGTCGCTGGATGAATAGGTCAATTAGGAAGTGCCCTACTATGGCTCGGGCAAACGACTGGCATCCACCAAGGTAAAACTTGTTACAGTTTAGCGCGCTCTCCTGAAATCGATAAATGCGAGTAGCTCGCTACTTATTCTGCGTTTGCAGTTTACCTATTCGTACATATTTGATTGTTCTCTAAATGCATGGTTTTCTATTCTAGATTTGTTATGGGTGACGTGATATTGCATGTACCTAAGTCGGTATTTCCTATGCAATTCGTATGCAATTTTACTTTTTATAATTACTTAATATTTATTTGAGGATTCGCGGTGTGAATGAAAGTGCGCTTATAGGTACGGATATCACCTCAAGTATCGGAAAACTAATCTGCATTCGCTCCCAAAGTGTTCCCTTTGCTTAGCGTTTTTTTTGTGTCAACATTAATTATAATTTATTTATTTACACACATTTTGATGACATGATCAGCTCAACCAATAAAAGATAGGAAAAAAATATATTAAATAAGAATATAGTACAAAAAAGTAGCGCTAGACCCCTAGGATACCTTGTGTCGTGGAATCTAGTTGATTAAAGATAATGGTTGTTCAAAAAGCTTGAATTGACAGGGAAAGCGCCAAGCAGCACGTAATATATTAATATTCGATAAAAATGCGAGGTACGTTTAACTAATATCTATATCTGTTGGATAACCTCGTAACTAATCAGTTAATCGCTTGATCATAATGAAAATAAATAACATTTTATCTAGGTAATTGGAGAATTTGTACTGCCCATTTCTCTATACCTATAGGTATATCTAATTACCTATTATATCAAATGGAGACACTTGCATACTTAAATTGGAAAACCATGACACATGACCGTGGACATAAATGATGAACTTAAGGGAGAGATTTTTCCATTTTCACTGACTCGAGGCGGCACCTAAATGAATGCGTAAATAAAACAGCACGGACGGATTTTTACAACTTAGTGCCGAGAGTTGAAAATCCAACAGCAATAATGTTAGGTAGCTACTTAATTTGATGTACTGACAGCTTGGTTGCCGGCTTCGTGAAGGGTGTTTACACCCTGTATAAGTGTCGCCTAGTTGTAAGTGAAAGCATCCCTTTGAAGAAGGGTTGTTCATTGGGTTAGAAATAAGTAGATTTATGTATAAAGGGTGTAAACAGACTCTTAAAAAAGCAGAAAGGCACTTGTTCTCCCCGTCATTGCGATCATTTTTTTGTTCTAGACTATGGTCTAACTAGAAGGTTCCCAGGTATGCCTGGGAACCTTCTAGTTACGGAGATATTGGGGGTCAAAGTTCCAACTTTTTCACAAGTTTTTTTTTAATACATTTTTAATGTAGGCTTTTTACTTTTAAACACCTCCACAACCCCCTTACTATTCAATCCATCCATCAGCACAATGTTTTGAGTGCGTTATATTAATTGAGTCCTACCGTAAATAGTGCTTTTTCAGCCCAAAAAAAAAGTCGTTTCCAAGCACTAATTATAAAAAGTTACTTAGTTTGATGTATACATAGTGCTTGGTTGACGTCTTCGTGAAGAGTTTGTTTACACCCTGTATGGTGGGTGTCTGGACTGGTAAAAGTTTTATGATTAATTCTAGCTAGATGAAACCTTGTACCCAAGTTCTGAATGCCTTGTGGTACGGGTCTTCTGTTGTTATAGACATTTTACTAATTTGGCTTTCCAGGTTAGATGCAATTGCTATGTTCCCTTCGCAATTACCTTTTCATTTTAATCGGGCTACAGCATACGGTTCCAGGTGAAATATTGTAATTTTATTGACTTACCTGTGATTAGTGGATCATTGGCAGTGCTTACGGCTAGTCAGAAGCCAGGAAATCTGACAACCTGTTTTACAAAGGGTATTGATTGACTGTTATGGACTTTTGGATGTGTGTAAGCAGTCGCTCTATTCAAAATCCCGGTACCTATTCAGCTTCATCCAGTTACGACTGGAAGCCGACCCCAACATGCCAGATGATGACGTACTGTATGTGCTCCATGAGGAAACATTTAACATCTCTGAACATGCTATGAGCTGACTAGCAGGTAGTTGTTAACTAGACAAAGTTACTAATTGAATGCTGTAATTGCAATTTTGGCAAACTTCCTACATACGTATTAGCTCAGTCGCTGGTCTTACCGTTGTTACCGGGTTAGCATTGCGAAACTGGCGAGACTGGTTTTAAGTAGATCTCGGTGACTCTTCAACGTTTATAAGTGAGGGACTTAAGTACCTGGTTAAAGTAAAATACCCTAAGAAAATCTGAAAAGTGTGTATCATATATGACATTTTTTTGACATCTATTTGAGGTTTTCGCTCCAAAACCTAGCCTTTATGGGAGTTCAGAGTTCGAGGGCTAGGTCAAAGAACATATTTATTCGTATAAATAATTCCGTCGTAGCATGCGGGGTTATGACTTTATATACCTAGGCACTAGGTATAGGTAGCTAGCTAGTTATGTAGAGGAGAGGTATCGATTTTTACATATTTTTATGGTAAGTAGTACCGCAATGCTATGCTTTGGTAGCGTTTCAGAGTACAGAAGTAGTTAGGTGGGTGCTAGATGTGTTGATTCTAAAATAAAATGCTCCATTGTAGGTAGATAGGTATGGCTGGCAATTTTAGTAAAACCCTCTAAACATGAAACTTGGATATATCAAATAATGTACCTACCTATGTTCCTCAACAACTTAACGTCCGCGCCGTGATGGAAGGTGTGATAGTATCTATGCTTATAATTCTTATTTACTTACTATCAATAAAATGGTAATTAAGTGGGTCATTGCTTGTTACAGGTGATCAAATTAAAAAGCTTTCACTTTTAGTTCATATCGGGATTTAAATCCCTAAAATAAACAAGATGGCAACCAATAATAAGGTACCATCATCAACTTATAGTCAGTCCATACCTACCTAGGGCTCCCAAACCCACGTAATTTAGATCGATCCTCATTATCATCCTACAATGTCCAGAGCTCTGGGTCCAGCCCCAACCGTGGGGCTGGGCTGAGACACTCGGTCGCCTCTCAATGAGGGGAGTAGGCTGTAATACACCACGTGGTGCATCTAGGACTTGTTGGCTTCATCACGGTGCAGCGATAGCCTGTTAACAATACCTCTTCTAAATTATATAACTAACATTGCATAACGATATCAGTGCTGACAATGTTGTGGTAACCTACGATATACCGACCGCGAATATCCTCCGTTCCCAACTTATCAAGAATGGTGTTTGCACACGGATTCCTGCCGTCCGCTGTCGCCGTGTGCAATGGTTTTTGGGTATAAATAGTCTGTTCCAGGGTTGGAAGACCATAGTCGGGCCGTGGACATCACGGCTTGAAAGAAAAAAAAGTTTTAGTTTTTATTCATTTTTTTTTTGGTGGAAAATCTTGTGGTAAGTACAGTTTGGATTATTTTATGTTTTCTTTATTCATCGTTTTAAAAATGTCTTGTTTGTTTGTTGTGTTTCGGGGTTGAGGAGTAACCAGTTCCGGTCAACCTCTGGCTGCATAGAATTCTGTTGCATTTATTTTTATCTGGTAGATTATGCCCGTTTTCACTAGTGCTGCGTGACTCCAAAATCAATGCTTAAAACGCTATGCTGAATTTTGAACGTTCAGCTCCGTGTTCAACTCCGAGAGTCGTATTTCCAACAATGAAATTATATTCATTTAAAAAAGACTCTCATTTCTTGTGCTAGTCAAAATTACTATTAAATAGATATCATAATTATTATTACAATAAATAAACTTGTTCATATACTTATTGCTTGGGTAGGTAATCATATTTCAAAGTTATATCATATGGGTACCTCAGCCGGGTCTCATTAGTAGTTCAATCATGCGTGGTTCTATTGAAACATTGAAACTGTACCCCGGAGACGTGGTGACATTTAATATTGTAAGTTGTAACATAGCATTAATTGATGTATTGTAATACTATGAAGACTAGACTATACTAGAAGTATGATGGTTGGTAGAAGCAGTCCTTTATTAATGTAGTTCCGCAAAATCAGCACCACCAGGAGCGGATTTGATACGTTGGCTGCCCTAGGCCTACGAAAGATTGCCGCCCCCCTATGTGCTGTAAAGCATGAAAAATTAAATAAACTATAGAAATAAAATAAAATGGGGAAAAAACGATAGTCAGTAAATGATTGAATTAATTATCTCAATCAGTATTTCAGATACTGATTCTTACCATTTCTATTTGTGAGTAACAATGAATCGTTATTCACAAATCGTCTTTTGCCACTGAAAATGATGACACTGACTCTTGAAAGCAGTTTAAATGTGCTGTTTGCTTTTAGTTTAATTGATGAAGTGCCTTAGCAGTTTATAGAGAGGGTATTTAATTTGAACACGCATTTTTGGTTTTTTGAAAAGTAATCCGTAATACTGATATGAAAAGTTAAGCCAGAGGTTTAAAAAAATTACGTCATACAATTATAATGACGAGGCCTTCCATTTGGACAAGATTCATTGCGTTATTAAGGTACACACGGCAACATATCAAGACATACATTTCCAGTTTAGTATGGCCTGGCTTTGTATAGATTTCCCTTACAATGAGATATCCGCGTATACTGGTTTTGAAAAGCTTGATTGGCCTTCGTTTTTGCAACATTGTCAATATCACAGTAGTCTTTTTTCTCAGCACGATAAGGTTGCTGTTAGGTTGCTTCTAGTGACACATCTGATTAAATCATAATTATCTTTATTGACTGCCTCGTTGGTCTAGTGGTCGCAAGCGCGACTGCTTAGCATGAGGTCCTGGGTTCGATTCCCAGGTCGGGCAGTATTATTAGCTTTTTCCATCAGGAATTTAGTAGCAGCCACGGAGTCTATTTTTCACCCGGTTGATGGCAATAGGCTCGACCCCTATTAAATGGGACTTAAACATAACTGGCGAAATGTGGTTGTAATATTAACTACACCTCTGTCTAACCCTTTGGGGACTACAGGCGTGATGTTATGTTATCATTATTCTCGTTTCGATAAGGTTGTGGTTGCTTATGTCAGCTATGTTTTTTTTTAAATATTTACACAAACTACAACTTTGATATAAAGTGTGTTATGCTCAATAAGAGGCACTGATCGGCACTGACCATAGTGTCGCATAGTGTTTCGGTGAACTTCTGTTAATCCTGGTTATTGTTCTCACAGTTGACAAGATGTCGGACGCTAAGCAGAACCTGTTGTTGTTCTTCGACCGGCCGTCGGAGCCGTGCTTCATGCAGAAGGGAGATGACAAAGCTGTCTTCGAGATCCCGTCGCATTACTACGTAAGTTTAACATTGGCGGTGAAATGACAGGCTGATGGAACTGTTCAGCTTTACCTTTGTGATGCCGGTTGTAATAGACTCTTCCTGCAGCTCCTTGCAAACTTGCAAGTTTATATGCCTTTTGCGACTCTTACTTTTACTGACTAATTGAATGTCCCTCTCCATTATTTACCTACATAACATACTCGTTTCTCCCAGCCCGACAAATACCAGGCGCTGACCACGACGATCTCCAACCGGTTCGGAGATGACGCGGGCCGCACCATCCCGGTTCGCAACATCGCGCTCCCGAACCTGAACCTGCCCATGGAGCTGCCCTACAACGACCAGTTCTCGCTGTTCATTCCCAAGCACAGGACCATGGCTGGCAAGCTAATTGACATCTTTATGGGTAAGTCAACATCAGCATAGTTTTAGCTGAAGACTCAAGAGTGTCGCCACATCGACTGCCTAGTTTCGTGCTTAATTCAAATTAACTCTCAAATGCATGATAAAGAATTGAATTGTCTCGCGGCTTTCACGAGGTCTTCGGGACATGTACGACCAACGTCACAGCTTGCATCGCGACATCAAATGTCCTCCCTATTCAATGGAAGAACTTCCAACCTCGGAGCCTAGACTTTAACCGGTTCCTTTTAAAGGCACTTGGTAAATATTTTCCCATGTAGTTTTACCACCAAAACGCAATATCATACTCTACAGCAAATCTTAACTAACAGCCTTATGTCCCAGGTATGCGTGACCTGGAGGACCTGCAGTCTGTCTGCTCGTTCTGTCAGCTACGCATCAACCCCTACATGTTCAACTACTGCCTCTCAGTCGCTATACTGCACAGGTAAGCCCCTCTCATCTTTGCTGAAAAGCCTCCTTATTTTCTCTACAAAAGTAATATGGTCAGAGATTTTGGGAATACGACTGAAAGGAATTCTGGGAAAAGACCTTAGTGATATAATATATGCAGTGCAGAGTATGGGGTGGTAAGCACCTGGCTCTGTCGGTACATACGATTAGGCAGCTTGTGTCGTTCGACAAAAAGCCGAAACTGAAAGCCTAACTAGACATTATCGGCTTTCATGCGTTTGTTTCTAGCGTGCGTATGTTTGCCGAATATGTCTATTTTGACATATTCGGCTTTCATGCGTTTCGGCTTTTTATTGCACGGATTTCTATATTCAATTATTCTACCTTCAATGTCTGTAGCCTAAGACAGGAGGAACCGAGAATTTGTAAACGGTAAAGATCATCGTAGAAGATAGAAAAAATAGAATATCGGAATGCTCTGCCGAATGTAAGCCGAGTCCTTGGGCAGTAGTGCAGGACCTGAACCTTCCCAGGGTTTGTCAAACGTTACTATAACACAGTTTAAACATTCCAGGCCCGACACCAAAGGCATCGACCTCCCGACGTTCGCGGAGACGTTCCCCGACAAGTTCATGGACCCCAAGGTGTTCCGCAAGGCTAGGGAAGTCAGCAACGTCGTCACTTCTGGAAACAGGGTGAGCAAATAGTTATTAACTTGATTATTGAAGTGTTATATGGCAGAAAACACGCCTGACGTCTGATGACTACGCTGTTTAAAAAATTGGTGTATTCTGACCAAACTAGCTTTATATCTGTCAATTTGGGGAAAGGATTATCGGTAATCACGCGAAGTTAACAGATGAAGCCCAAGATACGTCGTAGGTCGTATCGCCTGGGGCCGTTAGTCCTTATTCCGTTCTTGTAAGCAACAACACTGAAACAAATTTCCTTCCCGCAGCTCCCAATAACAATCCCAGTAAACTACACAGCCAGCGAACTAGAACCGGAACAGCGCGTGGCGTACTTCCGTGAGGACATCGGCATCAACCTCCATCACTGGCACTGGCATCTCGTGTACCCCTTCGACTCTGCCGACCGCGCCATCGTCAACAAGGACCGGCGCGGAGAGCTGTTCTACTACATGCATCAGCAGATCATTGCCAGGTGAAGATGAATATTTTGATTCAGTCAGTCACAGAAATTGTCATTGTGGCGGCATCTATACTGCCACATACGAACTAAACTGACATCCCATCCGCACGAATAATATAAAAACAGAGTTTCGACAGCTACCGTTGGGCAGTAGACCCACCATACTCAACATCCGTCTTGTCAGAGAATCCTCCCTTTTGAAAGAAAGAGAATTTACTCCCTGTTCCTTATATCTCTAAAGAATTTTAAACAATGTGGATCAATTGCAATTTCAAAAAGTTTGTATGCGTTTGGTGTATTTTTGATCACCAAGTAGCCTGATAAGTGGCCATTAAGGCTGGGAAATGCAGCGGGGTCTTAACTAACGAAGAATGTACTCTCAATCTAAGATGGCTTTGGCTGCCGAAAACCACATACTTGAAGCCGTAATGATAATAAATTCTCAACATGCAACTTGCAATATTGAAGGACGTTCCCAAAACTTGCTAACATTAATCCAAATTATAATATCTCCACAGATACAACATGGAGCGGCTATGTAACGGCCTGCCCCGCGTGGCGCGCTACCAGAACTTCCGCGAGCCTATCGTAGAGGGGTACTTCCCCAAGCTGGACTCGCAGGTCGCCAGCCGGGCCTGGCCGCCCAGGTAATGTTACGTTCTGACCAGGAGATTCATACTCCACGAGATACTCTACCTCGATACTCTAGCGGTCGCCAGCATGACCGCAGAGCATGAGGTCCTGGGTTCAGTTCCCAGATCAGGTCAAGCATTTTTGTTGTTATTGGGTTTTCCAGCAAGAATTTGTCAGAAGCAGCTACGGAATCTAGATTTGTGCCCATTTGATAGCAATAGGCTCCTTATTACATGTACTGGTAATTGTGGTTGGTACTATTAGGTATACTGTTGCCTTAGCTTTCGGAGGTTATAGACGTGATGTTAAGTTGGTATGTGCGTGTTCTAGGTTCGCCGGCACCACGATCAAAGACCTGGACCGCGCAGTGGACCAGATCAGAGCCGACGTGTCGCAGCTGGAGACCTGGAGGGACCGCTTCGTGGTGGCCGTCGAGAGTCTGTCCGTCACCATGGTGAGATGCCGAGAATATACGCTTTACTTAATACATGTACAGTCCAGTAGGGATGTTCAGTAACACTCTACTTGTACAAGGATTTAAATGGGCGTGGTTTTACCGTTGTCAATTTGTTTTGACGTGACAACGTTTAATAAATCGATGAACGCCGGCTGCATGCACGAAAAAGTGTCCCGTTGCGCTCAATGTCCCGCTACGCTCCTTGTACGCATGCGCCGCATCTATCTCTCTTCCACTCGATTTTATGACGTTGTCACGTTAAACTATCGTCCGTAAACCAACTTTACAGACAACCAATTTTCATTGAATATAGTTTAGTTTCCAAAGTGCTTAGTGGAGTAAACAGTCTATCTTTGTGAGGGGTTTCAGAACAGAAAACGTTTTATTTTTACAATATAATTTTACAGAACAGTTTGACTAATATGTATTAACAACGCTTTCGTGTCATTGACATTCAGACGTTTAAAGATCCTTGTAGCACAGTTAGGTGGCGTACCGTACAGCGGTACACCGACCTAGGCAAGCGCGGCTTAACCCGAATATCGACCCGAGAGGTCGTTATTATGATGCTCTGCCTGTGACTGTCACAGATCTATCTATTTGAAATAAATGCTTTGAGTTTGAGATATCTATTTGTATACCAAATATATAAAAAAAGTGTGTGTGTACTTATAGACACGCGTTAGAAGTTATACTTCTTCGGCGTAACAAGATAAAAATCTTTTTAAAAATTTTATCTTTCGCCTTATCCTACGTTTGTAGAAACAAGGTCTAATATCAATTCCCTATACAACCTAACCTCCTATCTCCAGCAGTAGATTAAAAATAATAACCTAGGCTTGTCAATATCTGACACTAAGCAAACTTCTGGGTGTCGGTTTTTCGTGACGGTGTGCGCGCGCATCATAAAAATTTACTCTCATTAATTTTTTCTAACGCGCCAAAAGAAGTAAAAATGATTTTTGAACCGCAGATGTTTCTTTCTTAACGTTTTAACTATTAATCCATCCTTTTCTCTGCAGCCGAACGGTCGCCAGATGCCGTTAAACGAGGAGACAGGTATCGACATCCTGGGCAACATGATGGAGTCGTCCATCATCAGCGTCAACCGCACCTACTACGGCGACATGCACAACATGGGACATGTCTTCATCTCCTACTCGCACGACCCTGACCATCGCCACTTGGTAAGTCTTCATCTGCATAGCCTTGTCTCAACTATATTCCAGGTTTCCAGTCTAACCAGCTGAATACCAGTATTTTACATGGAGCTAATGTCTATCTGATCTTCATAACCCAGTTATTCGGCAATGCGATATCCCATAAGACTAGTTGTCAGCTTCAGACTACCCGAAACGGCTGACGAAGATATGTGAATGACGGCCGAAGGTTTTTGTGTTCTTCAAAATGTTTTGTTTTCAAAGTGTAGTGACCGCACAGGTACCTTTGATTAGCCTTGTTCTTACAGATTCACTATTGCTTTAATAGGCTAAGCTTCCATTTTGAAACTGGTTTCCCAGCAATAATGATTTACAAAATATTAAGCTTAAAGACAATGACCATACTGACATGATTCCCTACCCCTCAGGAACAATTCGGCGTGATGGGTGACTCGACCACGGCCATGCGCGACCCGGTGTTCTACCGCTGGCACTCCTACATCGACGACCTGTTCCAGCTCTACAAGTACAAGCTGGACCCCTACACCGACGACAAGGTAAGGCGGCGCCTCTGTGCCGAGGGATAGCCTAATACGCAGACGAGTATGAAGTATAGTCAGCTTAACCATAAAATTTCCCTAGAACGATTTGTTTCCCTAAAAAAGGAAAAATATTCCCAATCTACCAATCCTAGCGCACCCGCGCGTTACAATGTTGGTGCGTAACACCATAATTGGAAAATCGAAAGGTTGTGTTTGTTCCTCGGGTGTGTCATGTTGGGTGAGCTTAAATCCCTCACTGCTCTCAGGATTCAAGCTCGAAGCTTGTTCTACTCGGGAGCTCTAGAATCGTAAGAGGTTTACATCCTTGTTGCATAATGTACTGCCCTACATCCACTTATATATAGAAGATCTATACTCAACGTTTAATGTATGAAACACAATTCCAGCTGGACTTCCCCGGCATCCGCGTGTCCAGCATATCGCTGGAGGGCGCGGCGGGACGCAACACGATGGGCACGTTCTGGGAGCTCAGCACGGTGGACCTGGGTCGCGGGATGGACTTCACGCCCCGGGGCTCCGTGCTGGCGCGCTTCACGCATCTGCAGCACCAGCCCTTCGAGTTCGTGTGAGTGGGCTGCTTTGTGTCTCTAGCTTCGCTGTCCACTGCTAGACACGGGCCTCGATCAGTACGTCGATCAGGCGTAAGATCAGCGCTTTCGAGTGTTTTAGCAAAAAAGAAGAATTGATGCAATAACTTCATCAACAGTACATTTTATTTGTTAAGTTCAAGAACATTTTTCCAAACATTTTTCCACTTTCACCATCATTAACAGGAGTCCATTTCTTTACGTTGGCCTCTCCGATCATACGCTATACAATTCAATCACCAGCTATCTCATTCAACGTCACTACTGACAACATTTAAAAACCTACAGAAAATACGGTCTAGAGAATTATTTTGATTATTCGGTAAATATTTATTTGTTACGATCGCAAATCAATCAATAAAATTATCAATGTGCATCTGAAAGTAATAAAAATATGGCTGTAAAGTCGCTTTACGGACGATAATTTTACGTGATACCATCATAAGAAAATATTGATAAAAAATTGTACACTTTTATGAATTGAATTATTTATCTCTGAATTATGATAATTTTGTATAATACATAGATGCGTCACACGCCTAACGCTTAGGCCGATCGTGCTTCTCTATCGCTTGTTCCGCGCTCTCGCTTGCACGCTCGGCTCAGGTACGTCGAACGTGACACTTTTTCGTGCGTGCAGCCGGCGATCATCAATTTCTAAGACGTTATCATCAAAAAAATAAGAAAAATTTAAACTGACGGCTTTCAAAATGTTCGTTAATGAGCGGTTCCCCCTCCCCCACAGTTGCGAGGTGAACAACACCCTGGGTCAGGGCGCGATGGGCACGGTACGTATCTTCATGGCGCCCACCCTCAACGAGGCCGGCCAGCCCCTCGCCTTCGACGAGCAGCGCAGGTCTATGATCGAGCTCGACAAGTTCACTACTGGATGTGAGTCCTACTGATACCTAGTCATAGAGAAAATTAAAAGAAAAGACGCTGCAGGCAGAGAACTGCAGGGTAAAGGCCTCCCTCTACCCCTTGCCTTGCCTTCCAAAGGTTCCGGAATCCAGGGTCCCGAGTACATCAACTACTTTTAAATAACAAGATTAAAGTTTGAAAACTACTTGGTCTGAGCAGTGAGCACAGACGACCAAGTTATATGTAGTAGCATATGTGATGTGACCACGGGATTCTTCTAAAGAAGAAGACAAAGTTTTTCTAAATATCTCAATTGAATATTGCAGTACGTCCGGGCAACAACACCATACGTCACCGCAGCCAGGACTCGTCCGTCACCATCCCTTACGAGAGGACCTTCCGCGACCAGGTATGTGGACTAACTGGATCTTGTGTCAACTTCACCATCTACTACGTCATCCTCTGCTTAACTTTTTCCGAATTTTGGGGTCGTCTTCCAGTCTTACCAGATTTTTTTATTGTTTATTTTACATGGATTGACTGCCTATCTGACTTCAACATAGTTATTGAGTAATACGTAACCCCTCGGTAATACTGGTTGCTAATGTGAGCGTTATATCGTGTTCTATACGGCAGGATCCATGACATGGGATAATAGAGCATTCTCTTAGCTTAAAACCGAGCAGTCTTCGTTTTTTGAGGTGTTTCTATAAGCTGAATATGTTCTCCTTAGTCTGCCCGGCCCGGAGGCTCGGGCACGGCGGAGGCGGCGCAGTTCGACTTCTGTGGGTGCGGGTGGCCGCAGCACATGCTGGTGGCCAGGGGACACGAGCGAGGGTACCCTGTCGTACTGTTCGCTATGGTCTCCAACTGGAATGAGGACAGGGTGAGTTCATTCACAATACTATTAGGTACTATTCAAAAAGAAATAAACAGGTTCTACCAGGACCATCATCTTAGTATTGAGCATAAGTTTCTTTCCATCTGAAATCGTCAAACGATCGGTGCACTGACCTCATTCAATCTGCGATCTTCACTAGATCGCAGTTCTATTGTGTTGTACAGATACTCCCGATAAGGTAGAATTGCAACCTAATATTTGTATTAAGAAAACAATGAGTTGAGTACTACTTACTTACCGACGGTTTGAGTTAGGAAGTACGTAGGTACTACAGACACGTTTGATTCAGGTTTGAAAAAAAATGCACTATTGGTCAGTCACGACACAGCACTCCAAAACACAACTTACTGACGTAGCTTAAAAAGTCGCTAAGCTGAAGTGGGACTGGACTGGCCACGTCTGCCGCATGCCCAATGAGTTGTGGGCCAAAATAACCAGCCCTGACACAGCCAGAAGGTATCGCGGCAAAACTCGTAGAAGATGGCGGGACGAGCTGGGTAAAACCAATGACCAGTGGCCCACATTAGCCCTGGATCGAAACAACTCGAAGTCATGGGGAGAGGCCTTTCCCCAGCAGTGAGATGACGCAGGCTAACAGTATCAATATCAGTATTGGTCAGTGTCGTTTTCATCGCTTCGGGATCTCCTGTCGTCTGCACTAGGACAGAATATAAGTCACAATACGACGAGCAGTTTAGAAGTTATGAGAGAATAGTAGTATACGTCATGTCTATTAAAATCATGATCCTTCATAGTCGAATATAAAACTGTTTCCTTGCTTATTAGGTTCTAACACAGGACTTTTGTACCACACATACTAAAGCGCTTCATCGTCCACAGATCGAACAAGACCTAGTAGGGTCGTGCAACGACGCCGCGTCGTACTGCGGCATCCGGGACCGGAAGTACCCCGACCGGCGCGCCATGGGCTTCCCCTTCGACCGGCCGGCGCGCGCCGCCTCCCTGCCGGACTTCCTGCGCCCCAACATGGCCGTGCAGGACTGCAGCATCCGCTTCACCGACACCACGCGCCCGCACCAGACACGGTAGGTCGCACCGCCCCCCGGGAGGGGTTGTGACTCAGGCGTCGCTGTCACGTGTTTTCTACGTAACATTTCAAAAATCTGTGTCATTAATAAGAAATTACTACTACACCACAAAGAACTGAAGTGGTTACTTAGGATTGATTATGAAAACATCTTGATTCAACTTGAGTATGTCCAAAAAAAATTAGCAACACTCCCTCTCCCAAATATTTTAAATCACCAGTAACAACATGAATACTACGATGTATTGTGTAACAAAGTAGACAGAAATATGTAGAAGTCATATTTTGGTTACCAACATAGATGGCGCCACATAATACAACCTTAGGCTATTAGTAATTATATATTTTAATTTAGGAAATCCTATTAACCTTGCCTTTATTTTCTTTTTCTTCTTCTATGATTATTCTAGTTTTAAGCTAGTGGTGCCATCTATGCGCGTGTAACCCAACTATTGTGTAGGTCTGCTCTGCCCGTATCTTCTGACACTCCTGTTACTTCCGTTTCTTCCATCTCTACTGTTGCTTCTGTCACTTCTGTCTCCACTGTGACTTCTGGTCCACCAGCAGAGTCTCTAAAGAAGGCCTGCGAATGCCCGGGCTACGCCCCCGGCGAAATACCCGCTATTATTAAGAAACCCTACTATTACATCAAGTGCAATCATTATAACAAACATAATAATCTTTAGTTTCTTTCTGTTGGGTAAAATGTTTGCAAAACACTCAATTTTAAACACTAAACAACAAAACAAAACAATACAATAAATCTAATCAATCAAAATCAGTTACTTTACAAAAGTGAATTAAAATTAATTTATTTTTACATGCAAGACCAAATTCCTATACAATTTGATTTTACACAATACCAACCACAAAAACAGTTTCCAGAAGACTATAAAAATACTATTCCTCGTGATGGCTGCCCATTAGATACTTAAACACAAACCAATTAAAGTAATGATGACTAAATATAGAAATATTTATGTCATTAACATTGTTGTGTAGCACAAGTTTATAATAAGCATTTTATAATTGTCATTTGTATAAAATAACTGTTAGAATGCAAGTAGTTCAAACCTGTATATCTGTAGAAGTCCTCAGAGCTAAAGAAGTCCTATCTAAATGATTATTTTTGTGAATAATCTAGCATGTTTCAAAGATGGAGTCTAAAATAAGACATACTCATGGGAAAGTACATCGTCAGCAAACCTGGAATTATTAGGCTGGAATTTTACAAGGAAATGTGGTGATCAATGCTGGTGCCATCTCTATAGGAGAAGCGGCCTTTTGGCTTGCTATCAGAAACTTTCAACCTTATATTGGTAGCAGATAATTTCTCTTAAAAATATATTTTTGTTGTTACTGGACCGACCTCGGCTTTTTCTTAATGGATTCTGATTTTATTATTTCTTATTCTTAAGTATATAAGTTTAGTTCTAAGTAAACGGGTCTGTAAATAAATCGAATAGTTCTTAGTTTTATGTACATAGTATAAATACTTATGATTCTTGAGACTGAATAAATTAGCCTTTTACCAATTTGTTGTTTTATTGTGTTATTTATTTTTATCATTGCATTATTTATAAATCATTTATTCATATGCAACTTTTACGTAGGCAGCACATACACACACAAACAGTCAGACTACCCCTTGGGAAAAATAATTGTTTTGTGCAGCGATTGAACCTGTGCCCTTTTTGGGCCATCAAATACTGTACTGTTTAGTGAAATTAATAGTAATGAGGACATGTATGAATTATATGTATAAACACCACTACATACACATCAGTTGTGCCGATTCCCTTGTTCACAAACTAAACTAAATTTAAGTTGAATGCATCTTTTTCTTTCTATTTCATTATGAAAAGGACAGAAGATAAATATTAGTTTAGTCCTGTCAAATTAGTCAGCACCTGACATAATTTGATGGAATTTTAGTAGTCAACTTTATAATCACGTCTAAACTTGTGTCTGGTGCTGATTCATTTGACAGGACTAAACTAATAGAAAGAAAAAGATGTACTGAACTTAAATTTGGTTTAGTTTATAAACAAGGGAATTGGCACCATTATTACCAGCGTACAGCAGTCCACTGCGTGACATAGGACTTTTCAGTCGCACGCCACTTATCTCGATTCGGCAACTCTCATCCAGTTGAGCCTTCATACTTGTGTACACAGTCCTATTGCTATTGGTCCAAAGTTTGTTTTAACACCTAAATAAGTGCCTAAATATGATTGCAATGTTAAAATTTCATCACTTAGTCATTTACGTGTCAGTGTCACCTAGTTAGTGAAAACGGGCATACCTAAGTAGGGCTTTGCAGATCGCATGCTCATATCAGATCTTAAGTTTGATAAGATTCAGCAAACATGATTCTAAAGGGTGTAAAAAGACTCTTAACAAAGCCGAAAGGCAGTCTGCCCATCATTGCGATCATTTTTTTTGTTCTAGACCATACCTGGGAACCTTTAAGTTGCGGAGATATTGAAGGTCAAAGTTTCAACGTTCTCACAAGTTTTTTTTTTTTAATACATGTTTTGAATGTAATTCACCTTCACGACCCCCGTACTATTCAATCCATCCATCAGCACAATGTTGTGAATGCGTTACATTGAGTCCTACGTGATTTTTCGCCCAAAAAAAAGTCGTTTCCCAGCCATAATTCTTGCGTAAAGTTACTTAGTTTGATGTACATAATGCTTGGTTAACGGCTTCGTGAAGAGTCTGTTCACACCCTGTATACTACTAGCAGCATTTAAGAAAGCATTGTCTTATCGACCAAGTATTTCTAAGTTCGAAACTCTTATACAAAATATAACTCACTCACGGGTTATTAGATTAGTTTCTGCTTAGTTTCTGACGCTTATTAATCTGTTGTTCAATCTCATGTTAAAATGATGAAAGGCTGTTGTTAATACGGTTAACTAATCACAACAGACTACTCCAGGCCGACATGGGGTTGGGCAGCAGATAGAGGCTTGATCAAGTTTTGAGAAACTTCACTCAGTTAATAATTCCTGACGTTTAAATTTATTTCAACGTTGGCAACAAAAAACTGCCTGCCTCGTTGGTCTAGTGGTCGTAAGCACGACTGCTGAGCATGAGGTCCTGGGTTCGATTCCCAGGTCGGGCAAAGTGTTATTGGGTTTTTCCATCAGGAATTTCCCAGGAGCAGCCACGGCATCTGGAGGATTTGTGCCCGGTTAATGGCAACAGGCTCGCCCCCTATTGCATGGGACTTAAACATAACTGGCGAACTGTGGGTGTACTATTAGGTACACCTCTGCCTAACCCTTCGGGGATTACATGCGTGATGTTATGAATTTAAAAATCAATCTCGAACGGATTCCTTTATCAAAAGTGAAAAGAGCAGGACTGTACAAATAGTTCATGTAGCAACTAGAGCAATGTGAAGTCGTGCTGTTGGCATTGGTCAACAATTCATTTGAAATATGAACTGATTGAAATGGATCTTGAACAGTAAGAGGACTTTGATAAATAAAGGGTGTAAACAGACTATTCACGAAGCCCTCAACCAAGCATTCTGTACATCAAACTACGTAACTTTACATAAAAAATATTACCTAGGTAGGTAAGTATTACACCATAAAAAGGTTTTTTTTTTGTATATCATATCAACGTTATCTTAAACTCAAAAACCTGTAACCAAAATATCTGAGCAATGCTACAATCAATTAATTTCATATTAAATACGCATCGAGTTCGGTTTGACAGTTATCTGCGATAGTAATGTCTTGTCTGGTAATTAGACACTTTCTTTAAATTGTTGTGCTGTCCAACGTTGAAGCACAGTTCGGACAAACATGGCGAAGACTGCACAGGTAAGCCAGTTAACTATTTCCTTAATAGTACAGTGCTACAAGGATCTTTTGGTGCTTGAACAACATAGACAAAGGGGCGTTGTTGGGAAACAAATTGTAAAAGTGTTTGAACAAAAATTTTATTGAAAAAAAAGATGGCGGAGTTTGTTCCATGTTTTACCACGCGCCAAAACATCCATGTAGTTTGATCTGTGAACTTTGACAAGTGTTTATTATATGCTATTAGAGAAATCCGTTGCTGCAACAGTGTTACAGTGTGACAAAAGCGCTCTTTCGGAATATTTTATGTTTACTAGCTTATGCCCGCGGCTTCGCGCACGTGCAGTACGGTAATTATCCCACGGGATCACCCCACCGGGATAAAAAGTATCCTATGCTGGACATAGGATACTTTTTATCCCGGTGGGGTGTCCCGTGGGACATCTATCAGTGTGCTAAATTTCAACCGAACCCGTTCAGTAGTTTTTAAAGTAGTCGTTCTTAAAGAGTAACAAATATCCATCCGTCCATCCATCCTCACAAACTTTCGCATTTATAATATTAGTAGGATTATCGATGAACATTTGAACGGTGTCATTGAACTCCTTGAAATGGAGGAAAGGATAGTGTTGTAACTGTCTAGATTGGCATTCGAAATTAAGACGAATGTGAAAAGCTGTCCTCAAAAATAACACCCTGTACATTTAATGTCACTTTTGTTCTATGTAGCTGCTTTTATTATTATTCTATTAGCTTTTTTAATCATTCACCCCTTTAATCAGTGTGCAGTTAAATGTTACTGCACGTACGATTAACTAATTCTTTATTCATCCACGAGAGCACATACAGGGTACTATTAATAGCCGATGCTACAGTATTCTTTATTCATCCACGAGAGCACATACAGGGTACTATTAATAGCCGATGCTACAGTATTCTTTAATCATGTTCCATTTAGTCGATTTCTTTCAACTCTATCGGAATTTCATTCTTCTAAATCTAAAGTATTCATTGGCAATACGTTACAGCGCAGGCTGCTGGCCCCACGTAGCGTTAGATCAAAGCATATATATTTCACCAGAAGACCTCCATAACATCGAGGATCATATAAAATGTATGAGGCGACTCGCCCGCAAATTTTGCGGTGAAATTCGCGAATTAACTAGCTAGATATAACCTCGGTTCAAAATGTTTCAGTGAAATAACTTCCAGGATCTTGATATAAAGTGTATAATTAGTTTTAAAATACATATTTTCGTTCCTCAGAACCAAAGACGATTGACTAAACAACCGTAAAATCTATTCGCTTTATAGTATTTAAGTAGATGGACCTACTTTTTGGTCCATGCTTGCTTTATTAATTCTATTCTCGATTTCTATGAAACGTAATCTTCTTTTACATCCAATAATGGGGTGGTGTGCTTTAAATTCATTAAGTCCACACACAAAAGTTAACGACAGCTATGTTGTTAAATTTTAAGTTCGGAGTTAGTAAGTAACATAAAGTTAATTAACAATTAATGAATCGGTGGTGGTAGGCGATTGCATTTACCTACTAATGGCTCATACTATTAAAGATCAGTATTTTATGTTAATGTTTGTTGCTAACTTGTTTTTTGTTATGAGGAGCTCGTGGCTAAACAATAACAGCCGCTCGGGTCGATCTTTAGGTTAAGCCGTGCTTGCCTAGGTTGGTCTGTGGATGGGTGACCACCCATTACATACCGAGTTTCCTCCGTGCCTCGGAAAGCACGTTAAGCCGTTGGTCCCGGCTGTCATTTGAAGATCTTTGACAGTCGTTAAAGTAGTCAGTGGCCCAAAAAGTCTGACAACCAGTCTTAGTAAGGGGTATCGTATTTCCCAGTAGTAACTGGGTTGTGGAGGTCAGATAGGCAGTCGCTCCATGTAAAATACTGGTATTCAGCTGCATCCGGTTAGACTGGAAGCCGACCCCAACATAGTTGGGAAAAGGCTCGGCAGATGAGCTAACTTGTTTTTTGTTAGTGTAGGTATCGGATGTTGTCATTTGACTTAAAAATAGTACTTTGAATTTTTAAATCCAAATTCTGATGACATTCGGTAACTAACCAGAAAACTATCTGAACGCCTTCCTACTTTCGTCTTTAGATTAATATCTTTCTTTTACTTTTATCTAGACCCGCGGTAGTGTGCCAAGCCAAGTTCAAGCTAACAGAACTGGCGAGTAGCACTGTGTAATATTACACGAACCATTTGGAGCCACTTTTGACCACCTCATAACTAAAGAACTGTTTCACATACACATGTCAAATTGGCTCGTATATTGAGACATTATGTGCTCCAAGTTTCATAAACACACCTCAAACGGTTATTTAGATAATAACGTCCAAAAATCGTCATTTTTATCACTGACTGACCTACAGATCAAAACTTTAACCCAGTTCTAGATGACCTAGAAAGTGAATACAAAGAAATAAATCAGAACCTAGTAAATTTTTATCATTTTATTACAATTTTTCAATTAATTGATTCTATTTAGTAACACTTACTTATAAAGCGTGTAAAATGACTCTTAACGAAGCCGGAAGGCACTTGTTCTCCCGGTCATTGTGATCATTTTTTTTTGTTTTAGACCAAACCTGGGAACCTTCTTTATAAGGTTTTTTAAATACATGTTTTTAATGTATTTTTTTTTCTTAAGACATCTTGACGACCCCATACTATTCAATCCATCCATCACCACAATGTTTTGAATGCGTTACATTGAGTCCTACCGTAAAACGTGATTGTTCTCCCCAAAAAAAAAAAGTTATTTCCCAGCAATATTTTTTGCGTAAAGTTACTTAGTTTGATGTACATAATGCTTGGTTGGCGTCTTCGTGAAGAGTCCGTTTACACCCTGTATAGTGCCGGTAATGTAAGAATCAGCAATCAAAATTGATGACAGCCGGTCTTTATGTGGACTTTAAGGTTTTTGACGTGAATATATAACGAGTGGAATACACCCCTTAATTTTTTTTTATAGAAAATAACACTGAAAACACTATTATACCCCGTAAACGTAGGAAAATACAGTAGATTAACAAAAACCATTTGGTAATAACTTTATTATGAAAAAAGTACCTACTAACCTATAATTTCTGTACAAAAAGTAATGATATCCCATCAAAAGCATAAATATGAAATGAGAGCCAAGTTCAATATTATGATATATGCCTTGGTTGTTGACTTCTACGACATAAGAAGTGAGATCTAAATGGGTGCCAAGTTCAATACAACAAAAAAACAAAATCATTTAATTCGGATAACTAAGATCCATAACGGTAGGTGACAAACACATAAAATTATGATTACAAAATTAAAATAAAAACAACATCCAATACAAACATCCATCATAAATTAAAAATTATAAATTAAATTACATACATTAAAATCATAAATTCAAATTATTCAAATAATTAAAATTACATTTCAATGGTCAGTCCGTGCTTGCCTAGGTTGGTCTGTGGATGGGTGACCACCCATTACATACCGAGTTTCCTCCGTGCCTCGGAAAGCACGTTAAGCCGTTGGTCCCGGCTGTCATTTGAAGATCTTTGACAGTCGTTAAAGTAGTCAGTGGCCCAAAAAGTCTGACAACCAGTCTTACCAAGGGGTATCGTATTTCCCAGTAGTAACTGGGTTGTGGAGGTCAGATAGGCAGTCGCTCCATGTAAAATACTGGTATTCAGCTGCATCCGGTTAGACTGGAAGCCGACCCCAACATAGTTGGGAAAAGGCTAGGCAGATGATGATGGTCAGTCCTGAAATTTATTTATAACAACATAAAATATTTTATAACAACTTTAAATATCATTTCTTTTTATAACTTAGGATAATGTATTGAAGCTTAAGGTCTGACTTGGCTAGTTTTCATTTCTCAGTAGTAGTCACGGAGTCTGGATTTGTGCCCGGTTGATGGCAATTGGCTCGCCGCCTATTACATGGTACTTAAACATAACTGGCGAAATGTAGGTGTACTATTAGGTACACCTCTACCTAACCCTACGGGGATTATAGGCGTGATGTTATGTTATGATATTTTAAGTTTTTATAAAATATTTTATATTGTTTTAAATAAATTTCAGGACTGACCATTGAACTTGTCACTCATTTAGATCTCACTTCTTTGATCGTTCATGTCAATAACCAAGGCATATATCATAATATTGAACTTGGCTCTCATTTTACATTTATGTTTTTGATGTGATATGTATTATATGTAGGTATATACTTGTGGCTTATGCCAAATAAACATATTGTTTTTCTTTCTGTCTTCACAATGTACGTAATTTGCAATTCTTCAATCGCCCTCATGGTTTCCAGATCCTGCTCCTGCTGTTGGTGGCAGTGACGGTGCAGTCGTACGGCGGACGGCGCTACTTCCGCGGTAGGTCCCACGCCCGGCACCGATCCCCCGACGACTACTATCACCACCGGAGACACGCCGATCCTGACCGATCCCGCGAGAACAGACACGAACACTACCCAAACCGACATCACCACAACCCACACAATGCCGGTGATTCACCGCGCATATTTAGACACCCAGCAATGTCTGATGATAAACCACGCTATTCACATGAACATGTAGACTCCATACTAACTACCGAGAAGCCGCCCTTAGTGGATCCAGTTCCGGATGACGGCAACCTTGATAATGGCGAACCATCTGATCAGGGAGTGGATATGTCTGATGCTGTGAATAACGATAAACCAGATGGTGTCACCAATGAAATCGAAAATGGAAACACCCCAGATGAAGAGCCTGATCATATGGGTGATGATAACAGTGGGCATGAGCCTTCTTCGGGAGAAAATCCTACTGATACTATAACTGTAGATGGGCTGTCTCCAAATGGTTCAAGCGGGCAGCCTGAGGATGGTGGATCCATTGTTAATGGGTTATCACCAGGTGATGTACCCGACAACTTAGATGGTAACGTGGAAAGCAATTTAAATGGCAACTTAGATGGTAAATTAGGTGGCAACTTAGATGGCAACTTAGGTGGCAACTTAGGTGGCAACGTAGATGGCAACTTAGATGGCAACTTAGGTGGTAACTTAGATGGCAGCTTAGATGGCAACTTAGGTGACAACTTAGGTGGCAACTTAGGTGGCAACTTAGATGGCAACTTAGGTGGCAACTTAGATGGCAACTTAGGTGGCAACTTAGGTGGCAACTTAGATGGCAACTTAGGTGGCAACTTAGGTGGCAACTTAGGTGGCAACTTAGGTGGCAACTTAGGTGGCAACTTAGGTGACAACTTAGGTGGCCACATAAGCGGCAATCAGCCGAAGTTAGACAAACCAACGGATGGATCCTCAATTGATTCACCAAATGACGATAATGATGACGGATATTTAAACAATGATGGAGTGCTACCCGAAGACAAGGGCAACAATATTAATAACGATGAAGTACCACCAAATGCAAATGAGGGCAATATAAATGTTAATGGTCTTTCACCGGGAGATAACAATGAGCCCAACAATGGAGTTAATAGTGTAAATGATGGTGATGATACCTCGGGTCACGGTTCTATAAATGTCAGCGGGTTGTCCCCCGGTGGTGATGAGAGCAAACCTGACGATAGCAATATTAACAATAATGGTTTGTCACCAGGTGGGGATGACGCCGACGGCCAGGGTAATGAACAAGGAGGGCTGCCAAACGAACCCTTAGGTAAGCCAAATCACAATCATATAGACGCACATGGGCTAGAACCCGATCATAACCATCATCATGATCATATAATTCATCAACCTGATACCAGCGATTTAAATGACGGTGAATTACCCTCAGGTGACGGATCCGTCGGAGTGGAAGGTGACTTACCGGTCCTGTCAGGCCATACAGACAACGATGACCTACCGGCTGAGCCACAACCTGAGCCTGCAGGACATATAATTGATCATGGTGGTCTAGTGCCAAACATAAAACCAGATCTATCAGGACATATCGATCCCCATTTCAAACAGCCGCATCCAGGTCTGGATGTGTCAGGTAATATTATGGACGGCCATTTTAACATAGATCACCCGCAAATCAATCCAACTTTTCCTGGCGAAGATATTTTACCCAATCCTGGAGGCCATTTGATACCCAAACCGATACCAGGTGCCGATGGAAGACCTGACGAGATTCCAGAAATCGAAATACCTGGTCAAGTGGACAAGAAAAACAACTCCATGATACCAGTACTGTTGCCTGGAGGCGGCCATATCTTAGTACACCCGAGTGCTTTGGGTAACATACCTTCCTACATCATCGTGATGATCAACGGGCAGCCAACGCTTATACAGAATCCTGGTGGTCTGGGCATAAGAGGTGGAAATGCAGCAATTCTTGGAAACAACGGACTGTCAATCGGTGGTATTCACGGTGGAGCAATGCTGCCCACCTGGGTTAACTTAGGAGGAATTGGTAATGGCGGCGCCAGTATTAACGGTGGTGGCATTGGCATACTGCCTAATGTGCAACCTTTTTGGATTGGTGGAAACTTTGGAGGCGGCGGTGCTGGCGGCTCGATCATTATCCCAACCACTGAAGCAGTTCAACCCGTTCAACCAGTTCCGGTTCCTGTTCCAATTCCAAGGCCAATGCCTCCCCCACGTCCGGTTTACCCAGCCCCTCAGCCAATCCCGATGCCTGGGCCAGGTTTCAACATTAATACTTATCCTGGATTCCCTTGGCCATCTGTTTGGAACCCAAGTAACCCAGGTAATGTAAATGTGAATGTTACACACATTCCGTCTTGGCCAAATCAAGGATCCGATATAGACTGGAACTCTTTGCTTGATATCTTGGCAAATATTGATTCTCGTCTCCCTAAGCCACAACCACCGCAGCCCAAAGAACCATTACCTACCCCAAACTACCCTCCATACCCATATCCCCAGTACCCGTACCCCTATCCGCCACCATTCCCTTACCCGCCTTACCCTTACCCTCCTAACTATCCCTACCCTAACAACAAAAACCTTACGGATTCTTCAAATCCCCGCCCAGTTGGTCCCATCACACCCGGTCCTGAACCACGGCCAGAAGAACCTAAAATACCAGGCCCTGGACCTCGTCCAGATGAACCCGAAGTACCTGGTCCTGGACCTTGTCCAGATGAACCCATAATACCCGGCCCTGGACCTCGTCCAGATGAACCCGAAGTACCTGGTCCTGGACCTCTTCCAGATGAACCCATAATACCCGGCCCTGGACCTCGTCCAGATAAACCCATAATACCCGGCCCTGGGCCTCGCCCAGAGGTGCCTGAAGTACCTGGTCCTGATGTTTCCATTGGTCACGAGAAAGATACACAACCTGGACCGGCATCCCGCCCTGAAGAACCCATAGTACCCGGCCCTGGACCTCGTCCAGATGAACCCGAATTACCTGGTCCTGGACCTCGTCCAGATGAACCCATAATACCCGGCCCTGGACCTCGTCCAGATGAACCCATAATACCCGGCCCTGGACCTCGTCCAGATGAACCAGAAGTACCTGGTCCTGGACCTCGTCCAGATGAACCCATAATACCAGGCCCTGAACCTCATCCAGATGAACCAGAAGTACCTAGTCCTGGACCTCGTCCAGATGAACCCATAATACCCGGCCCTGGGCCTCGCCCAGAGGTGCCTGAAGTACCGGGTCCTGATGTTTCCATTGGTCACGAAAAAGATACAAAACCTGAACCGGCATCCCGCCCTGACGAACCCTTAGTACCCGGCCCTGGACCTCGCCCAGATGAACCCGAAGTACCTGGTCCTGGACCTCGTCCGGATGAACCCATAATACCCGGCCCTGGACCTCGTCCAGATGAACCCATAATACCCAGCCCTGGACCTCGTCCAGATGAACCAGAAGTACCTACCATACCACGGCCAGATGAGCCTGGCAATAATGTTAGCCGAGAACCTAACCCAGGTACAACCCACGAAGCCAACCCTGAAGAGTCAATGGTTCCCAAGCCTAATGAGCCTATTGTTCCCAAGCCCCGCCCTGATCACCCAGAACATCATCATCATAATCATGAAAGGCCAATCATTAACCTACCAGACATTCACATCACACTTCCCAAGCCAATCCCCGTTGGCAAACCGAAGCCAAGCCATCCTGGTCTTGACAGCGGTCTTATCGACATCCTCAACGTTCTGCTGAAGTTCCCAGACAGAAACTCCTATTCACCCAAGAACCTCGGACCTCTCATCAAGTTACTGCTCTCTATCCTGAAACCTGGCGGCAAGAACCCAACTTTGATTCCGAACCTGAACGATGACGGTAGTAAAGGGCAACCAGATCTTGGACATCTCAGTCACCTTCTTCTACACCTTTTTGACGGTCACAAAGAGCCTAACCTCAACGTGCTGGTCCAGCCAGGAATGGATGAAAGCACACGTGCTAACTTGATACTCCTCCTGCAGCTTTTGGCTAACAATCTAGGAGGTGGCTCGTACCCAAGCATGGGATACTATCAGCCTGAGAACCCATTGCTATACTTCCTGGGTCACTTCCCTTGTGATCATCCGAATATCCAAGCTATATCTGGAATGCAGTCCAGCTCCAACCTTTGGCAGTTATTGGCCAACATGTATGGCCATAATTACGGACAAGAGATGAGGCTTGAGAGATCAGCGGAGGAGACGGATGGCGATGATAAGCCAGCCGACGCGGCGGAGAAAACTGAAAACAATTAGAAGATTTAATTAACAGTAGTAATTTATATATGTAGTTTTGTTGTTTAGACTCATGTTTCGAATGCTGTGACGAATGGAAAATTAAATGTTTTATTTTTATTTTGTCTCTCATTTAAAATGTTCATGCGAAACTAAACTACTTATGCTCATGCAGTACCAAGCCGTCAGAGATAAGACAGCTCACCGATCATGTTATGATGGCTAGAAAACGACCCATATATTTTATAAAGTACTAGCTTCCGCCCGCAACTTCGTCCGTGTGAAGATTTTTGTGTTAACTTAAAATATCCTGTGACACAGAAATAGTGTAGCTTTCTATCAGTGTAAGATTTTTTGAAATCGATGAATTGGCCTGTTGCTCTTGTGGTTAGTGACCCTGACTGGTAGGACGGAGGTCGTGGGTTCGATTCTCACACAGGACAAATCTTTGTGCGATGAGTACGATTATTTGTTCTGTATCTGGGTGTATAATTTATCTATAATATGTATGTATTTAGAAATATATAAGTATGTTTATCAGTTGTCTGGTTGCCATAGTACAGGCTCTGCCTAGTTTAGGATCAGATGGCGGTGTGTTGGTTGGCCCAAGATATTATTATTATTCCGTTTATTCATTTTATTACATATTTTATTTATATTTTTACATATTTCTTAAAATAAACTATATAAACAACATTTAAAAATATAAAAAAATAGCGGTCCGCCGGTGTCGGGAACAGGGTCCAAGCTACCGGTGGTTAGGGCTCCAGAGACAGGAACCTCCTCACAATGCGAGCCGTATCGAGTACTGCCTTCTGAATCAGGCCCTTGATCCAACCGCCTAAGGCGAGCTTCGAGAGATGGTCGTCGAGGCTCTTAGCTATAAGGCCATTGGCCGTCACGACAATCGGCACAATGATAGCCGAGTTCACATTCCACATGTCGACAACCTCGTGTGCCAAGTCGAGATATTTTATTTGTTTCTCTTTCTCAGCTTTCACAAGGTTCTCGTCATGCGGGATGGTGACATCGATTATCATTACGCGGCGCGCTGATCGGTCTATCATCACTATGTCAGGCTTATTGGCTACAATAGTCCTGTCCTGTCCTACAATTATTATTATTATTAGTTTCGAAGTTTACCTGCTACATCCAAAACAGACTTTAATATTACGTTATATTAAATATACTAGGCTGGCATAAATAAGTAGGAGCTTACCTAACATGTTATGATAGCTAGAAGTGTCTCATGCCTGTCCATTGATGTAATATAATATATCAGGCAACCTTCGAGCTTGCAAGAGAAATAGAAAAGAGCACTATTACAATATTTTGAAAATCTTAACTACGAGTATGTTGGGGTTGACAATATTTTACCGGGAACGGCTGTTTATCTGACCTCCACAACCTAGTTAGTACGTAATTTATACGATACCCGTAAGGACTGGTTGTCAAACTTTCGGGTTTAACTACTCGTATTGACGGTCTAAGATCTAAAAATGACAAGCGGGAATAACGGCTTAACGTTTAATTGATGGATCACCCCTTCATATTTTTGTACATCCACAGAAACAAAAATTGAATTCATTGACTTAAATTCATTAGTAAGTCTTGTATAATTACTTCACTATCATTATCACTATCACTTCACTACATATTATAAAATTAAGTCCTCCGTCGCGTATGTCTGTCTGTTCGCGATAAACTCAAAAACTACTGCACCGATTTTTATGCTGTTTTCACCAATGGATAGAGTGGTTCTCGAGCAAGGTTTTAGTGTATAATTTGTCAAGTTTTTGTTGCGGGAACGGGATCAAAATTTCATGATTACTTTTGGTCGCGATAACCGACATCCACGCGGGCGAAGCCGCGGGCAACAGCTAGTCTATAATGTTCTATAATGAGAACTTTCTATATTACTTGCAGCCAGGCAGCCCTGATAGTCTAAATTTGTATCCACTGTCTAGTCAGATAGGCATTCGCTCCATGTAAAATACTGGCATTCAGCTGCATCCGGTTAGACTGGAAGCCGACCCAATCACACTTGGACAAAAGGCTAGGCAAATGATGTCTGATTATTGGCAATCGGTTCGCACACGGGGACTCAACACATAACGTTGAAATATGCGACTAAGAAAGTACTGAAAACCTTTGGCCTACCTCTTCGATAAATGGAAGCGTGCGTGATGTGGATAACGTACATTAGCAAATGTATGCGAGTCTATGCATTGACTAGACACACTCGATATCAAGACGTGACATCTAAGTAATGTGCTTTAATAATGCAATTTAGCAATGCGGCGGTTATAACGTTCCGGTTCGCGCTGCTGGGACACAGGCGTCCTCTCGGTGAGATGGAGTGGGTAGTACTCCTCCACGCGGACTGTGTTGGTAGATTTCGTATAACTTCGAATTTTCTGTTCTATTGCAGTGGTGATAAAATAAATAAATAACAAACAAAAAGAGAGTAAAGTTCCAAGTGGCGCGGAATAAAAACTCTTGAAAGGACCTGGGGGACGCCTTTGTCTAGCAGAGAGCAAAAAAAGAAATAAAAGTGCGTCTTGGTTTCAAACCCACAGCCAGTAAGTCGGCGTGATGCCACGGGGAGCTGCTGTTGCGGGGTGCTACGGCTCTAATGTGCGCTAAGCTTTACCGTTTAAAGTTTTCCAAAGAGGTAGTACCTACACATTGGTGTAACGTAGATCTAGTACCAACGAGATGAATACCGGTACCTGAGTGTGCTCGGCTACGCTGGTACGTGAAGTGCTATGAGAATAAAGTGCAGTGTCGAGTGCTAGGTAATGTTACGAAGCTTGGATGGGCGGAGGTGTGGGGTCTGTTCCTTCTACCTGTTACTATAAGACATTGTAGCTGAAATACGACTGCCCATTTTTCACAACAACATGTAAGTGAGTGCCTAAATATTCTTGCACTGTTCGAAAGTCAACTTGAAGATTGAAATCGAAAAATCGGTTTTTATTGAAGTATTTATTTAGGGGACGCCTAGTATCAGTAAAATCGGGAAGTAGGGCTTATTGCACCTCCAACGTTCCTAATTGAGCATTACTATTAAAGTACATCATAACACTTTAGAAACTTTCACCGGAGAATTTCTTTGGGAAGAACTCTGCACAAACCAGCAAATGCGACTGCTGACTGTGATGTCTAAAGTTCGACCCCTAGGTCGGACGAAATGTTAATGTGTAATGAAATCAAGAAGAAGAAGAAAAACAACGGGGGCACTAAAATGTTCCGTTTTGTCAAACTTTATATACAGGCTCCTAAATAAATTCTCATACTAGACCCTACGTTGCATACATACTCGTACTGTAGAGTAACAGGGAAGCACACAGTGTTGGCGTCGAGTGATGTTCCAACGGTCTCTAGAGAGTCGTTCCAGTGCCGACGTGCAACCGAAATACCAAATTAATGGATTCTATACACCAAAACCGCCGTCATTTCAACTGTGCGTACAAAAGTGTCCGCCGTGCCTAGTAGTCATTTCTCAATCCTAGAAAAATTAAAGTTTGTTGCAATTTTACTCCCAAATCTTGTAAATCCTTCTGAAACCGACACATAAAACATCTATAGGTAGGTACAATCGGCAAAAGAATTTAGGGTTCATGCTACCAAAAATAACGCTATTAAATCAAGCTTTAAGAATTCAAATACATAGTTTGGAGGAAAATGTATGCTCGCAGGGTGTAATTTTGGATATCCAGCTAATTTATATTATGTCCTTGATAGTTTAGTGCCAAAAAGAAATGATCTTCCTCGCGTTCTTCTTTTTAGGATACGGCAGATATATATGTAGGACATAGGGTCAAGGTTACAAAAAAAACTAGTAGAAAAGAGAACGCTGTTACAAACTACCTTTACACAGCCTGCAATGGCCTGCATACCAATCACTGTGTCTCACAGTACCAAAGCCTCCGTATCGGCGTAAATTTGCATCGAGTTGCTTACACTCGCATGACGTGAGTGTTACTCCAGGGAAATCAGCGGGCAAACGGCCGTGGAAAATCTGGGCATACAGCGGGCACGGGTAAACGTGATGTGTCTGCAAGAGCCTGTAACTAGGTGAATATGAATAATGAATGTGTATTAACGTTGTAGAAACGGAATTTGGAATCAAGCCCTGTGTACAAAGGTGTGTTTTTCTGCTGGACCAGTTTATTCCTGTTTGAACTGGTAAATACCGGATTTTGTGTGCTTTGTTTAAGGTAGGGATTGTTTGGAGATGTTACTTTTGACTGTGTTCTTGTTTATCTTTGCTTTCGTGTTTAGTAAATGAATTAACTTTGTGTATATTGTCGTCAGTTAATTGTCTTTGGTGATGAACAGCAATTTTTTGATACTATGGCCGATAGGATCTCAGCTGTAAGAATGACTATATTTAAGTGCCAAACCATATTTCTTGCAGAATGGATGGCCGGTGGAAAGGACGGTTCCCGCGGAAGGCGGGTCGTTGAAATGCCTCAGACAAAGTGGTTAGATGTACTGGTAAAGGTTGCGGGACTCCGTGGGGCTGGGTGCGACAATCCAGGACCAGGATACAATTTGGGCTTATATTTAGGTGTTGCTAAGTTTAAGTGAGGTCTGTTCTCCGTTACCACAAATTCGTCATTTTACGACGCACTATCATGCGGTTAATTAATTTCTAATTAAAGTGACATTATATCGATTGGTCCATTACGTCGGTTTTTCCATCGTGTTCTGTTTAAATTATCCACTCCGTGATTAAACTATCATTTTGCGGGTCAACATGGCGCGAAGCATACAGGTATCGTGATTGATTTCAATTATTTTTGAGTGTTTATCAAAAGAATAGATGGAAAAGTTATGTGGTAATCGGTTATCGTGGTAGAGGCGTGTGGTGAGCAGGAATGAGGACAATGTTGAATATGAATGTGAAGAGGTTATAAGACTAGAGGAAGATCAAAGAAGCGATGGATGGACTGTGTGAAGGATGATATGGCTAGAAAGGACGAGTAATAGAGAAGTATGGAGGAAAAAGACATGCTACGCCGAGCCCAAATAAATTGGGATAAGGGCAGGGAAATGATGATATCAGAAGAATAGATCACTCCCAATGTGTGTGTATGACAAAATCAATAATTATGTAAATAAGGCAGTGTTATTAATGTTCGTGGTGCAATAATATTAATGGATATTTTTCTTCTTTGTAATTTTGTCTTTCTGAAATAATTATGGATAGCTAAAATAATAATATAGTTTCTCAGTAGCAGCCGCGGAGAATGGATTGGTGCCCGGTTGATGGCAATAGACTCGCCTCTTATTACTTGGGACTTACTCATAACTGGTGAAACGTGGGTGTACTATTAAATACACCGGTGCCTAACCCATCGGGGATTACAGGCGTGATGTTATGGTTATGTTAACTTGATCGTTTTCTTTAGATGAAAGAACCGAAAGAGTCAATTTTAAAATAACTCACACCGAAAATTTCACTTTCAACCCAAACAATACACGTAAAGTTTGCTCAACAGCAAAGAGCTTACGTAGGTACGAGACAATAGACAATAGAGTGATTCTAACTAGTACGAACGACTGTATATTGTCTCTGCATCACCCCAAGGTTGACTGGTAGAAAATGCCCAAGGCATTAAGTCCGCCTTTGTACAGTTTTTTTTTACTTGTGCATAAAGTTTTGATAAATAAATAAAAAAAACAACTCTATTATTATTTATTTAATTATTTTATTTATGTCATTTTCCAAGATAGGTTCCGCCAATACGGAGTAAGTTTGAATGTATTATATAATTAAGTCAAAGTCATTTTTATAAATAAGGTAAGGTAAGATTTTGAACGTCAATATTTCATAAAACTGTCAAACTGTCTCCCAAAACGACTTTCACCACTTCTCATTGTGATAACTGCTGTGAAGAAGTTCCCCCTAACATATACTTATATGTCAGTTGAAATCCTCATGAATATGAATAATTTATACTATTGGAACAATGGGAACGAATTGATTGCATTGCAAATTAATAAAAATCTGGTCGTATTGTAAATTATTTGTTTCGACGGTAACAATTTTCTCACAAAATTAAAGCAACTGCATCGGTTTCCAATATTAAAGCGGTATTAAAATAGCATTACTAATAAAGTACTAACTAATAAAGTAATGATAATTTAATTAACAAATATTAACTACGTTATTAACTGACTGGAACTATTATTGTCATTATCACTTGATGTAGTTTGTTCCACAGAAATTAAAAACAGAATTATTTTTACAGATCAGTTACTGTTTCTCACCCTCTGGGAGTCGTAGGAACGGCACGTGTAACTGTCCACGTGCAATATACTATATCTATTCGTTTTTATTCCAGGTTCTACTACCTCTGGTTTACGCAGTTCTAGCAGAGGCTCACTTCCACCTGCCATTCTTAGACAACATTCTAGGACTGCATCCACCTCGACCTGTTTTAGACGTACCCAGGGACGATCGGATAACCCATAGAAATGTAGGTTATAATGGCGGATATAACACGTGGTTTCAACACTTTGGTAATCCAGATGCTCACCAGTTTTCTTCTGAAAGCCACGAAAGAGATAATTCCTATCAAGGTTTTGACCCGTACTATCATGGAGATCCATATTATCAAGGAGACCGTTGGAACCATAGGCCAGAAATAAACAACGTGTTTAACATTCCAAATCCAGGCCATAACAATGATAGACATCCACCACCACATAGGGAGAATCCACAAGAAAAGCCGAAACAAGTTTCTAACGAAGGTACAAACGTCCAAAAACCTGAAAAAAACCCCAAGGAAATACCGCCAGTTGATAAAACGCCAGAACAGGACAAAAGTCCTAAATCAAACGAGAATAATATTCCAGACATGAAAAATAAATTAAACGAAGCTACCACTTCAGACAAACAAAATAAACGCGAAGAATTGCCCCCAAAAACAAATGAGATCAAGAAAGAAGATGATAAAGGAGAGAAAGACAAAAAACAAGTAGACTTAGACAAAAAGAAAGATTATTTACTAGTTGGACAAGGTAATAATGCTAATAACGTTTATCTTTTACATGAAAACAATCCCAACCCGACTGGAGCAATTACAACTAATGCTAATCAACCTGCTAATAATATAATCTATGTTCCTTACAATCCGGGACAATCCAATAATCAAGTATATCAAGCTGTTAATGGACAGCCTGCTACTTTACCTACCAATATTCAAATGACACAAGAAAAGCTAGGAGCGTCAAATGGTTACAATAATGTTGTATCGAACCCTGGACAAGGTACTATGAATATGAATGCAGGTAACCAAAATCCTGGGTATGTTACGATCTATTCAAATGGTCAGTGGATACAAATTCCCGGTGTGGTAGTAAACCAAGCACCGAATAATGTACCTTTACAGAATGGGAATCAGGTCCAGGGAACAAATTATATAATTGCCAATACAGTTCCCAATAACGTCCAAACTGTTCCAACAGTGCAAAATCCAGGGACAAACGTAAATTATGCTACTCTCCCAAATCAAGCAACCAATGGTCCAATATACGTTCAAGTGCCAAATTGTTGTGATTCAGTTGCACTAAATCCAGCCAATAATGGCATGTCAAATAACGGTTTACCAAGCAATGTGGTTGTTTATCAAGCAAATCCGAATACGGTTGGTCAACCACAAGTAAATGGTGTTTCAAATGGCTATTTTCAGCCAAACATGGGAACATATCAAGGTCAGGGAGCCATAACAGTAGTCATTCCAAATCAGGGTGCTGTCCCCAGCAACCAAAATGGTCCATACCAACCAGCAGTTCAACTGCCAGTAAACAGTGGCACGAATGGGTACAATCAACCAATAGTTTCAAATTTAGGACAAGTACAATATGCACCAAATCAAGGTATGAATAGTCAAAATGTGCCAATACAGACAACAGTTCAAGCGCCAGTTGTCAGTAGCAACAATGGATACAATCAGCCAACGGCAACAGTTACAAGTCAAAGACAAGAGGTTAATCCACCTAACCAGGGAGTTATGTACAACCAAAATGTACCAGCACAGCCAGGAGTTAACATACCTGTTAATAATGGCATAAATGGCTACAATCAGCCTATGGTATCAAATCAAGGACAAGCGACAAATGTACCAAATCAGGTAAATAACCAGAATATACCAATCACAAGTGGGTACAATGAAAATCCTCCGGTCATAAATCCTAATCCAACAGTAGAAACTCGGGGCGAGTTGCCCAGCAACCAGAATGTGCAACCACAGCTAGCAGTTGCAGCAAACACTGGCTCAAATGGATACAATCAACCACAGGCACCTATTCAAGGAGGTCAAGGGACTAACGCTATTGTCAATACTCCAAGTAATGGTGCAGTAATCAACCAAGAATCCGATGTCACTCAACCACTTACAACTTCTTCACTAGTTCTAGACAGCAACAATTTATCATCTTTAGGCGCTCAACCAGCCATCATGATTTCCAATTTCAAAGATAAATCTGGTGACAAAAAAGACAAAGCAGATAAGAAGAAGAGTAAGGATAAGGAGGATAAGAAGGAAAACAAAGATAAAGGAAAGGAAAAAGATAAGAAACCTAAGGGTGATGACAAACTAAAGGTTGACACACCTGAGGTTCCTGCGCCATTTACTAACAAGAAGATAGAATAAGTTAATTTTAATACTATCCATACTTGCAGATAAAAACTTCAAATCTATAAATCAAAACATCGTATGAAATAAGAGTATTGTAATGTTTCTTGATGAATAAGACTTTTATAAATAAATTTTATGTTTAATGAAGCTTATTTTCATTTTACCAACATTCTTTAATTACCTGGGTCATTTAGTTTAAGCTGCGTGAAATTATTCAACAATATAGACTGGCAGCCGACCTCAACATAGTTGTTTTCAAAGTCAATAATTGTGTTGAAGACAGTGATGCATTTAAAGTTGATTGTTTGCGAGCGAAATAAAGGTAACCTGTGAACTGATATTCTGATAATCGAAACGAATGAATAAGTTGGGTTGGAGTTGGATACAATTAACAGCATCAATTAACTTTCTACTTACAAATAATTCTTATTTTATAACAAAAATAAATGTTTTTAAAACCATGAACCTGAAAGATTTAAAATTCTGGCTGATTGGCATATCTTTTAGAAACTCCATATGAGAAGTCTAACTCTTTGGGAGTTAGATTCTTTGGGGGTTGGGTTGGTTTGGTTTTTACTTGTACGTAGCTGTAAGCTTTAAAATTCAGGTACGTAACCTGAAAGCTTTAAAATTCTGGCTGATTGGCATATCTTTTAGAAACTCCATATGAGAAGTCTAACTCTTTGGGAGTTAGATTCTTTGGGGGTTGGGTTGGTTTGGTTTTTACTTGTACGTAGCTGTAAGCTTTAAAATTCAGGTACGTAACCTGAAAGCTTTAAAATTCTGGCTGATTGGCATATCTTTTAGAAACTCCATATGAGAAGTCTAACTCTTTGGGAGTTAGATTCTTTGGGGGTTGGGTTGGTTTGGTTTTTACTTGTACGTAGCTGTTATAGGTATGAGATAAGGCGGAGACTTAACCCTGAAAACAACTTTCACAATATCAAGACTATCATCACCATCAATGAATACAATCCTATCACACTTTTCTCATTAAACCTGTCCAACTGAACCACACTTTGACACACAGCTGTCCAAAACTTAAGACATTGTTCTTTGAAACTCTGGTATGAACAATAGCTCTGAAACTTTGACTTTGTTCTATATTCCATCCCCGATTGACCGCTCTCAGCTGGGCGATCAAAAACAAGAGATAATCGATCGTTGTCTAGGTTCAATTTTGTATAAACGGGCACAGCACAACTGCCTGTGTACTTATGTGTGTATGTATATGTGTTGTGTAATTGTGTACACTTGTATACCTGGCGTTGTGTGTCGGTTTGTGTTTCCTCTAGCGTTACTTGAGATCATTGTAGCTAACTAGCTAAGTAATCTCTGCTGCAATTGTAAGTGATTGCTTTTGGTTTGTCTCTGGTTATTATTGTTTCGAGTTAATACTAAGTAACTTTGGTATGGACACTACTGTACTGTTTATTGTCATTTGAGAGTAACTAGTTTAACTAAAGTTACTTAGTAGTGATTGTTTTTGTGTTCCAAATTGCAACAGTGCCCGGAATTGGTCAACTGGCAGGGCAAAATCTTCGATCACAACGATGATCACCGTCACTGATATGCTTAGTCGTTGATACAGCTCAAGCCAATCTATCTAAAAAAAAACTTTAGACACGCCCCTAACGCGTGTCTGAAGTTTTTTTTTTTTGTGTATTTAGATTATAGTAGAATCTGCGGCCCAGCATGTTACCTCTGACCTCTAGAGACCTATGCTCCCTCTCGATCTCTACATCGCCCTCAAGGCCGTTGCTAAGGATATGCCCCAGGTATTTCAATTTGATGAACGCTCAAACTATTCAGAGAAATACTACTAGAATGTTTGGGACATCTATAATTTATACTTTTTTTTTCATAAAAAGGAGATTGTAGTACATGAGGCATACATAAAGTTATACACATAAGTTTGTACCATGTTGATCACAATCTGGTGGGTGAAGTTCTGCTTTCCTAGTTAGGTTATAGAATAACCTGTATTAAGGAATAACAGTCCCTTTCCCTTACAATGAGTTACAGTTAACTAGTACAATTTTAATTTTTTTATTGCTACAATAATATTTATAAAACATGCGTGTGTGTGTATGTGTGAGTGATTGTATGTGTATAAGTGGTATGTGCGTGAGTACGAGTGTGTGTGTGATGGAGCGAAAGAGAGAGTGTTTCGATTGAAGTCGAGTGAGGTAATATTTGATCTGTCATTGTCGCTGTCACCTACTGAGATAATTTTCTGTTTCATCATAGCTTTTATTTTGAAGAAATGAACGTAGAATCTTTTTACACTTAAAGTTAGATAATCCGTAGATCAAGCAGATTTTGTTAAATTTATTGTACAGAGTCGGGCCCAAAAAGTTACAAAATCTACTAGCAAATGATGTGCGTACTTGTGGAATATTGCAAATTAAATCTTTTCTACGCTTTGCTATTTTATAAGGGGTTTCACGGTGCTGTAGAAGAACTTTTTGAAGGATTAAGTGTTGTCGAACGTTAAGAACATTACAACTACTATGCAATCGATCAGTAGGGAACAAGAAAGGGTTTGAAGTAGCTACTTTCAGTACCGCTCTGTGTGCGATCTCGACTGGTTTTTTTTTAGAATAGTTTTTGTATGTAACAATAGATAAGTACAGGGAAAAATAAACTACACGTATAACATTTGGGTTCGCGATACTTCTGAGGGATTTAAATATATAAATTACCTTGCGGACTCTACTGGTAAGTTGGAGTTTTAAAATTAAGATTTTTGTCTGTATATAATCCTAAGTATTTGACATATTTAAAGCATGAGGCATTACCTTGTAGATACCTGTATTTATGGGCTTTAATAGATACAGGAAATCTTGGCTGAGTTGCGGGACGGGAGTGGGGGGAAGCAGAGATTAAAAATATGGCTTAAGATAGGTACCAGGGAACTTGCGTATTTTTTTTAAGTAAGACATTTATCGGTGGCATTAACTCTACAGTTTGTTTATAAATTGACATATACGCCCACGATTGGAGAGTTCTCATAAGAACGATGAAACAGAAATCAACTGTCAAATTTGAAGATCCGCCAATTGCAACTTAGAATAAGATTTGGTGGGCGTTATGAACCATTGTCATGACGACAGAGTCTAACTGAGCTGAGCAATTTAGACAGGACTTGGAATATCAGTGTATGTGTTGCAGATTTTAGATCTACCTACGATTTAATATCCTAAATCTAGATTTTCTTACACTATTTTCCAATCTTCCTATTCAGTCTGCATTATCATTACTTAGAAAGTAGTAAGACACATGAGACTTTTCTATTATTTCCGTGTGACCCCAGTGACTGAAATACACTGACGCGAGTGCACGTCATAAGTGAACGTGACCCATTCGATAAGAGATATTGAAACTGTAATAAGCACGAGATAATAAATACATATTTATTATCAAGACAGATATCTTCTTATCACTATATGCTGTCTCGTTTGGTTCGCAAGCACTGCTACTATTGCTGAGCATGATGAGGTCTTTAGTTCTATTCCCAGGACGGCCAGTGTTATGATGTTTTCCCATCTGAAACTCAGCAGTACCTAGAAGCCTGAATTTGTGTAGTAGATGATATTTGATGACCATTGGCCACCTGCACTACATTACACAAATCTATCAAGGCTGTATTCTCGTAGAGTACGGTAGAAGTAGTAACAGCGGCGTGTTAACACCGGCGTGGTAACAGCAGCGTGGTGACAGTGGCGTGTTAACAGCGGCGTGGTAACCGCGGCGTGGTGACAGTGGCGTGGTAACAGTGGCGTGCAGACAGTGGCGTGGTAACAGTGGCGTGGTAACAGTGGCGTGGTAACAGTGGCGTGCAGACAGTAGCGTGGTAACAGTGGCGTGGTAACAGCGGCATGTTAACAGCGGCGTGTTAACAGTGGCGTGTTAACAGCGGCGTGGTAACAGCGGCGTGGTAACGGCGGCGTGGTGACAGTGGCGTGGTGACAGCGGCGTGGTAACAGCGGCGTGGTGACAGTGGCGTGGTAACAGCGGCGTGGTGACAGTGGCGTGGAGACAGCGGCGTGGTAGCGCCATCGCATGCTCGTTTGATAATATGGAAGGAAAATGAAAGACACAAATATTTTGAAAGTGTTTTTATTAAATATATCAAATCTCAATAAAATCAACAACTCATTGTAATAATAATTGTTCTGGTTTAAACAGTTGGTGTTTGTGTGGTGTATTGTGCGACCTATGCTTATGACTATTATTATAAAACGAGCTTGCAGAGATGTTGAACGTTGTCGGTACAAGTATATGAGAGAACGAGCAGTTGAACTCGGAAGACAATTCCATAGAGTTTTAGTACTTGTAGTCAAAGGTTACACGTGTCTTGGTGCATCCGCATTCTTACCTTCTCATGTTAGGACGAGCTTTCCGAGAATATATTGGTATTAACGCAGTAATATACCCAAGTACATAGATATTATTACATTCGTGTTACCTTAGGCAGCAGACGCACTGTCTTTTTCTCTCCGAGACCAATATACTGACAACGTTCAACATCAATCTACAATGTTATTCCAGTTCAAACATTGCATAAATTTATATTCAGATCAACCGATAACAGACTCAAAACTTTTCACAATATTTTACGTAAATTAAGCAAAAACAACAAACATTACAAAAAGAAAGAAAACGAACCATCATTAAAAATCTTACATTCAAATCTTCGAGAGATTATTTCAAAAATTTCTTCGTTTATATCATAATAATATATTTTTTTAATCAGAGAGATAATAATTATTTTTTAAAATGTTTTAAAATCTTTTTTTTAGTATTATTTAGAATTAATATAAGCATACCTTCGTTCTAGACTATCACAACATTCAAAGGCATAAGTTTGGACCTTGGCTTGCAAAGGATAAGGGGCTGTTCTCTGACCCTGGCTGACCTTGGAAAGGCACTTTGCATACTTTACCACTTTTGGATACAAACTAGTTGAAATTTGAACGTTGTTTTAATTACGAAGAGATAGTTTTAAACCGTTTTGATCTCAAATAAATTAGCCAGAGTAGGTGTGACTAATAACTAATTCATTGAATCCATGAACAGTGGATTTTAGACTCGCACTGTTTGAATCGGCAGATATTATCTATTCATAGGTTATGAAAGCTTTGTAAGGTCGAATAAAATAAATGTCTGGTATTACCAACGTCAAGTAGCCAAGTGTGCAAGATGCCTTATTTTATTTTACAAGAATTTCATCGAGTTAAAATATTTTTTCAAACAAATTCTTTCAAACTTCGTACCGAGAACCTTCTTGTTTATAAATTACATATTGCGATTAATTTCTTTGAACAAACAAGATTAACATCTTAAGAATGTTTGAATATTCTTACCGATTAATCAATTTATTTCAAAGAAATAATTACGAGTGAGTTGCCATTGTCAATAATAGCTTTTTTTAGGAGACAAAGAAAACAAAAATAATAAATGTAATAAAGGAGCAATAATGTTATGTGTATTGGACACCGTCTTAATGGCGCACTATTATATATGCGCGCTTATATAGGCGCGCATATATAATTGGGGTTACAGACTTATGTACTAATATAATTATAATCATAAAATAATCAATTGTTGATTTAGAAGTGTTTGAAATAGATTACCTAAATTTTCAAGCTACCGTGGTGGAAGGATTAGTTGGAGAATCTGTACAATTAAAAGGATCAACAAACGTGTTTTTCTTCAAGCATCTTGTTATTTGCGGGTGATAAGAAAAAAGTTTTCTACATGTCAGTGATTTGATCAATACAGTGATCTATATTTAGCTCTTTTTAGAAGAAAGTTGAAGTGTCCGTCAGAGAACATCGCAGCAGAAGGTGGACAGTAAAATTCCTTTCACCTAATGTCTAAGCTTGGACTTTGTTAATTAAATTATATTTAATAAAAAACTTTTATACTTATTATACACAAAACTCGTAAGTACTTCGGTGATCGGGACCCTGTACACTAACATGCACCTTATCTAGGATGTGGTTATAACCTGTGCATTGTTAAATCTGTCAAACTAAAAAAAACAGTGTTACTTGTCCTAAAATGGCGGGAAATTAAAAATGTTTGTAGGATTTATAAGCACATTTTTATATTTCCTTATAAAATCATTGATTACAAATTACCTAGAAAATAGGAGAGTAACCTCATAAGAAAACGTTGTAGTTACGCAAGTCCCCACATTCTCACTTCCAATAGATTTTCCTCAGAATCATTGCCACAATCAAACTCCTGAATTTGTCAATAACTTCCGCCATTTTGCTTGATTTTTGCGCCATAATTTCCGCTTGACATAAATGTCAGAACTGTCAACACAATGCACAGACTATAAACTCGTTCTCGACTCAATAGATGGTCATTTGAAATTAATTTGACAGTGAAAATTGGTCAATCTCTTAATGTAGCTGCTTGCTTTACACATACATGCGCTTTTAACCTGTAGTTAGGGCGCAAATTATCTAGGGGTCTAGGCAGTTTTATATTTTCTTAATCTAATTTTGTTCGACATAAAAGTAGGGTTGTCGTTTGCAAAAATGATGAGAATAAGCTGTGACAAACTAGATGGGTTTGATCAGTAATTCTTGACCATTTCCGCACCCGGATTTCGGAAGTGCCAAATCAGTGATAGGTACTCACCGCAAACCACAGACCACATCGAAGCCACATTACCAGATCTCTTGCTCCGGTATAACGGATTTTTCAGGTTAAACGTCTATTAACGATGCAGATGGCATGCGATGCATAAATACTATATAAATTGTTTTTATCAAGGCATACAATAAATTCAGAAATGAAAACGTAAAACCCTAACGAGGCACAATATTTTGCAATTTAAATGAAGTATCGCTCAGCTTTTACATGATATTCATTCGTTTTATTATTACCCACTGACCCCTAGAATTACTTACAATTTTAATAATAAAAATTTAAAGCTTTATAAATATACAAAATATGGGAATGGATATGATTTCTGAGAGAAAAAACATCGAAATAATGGTCTTTGTAGGATTTGAATTTATCATAATTTTTAATATGGACCTCGATTTTGTTAGTAAAACTGAAAATATTTTCCACAAACAGAACTTTTGTATTGTTTGACAGACCAAACGAATTGGGTGAATCTTGAAATTCGTCGATTCCCCTGGCGAAATTTATTTGATTCCCATGCCCACAAAAATGTAAATTTATCTATTTCGGAACCAGCCCGCCAAAAGTGATGCCTTATGTGTTTATAATTAAGTTAAATTTTACATGATGCGTTTAATGTGTTTATAATTAAGTTAAATTTTACATTTCATTATTGCTTGTAAAAAAATCTTTTCAAATAAATTGCGCCAGGGGAATCAACAGAGTACGCCAAGATTCACATGTATCATCATGAACGAGCCCATTGTATTTTGTATTTTTATAAAACTGTTGTTTAACCTAAAAGCTTATAATATGTACAATGATATCAAACAAGCATTGAGCAATTTTTTATGAATTAATATTAAAAATATGCTAAAATATTTACAATATAAGTGGCCTTTGTAAAAGTTTACTCCGTACGAGGCCGCCACGCGAGGCACGTATGTTACGAATGGCAACATTTTATCTTGATAGAACAGCAATTTTTTCATGTGTTTGCAGAATATTCCTCTGCGTAAGTCTCGTATTACAAAGGATAACTTTTTGACTGATTCTTGTAGCTATTTGTATAGAAGAGGATGATTCGAATACCTAGTTGGTAGACTAGAAATTGCTATTCATAAAGGCATCATAGTACATATGCCTATGAAGCGTTTTGTGTCTCAGCAAGGTAGCCTCGTTAAATAGACTTAATTATCTTATTAAAAATATTTAAGTGCTTTTTAAGTCAAAGAGGACAAATGCTATTTTAAAATATTTACAATATTAAGTAAATAGGACTAGCGGATGAATGAATTAGTAATTTTAAGTGAAAAGTTTAAGTTTTCGTCGATAAGCTATCGTCAAAATCAGAGCCAATTATTGAGACTTTCTTAACTTTACTCTCAAGTTCCGATTTAGAACATTAATCACATAGCAGCCTAAAATTTCAAATTTTGACGTCAACGAGATATTTAAAATTATTAAAAAAATATCAATTCAACGCATTTTTCATTTTTCAAAGTACGAATGAAAAATTTCAATGCTGGCAACATTTCTATCAAAGCTGCAACATTGCTGTGCCGAAGTCCAACGTGCTATTCGAATTCGATGACGATTTGAATGCGGAACAGCCATTGGTCGGCGGCGGCGGGGGCGGGCGCCGCACGGGGGGAGTATCACCGCGCGCTCGGCTCACCTCCCTTCTGTGGTGGACTCAGAGGACTCTTCAAGTCCTTGGAAGCGTCCAGACTCTGGTCTCGCGATTCTTGGACCGATTCTAGCCCAATGTCAAATGAGGATTGCCTGCTCAAATAATGATTTTATTAAGTGAAGAGTCACCAACTACGTAAGTTGCGTTGCCAAAGTTAAGGTGTGGACGAATCATGGATGCAACGAACTCTGACACATAATGTACTGAAGCATCTGTTAGTGTCCACAGCCGGTGCATAATCTCCGGTTTGACCATACCATAAGGTTATTTGATTAAATAATAAGATATTCCAATCGGGGTCCTGAGTTGGTTTAAAATTATCTGCAAGTATTTTAAAAACTACTTGGTGAACTTTACTAGTGACTTGTAACTTGTCAGTGTGACCAACCTTTCCGTCAGATAGTTGCCAGGAGCGGACAGCGAGCGCCCAGCTCTTGCCAGCCCCCCTCGTTTGGTGGCCGCGGTGGGCTTCTCCGGCTCGCCGCGCGCGCTGGTGGAGTCTCTGCGAGACGTGCTGCCTTCTCGACTGCGGAGGAACGGGTTCTGGGGACAAACGATGAAGGTGGACATTTTTTAGCTAATCGTCTAATCCCAACACCCTTCTCCTTGTCCTTGAAGTCCTTGTTTTCATAATCTTTCTATAACGTTCAGACTGCTGAGACACAGGCCTCCTCGTTGTGAAAGGATGCAAGCCGTAATCCACTACGCGGGCTGGTGGATGTCTTCGAGTTCGACTATTTTGGTTCTAAGGCTCACCGATTAGTGGTTACCTGAAAATGTTTCCCATATTTGTTTCAGGAACAGTGGTGTTGAAAAAAAATTACACAAAGTAAGTGTCTGCCTGGGTTCGAAATCACGACAAAAGACACGTGATTCCTAACCATTACCATAGGACTATCACGGCTCGACTGTTCTTAGGTTGACAGGAAAGAAAAAATCTTAGAAGATCCACTAAGTTCTTACCTGGAAGCTGTGCTTCTTCAGCATCGTCTTGATGAGTATGAGCGTGGACAGGTTAGGGATGGAGGTGACCACCTGCGCCATGTCCTCGTCCGTCACCTCCACCAGGCGACAGTTCTCTTGCTCCGACGGCAGGGGATCCTTGCCTCCGTCTGTTATCCACTCGTGGTCCTGTGTTTAATGAGTGACCATGTTAAGATAAGGAAGTTCTGTTTATGATAGGTAAAACAGGTTAACACTGCGCAGTGTAATGTGGCAATGTTTCCAAGCCCGATTAAAGCAATAGGGATTTAGAAAATGCACGACAGGCTTTATTCGGATTAGCTTAAATCCAAGATCTTTCTAATAATTTCTCCGATTCAAAGCGATTTGCTATCGTTACTAATCCAATCAGAGCTGCCCGTTCTTCTGAAAAGGTCACCGTTAACAATACAGATTGGTGAAATTGCTCCACTAATTGCGTTGACTTAGACAATTTGATTATTCTTGGACGAATTCGCTTTATTACAGTGGGGGTGGACTCGAATAATTTGTTGGAATTCTCATCTTAGTTAGTCTGATGACATCTTAGAACCCGAATGGTGCCGATTGTACCGACCTGACTACTCAAGCCTACGAAATTGTAATACCTAAATTCAGTTTAGCAGAAACTAGCAAGTCTTTTCTTATAAACAGTATATGCTTTTTTAACAAGTTGCCAAAGTCAGTTATAGAATCAAAAGTGGCGACCACTAGAAACACTCCGAGGTAATGAAACTCGAGAATTCTGGAAGGAACGATACCATTGATAATTTTCCAGTCTCTACAAAATGAAATATCACCAGAATCACAAACCCACCTTAACCTCCTGCAGCGTGATCCTCGTAACGGGATCCTTGTCCAGCATCCTGCTGAGCAGGTGTCGCAGCGGCTTGGAGGGCGAAAACTTGGCAGGGTACGTCAGGGGCTCGGCCAGGACCTTGTGCTGCAGATCGATGGGGGAGGTGCCAGCCCACGGCACCTTGCCCGTCACCATCGCATAGAGGGTGACGCCTAGGGACCAGATGTCTGCTGCCTGGGGGATGGAGATGAGTTTTTATTGCTGCTATGTGATAGGCAATGAGTTTCGTGAGAAATAAGAATGGTGTCCTCCAGAAAGAATTTCGTAGCGAAAAGCAGTAGGCGCACGAGTTGATTCTCTAGGTTTACGGGAATTGTTCATGTCGTGGGAAGCATGTGAAACCGGTGGTATTAACAGACATTTGTAGATCATAGACAATTGTTATGGGGAGTCAGACACTCAAAAGTCTTGACAATCAGACTTTCCAAGAGTTACCCTAGGAAGAGGTGTAACTTAGAAATTGGGTTGTGAAGACTAGATAGGCGGTCTGCCCATTTAAAATACTAGTATTCATCTGAACCCTGTACGACTGGAAGCCGAACCCAGCAAAGTTAGGAAAGAGGTTGGCCAGGTGGTCATGCTAACTCACCTCGCCACTATATTTATCAGCTGGGGCTGCGGCTTCAGGTGCCCGGAAGGCTGGAGTCCCCACGGTGCCCGAAACCCTGCCGGCCGCTGCTAGCTCCCCGCAGGCGCCCAGGTCTGCCACCTGGACTCTGCCCTCGCCCAGCAGCAAGTTGGCTGGCTTGATGTCTCGGTGGGCTATGCGCTGGTAGTGTACTGGAGACAATGAATACAGCTACAAAAAGAGTAAGGGACATGGACGCGTAAAAGTGCTAACGGCTGTATTTTTTTTATTCCGATATTATGTATTTCTCATTCGAAAAATTCTTAACAAAACCATACACACACAGTTGTCCTTTAACACGAAAACATCCAAATACAGTCAAAGAAACCCTAACCAAATCCAGACGCGCCCCCCGCGAACGCAATATGGCAGGAAAAATATAAACTACGAAGGTGTTCAACTTTACAACATCTACCGGCAGATATCAGGAACACATCTTCTTTCAACCTATTTAAAGCTAAACTCAGGCAGCATGTCACTAACAACACAAAACTATTAAGTTACTCAGAATAACATGTCGACATCGTACCTACCTGTATTAAGCTAAAAAAACTGTTAACCACTGGACTACAATTTACCTTAGTTATGTATTTATTCTGTAAGTGAACAATGTACGTTCTTCTAGAATAATTAAAGAATCTTTAAACCGATGTACTGAATTCAGGAAGATTTGAGGGGGATTTTTTTGAAAGGAGTAAATGATGCCGTGACGTCTGACAGCGGGGAATGGAAGAAGAAAACGTGTTGCGCCGACCCCGAGTAGGATGGGATACGGGCAGGAAGATGATGATGATTATGTACTGAACTCATGGTTATAGTTTGAGCTATATACGTCTATTGAAAATAGTGTTTCATTGCACCTATTTTCATTCCACCTCGCTTGTTGAAACGCTTGTTGAATTGCTATGCTTAGTATGCTTGTCGATCGCAATATGGGGTTAAACTTCATAGAGAATGCTGCTGCCCATTCTCTAGTTATCTCTTAATAGCTGATGCCCGTGGCTTTGCCTGCGTGGATTATATACAGACTACCTTCTACCCACTATATCCATTGGTGAAAACAGCATGAAAATCGGTGCAGTAGTGTTTGAATTTATCGCGAACAGACAGACAGACAGACGCGGCGGAGAACTTTGTTTTATAATATGTCTCTTATAACTTATTACGAGACCGGTGGTGTTTTTTGAGTCTCGCTACATTTTACTATTTCATTTTATTGTGTTTGCGTGGCTTATAGACCATACATTACAAAAGTAGTAGTGAGATAATCCACGAGAAGCCATTTACAAGCCTCCAAAGTTAGCAGTAGAGGATTGTTGTACCAAATATAACAAAGTGTAGGATTACATTTAAACAAACACTATTTCTGTGTGTGTGAGCGTGTGAATGACTGTTTGACTAAAAACGACGGCTTTATGAATCATCGAATCTAGAGATTTAAAATAAACACTTATTTTCCTTACATATAGTGTGTAGCGTGAATGTCTGAAAAATATCTGAAGCTTTTATCCATATTACCATCTCAGTAGAATAAATATTGTGTGTACTCGTACTAAGGGCAGATATGTATGCATGTAATACGTTCCATGATCCTGGGAAGGATACGTTAACATGTTTTCCATACAAATATTTGTTTTGGTCGAACCAATCTTATGTACTGATGCTGAATATGTATGTTGTGAGAATCAAGAATATGTACAGTCAACGAAATAGTAAAGTATAAAGACAAGAAATAACATCGTTCAACTACGCAATCATTTTTGTGTAATAAGTACGAGTATATGTATTCGACTTGAGAAATATAAACTAAGAACTTGTGAACACTCAACTTACTTTTAAAATTTTGAGTTTGGAGAGCCAAAGTTCATTCAAGAAAAACCTTAATAATTAGATTACAGTAGTTCATCATCTGCTTAGCCTTTTTCTCATCTATATTGGAGTCATGTTCCAGTCTAAGCAGATGCAGCTGAATTCTAGTATTTTACATGGAGCGACTGCCCATCTGACCTCCACAACCCAGTTAGTACTGGGTACTTAATACGATACCCTTTGGTAAGACTGGTTGTCAGACTTTCAGGTCACTAATTTCCTGACCAACGGCTTAATATGCTTTACGAAGCACGGAGGAAACTCGGTGTGTAATGGGTGGTCACCCATCCTCAGACTAACCTAGGCAAGTGCGGCTTGACCCGAGCGGCATTTATTATTTAGCCACGAGCTTCTAAAGTTAAAGTAGTTCTATAATTAAATACTCGAATCTGAAACTAGGCGTCAGTATAGTATACGCACCACGTCCAAAGGCAACCACAAACCGTAGCGATTTCTGCTCCAGGTCGCAGTCGCAGCCATACAGCTGGTCTCTATGCAACTCTATGACCTCTGTACCAAAGGAATTGCTTTCTTATAAGTGTAAGAAAGTTGCTAGTCAGTTACCCTAGGTACCTACTTAGGTAGGTATGTCTTTTTGCTGACTGTACGTTAGAAATTTGAGGAAAAAAGGTCCTTTCCCTGAATCGGATATTAGGAGAAGTTTATAGATGGACAGCCATGTCATCTTGTCAATATTATGATTCTTATATCAGCTATACGCCGAAAAACACGAGCCTTGGCTGTATCGTGGAGGGATACAGTTAGCTATACAACTATACAAGGATTTATAGTACAGATTTTTTTTAGCTCGTGTGTATTTTATAAAACAATTGACACCACTGCCGCGTTGGTCTAGTGGTCGCAAGTGAGCATGAAGTCCTGGGTTCGATTACCAGGTCGTAGTGTTATTGGGTTTTACCATCAGGAATTCTTAGTAGCCGCCACGGAGTCTGGTTTTGTGCCCTAATACGTGGGACTTAAACATAACTCTGCCTAACCTTTCGGAGATGCAGGCGTGATGTTATGTAATTTCACAATGTTTACCTTTCATCGTGAGAGTGCCAAAAGATCCACGTATCACTGTGCGTAAATACATATACTGTTTTCGATTGAAATTCACGTGAAATATTGGAAATTGACATGCACCATGAAATAATTGATTTCATTTTAACTACCAATTTTCCAGTATTTCTGAATTTCGCGCTGAAAATTACGGAACTATTTATTTTATTCAGAATAAAATTGATGTTTCGGCTAGTGTGATGTAAAACTGCAAAAATGCAAAATTTGAAAGACCATGTGTTGGCGTAAAAAATTGCCCAGTGTCTGTTTGAACGACGTGTATCAATACTATAGGTACATATAACGGTACCTATAGAACTTCCTTATTTTGATTTACTGTTGTAAATTTTATTAGTGTTATATAGCGAACATAACTGGCGAAATGTGGGTACTATACCATTACGTACATATCAGCACAACCCAGAAAAGTGGTATGATATAATTATGGTAAAGCATTTCACATTCATTATCATATACAACACGCACGTTTGACAACACGCCTGTTTCCAAGCTTAGGCTAGACAGTGTACCTATTTACATTTGGCCAGAGAAACGTTTTATTTTCCAACATTTCTCAATCATCTTGCCTTGAAAAATAAAGTTAACTGAAACTTCCCTTCGAACCCATTCTAGTTGGACGGTGTGATATTAAAAAATTACGACATTTTTACGACTGGATAGGAAGGGGGGCGTGGGAGGGGGTGAGACCAAATCACCCTCCTTCATTAGCCGACACGAGGCTCGAATAGATAATATTGACTGGGATATACTTTACTTGGTAACAAGGTGAACCAAATTAGAGACTTTATTAATTTTCTTCAGCGTGTCGTACGACGATACGCAGAACTGAGTAACTTCAACATTTCTGACTACAACTGAGTGGAAAGCTTTGAAAAGGGAGACTTATCGAACTAGACTGGTGTTTTATATGGTGGGCTACAGGGCTACAGCTGAGCGTGACAACTGTTGACCTATTTATGTGGTGGGCTACAGGGCTACAGCTGCAGCTTGACAACTGTTGACCTGTTGTATGTGGTGGGCTACAGGGCTTCAGCTGCAGCCTGACAACGGTTGACCTGTGTGGTGGGCTACAGGGCTACAGCTGAGCGTGACAACTGTTGACCTGTTTATGTGGTGGGCTACAGGGCTACAGCTGCAGCCTGACAACTGTTGACCTGTTGTATGTGGTGGGCTACAGGGCTACAGCCGCAGCCTGATAATTGTTGACCTGATAAATGTGGTGGGCTACAGGGCTACAGCTGCAGCCTGACAACTGTTGACCTGTTGTATTTCATAATTAGCTTTTCCCCGTGACCTTCGTTTGCGTGAAATTATTATTAAAATATATTACTTCCCTTTTTGAATCGGATTTTGTTAACAATTTTAAAGGTTTTATCTTTTTGCAAAAAAATTAGGGATCCATTTATATATTATATAGTTATCTGCTAGAAAAGTCCCAAACAAAATTGGTCTAGCCGTTTCGGAAATTAGCCGGAACAAACAGACGGACAAAAATTGTAAAAAAATGTGTTTTTGTTATAAGTGCCGTATATATTTTCATATATGCATTCCGGAAAAAGCTATTATTCTGATAATTATTACAAACAGATACTACAATTTTATTTGTTTGTATAGATGTATATAGATGCAGATTGCGTGATCTAGGACTAAGCGTGCGGTCAGGTCAGGTTATGGTGCGTAGTTCGTTATGAGCGTCGTAGATGCCGCGCCACAAGTATACATATTTTTGCGCTTTGACGGATGACCGAATAATGAATATGGTGACATGATACATGTATCTATCCACAATAAACTACAGGTGCCATAAAACACGACTTACAACTTGTTGTTAGTTTCAAAATTTTACAAAAGTTGACGTAATTCTTGTAAACAATTAAAATTAGCTTAATAACTTGTGAAAGGTCGAGACTAAAAATAAACTTGAACTTTCCGTGAGTGGGACACAGGACTATAGGAGAAGTCCACAGCAGGGAACCGTGACGTCACTTTTAAACTTGTAACATTGTACGGTGACCTTCTTAGAGCAGCCGTTCGCATCGTATGGAACTTTGTTTCCTGGTCGGGGGGGAATAGTAATTAAGACTACCTTGTTTGTATCCACGTTTAAAATTGGAATGAAAATATATTTTTATGCTCTATTTTCCAGCAGGCTTTTTTGGGTTGCAAGCTTCCTCTCTGCATTTTTTTTATTAAATTCTAGCTTGTTTTGATGACGCAAAAACGTAGCAGAAATCAATTTTGACACAGTCACATATAAAATATATGTTGTAGTTTTACACGGCTTCGACTGCGTTTAGGTTATAAATTATCCTATGGGAACATACACTCAGGTTAAAGTATCTAAAGTCCTAATCTAGGTTATGCTCCCTGTGTACATTTCATCGAAATTCAATCAGCAGCTAACACTTAAACCGGTGGAAGACAGACATTACAACCACTCTTACTACATAGTACTAGACAAAGTCACTTCCCGCCGTCTGTACCTATGTATGCTTAGATCTTTAAAACTACGCAACGGATTTTAATGCTGTTTTTTTTTAATAGAGTGATTCGGGTCACTAGTTAGACAATAAATTTCACGTTAATATTATTTTAGTTTCAGAAGCTACCCAGAAGTATTGTTGTTGAAACTAGAAGTTCAGAGGTCGCAAACTTGTCACCTAGAGTCGTGAACAATCATATTGATCCTAAACAGAATAGAAGTTCGTTTTACGTTTCTAGTTATAGTATAAAGCTTGTTTACTCACGGTACTCCACCCCCAGCAAGGCATCCCGGATGTACTTCCTGGAGAGGTGCTCGCCCAGCGGCGTGTCCGTGGGGATGTCGATGACGGGGCCTCCTTCCAGCAGTTGGAACACCAGGTATAGGTGGTCTTCTGCTGGGTCGTCGAGAACCTAGGGACCAAAGTTTGTTGGTTAGTTAATATAATATGTAGGATGGTAGGGCTCTCTGTGTGTATCTGTGGAAACTCGGTAGGCCTTAGGGTGGGACGCAACATGTATTGTGCCGATACTCTTGAGCCATCCCATCTTCCTAGCTCAACGTGCTGTGCCGGCGCTGCCGCTGTGGCTGCGGAGGACCGCATTTAGCATAAATATACTAACTTATTGGTAACTATATCTTCGCACCGTTTGGAGTTGAAACTCTGGGACCGCAGGCTCAAAGCAACCAAAAGGCCAAAAGCTCGCTCGCCCTTTTGGTCGTTTGACGAAAAGGGCTAGCTTTGACCTTGGCCAGAGGCTAAGCGTTGCCTTATAACGTAGCAACGCCGCCAGTCTCTTGGGGATTTTACCAGTTGACAGCGTGGAAGCCGAGTACATTTTGATGCTATTTTTTAGTTTATTGTTAAGTGAGTTTCATTGGTTAGTATAATCAGGCTATAAAGTTAGCACTACGGGGACACGGGTCTCTTTTCGTGTTATGTCAGTTTCCTAAGTTTTGAGAGCAGTGTTGTTGAAATAAATAAAAAAAAGCAACGTGGCTGCCGAGTTTCGAATTGACGACTTGTCACCACTGGGTAACCGGTTACCATCTGCTAACCGGTGACCCAGTGGTGACACAAATACAGGGTGTAACAAAACCCTTAACGAAGCTGTCAACCAAGCATTATGTACGGTAGGCTGCATCAACTCCCACCCCAGTTGGGAACGAAGGAGCTTTCATGACGAGTACCCACATTGTGATGCTGACTGTACATTAAACTAAGTAACTATACGCAAAAATTATTGCTGGAAAACGTTTTTTTTTTTTGGATGACAAATCACGTTATACGGTAAGACTTAACGTCACGCCCTCAAAACATTAAGCTGATGAATGAATTGAATAGTACATACAAGGTCGTGGAGGTGTTAAAAATCTTACATTAAAAACATGTATTAAAAAAAAAAACTTGTGAAAAAGTTGGAACTTTGACCCCCAATATCTCCGTAACTAGAAGGTTCCCAGGTATGGTCTAGAACAAAAAAAAATGATCGCAATGACGAGGAGAACAAGTGCCTTTCGGCTTTTTTAAGGGTTCTGTCACACCCTTTATTAGTGGAACATGACAGGGGCTGCTAGGAGTGGAGGCTCTCAAGGTTATCAAGTGTATTAGAAGCTTCAACTCTGTGCTTTGGTCTATCTAGTGGTAGTACATCAGTACAGTTTTCTATTCTTAAATTTCCAGTAGCAGCCCAAAACCTGGATTGTTGTTAGGGGCAATAACTTCACCCGTTCATCTCTACCTATCCTCTTTCGATCTAAATACAGGCGCAATGGCCGAAAAGATTTGTACAAATGAGAATATCGTTACTATTTACATTTCTCTGGAACCTTGCCGTTGAGTAATCTATTTACCAAAAGCCGAGAAAAAGAAAACAGTAAACATTACCTTTATTAAAAGAAATAAAGAATATAGCGGTGTTATTTACCTTCTAATTGCCGGAGTCAATATAGCGAAAGGTCAGTTCTGTGTATGAACAATTAGTCGAAACGACATCCTCATTGTGTTTGTCGTTCATCTGTTGATATTAGACGTGGGGATAGAAAATAATTTACTGTTATGTGTAGCTATTATTAGTAAGGAGCTAATAAAAGATAATTTGGTAATAATAATAATTAATTATTTAAAACAAATAGGACCAGAAAGTTAGGTTTAGACCAGATTTACCGATTTTACTCGGTAACACAACATTATTCGTTGACAATTTTCAATGGAAAAGCATGGAAATGTTAGAGAGTAAAATATGAAAATGTTTGAGTCTACTTTTATAGTTTTTGGTTGATATTAAGTTCTAATTTGTACATTTACTATCTAGTATCTATTAAGGGCGGAGTCAGAAAGTGGGTGTGTAATGTAAAATGCGAGCGTAACGAGCGCGCGTCATCGCGCGCGCAGCTCACAGGATTATTTTTTAGATAAACATTTTTACATTGTTTGATGATTAAATTTTGGTGACATTATTTTGAAATCCTATACAATTATTTGATTATTGATATAATTTACAAGTAACTGTTTATTAATAATTATCAATTAGTGATTCAATTTAGGGGATATAGATCTACTATTTTAGGAACCAATATTATTTATGGGACTGAAGTATATTATTTATTAGGTCATTGTAAATGCATATACATATTAGGTTGTTGATAAAATAAATATCATACCCTTCATTTATTGCCTCTATCTTACGACTATCATTACATTATTAATAATATTTAGGCATGCACTTAATTTCGAAGTTGTGGAGGCCATATAGGCAGTCACTCCAAGTAAAATACTGGTATTCAGTTGCACCCGGTTAGACTAGCTGAAAGCCGACCCCAACATAGTTGGGAAAAGGCTAAGCAGATGCTGATGATGATACATGTAGGTGTCGCTAAGATACTGATAAACCTAAGTATAATTTTGTATGTGTGGTAGTTCTTTGAGCATTCGCTGTTTTTAAATGTTTTTAAACTGAATTAGGATGCATTCTAGATGTACGCTAGAATGCTCATTACAAAACTGGTACTCAGGTTTATCAGCGCCTTTTGGGTATACGGTCCTCTCACCTCGACCAACTTGACGACATTAGGGTGGTCCAGCTTCTTGAGAACGGCGATCTCGCGGTAGACGCGCTGCAGGGGGTCGGGGGGCGGGCCGGGCCCTGGTCTGCGCGGGGGGGCGCGCCCGAACAGACCCGCGCGCCGCATCAGCTTGCGCTTCGACAAGATCTTCATTGCCTGTGGGAGGAATGTGAATAAGGATACTTCTTTTATGGAAAGTTACACTTAGATAGTGACTGTAGTCATGTGGGGCAAGTGCGCGCAGTGGGTAAGAGTGCGCATACCCATTCATTTCTGTTCCAAATACATGGGATTGGACAAAAGTTGTAATCATTAGAGTCACGTGGGGCACGTGACTCTAATGATTACAACTTTTATAATATTAGTAGGATAACTTACTCCTTATTAGGATAAACTAACTATATACATTAATAATTAAAAACTATTAAACTAAAATAAATAAACTAACAACAAACTATAAAAGGGCATTACAACTTCGTTAAATTAACTAAACAAACAAAAAACTTCTTAGGATGAATTTCGCCAACTGTGTTACGAAACGGGTTTTCAAAAAGTTTTGAATTAACAAATTTTATAATTACGTGCCTTATGAAATTACTACCTACTAAAAGGGCTTTTTCCTTAGCTTCCTGCATTCATTATTCGAGTACTCTATGAATCTACTGACATGTTGGTTTTTGTGTAAAAAACAATACACCCACAGGCTCTAAACACATCAACAGAATCTGTTCGCGTCATTAGATTTCCTCTCGGGCGCTCACAGATTGACGTTGTTCAACATGAACGCGCGCCCTTTGACATTTGACAGAATATTTCGCCTGTTTTCATTGGTTCCGCTCCAAACGAATGTTGTTATTCACTGATGTAATCTCTTTATCTTTTTGCCTAGGTATTACTTTTATTGTGAGACGAATGCCCTTTTATAACTGACTCTGTTGTTTAGGCCTAGGTATTCTAGAATCAGTGAAAAGATATCGCCAGTGCGATTGGTGAGCTGACGAGCTAAGTAGGACAAAGTATATAGGTAGGTACTACACAAGTTTTTCCATTCAGAATTGGTCTGATAATAATTACATGGGACTTCAACAAGACTGTCCAATTGAAGATCTACTTCATCTTTCGGGGAAGCCAGGCATGATATGGTGTTATAAACCACCACATTTTTTTTCAGTTTACCAGGAGATCGACCTCTAAATAATAAAATAACCTGTCTAATTATATTGAGTGGTAGGTATGTACTTCTAATCTTCTCGTAATATCTATTTTCCAATACAATTTATGTTACAATTGTGTAAGAATTGACGTTTGATGTATTGATTGCTCCATGCTTATTTCTTTGATTACTTTATTTCATTATAGCTGTACAAGAATCTTTTGGCTTGAATTTTGGAACTAACATCGCCGTCTTGGTTTATCATAACATTATTTTTACAAAACGATGTCACAAATCCTTACCAATAACGCCCTTTTGTCAACGTCCATCGTGCGCCAAAATGTCCTTGCATTTTTTTTATTTCGTTTAAATGTAACTTCTGAACATTAGGGCCAACTGCTGGCCTTAATTTAGGATCTTTAGTGTATTAACCATTAGAGGGGGACACTTCATAACAGCTGAACAATAAGCGTGTCTTGTTGTAATTATAAAGCAATGAGGAACACGAGGTAAAGTTCGAGTGACGTCACGTATGATGCGTAGTCCTGTGCTATTGTAGATGTCGCCACAAATATTGTGACACCAAATAAAAATATAACTTTTAACTATTTCTCATTTTAGTGTACAAGTTACACATTCAATAAGTGTAAATGTGTACGGGATGAGGGTTGCAGAATATTTAGTACCTTTTTTTCTTAAGAAACTTCCAGAGGACTTGCAAAAGCTATACAAAACGAGTTCGAAAAGTACCTAATAAATATAAAACAAAACGTTTCCTTACACAAAACTTCTCCTAAAGCTATGAATTATTATCACCATCATTAAAAGTAAGAATGTATCATTGTAGTTGTAACATTTTGTAAAAGTTAACGAACGGCTCGCCAGCACCCAGATAAGCCCTGAGAGGTTTTCGATGTGTGTCTAAAACCAAACTGCTGTTTTTTAGATATAAAATAAAATAAATAAATAGTTAAGGCCCTATTTCCTGTGTCAATAGCACGAATATTCAGCAATGGTTACTGTGTTGATAGGCCAATTAGCCGACTGAGACAACGTAGAGGAAAGACTATTTGTGTGATGTAGACTCGGTCAACTTGCACGTCGCAAAAAAACTACGTCTTTAGCTATTTGCTAGGTGTATACGTTGCTTTCTACATTTGGCTAAACGTAGACTGTATGGTAACCTACATATCGAATGTATACCTACTTAAGTAACGCATACATTTCCAAGTTTTCTTTATTTATTATCCACTTAGGGTGAATAATTGCTACAAACGACAACACTGCCCAAGCCGGAGTCTGGAGTTGTGCCGGGTTGATGGCAATATGCTCGCACGCTATTACAATCTGTGAACTGTGCGTGTACTGTGCTGTCAGGGTAGAGTATAAAGGGTGTAAAAAGACTCTTCACGAAGCCGAAAGTCACTTGTTCTCCCCGTCATTGCGATATTTGTTCTAGACCATACCTTCCAGTTACGAGAACCTTCTACGACACCTTCATGAACCCCAAGAAGACCCATTCTAAATAAATCAGAAGTGTGCATTTTTGCTTTCCTTTGGAGAAGAATCTACTCTTCATTATCATCAGCCCACAATAGCCCACAGCTGGACATAGGCCTCTTCAATCGCACGCCACTTAACTCGATTCTCGGCAACTCTCATCAACTCAAATCTACTCTTAATAAAGATAAATGCTAAGTAAGTTTACTTACATAATGCGTGTCATCCTCTTCATTGTAGGCTAACTTGACGATCCCGTACGAGCCCTGGAACAACAAGTTCATAACTTTCAGCTTATTAGTGGACTTAGCAGAATTAAACTTTTAGCATCATTAGTGGTCGCTCGTGTTACATTACTGGGGGTAATGACCTGTCTGTTTGTGTTCAAAAATAGATGGTATTTTTCATTTATGTTGGCATTTATATTTACAGGTTTCAGATATTCATAATTGGCAGCAGGAATCACATTTGCTTTTCAGGAGATATAAGGTTTAAAATTAAGCTTGATAATTAAGTCATTGTCATTCTTCGAATCCAATTAAGAAAATACTCTGCCAAACTGCTTATCCTCCACCAAGAATTCAGGACATGTTTCAAACAATTACTAGACGATTATTTATAAAACAACAGCTGTTAAACAAAGTGCGATACAGTCAAAATGTATGGAACAGCTTTTGATATTGAATCAAATACAGAATTCGAGGTAAAAAGACCAAGAATCTGGCCCTCTGGGACTTCAATGACTTCACTTTATTCTAATCATTGCTGTATTCAAGCTTCGACAAAATACAGATATTGCAACATTTTCAATTGACCGTAGCTCTGGTCTCTGGCGATTTTAGTACTTCTCGTTGTAGACCCATTTTCTAAAGAGCGTTTTCTAAAATTATTTCCAAATTCAAGGTAGTCAACAAACCTGTCCAATAGGCTCCAGTAGCCGGTACTGGTTAAGCTGCACGTAGCCCGAGGCCTGCGCCAGGGACACGCGGCGCGACTCCCGGAGGGCCCGCCTCGGGCGCGGTGAGCCCTGGCCGCTGCACTCGGCCGACTTCGCCGCGTGCGACCGCAGCAGCGTCGAGCGGTCGCCTGTGGCTGGGTATGTGGACAGCCTGAGGGGGAAGTAAATTGTTAGAAAAACCAAGATACCTATTAACCTAACGTCAGCATGCCTATTCATACATTGATAAAACCCCCGACATACTGGGGTTCAAACTGAATCTACCAATACTAATTACCCTGCCACCCCGCAGGGTTGAGCAAAGGGTATTGTTAGTGCACTACATTTTTTTGTAAAAAATTAAACCAATTTTCATATGCCCTTTACATGCTAAGAAAAATTGTTAACGAGAGAGCATTACTTAGCGCTTACCATGCATACGTAGGGTCTACAATCAAATATGGTATTCTTTTTTGGGGCAATTCAACCAACAGGGAATATGCTTTTAAGGCCCAGAAAAAGTGTATTAGGAGTATATGTGGGCTTAAACAAACCGATTCATGTAGAACAGAGTTTCCAAGACTACACATTTTAACGCTTCCATCACTATACATTTATGAAGCAGCAGTAATGATAAAACGCGATTTAAGTAAATATGACACATTGAGAAGTGCACGGTATAAACATGAATTATGTGGAATTAAGTGTAGGACAGTTAAGTTTAAAATGAGTATATTTGGGATAGGTGTGAAAATTTATAACAAACTTCCAAAAAATGTAAAAGGTACTTTAACCTTAGATAGTTTTAAAAAAAGTCTAAAGGAATTTTTAATATGTAAGGCTTATTATTCAATTAATGACTTTTTTAATGACAAAAATATTGATGACTTTGATTGACCTTTAGACAATGACTGAATGAGTAATTTAATTTGTATGACATAAATCAATAATTTAATTTGAATGACAATAACGAATAATTTAATTTTAATGACATCAATGTTTCATGTAATTATCATGAAATCAATTGGATAATTTAATTTGTTTATCTGACTACGTGAACTTGTAACTATATTAATGCATGATGAATGATGGACGCTGACTTAGAGCGAATAATTGTTTTGAAATTCAGTAAAATGTAGTGAATGTTATAAATGTGGAACCAGCATCAAAAATTGTACACCTTATAGGTATGTTGCAGCGATCCAATATATTGTAATCATAAGACCTAATATTTCACCTGTGACAAACAATAAATAAATTTGAATTTGAATTTGAATTTGAATTTTAACAGATATGTAGAAGTTCTATCTAATATGGGTGAGATGATTGCTATTAAAAGAGCAAGACTACGGATACTAGGCTGCTTACTAATGTTTCCGAATAGAAAATCTCTATTTCTGCCTAATCTCGGGGTCGAACCCAGGAGCCCATGCTTGGCAGCTGCGTTTGTTACATGTAGAGACGAACTAGTTGATTCATATTTCCAGTAAGCAATCGTCAACCAAGCATTCTGTACATTTGGCTCTACGCAAAAATTATTGCTGGGAAACGGTAAATCACATTTTACGGTGTCACTCAATGGTGAACATCCAAAACATGTGTGTATGTATACAACAAAAACATAGGGTCATGGAGCTATTTAAAGTAAAGTTAAAACATTAAAAACATGTATTTTTTTAAATGTTGTGAATAAGTTGGAACTTTGGAACTTTTGGAATGGTCTAGAACAAAATGATCGTAATGACGGGGAGAACAAGTACCTTTCAGCTTCTCTAAGGGAAAGACCCTTAACACCTATTATAGTTTTTTACTCTAAATTGTAATTTTCCCAATAAAATAAAAAAAAAAAACAAAAAAAAACTAAGTGGAAGTCGGTTTTTTTTCGCAGAGAGTTTTTTATTTTACCCTTTTTAGTTGTAGACTTTTTAGCATACCACACAAATTCTAATCATGATTTAATTTTTATATTGTAACCAGAACTTTAAAAGTACTCGTCAAGACGAATCAAACGAGTCCAAACTCGATGGGGTTGTCGTTTTATAGCGGAGTTCTTAAGGCGACCTTACAGCTCCATCACCAGACCCTGGATACTACCTAAAGACAAACTACTCATTAAGACGAATCAAACGAGCCCAAACTCGATGCGATTACGTCGTTTTATCACGGAGATCCTATGGCCAACTTCAAGCTCCATCATCAGACCCTGGATACCATCTAGAGACAAAGTACTCGTCAAGACGAATCATACGAGCCAAAACTCGATGGGGTTATGTCGTTTCATAACGGAGTTCCTAAGGCCGCCGTCCAGCTCCATCATCAAATCAGCTCCATGTCATAGATATATTGTACTATCACGCGATATACATAAGCGTGCAAATTTTTAACTCAATCGGATATCAGGAAGTGTGTCAAATTAAACATGCAAGACTTCAGGCGTCGTCGCGTGCAATTAACGTGAAAACATACCAAATTACTGAACCGATTTTGATGAAATTTCTATGGGACCAATCGGGAAGTATAATTATCCTTTCACATAAAAGAAGAATTTTTGAAATCGGTTAAGAAACGACGGAGATAAGAAATAACAAACACAAAAAAAAAAAAAAAAAAAAAACATGCAACCGAATTGAGAACCTCCTCCTTTTTGAAGAAAGTCGGTTAAAAAGGAATATAGGTGATGGGACTTAAATACATCTGGAATGTGGGTGTACTAATGGGAAGATGTCAGTGTAATCCTTCGGATTACAGTATTACAGATAGTTACTAGATAGTTTAAACTAGATAGTTTACCACACAGTTTCTCACCCACCGGCCATCACCCACTACATATTATAACCGTCCAGTTTACCCACATACTCTGAGTAGACCACAAATTGATCGTTACACAGTTTGTGGTCGTCTGTGCACGCTACAACGCGTACGGCCACCTAATCGTCTTGACACTTGCACTACTTACTACGTGCATAGGAATTTTGTTATTAAACGTAATTACAGACACTTTGTGATTATGCCTACTATAACTTTATTATAGTAAATTGTGTGGTGTAGGTATCTAATGATTAGTGCACATCATATTTAATCACTTTTATGAGTAGTTATTAATTTGTAAGGTCATAGGTATTAAATAGCATGCATTAGTTACACAAATGGTAATTTGCCTCTGTTACTGATTATGTACATAAAGTGGAAAGAATTCTCTGTACATATAGTATTAAATTGTTAATCGGTGTACTCTTGAATCCCTGCCATTGAGGTAAAACTAATTTCTAAAACAGTTACTGTAGATTTTTTGCAACACTATAACCAGTCTATCAAAATAAAGAAAACTCGAAGCATACCTCCTCGTAACCAATACTTTATCAACCATTCATAATAGCAAATTGCCAAGTCATCATGACTTGATTGTCATCTGACAAACAATTCAGGTAATTCTTTTTTATAGTACGAACAAAAAGTCTTGACACTTTGAACATGACTCTATAATGACCATAATTAAATGTCTAGCATTTTTTGCGGTTACAAATAGGTGAAGCCATTAATCTCTGTATCATCCTCGAGACCTCGAGACTTGTAAAAACATTCTTTGAAATATAAATCTTTTGTTAAACTTGACTTTAACTTGATACTTGTGTGAATGGTCATAAATTATATCTTCTAGGCCAGTTTGGGATAAAAACGTGGCCTGTTCGGTGACAGCTTTTAATAAACGATCTCAGGCTTTGTGTTACAGGCCAAAAGGTAAAGTCCAGAGGTAGGATTGGTTCAGGTAACGAAAAAAGGCTATAATTACTGGCATGGTATATTTAGAAACTTTTGGATTGTTATATCAGCTTAAAAAGTCTTGTTGTTGCGCATATAATCATGATTGCGTTATAATTTCTTTGTTTAATGAAGGTGTGCAGTAAGAAAGACATTTTGAAAATTCACCTCTTAAAAGATGTCGTGATGGCCCTAAGGTTTACGCTTCGCTTCTCAAGCAGGAGGTTATGGGCTCAAATTCGGGCAAGGACCTGTGAGTGTGATTACTTTACAAGTATATTTTGTATATTTCTGACATCAGTCAAGGAAAATATCGTAAACCTGACATATCTATACGAATATTATAAAGAGTAGATGAGTAGTTTGTTTGTTTGTAAATTTATATGCAGGGGAGTAATCTCCGGAACTAATGAACCAATTCTAAAAATTCTGTCACTGGCAGAACGCTAAGTTATTCGTGGGTGCTATAGACTATAAATTTTATTTGAATGATGCATATTAGCTGAGCTATCACAATTTTTGCGGAATATAGGTCTGAAAATCTACAATCTTAATAAATAAAGGTTATAACCGTCATCCCAGCTAATAGAGAGATTTGCGCCAAAACAGGGATCCCGGCAAATATGACCGTTGATAGGTTTGCGCTGGATTATCGTGGATAATAACCTCACTCCATATGGTTTGGGCTTAGGAGGGTTAACGTGGCTTTCCCTTTTTTCCTTATTTACTCTGTCGGTAAAGTAATGTTGGTCAAGTCGTAAAGGTGCCAAGAGTCTGTTGCGGAAACTAGATGTCAAACATGTTAGTGGTTGTTATCAAATTGAAAAAAAAAAACAGCTCATACATAAATACATACATAAACTCAAGTCTTTTTCCCATGGGGGTAGGCAGAAACCACAGAACGCACCTGCTACGATCCCTTAGTACTCCTTTTGCCTCGTCCACGTTCGTACATCTGGTCATACACGCACGCCGGTTGCGAGTACTACGCACCTGACCTTCTGAAGAACCTCACCAATAAGGTCAGCGTATGTCCTTCTAGGGTGTCCCCTCCCGGCGTTGAAACTCACAACATTTGTTAGTCGCCCATCATTCATCCTCATCACAATGACTAAACCGTATAAGCATACTCTAAAAAACAATAACAAAACTTAGTAACTCTTGTGAATTCCGATCGTTTGTGAATGTGTGAACACTGTAGACTTTGTAGATTCCCAGATGCTTGTTAACTTTTTATCTTGTATTACATTTTTTGTGTAATACGCAGTGACTTATTGTCAGGCCTACGCTGTTCCCCCATACTTTAGTACTAATGCTGTAACATGATTAACCAAATGATTTGAAAAGAGTAACCATGGAGTTTCTTGCCGGTTCTTCTCCATGAGAAACAACCAACCGAACCGTGCACGTTTTTGTCGACGTTTTATAAGTGCCCATCTGGGCCTATGTGAAATAAAATATTTTGATTTTGATTTTGAATTGTTTTTGACGCTTCAGATTAAAGTTCCTACACTTCCTCTGGTGACAATAGACTCATTGGTAGTGTGAGGGACGCTACATATACCAATGAGTCAGCAGAGTTCAGAATATTTGACTAAGCAGCATTTGTTAAGGAGCAAAGTGCAGCAGCGAAGCAATGTTTGCACTTAGTTGGTTTGTATTTGGCTCGTACCGTTCGGTAAACTCAGTTCTATTGCTGAACCACATTCGGGTGAGCACAGCAAATTCGAGCTTAGCTTATCTACTTAAATCTTATTCGATTTTACCTACGAGTGTGCCGAATCATACTGAAATATAACCTGCACCTGTTACATGTGCAACAAAAGTATCTCGACCACTCCGTACCTGTCACCATCTGGGGCCTGCCACCTGCTCCTCTCATGTTCTCTGTTGCCACCGTTAGACACGTCCACTGCTGAGTGTCTGTAACAAAAGAATAGACAGGTTAGGTTCGTGTGGCAAAGTATAGACCAAACGAGAGCTCTTCAAAGTTCTCCTGTTTAAAAGATAAGAATGGAATCACTTTAAGCTCGCCTGCTTAACTTGCAGATGATTTGCCCTTTCCAGACAGCCATATTTTATTATAGCAGTAATTTAAAATTTTCTTGTAAACGCAACAAAATAAAGATAAAGGTTCCTTTCTTACACCACACTAGAGATCGACCACACATGTCCAAATTTATTATTTCCTCCAAAAAAAAAACAATTTCTCTCCCCTTTTCCTCACAATTTGTGGTGTCTCAACATACAGATATTAACTCAGCGACACGTGCGAGTGAATTAGATTCGCTCACATGTTACTTATACAAAGGGGGTAGGCAGAAATGTGAGGACGTGACCAAACTTCGTGATGTCTCGGACGAATTCTGGACAGTATATCTTGTTTTATAATTTACGGAGGATGTTTTGAGGTCATTCTATACTAGGGTACCTAATACAGCATATGTGTGGCTAAATTACAGAATCTGAATTGTCTAAATTAAAAAAATCTAAAAAGAACTGATTTGTATCAAAACTTAACAAGCAGTCAGTCGAGCTCGCAGCCATAAAAGCACATAAGAGACGGAAGTAATAATTCCTTCATAATAAGGATTACATTTCGTATCGCTTACAATTGCTACTGGAAAACAATCGAACTTTTTTATCAACTTTCCATCTCCCCTTTACCGACTAGTAAAAGACGACAATAAACAAACAATAATAAATATAATATACAAGCGGACGTCACGCGGATTCACCCGCGTAGTTCCCGTTCCAGTGGGAATACGGGGATAAAATATAGCCTTTGTTACTCGCTGATAATGTAGCTATCCATTGCTGAAATAATTTTTCAAATCGGTCCAGTAGTTTTTAAGTTTATTCGTTACATACTAAAATATTAAGTATAGATATAAATAACAAACTTAACTACATTGTGCTCCTAAACACAATGTAGTTAAGTTTGTTATCTCTTTGTTACTAATCACATTTGAAAACTGCTAGCAAGCTTTATTGCTGAAACATAACGTTTAGATACCGCCACAAATATTACCAGAGCACTTTATTCTTCCCACTTACAGAAATTGATATCGCACGTAGGCGGGGATTTAGTTACATGTCGCTCTTGCATTAAAGGAGTAGTCAGGGCTCTGGTGACTGAAGGACGAACCAATATTTTTGTTAGGACGTGGGATAAATGTGATAATACACCTTCGTTTGTTTTAAGTAAAATAAATGCAAATAATATCATTTATTCTCTCATAGCTTAGCTGTAGTTAGGTATCTAAACACAGATAGATCCAGCTCATCCGGCCTGCCCAGTTGGTCCAGTGTTCACAGTTGAGCCTGTTGTTTTACACAGGTCAACAGGAATTTCTAAACGAGTCAAATTTTGACATCATCTTCAATATTACTGTCAAACCTGTGATAGAAATAGGATATCTAAACCTCTTGTAATGCAATTCATAAGAGATTTTTGCGTATCGGAGCAAATCGATTGATCAATTAAGCTAAATAACATAATATCCCGCCCGTTTTTCCGAAGGGATAGGCAGAGATGTACTAGTATTCAACATAAATAGTGAAATGTTAGTGAATACCACCAGAAAGGCCAATCCAGACACCGTGCTAGATAAATAAATAACTAATGATTGGTCGGAGGCTGTGCGCACTGCAGGCACTGTCAATCTAATTGCACTGGACCCGCTGTGACAACAGTGACGCTGATTGGACCTGTTTCTAAACTATACAGGAATTTTGACTATGTTCTGTATTTAGTCAGTGTAGAATTTTAATACCAATAAGGCGATACTTTCAATCCATTTAACCAGCCAGTTAAATCTAAACTCGACGCGATTTCAGTCAGTTTACTGCTGTTTTACGACCGCTCTGTGTGCTCACACCCAAACGATGACGTTGTAAAGATATTCGAGAATAAACTCAGCTATATAGAAGAAGGATTTTTAGTCTTGGAGCTAATTTCCGGATATATTTCTTAATGGAACGTTGCCTGTAACTTCATAAAAGACGAGTTACGGTGATGAAATTCCTATCACAGTATTAAAAGACAAACTGTCAAACTCAAGGCATTTCTGTATTACAATGAAACCATGTGCAGGCAGTTTAGAACTGTCAAACAGGCTACCAGTTAGGGAAAGTTGTAGAATTGTTGCGTGTTCCCAAGGAGCTTATAGTAGTTTCATGCACGTTACAAAACATGCTCGTATATCTTTATGGAGGAGGACGGGCAAGTTTCAATCTTCGCAGGTTTAACTACCAATGATATATAGCCTAAAAAGCTGATTGTAGAATATGAAACAGACGCATGACTGATTTATAGGAAAGGATCTTTAAATATATCACAAACTTGTTTACCCATTCGACACAAATAAATAAACATAGCATGACACAAATATTATATCGGAATCTGTCTCGCTACGGCGTAGTCTGCTACGCCGCACGCCGTAGCGAGACCGATTCCGGTGTCGATTTTCGTGGGAAATACGGATGGAGGTGTTTTCCAGCAATGGAATGTCACAAATTCATAACGGTTGTTGTAGAACCATATTTTTTTGCATCTCTAGGTATATCATCGCAAGCAAGCATCAAAGCATCGTAAGCATACATGTATATAATTATGATACAAAAAATAAAATATTTCAGAACAATAACACAACACTAAGTAAAACGATGAAAGCTGCAAAAATATAACGTGTAGCGCAGTTAACAACAGTCATCATCTGCCTAGCCTTTTCCCAACTATGTTGGGGTCGGCTTCCAGTCTAACCGGATGCAGCTGAATACCAGTATTTTACATGGAGCGACTGCCTATCTGACCTCCACAACCCAGTTACTACTGGGAAATACGATACCCCTTGGTAAGACTGGTTGTCAGACTTTTTGGGCCACTGACTACTTTAACGACTGTCAAAGATCTTCAAATGACAGCCGGGACCAACGGCTTAACGTGCTTTCCGAGGCACGGAGGAAACTCGGTATGTAATGGGTGGTCACCCATCCACAGACCAACCTAGGCAAGCACGGCTTAACCTAAAGATCGACCCGAGCGGCTGTTTTTGTTTAGCCACGAGCTCCTCCACAGTTAACAACAGTATAGTTCATTAATTCAACGTTTTGGAAAGTATGTATAAATATACAAGTTGGACTTTATATTTATACATACTTTAGTTAGCTTGCCCAAAAGAATCAAATATTTCTTGGAATTTTCATGCACTCATATAAATCTTTATATACATCTTCGAAAATAAAGCACTTAATTTCTTGTACAGCAATTAATAAAAGACTGCGCCAGGCACAACACCCTACCGAAATCTACCTAATCACAAGGTAACCGCCTCAAAGTTCAATTTTCAACGAAATATAAACAGGCTACGTTTGTCTACATGTTTTAGTACTTCAGGATTTGTAGTACAAAGTAAAACAGCGGTGAATTATGAAATTTATTCATTTGGCAACGGAAATTAGCGGTGAATATGTGAAGGGATGGGTAGTATAACAAAGGTTTTAGAGAAAACGGATTTGTAGAGGCTTGTTAACATTTGTAGTTCACGATAGTTAATGTTATGTAAAATTTGGACGCCGGCCGACATTAATGGCAGAATAAGAGATTCATATCCTATATCTTTAAGATCTCTTTGTACCTTATTTACGCAAATAAATGATTTTGATTTTAATTAGGGTGGGTATAACGCCAACAGCATTATAGTTAGAAAGCGGTAAAATCGAATGATAACAGTTTCCTTTTAAAGAATCCCAAGGAAAATACAAAAAAATAAATACCGTAGTTGTCTTTTATAACAAACTGTACCGATAGTTAGCTGTTGACTGTATGTGATCCGTTCTTGAAGTAATGCAAGTAATAATCTTTGATATTCCCTAGTGTGTCCAATACATGACGGTAATGGATGCTATGAAGCAATAGGTTAATAATGGTTCATAATAATGGAAAGAAGTTATATGCAACAGCTACTCCTTCAAGTTGTCATCATCATCATCTGCCTACCCTTTCCCCAACTATGTTGGGGTCGGCTTCCAGTCTAACCGGATGCAGCTGAATACCAGTATTTTACATGGAGCGACTGCCTATCTAACCTCCACAACCCATTTAGAACTGGGTAATACGATACCCTTTGGTTAGACTGGTTGTCAGACTTTTTTGGGCCACTGACTACCTAACGACTGTCAAAGATCTTCAAATGACAGCCGGGACCAACGGCTTAGCGTGCTTTCCGAGGCACGGAGGAAACTCGGTATGTTATGGGTGGTCACCCATCCACAGACCAACATAGGCAAGCACGGCTTAACCTAAAGACCGACCCGAGCGGCAGCTACTCTTTCAACTAAAGCACCTATAAATATTGACCTTATTGCTCAAGTACTTAGTTTCTAAATTCTCTGTCATCTACACAAACCACCAAGAGGTCCCAGTGTTATCACAAGCACCCACTTACATCTCACATAACCTTTTAATCTGTAGGGTGAGAGCATCTGTTATCGACACCGCTGGTAAACGGAATTTTTTTGGCTTGTTATTATTATCTCGGCTCATTTTGTTTTATTCATTAGTGTAGTAGTATCATAAAAGAATGCGTATGAGTTTGATTCTACGGTTAGAAGTACATTTTTGTGATAAATAAAAATTTAAGGTGTTAAGAAAAGAAAGTGTTTTCAGGAAATTAAGCTGTCTCAAAACTAGTTTACCAATCTGCCTGAAATCAGGAATCTACCGTCTATTGTCACTCTCAATATTAAAGGGTGTAAACAGACTCTTAACGAAGCCGAAAGGCACTTGTTCCCATCATTGCGATGATTTTTTTGTTCTAGACCATACCTGGGAACCTTCTAGTTACGGAGATATTGGGGTCAAAGTTCCAACTTTTTCACAAGTTTTTTTTTTTAATAAATGTTTTTAATGCAAGATTTTTACTTTAAACACCTCCAGGACCTCCTTACTACTCAATCTATCCATCAGCACAATGTTTGGATTGCTTTACATTGAGTCCTACAGTAAAACGTGATTTTTCAGCCCAAAAAAAAAGTCGTTTCCCTGCACTAATTTTTGCATAAAGTTACTTAGTTTGATGTACAGAATGCTTGGTTGACAGCTTCGTGAAGAGTCTGTTTACACCTTGTATTTAAAAACTCGAAGACATTTGCCATCCATCAACTTGAATTGGGCCAGTGTGACACAAGTGTTCTCTCTTAGAGAGGGAGGGGGTCCCTATATATTAAGAGAGGACACTTGTGGTCTAGTAAGAGCATCGCAGGCTGATCATATGCTTATTTCAAATGGCTACCAATCTACCAACGAACTAAGGACAGAGCAGCTTAACTTAAGCAATCGATCGTATTTTTTCCCTTAAATAAAATAACAAACACGACACCCGCAGCCAATTAGATCAGTTTAACATTAATAATGTACAACTATGTCTGTTAATTGCGGCGGCGTTACTGACGAGTGACGCATTACATGGATTACTTCCTAATAGTGATTCGGAAATTGATTAATGTGTGGTGTATAAAATAACTACAAACAGACAAAGATTAGTCGTTTAAAATGTATGTTTCTGGTATTATAAATATAAATCAATCATCGGTATTTATTGATACTGGCTGTATTTTTATGTTTGACATTAAAAAAAAAACGTATTTAAAAGTTTTTTAGTACTTACTTCTTTTAGGAATCTCAAATATAAATCTAAAATATTCCTAACCACAAGAAAAAGGTATATGTAGTCAAAGGCCATATCAGCGGAACAAGGATCTTTTGACATTCAAATGACGTACAAAGAGGATCGCTGAGAGAGAGGATCGGTGAGCATTGTTTTATAAAATGTATTGTAAAACAACATGGCTGCGCGGCGTTCCGATTTTGCGCTCGCCCAATTATACCCTAAATGTAAGCGAAAAAAAATATAATTCCAAAAAATATGTTTAAGCAAAGCAGATGCTCAAATAACTTGACTTAATCATCATTAAAATAATAAATCATTCACATCTGACACTAATACATCGAGTCACAAGAAAGCACTCAACTGTAGTTGCCACCCCACTTCATGTATCATTACCGGTAAGTGTTACATACAATAATTTGCATGAATATGTTGTACATGAATATGTCGTACGTGAATATGTCGTACGTGAATATGTCCTGTAATCATAGCTCGCAGCTTGACAGCCGCTCATAAAAATTAGCATACAAAGTGTTGTGGGGCGTAATTATATTATGATCATGGTGGCAACAGATTTTATTGAGTTAGCCTGAAGTGTGCTAGTGCAGAGTCTAAAGAGGCTAAGGGCGAATTACCAAATTAAAGTGAACATCAGACTTGCGTTCAGTGTCAATATTCTGTAACAATAAGCACACTGACTGCTCTTGAACGCGGTTTAGGTTTGCTGATCATGTTCAGTTCAATGGTAAAATCGGCTCAAAGGCCCCGGGTGAGCAACCGTGGTGTACGATAATGTGATTGTTATTTGACTCTTCCATTCTCATCGTGTCCAAACTCTATTTAATAAAAAAAATAAACTTATTCACTAATAGACAGTGCACTGACTAAACTGTCTAAAAGCGTAAAGAGTTTCTCTTCTAACAAAAGGGTTGTTGAGAGTACATTCCTTAAAAGTGTTAATTAGGCTAGTTAAGCTAAAGCTAGTTTACTATAAAAAAAAACAAGAGCGACTCCTTACCGTGCTTGAATACACGAAGGTGTCATTTCTACTGTGTACATATCAACCTTGCTCGCACGACCAAAGTTCCCGACACCTTACCTCTAACCTGCAAGTTCATTACTAAATTCCGTGAAGTTGCGACACGACGCGCCACGGGGTGACGGGGTGCCGGGTAGTATTCTAAAATATTTACGGTGCACCCAGTAGAATAGATTACTTGTGGCAAAGTGCAGATACAGGAAAAGACTCAAGACTTCAGAGCACGAGAGCAAGGGTCAAAAGTAAAGGAGAAACGTGAAGCTGTAGATATGATGAGACTGCCATTCAACATCTGCCTTGCCTTTTTTCCATCTATGTTGGTGTTGGCTTCCAGTTTAACCGGATGCAGCTCAATACCAGTATTTTATATGGAGCTACTGCCTATATGACCTCAACAACCCAATTAGTACTGGGGAATTAAGTCTAGGGTAGGCGACGTCATTTAAATAACGCCACTAGTAGATGGTATTTTAATGCATCCATAGATGTGAACAAATAAATATAATTGAAGTTTCAGAAAATTTTTCAAAATAACAGCTTTTTACTGAATCCTTATGAACGTATTATCACACTTTCATAAGGATTCAGTTTTCCAAAGCTGTTGCAAAAAACTTCGAAACGGCTAGACCGATATTGACGGGATTTTTATTTTAGAAAAAGTAATATGGTTCCGTTTGAAAAAATAAAACCCTTAAAATTGATAAAAAAAATCCGATTCAAAAAGGGAAGTAATAATTTTATAATAATTTTAAGTGGACGAAGGTCGCGGGGCACTGCTTGTAGAGAATAGTTTGCTTTTCCTGATCTTTGCGAATAAACAGTATACTGGTAATAAACTCCCCTATTTCCCTCGTAAAATATTCACCAGCCAACTGTTTAACACAGGATCGGTATCAAGACCGCAACCCGATACCGCTGCTAAATATATTATGAAACTACCCTCATTCTGTGATGTTCATTGATGGGCACGTATTCAGGAAGGGTAATGTACTGCGGTTGGGATATGGATGGGTGGCCGTTAACAATTAATGCTGAGTATCGGTAGTATTTTTGGTCAGTTGAAATTTGATGTTTAAGTTAAATATATATGGTCTATCTCTAAAGGTATCGTATTTACCCAGTGACTGGGTTTTAGAGGCCAGATAAGTAGTCGCTCCATGTAAAATTCTGGTATTCAGCTGTATCCGGTTAGACTGGAAACCAATTTGTTTTAAAGTAGACATGCGTCTTAATTATTTCAGCATAAAAGATGCTGAAATAATTAAAATTACTCTGCTGAATTATTAATTAATTAATTCTGCTAAACAATGTGCTTTCAACGTATATTATCACTTATGCGATATTTTCCATGATTGTTTATTATTTTGAGCTCCCGCAGCCGCGTTGCTTCCGTATCCCGTAGTGACAGTATAAGTTTAGTTTTAAACCGTGAAAGCTTAAAATGCCATTAAACAATATTCTACCAAATAATAAGTAAAACTGCATCAAAACTGACGGAAGCTTATCTTTAGCTTCCGTGCGGAAACTAATCACTTGAGAACTTCATCCTCGTCGAGCTGAAATGCAAAAGAGACAGTAATGGAAGGTAAACAAACCTGGCTTCTATGCTAAATTGAGAGAGGAAATAGTGTCGGTGGACCAGAGATTGGATCAGTTGTGGAGAGTGACTTAAACAATGAATGTATCATTGCTTCATAGTTTTCTTTAATAATATATATAATTTTAATGAACTAACATGCAACGCATAGCCTAATCTGAGTCTTAAAACTTGAAATCCTGTACAGGAGTTTCTTAGGCAACGAAGGCACTGAGAATATTCTTTCAAATCGGGGTGATTTGAGGTCAAAAAGAAGCTGATGGGACATGCTATCAAGCGTACGGCTTGAACGTTCATTCCTTTTTTTTTTCCATGGAATAGGTTACCCAGAAATAAAGAATGTCATATAATTATCCTTTCGTGAGTTCGTACTACACCTTTGGAACCTGATAATTCGAGTAGGTACCTATATACAAACATACAAATAAATACAAAATCTTTATTTTTTAACCAAAAAGTTTTACATTAGTTGGTGATTGGAGCCTCCTTTTAAGCAAATAATGCCTGTGTTAGGAGACTCCGCTCTTCCACAGCAATATACAATTTTTTTAGTACCTTAGATATAAACATTGTTTGTTTGTGTGTGTGTGTGTGTGTGTGCGTGTATCATTTTAACCTTCTACAATCAATATATGTCCTTCTACAATCTAGGGCATACCCTCCCGATTCCATCAACATCCGCTGTATAAATTCGTTTTGTTAATCGCCCTCCATTCAATTTGGTTCGCCTCTTATCCACAAAATTGAAAGTAAATGCCCTCCTTCCTCCACAAATCCTCCACAATTTAAAAGTTAATATTATGTGTTTACGCTAAAAGCTGTAGGCAATATCCGCCCGGGATATTTTATACAATGTGCTAAATATTCCTCCCGGGGAACGTTTCACAGATCTGTGGGCTTTTTATGAAAATTTTATAGTTACTGGTGTTTTATAAAGGAGAGACTTGAGCCAAGTAAAGCATTTTGTTTTTTTTTGGACAATAAAGGGTTTTATTTTTCTTTGTGAAGCTAAAACATTCCTAAACATAGATGATTTGCAACACATGTATTGTGTGTGCGAGTCGCCAGATCGACCAAAAACAAAGGCACAAACGTATCATCCTTCTGCTTCGTTGTGGATAAAGCTAGAAGCCTAAATCTTATATGTGACAAATTTAAACATACACTAACATAATTATAGCACTCAGAGAGCTAATATTTGGTACATTTGTTGTATCTAGAATCTATTGCCGTGTGCGACGGCCAAGACATTCTATTTAGGAAATTACTATAAGATCTCACAACTTTTTGCGAACAACTTGCATTTTTGTGCATTTATGTTTTGGGTGGGATTGTATCTTCAGGGCAAGTCCACGTTTCTGCTATTAAACAGACTTACTATGTTACGATTTGAAGATGATTTCACTTTCTAGTTTGATGATTGATATTGATGTTTTTGAAGTTTGTAAAATTGTATAAAATTTTTTTTTACATATTACATGACATTACGTTAGGTTTGTAATCCCGGAAGAGTTACGCAGGGGTGTACCCTTAGTATATACACCCACATTTCCTATTTATCCACGTATTACATCACACCCGTAATCCTCGATAATATTTACAAATAATTTTATTTTTATGATTACTCTTTCATCCCATTATCAGAACAGAATACGATTTAAATATTCTAAAAATAGCTCGAAATGGTCTTGTCGGCAGTTGTCGGCCCGAGGGACGAACAATATTTGTGGCTTAAATAACAAAACGGTCGTTGTTCTTTCTTTACAAATATCTTAGAGACTGTAGTTTATATTTAGCTTCCTTTTCTATAACAAGCCAGCCCCTTAACCCTTGTTAAATTTATAGAAAAAGTTGCTAAATATAAACCAGAATTGCAGGTATATGTACAATATCAAGATAAAATATTTACTTATTAAAGGTGAGAAACATTTTAGGATTTTTCTTATAAAGTAATAAAACAAATTCCAACACAAATAAGCATATTGAAACAAGCTTTATAAGGTCGCGAAACCAACTTCCACTGTCATGTTCTGCTCAAATATCAAGTTAAAGCCGACCATATTTTTTCAGTCCAAAACTGAGCATGAGGTCCCGAGTCGAATTGTCCCAAACCTGTTAGTTTTTAAGCTGAGATTTAACATTTTATCTTACATGGGCCGACAGTGTCCATAAAATTCCTCCCTTCCTCCTCTTTTCACTCCGTTCCACCCCGTTTGACCCCACTTTTAATATTTACAATTGTGTACAATCTCGAATACAGAATTTTCTCTCATGTTTTTAGAGTAAATAAGAACATTTTATGACCGTTTTTAAAGCATTAAATTCAGTTGCCGTCTGCAGTGAATGTAAGGAAGGGTTTTAAACTTTTAAAGGGGTACTTGACTACTTTTTAACGGAGTCGGTTTTCTCCTTGTGAAGCAATAAAAGTTGCAAAGTAATTTAGGTTCGTTGGTTAAAAATTCAAACCTAACTTTACGGGTTTTATTACTTCGATAAAGTTTTCTTTATTTATTACTTAAACTGCAGTGCAGCGTAGTTCTTTCATACACAAGGTGATTATTAGATATGAACTGACTAGTCGGGAAAGCCGACTCGGCCATATTTGTAGTCGGCGATCTGTCGGCAAAAAGCGCCATCTAACCAGCTCGAGAAATTAAATCATAACAATTATAGGTAATAATATTTTTTTTTAAGAATAAGAATTAAAATTAAAATTTATTGCGTAACTGTGTACAATTAGATCTTATAATATAGCATAACAGTTTAAGGATCAATAGTCTACCCATGTCGGATATGCAATACTTAAATTAGAAAAGCAAATTGATTAATTCTTTCTTAGTGTTACCACTTACATCATTTTTTGGCAAAAACCATTTAATTTTATTATCAGATATCTTGTGTTCAACTAACTATATACATTATTAATTAAAAACTAAAATAAATAAACTAACAACAAACTATAAAAGGGCTCGAAAAAATTCCTCCTCAACGATGTCAGCTGGTAATGTTCCCAAGAGACTGGCGGCGTTGCCACGTTGTATGGCAACACTTAGCCTCTGGCCAAGGTAAAAGCCAGCCCTTGGGTCACGGGAAGCGTCAACTAGGCGTTTCGAAATTTCCTTAAATAGGCTATAAGCACTCGGACCTCACGGCCCCAGAGTTTCAATCCCAAACGGCTCGAAAATATAGTTACCACAAAGGTTTCTATATTTACGCCGCTTGCACACCAGCACAGCACGATGAGCTTGGAAGATGGGATGGCTCAAGAGTATCGACGCATGTTGCGTCCCACACTAAAGGCCTACCCATCTTCCAAGGAAAACAAAGACATGCCGTCCGGTCTCTTGCCATCGTCGCGTGCCAAGCCATTGGGTTCTAAAACAGCTGGTACGCCGACTGACAAGAGCTCGTCGGTTGATGTCGTTTATATTAACGTGCCGTGCAAAACGGCCCGCACTTCGGCTGCATGACATGATATCTTGTTAAGTAAACTTCTTGAATAAGAATTTTCCATTTTTCGGCTTGGCTGACTACTCGGATTCTTTTCAACCGACCAGTCAGCTAGTCGGCCAAATTCGTAGTTGGCCCAAATCTAGTGATATTGCTCCACAAATACGTTAGGAATATATAATGTCATACGATATATTCACATCATTTGTAAGTAGTTGTGTTCAGTGCTGGCGAGGCACAGAGTGTAAGTGGTGTATTGTGTAAACGTTTGACAAATGACTGCATATTGTCTGTACATTATAATGGCTATAGTATCTGGCAGGTTATTAACGACGTAAGAGGTCATAGAACGTGTTATTAACGTCGTGTCTTGTGAATAATTGAAATGGCCGTTTTATCAGAATCATAATAGACATAGTTAATATTATGAATTATCATTTTGTGACCATTTTACGAATTTTAACGTGTTTCATATTATTATCCATTTTAGGCCACCTGGCTACACTAAAACCAATGCGGGTCGAAATTTAGTCACACCGACCGGTTAACTAATTTGTATGGAGATGTTTAATACATTTTCGTGTGTTGGACAATCAACCCCCCTCCCCTCTACAGCCACATGGTTTAGCAGTGTTTGCTTTTTTTTTTCAGGTGGGAAATCATAAAATAACTTCTCTCGCTCTGGGCAGAGCAGAAGGGAGTGTCAGACTTGTACTGACTAAAACCCATCCATGTTCCTTCCTTGCCCTTTGTGTTCCAGGGCCGCGGTATCTCTTTCGAACAATCCCGCAGCCCTAGCAGTGCTTGCCCTTTAAGTTCGATCCGTGTGTGCTAAGGTCGGCCGTTAATGGGTTCCATTATAACCCTTGTTTCCTCCTTACTTCGGAAAACACGTTAAGCCATTGGTCCCGGCTGTCATTTGCAGATTTTTGACAGTCTTTACTGGTAATTAGATGCCCGAAAGTCTAAAACCAGTCTTACCGAGGGGTGTCGTATCGCCCAGTATGTGGGCTGTGTAATATGTTAGATAGGAAGCCGTTCCATGTAACAAAATAGAATTCAGATTCGTTAAGACTGGAAGCCGACACCAAGGAAGTAGGGAAAAGGCTAGGCAGACGATGGTTAATCCCCCACATCTGGTAAAATGTGGGTGTATTATAGGTACAAGGTACCTCAGCTAACCTTTCGAGCTTAACAGGCGTGATGTTAAGATAAGTTATGAACTTGCAATTTCTCGGCCGAAAGTCCAACGCCTCAGCCGTTAAGTAATGGCCGCTTTGAATTTAATTTGTACAAGCATCGTGACTAATAGCCCGTGATATTATTCCACAGAATGATTTACTAACTCCGCGGTCAGACATGATATATTAATATACTGTATATTGCCTGTTCGTGCGCCATATTGTCTACTTAGTGGCACCGAGCATTTAATAGTTTTAGTAGGTTGAACTCGCAGAAAGTTTACTTGTTGTGGTAATTGCAAGCCAACACGATTGAACAAGTTTTCGATAGGTATAGGTTCTGGCACATAGTGTAATCATTGCTAAAACTGTATGGAACACTTCAGAATCATATTTCATCCATTTTAAAATGAAGTTGATAGAGTGAATTTCCATCGTTTGCCCAAAACCACAGGGTATCATCACTCATATACAGCTCTGGATTAACGATCTCGAAACGTCCAACAAAAGCTTGATTGACGGCACATTATATTATTTAACTGAATTTTAAAGCCTTTGTCAATAATTGGTGCGTTCACCCTGCGGCAATAAATTGTATTTGGATAATATTTTGAATTATTGTTTGAATATGTGATAACTCCTGTGGGCTTGGAATATAAATAACAATTGATTGGATTTGTATCAGATTGGTTTAATGCGCACAATATATTGTTTCCAAATACTAATAATATTATCACCAGAGGAGGTTCCCGCTTGGCAGCTGGATAAGGGACTTGATTCAAAAAGCAGTATTTCTGGCCATGGCGCGTATTGTCAGGAGGTTCCTCTCTCAAGAGCCCTGACCACCGGTAGCTCGGACCCTCTTCCCGATGCCGGTAGGCTACTACTTTCTATATTTTTAAATGTTTTTTTTTTAATATAATTTTAGTTAGTAAAAATAATTTAAAATGTAAATAATATGAAGTACTTAAAAGGGGACAAACCTACTGCTATCCACAAAAATACTACGATACCTCAGAAGCTCACACACAGCACAGATCATATTCTCATCTCACAGTCATACGACTGTCCTTTGATCCCTAATCATACGGCTCCAAATTATAATAAGACTTCATTTCATGGCTTTCAGCTACCATTTCATCATTTGGTAATGATATAAATAGAAAATTATGATTACTAGTTTATTTTATGTGAATTACTGGTGGTGGGTGTACTATGGGTCACCTCTGCTTAACCCTACGGGGATTACAGGAGTGAGGTTATGTAATATAGTTATACAATTTATTTCGAGAACAATGTTTCAGAAAAAATTGGAGAAGTTAAATAAAAATAAACACAAAACAACTGAGAATTTAGTTTACAGGTAGTATACAGTGAATAAGTACTTCGCCCGCGATTTTGTCCGCAAAAATTGTGATAGCACTCACGAATATAGCAGCTTTCTGCCAGTGAAAGAATTTTTAGAATTCGATCATTAGTTTCGGAAATTACCCCCTGCATACAAAGTAGCGAACAAATCTTACCTCTTTATAATAATATACATATAATAGGACCTATAGAAGAAGCCTTTGCGTTGTGGTTACATAATATAACATCACGCATGTAATCCTCGACAGCAGAAAGCTGTCAGGCAGAGGTGTACCTAATAGCACAACCACATTTCGTCAGTTATGTTAAGTCCCATGTAAAAAGGGACAGTTACAAATTGCTTTTATTTAGATAAACGTCATGTACCGTAAATCTATCAGAAATATACAGCGCGTCTCTATCTATCATACATCATTTTGCGCTATCAATCATGTCGGCTGATAGTTTTATTATTGTGTATGCAAATCCTCTGCCTTACATATTTCACTTTTTTGTTGAACCCAGAGGCGTGATGAGAATAGGCAATTGTTTGCGAGGTCTGTACACGATGGCTAACGTTGGGAGAGACTGAAGGGCTCGTGGATAGTCAGAAGCTGCTTCAGTCAAGTATTGCCTTCCATTTACAAGCTTTTATTTAATTATCAGATAAAATAAAAAGTGTGTGTGTACTTATGTGCACGCGTTAGAAGTTATACTTCTTTGGCGTAACAAGATAAAAATCTTTTTAATTTTTTTTTCTTACGCCTACTTTTTTTTTCTTTTTTTCCTACGTTTGTTGAAACAAGGTCTAATATCAATTACCTATACAACCTAACCCCTAGCTCTAGCAGTAGATTAAAAATAATAACCTAGGCTTGTAAATATCTGACACTAAGCTAACTTCAGGGTGTATGTTGATTAGCTAACTTCAAGGTGTCGGTTTTTCGTGACGGTGTGCGCGCGCATCATAAAAATTTACTCTCATAATTTTTCCCTAACGCGCCAAAAGAAGTATAACTTCAAAAACCAAAGGAATCTCAAAATAAAAACTTGCAAGCAGAGAAACTGTTTTTTTAATGTTCTTCTCCTCACCTCTAGGAACTCAACAAAAAAAGTCCCATGAACATCTGACCATTACAAAGTTCCACCTTCCGAGTATTTTTTGTACACTCGGCTGTTCTGTAGGTTTTAATCCTTCGTCTGATGACGTAGAGAGGGGTCATATCCCCCCCCTCCGGACTTCAGTTCAGACGAAGAGTGGAGATAATTGCATTATTGTTTGGTACTTAAATCTGTAAGTTTTTTAATGTTGTTTAAATTCTTAGAGCGTAGTTTTAAAGGAGAGGGGTCTTTGAGTTTTATTTCAACGATAAGTACTGATTGCGTTTTAGTTTGTTTTAACTCTTTAATTTCCCGCTAATCTAAAGCAAGACTGACTGTCAATTATGTTTATTACTTTTAGTGTTACAATAATCGGTTAAAGACGTAAATTGGAGACGAAGGTTTTGGCAGATCGCGAATAACATTATTTGGAACATCAGAACTTTTAGAATAGTCATCTAGCAAATATAACTTCAACTTAACATAATTATTTTCCATTCTCATTTCAATCTTGTTACTTCCCTAAAACCTTCTTTAACAAGTGATAATCACTTCCCCAAGAAAATAATTAACCTCTCTAAATAACCGTCCGTAAGAAAGCCAACCACCAAGCAAGTAGTTCCAACACACGGGGCCGCCTTTGACCCCCGGGTCGAGATGAAAGGAGCCGCCAAGTTAAATATTAACACAGCTACAGAACGCCCGCTACATAGGTACTGAATGTCTGTCGGATAGCGATGGAGAGCCGCACGGAAATCTTAATGAGGTGGTGTAGATTGGCAGATGTTTTTGTGAAGGAGGAAGTAGACAGGTCATCTGTTCAGCTGTGAAGCTAACCGACAGGTAGACAGGCAGTCAAACTTTCGCCTAAGAGCGGTTATACGCGCGCCATATTTTGACTGAACCATATTTTGTTTTTTTTTTAACTGAACGCTCGTACACGCGCTAATGCCGGGCGTCTTAGCGCGGTGTGAGTGGGCGCGCGGGGAGGCGCATCTGGCGGCTCATGCTTAAAGGCGCGTCAGCGCTCGTAAGAGTTGTGTGTGAGGCATAACGTGCGGCTAAAAGCGCCTACACGCGCTTCCAAAAACGAACTTATACGCGCCAAAAATACGCTTACCTGTAACCACCCTAATTGTTCGCCCAGGGTGCATTCTGGGTGTCAGTGTCACCATTTATGAGTGCTCTGATGTTAGGAATAGTGAAAGTCAGTACCGATGTCTGAAAAACAGTTCTCGTGCCGACATTTTTTTATTTATCTTTACTTACTTATGTAGATTTAATATTAAAACTAACATAGCTTTTTTATTTTACACAGAGTTGATTTTTTTCATGTTGTGGTTCCAGATTAAATTGCAGGTTGAATACTTTATGAAGGAAATGGAGAATATTTTTTTAGGAACGAATTAAGTTCTTCTTCTTACTTACTTAATTGAAACCTACAGGGATGAATTCCCGAAAGAAGCCCACTTGAATGTAAGAGGGAAAATGTATTTTAATTTTTGTATCTATAAATGAGTTGTTTTTTATATTATTATTTTACATAAACAACTGTCATATTAAGTCGTCTACTCCCTAATGTGATAAATAAAAAAATAAAAAAAAATATGGAAGAACATCATTCATTTAATTTCAAAAGGCGCCTGCCAGAATTGTGACAGAAATGTCGCGCACGGGCAAAATTAAGGCGCTCTTATTCGTCGAGGCGCCTCAGGGCAAAGATACCGTAGATATTGTACTGACGAGAAAATAATTTCTCATGTACACTCGTCTAAAAATGAATATGGTATGTTTTTTATGAGGATCTTTTGTGTATAATCGGTATTAAATTAATTTAATTAAAGAGGTTATTTAAATAAGATGAAAAGCTCATTGTTTAGCCTGTATATTTTAGCTTCTTTGTAGTCGGAAACTGTGTGGTAATAGGTTGGCTGGGAATGGGCATGTGATGCGGAGGAATGAGGAAAATCTAATCAGCATCATAATCAACTGCCTGGCCTTTTCCCAACTATGTTGGGGTCGGCTTCCAGTCTAACAGGATGCAGCTGAATGTATTTTACATGGAGCGACTGCCTATCTGACATCCACAACCCAGTTAGTACTGGGTAATACGATACCCCTTGGTAAGACTGACGGTACCTATGTCCAACCATTTATTCCAACAACCAAAATATAATTAAATCATATTATTATCCCCCCAGCTAAGTTGATAGGTTAAACTTACCTCCCACAGCAATCGAGATCCGTTTCTAAGGCAATATTTATCCAATTTGAGTCTAATTTACGTTAATTTGCATAACCAAACATCGTTACTAACGTAATTACTAAGCAATCTAATTAGAAGACAGTTTCTAACCAAGCTAGGTTGCTGAGAGAATAACCCGAGTAGGGTTGAATGAGGGTTGGTTATCACAAAAAATATTGTTAGTCGACGTAATATGTTTTTACAGGGACGGTTTCAGCAAGGGTAAGAAGATAATGTATTGTTTCGTGTATTTGTAAGTGTAGCCTGAAACATAATTATTTTGATGAAAGTGGTTCCTTCGCAGATCTAATAACGGCTATCATCATCTGCCTAGCCTTTTCCCAACTACGTTGGGGTCGGCTTCCAGTCTAACCGGATGCAGCTGAATACCAGTATTTTACATGGAGCGACTGCCTATCTGTCCTCCACAACCCATTTAGTACTGGGTAATACCATACCCCTTGGCAAGACTGGCTGTCAGACTTTTTGGGGCCACTGACTACGTAACGGCTGTCAAAGATCTACAAATGACAGCCGGGAACAACGGTTTAACGTGCTTTCCGAGGCACGGAGGAAACTCGGTATGTAATGGGTGGTCACCCATCCACAGACCAACCTAGGCAAGCACGGCTTAACCTAAAGATCGACCCGAGCGGCTGTTATTATTTAGCCACGAGCTCCTCTAATGCTAATAACGGCTATGAAGAGCAAAAACCGGTTCGATAGCTGACACCACTGACACTTGCCTGCCTCATCGTGGTTTGATCTAAAAACAGGGCTAAACACGTTGGTAACGGCTGCTCGATGTTTGTACCTGCGTGATAGAATTAAACTATCTGAATGCTAATTCTAATCGACGAGTTCTTAGAACTAATAAACTGTTTAATTACTATACTATACCTATCATTACCAGCGAGAGCAGCGGTGGCCCAGTGGTAGCGACCCCGACAGGCGAACAGTAAGTCGTGGGTTCGAACCCAGGCAGGCGCATTACTTTGTGTAATTTATTTCATCACCACTGCTCTCAAAAACGGTGAAGGAAAACATCGTGAGGAAACCGGCATGTCCTAGAACCAAAAATTCGAAGATACTCGTATGTGACATCTACCAATCCCCACTGGGCCCGCGTCGTGGATTATAGCCCATTCCCTCTCATAGAGAGGTGGCCTGTGTCCCAGCAGTGGTAACATTATAGGCTGATGATGATGATGATGATGACTTATAATTACTATACTATTCTTAGTTTCTGCCTCAATTTCAGATTAAACAACGGACTTTACCATCGACAAAAGAAGGTTTTCACGCATTCTCGTCAAGCTGTCGGGTTGTCGGCTTTACGGTGTCTACAGCTGAAGTGGCATATTAAAGGGTGTAAACAGATTCTTAACGAAGCCGAAAGGCACTTATTCTCCTCATCATTTTTTTGTTCTAGACCATACCTGGGAACCTTCTAGTTACGGAGATATTGGGGGTCAAAGTCCAACTATTTCACAAGTTTTTTTTTATATACCTGTTTTTAATGTAAGATATTTACTTTAAACACCTCCAGGACCCCCGTCCTATTCAATCCATCCATCAGCACAATGTTTTGAGTACGTTACACTGAGTCCTACTGTAAAACGTGATTTTTGAGCCCAAAAAAAAAGTCGTTTCCCAGCACTAACTTTTGCGTAAAATTACTTAGTTTGATGTACATAATGCTTGGTTGACGGCTTCGTGAAGAGTCTGTTTACACCCTGTATATGTCTAGTGTAATCATTCCCTTCTTATTTTACATCGTATCAGTAGGTACATATGTATTTTACACAACCAACTACGCAATTATTATTTGGGCTCTGTAAAGTGCGCGCACTAAACTGTTTCCTTTGCCCTTCTTGTTACAAAATGTTCACGGAGTTAAAACTAAGCTCCTTTATGCATTCAGAGGTCTGAACAGACGGACAACATATTAGCAACAATTACTTATTGCTTTAACAAAACTAAAAAATCTACACAAAGATGAGCGAGTGACGCAAAGTCGCTCGCACGCCGGCCAGCTGACGGTGTGGCCTGCGCTTTACGCTGTATCTGGTTAGACTAGAAGCCGGTGCTAACATAGTTGGGAAAGTGCTAGGCAGATGATGATGATTTAGCAACTTTTTGTGCCACCAAAGTTGCCGGTCTGTCTCGCCTCTTAATTCCCATGCGCCGTTTGTTTACAGACAACTGTTTGTTTCCTCTTGCTAATTGCCGTGTACTGTGTGTGACTACCTACTGTGAGTTCAACGAGAACAACGCACGCGCTCACAATATTAATACTGGGCTGGGCTGTCATGAATTACTGATTTGTGAGGAGTGTGATGATAACTACGAAATTTTTATAAGTAAGCTGTGCCCCGCGACCTTCGTCCGCGTGAAAATATTATTAAAAATACTACTTCCCTGCCTACTTCGAATAGGATTTTGTTAACAATTTCAAGGATATATTTTTTTTTGCACTGAACCCTAATCCTTTTTATAAAATAAAAGTAGCCTAAGTTTATCTTTATAAGATGACCCAGTAAAAGTCCCGTCAAAATCCGTGCAGCCTTTTTGGAGATTGTCCGGAACAAACAGATGCACTGATAGACAATGAATAAAAAAAAGTTTTTTGTTATAAGTAGCGTAAGTAGTGAATTGCTTTCATATTATGCTGTCAAAAAGCTGTTACATATTTTGAAGTTTCAATCAGACACTTCAATTTTGTTCAAGTACAGCCTGTTAGACTGGAAGATTCCAACATGGTTGGGAATATGAGATGACGATGTTATGATGGGCAGGCAGCCCTACTTCTGAACGTGCTTACTGGCGGAACTTCCTCTACTGTAATTCTCGTATCGGCATGGGAAGAAAGAATGGGAAAATGATCTGACAAACTAGGTTTAAATTATATTTCGTTTCATATTTTTCATTCTTCGTTTCATATTTCCATGACTAAATCTTTACAGTACACAGATAATTTCCAATCCCCGAAATGTAAGGCAAGGTTTATCTATAGTGTCGTGATGACGGCGCGTTCGTGTTCCACGCGCGCCTCAAAGAGATGTCAGCAAACAGGGAGGGGCCCGCGAGGGCCGATGCCTGCCAGGGTTGCGGGACTGTTCGAAAGAGATACCGCGGCCCTGGCACACAAAGGGCAAGGAAGGAACATAGATGGGTTTTAGTCAGTACAAGTCTGACACTCCCTTCCGCTTCGCCCAGAGCGGGAGTAGTCATTTGCTGATTTCCCATCCGAAAAAAAAGGCAAGGTTTATCTATCTATCTACCTCATTTTGTCAGACATCTTTAACCCCAATGTGAACTTCTTCCTTCGTAATAAACTTAGCAATATTCTCAAGTTATCCTCACCCGAAATCTCACTGCAGGCAATTTGCGAATAATTCATGAATTTCAGTGTACAATGAAGCCAGCGTTCTAGCTGAAACCAAGCCGTGCTGGGAACACTGCAGTCATGGCTGGAGCATAAATCATGACCAAAGTTTTGCAGTGTAATTGAGTCAAGTTTATAGGGTCCTGCGGCTAAGAATAGGGGCTATTTACGTATATTCTTTATACTAGTTTGCGGATTAAAAACCTGGCTGTAGGAAATTGTACTTTTTCGAGGTCACGTTACGTTCCGTTCTTACTTTTGAGTAAAAGCAAGTCAACATTGACTTATGGTAAAAGAAAACATGTATCGTGAGGAAGTGTGCACTTATGATAAAGTCAGTAAACTGTGCTGATTAATGTTTTTTTCTTTTCAGTATAAGTATAAAGAGCCAAAGAATTGCCAAAGTTAAGTGGCAGTGGGCAGGGCACATTGCTAGCAGAAGATGGCCGATGGGGCCGAAAAGTTCTAGAGTGGCGACCGCGAACCGGAAGACGTTGCGTTGGAAGGATTCACACTAGGTGGACCGATGACCTGGTGAAGGTTGCGGAGATCCGCTGGATGCGAGTCGCACGTGGCCGGTCAGTGTGGCGACACTTGGGGGAGGCCTATGTCCAGCAGTGGACGTCTTTCGGCTGAAATGATGTTGATAAAGAGCCCTTTGCCCTGCAGGGAGTACTTTATACATATTTTATGTTGAATAAAAATAGTTCTGACGCACTTTGTTTAGCACTGTTTACAGTTATGTCATTATTCAGACATATAATTGAAAGAAAGAATGTTGAAAATCTTTTCTATACAAAGTATCATTCAAGCTATTAAAATGTAACTACTTACCGAATATAAGTGCAGGCTTTAATGTTATTAATACATACCACTACGGTGTGGTTGAAGGAGTATTGTTAAACAGCTGAACGTACCTGAAACGAGCAATAATAGGTTACAGTGTGAAGTAATGTTGTGCTATGGTAGGTAAAGGTGTGTCGGTAAGGGTAGGTGTGACTGTGAGCGGGGAGCGGGCGAGAAAACGTTGGGTCAAAGGTTCTTTGAAAGGGTTCATTTTAAAACAAATAGATGAGAGACTAAAAAATGTGTTTAGGTACTTTCTGGATTGTTTTTGGAAAAATTAATGAGCAAACAGAATAATTTGTTTTCAGCATAGGGTTTTGAGATTAGAATCCAGACTCAAAATAGAAGATAATTAAGGTACACTATTTTGTATTAATTTTGAGTGTATACTCAATTTGTGAAAACACTTGCTACAATGTGTGCATTTAAATTGAATTAGAAAATTACACTGCCCAAAACACAATTTACATAAATGTACCATTTACGCAAAGTTTAATATTAATTGAACGAAAAGCTCGCATTGAAACTACATAATTATGCACACAGTTAAATTTCAAATTACTTGAACCTAGCCGCAAACACACACAACGTCATTTACTATTTCGCATAGCAGAATTATGTTTGGGAATTTTTGGGTAATGCGGTTTACAAAATCATATAGTTCGTAGGTAAATAAATTTCCATTTATACGTTACACAGATATTATTGAAACAATTTTCAGCACGAGTGGATTCTGAACTTAGTCTTGTCATCATCATCATCAGCTTATAATGTCCCAGAGGGATTGGGTTATAATCCACCACGCGGGCCCAGTGCGGATTGGTAGATGTCACATGTCTTCGAATTTTTGGTTCTAGGACATGCCTGTTTCCTCACGATGTTTTCCTTCACCGTTTTTGAGAGCAGTGGTGATGAAATAAATTACACAAAGTAATGCGCCTGCCTGGGTTCGAACCCACGACTTACTGTTCGTAAGTCGGGGACGCTAATACAAAAATCAAAATCTTGTCAAAAGATACAAAAATATTGAGACGAATTTTTAATTTTGTGAAAAGGTCTGGTATTGCTATGTCTGATTTTTTTACTTTACTAATGTGTCGAGTCACTGGCATAATACCTACTTAGCTTATAGCAATGTCATAATAAGTTCAATATACTTAAGAAAGACGAAAACGAAGTGATTATATCACCTCTCTGATCGCTGTCAGTGTGACCGCAGCCGACGTCCGCACTTGGTCGCCCAAGTGCGGCAATGTCAAGTCCGAGGAGGCCACTCCACGGAAGATGAGCACAACACGCCATACGACACCATAAACATGTTGTTAATTCTATTTATGTCTTCTTTATACTACTGTTTGTGAACTGTAATGATAGGGTTTATGAATAGGCTCCTTTGCACTACCAAGTAGTTGCAGTTTTCATACATTGTGGCTTTGCAGGAAACCAATATTACAGGTTTATGAAACTAGGCATATTGGAATTTGTTTCCAATGTTTTGATATTAATACCTTAGTTTTGACATTTATTAGTGCCGTACTAGGCTTTCACGACTTATACCAACACCAAATGACCAATATAAATGAATGCCCAATACAAATATTAATGGACTCTTGGTAAAAATCAACGAAGCCCTTTCATTTGGGCTTTGATTTAGTTGTTGTCGCTCAAAAAACTGCAATTAATCATTATGGTACGATCTACGAACTATCCCTAAAGTATAAATTATTTTCTTAAATTTATATTTCAGAGATCTTTGTTAAAGTGATTTATGTAGATACTATGTGACTCAAATTGACGGCTCCTCTTATAGTAACCAACGCGCAAGATTTATCGAGCATAACTATGCTCAACGTTCCGTCAGAACGTTTAACAATGAATGCGTTGTGGGAGACCTATTTATGGAGTCTTACCAGTAAGGAACTCAAAACTGTTTAAATGCCAACATTTGATCAAGGAGTAACAATTTTTGCGACTGAGCCTGCGGCAACCAAATTGTCTTCAGGTGAGATTTGACTACTTTTTAGGGTTCCGTACCTAAAGGGTAAAAACGGGACCCTATTACTAAGACTTCGCTGTCTGTCCGTCCGTCTGTCTGTCACCAGGCTGTATTTGTTCAGACAGTTGAAATTTTTACAGATGATGTATTTCTGTTGCCGCTATAGCAACAAATAATAAAAATGTAAATTATTTAATATTTAAAGGGGGCTCCCATACAAGAAACGTGTTTTTTTACGGTTTATGGTACAGAACCGTAGTTTTTTACTTTTCCTGACAAAAACCGGACATCATCTAATCTCCTCTCGCATTTAGTGGATACCCTTAGTTAGATGTGAAAGGTTTTCTTTCAGGTAATTCATCCATTTTGATTAACAAAAATGTACGATTTTTGCGTTACTAAGTTAAGTTACTCCTGCGGTGTAATATTTTACACGATTTCCACAAATTCAGCGTAGGCACGTACGCGGTGTGAATATCAATCTAAACCACAGCAGTATAATTTTATTGGCGTCACGGCACATTACAATAATTGGCTCGGCAGAGCCCTCCGATTAGATAACGCAAATAAATTCAATCTGCGAGCCTCATGCATTACAATTATGTGTATTGATTTTATATTTTTATGTGGAGTTTGGTGAAGTATTTAATTCGGTAGCTTTATATATGTGTTTATTCACACTTCTTTCTATCCTTGTTTCTAGGTTTCCTTGTTCCTGTTGGAGTTTTGGATTCGATTCCCATGTCGGGCAAAATGTTATCGGGGTTTAAAGTGCAAATGATATTTCCCTTGTTTTTTTTTTCGGATGGAAAATCATCAAATGACTTCTCCCTCTCTGGGCAGAGCAGAAGGGAGTGTCAGACTTGTACTGACTAAAACCAATCCATGTGACTTCCTTCGGGGAAGGCTCCGGTCATGTTGGATTGCCGCCCCATGGGCCTACATTCCTCCAAGTTATCGGATAATGATATCGTGAAATTCGTACGTTATAAACAAATATAAAAACGAGAAAGTGTCGAAAAATCTCAGAAAATCCTTCTACAAAACTATAATGTCAGTATTTCTAGCTAACCCTCCAAAATCTAGCATCAAGTTTGTACAACGTACACGTACGGTTAGCATGTCCATTTGTACCCGGAAGCCACGGTGGATCTGTTCTGAATGTAGACCGGAGATGGCGCCGCTTGTTCAGGAAAAGCCACAAAATAATGTCAACTTCAGTACATTTGAATATAGTACTCCATTTCGCCACGGATCATGATTTATTGGGCAGGGTAGACAGGTACATCTTTGAGTAGGGTCGCCAAAGTTTTTTTTGAAGAGGTAATAATATGATAATGATGTATGATATTTTTTGTGTTTCTGAGTGAGTGCGGTCTGGAAATTAGGTCGCACGTTTTTGTAGATGTTTTTAGGCTACTTTTCGGGATAAATTAGATATGGCGGCTAAAGCTTTTACGTTGTAAGAAGAAAATGCGAGCGAATCACATACCCTCGCATAAATTGTACGTACATACTACGCCCTAAGAGCACTCGCAACACTGAGTAAAATTACAAAATTTCTGAGTTAGATTGATAAAGATGTAATTATTCGCATTTTCTTTCATAATTTATTTGGAAACTAAGCGCCGTTTTTGTTTCCAGGATAAATACGGAGAGGAAGCTTAGCCTAGTATTCAAAATCGGTACCTAAAGCAATCATAATTAATTTGTCGCTATAAAACTTGAGATTTGATGAGACACCTATATTTTGATTTCAAAGTTACGGTTTTACTGACATCCCTATTATTCCAATTCACATTTATATTCGAAGTCAACAAAACGATATTCATATGTTGTCGGAACCCGTAGATTGTGAACGCCTGTTGGCAATGAGGGAATGTGGTGGCAGAATGGACAGTTATAATAGAATATATAATATATAACTGGATATATAACTGTGTATAATAGAATATATATTAGTAATAGAATTACATACTACATTGTGAAGTATTCCTCGTTCCGCTGAATCGACAATTGTGGAAAGCGAAAACGTTTTGTTAGTTTTCATTTTTCCGCACTTTACTTTTGTGTAATTTGTTTCGAATATCTCAAAACGGTGACGGAAACATCGTGAAGAAACCAACAGGTCCTAGAACCTAACATTTGAAGATATGTGACATCTATCAACCCGCACTGGGCCCGCGTGGCTGTAATCCATACGTCCCATTACCTCACACAGACAAAAGGCAACATCATGTGACTATACTAATTGGTCCGTCGTTGTTGTTGGGGATTTCGGCTGCCTGTTGGCGCAGGCCTTATTGCTGAGCCTGAGGTGTCCATAGCTACGAAGACAAAGTGTTATTGGTTTTAACATGACATAAGTTGTGCGCTCGACGCACTTTCGGCGCCACGATTTTTAAAGGGTAGCCTCTTAATATTTTTTTCCAGTTATACAGGGTGTAAACAGACTCTTCGCGAAGCCGTCAACCAAGCATTATGTACAACAAGCTAAGTAACTTTACGCAGAAATTAGTGCTGGGAAACGATTTTTTTTTTACTGAAATATCATGTTTGTCAAGTAAGGGGGTCCTGGAGGTGTTCAAATCTTATATTAAAAACATGTACCTAAGTATTTAGAAATAAACCTGAGAAAATGTTGGAACTTTGACCCCCAATATCTCCGTAACTAGAAGGTTCCCAGGTATGGTCTAGAACAAAAAGGTGATCGCAATGACGGGGAGAACAAGTGCTTTTCGGCTTCGTTAAGAGTCTGTTTACACACTTTAGATACTTCTGCCACTTTGAGGGACTACAGGCGTGGTCATAATGTTATGTTATGAATTGTATTGCTACTATTATGTATTGCCGTCTGTAGACGCTACCTGCTGATTTATATGATCTTATAGTAGGTATGCCGCTCAGGCGATCATCATCATCTGCCTAGCCTTTTCCCAACTATGTTGGGGTCGGCTTCCAGTCTAACCGGATGCAGCTGAATACCAGTATTTTACATGGAGCTACTGCCTATCTGACCTCCACAACCCAGTTAGTACTGGGTAATACGATACCTCTTGGTAAGACTGGTGTCAGACTTTTTGGGCCACTGACTACCTGTAACGACTGTCAAAGATGTATGAATGACAGCCGGGACCAACGGCTTAACGTGCTTTCCGAGGCACGGAGGAAACTCGGTACGTAATGGGTGTTCACCCATCCACAGACCAATCTAGGCAAGCACGGCTTAACCTAAAGATCGACCCGAGCGGCTGTTATTATTTTGCTACGAGCTCCTCAGACGATAACACTAAATTAATACCAATTAATTTAACAGACGCATAACATAATAGCATAATTTAATTGATAGGTCGAACGTGAATCCGATACACTAAGTGATGGGTATCGGTATCAATATAATACATAGATGAATCATAGTAATTGGCTCCGAGATAATTTAAGGGTTAAAATGGAGTTAAAGCAATTTAACCCTAGAATTACTGAATCTTTGTAGGTTACGGAATCGTAATTAATTTGTAGTTGGCATGTTAGGTCCTTGGAGAAAATCTCTCAATTGCAAAATTAGGTATTTACACTCAAGGAGGACCTCGTGTCACGTGTGCAATCATATCAAGGGTCAGGCTGGCAGGCATCATTAGTCTCATGCCCTTATCCCCTTTTATTTGGGGTCGGCGCAGCATGGCCTGTTCTAACATAGTATATAACAGTCGTTAGATAGCCATAGAACGCGAACGTGGCAACGCCGCCAGTCTCTGGGGCACATACCAGCTTTTTTATGTTTTTTGTTGGTTCAGTTTAGGTATTTTAATATTGTAATAATGTATACGGGGTGAAATGGTCACTGACGCGAAAACAGTTACCATGTACTCAGTACAACAACATTCTGAGCCACAGAATTTTTTCATGGGTTATTTAAAAAAAAATCGGCTGTTCCTTCGTTTTGAACATAATTATTGTGATTATAAATATATTTTACACAGTAGATACGTAAAGTTCTTGTATACATAAGTCTGTCCTCAGCAATTGCCACAGAATACATATTAGTACAGTATAACGAGCTTTCGGTTCGTCATACTAACTGTTGCCCGTGGTTTCACTCGCACTTCAACAAAAAATATGAAGATAAAAAGTATTTTATACTCAAGACTTCGTCTATTTATATGCCAAATTACAGCCAAATCAGTTAAGCCGTGATAGAGAACAAAAATGTAAACATTTTCACATTTTACTAGCGAACTATTTTTAGATCCTACATTATAATAATATCTTCAAGTAGTTTCAGTGTTATTCAACTCTGTTTGAAGTATATATTTGTATGGCACGTGATCGGTACATAGTTACCTATGTTCTAGCACGTTCGTGTTTTCAATACATTTAACGCATTGTTTAAATAACTTGGTGTCAATATACTGGTTATAGTTTATTACGGGCGAAACTGGTGTTATACAAGGTGTAACATAATAAACGCAAGATCTCCCGTGTGGTCTCTCGGACCATAATACTGAGCAATTTTTGTTTAACGAGTTCTTGAAATTTGCAAAAAGAAATAGATTTTGTATAGGAAATGTTGCAATCAGCTGATCAACATGTACCTACGGTAGAACTAAATAAAAATATTAATTTTCAAAAGTCATCGAATAAAACTTGTCCAGTTTCATGGTCTGAGACACCTCACGAGAGGCCGTGTGTTTATTATATTACAATACTAGCCTTACACATTGATTTAGAATTTGAAAATCAATTCGGGTTGTACTCTGCTTGTAATAATATAATTCGAAAGACACGTGGCGCCATCCATTATTGTGGCTTTCCTCGGGACAGTATTTTCTTTGTCTGTTCTGTACACCTCACAAGTTATATGCAAAATTTTAAAGGTAACAAACAAAGAAAGAAACTTACTTTTGCATTTATAATACTATTTATAGTACTAGTATAGTACTATTAGTATTAGTATACAATATAACGGGCATTGAAAGTCATGCAACTTGTAAAAGTGTGGGAAAAAGTTACATAAACTGCTATACCCTGAGAATCCATCTGACGGAATGTGATGATGATGACGATATGATGAACTAACAGATAGCTAAGCCGTGTCCTGTATTACTTATCACTGATTTTGTCCATTGCTAATAATAATGAACTTCTTTTCAAACTTTCGTCGCCTATGTAACCTCTGTAGTGCCTTTTTTTTTTCAAATAGGTATCTTATTTGTTTTGAATTTGGATTAGACCCAGCGGTTTGGGTAATGCGGCTCGTCGGTTAGTGTAAAGATGTTTTTTTTGTAGATAACCATTTAATATAGCGGGCAAAACCCAAATTCAGCATTCTCAAAAACAAGATAGGTAGGTATTAACACAAACACCGTCCTACCCACTACCTAAACAGTTACCAAACAGCGTGAATATACGTCCATTGGGTACTTGTTAGTATGTTTGTGTGTTACCAACCCGGCAACGTCTCGGCTGCGGGTTCGACGACCGGTCGTAAGGACCGGTTACACTGACGTACGGCGGTGAGCCAGGCCGGGTCAGGACGGATATCGGGGAGCGTTCCAGAGATCCGGATTGGAGATGTTACAGTTGTTTATGGAGCTGTTGTGTTGTTGTATGTGTAAAAAGGTACATTCGGTAAGTTGGCAGTTGCGCAAAGGATAGCTATCAAATCATTCGCTTTTTTAATAAATTCCAAACATTTTTATATAATGTCCTTTCCACCTGGTATACAGGGTGAAACAAACAGACTCTTCACGAAGCCGTCAATCAAGCATTATATACATCAAACTAAGTAGCTACGCAAAAAGAAAGTCGTTTCCCAGCAATCAGCTGGGAAACGACTTTCTTTTTTGGGGTGAAAAATCACGTTTTAGGGTAGGACTCAATGTACCGCACTCAAAACATTATGCTGATGGATGGATTGAATAGTACGGGGCTCGTGGAGTTGTTTAAAGTAAAAATGTTACATTAAAAATGTAATGTATAAAAAAAAAACCGACTTCCAAAAAAACACAAAAAAAAAATTAAATAACTTTTTTTAAATTACTTTCGGAAGTCGGTGACTTTGTTTGTTTCATTGTAATTTTGGTCACCGACTTCCGAAAGTAATTTAAGAAAAGTTATTTTAGGTTTTTTTTGTGTTTTTAAGAAACTTTCCTACGGCATCGTATTAACGAGATAAAAAGTATGTCCTCAGGTCATGGTCTATCGATGTGACAAATTTCATCGAAATTTGTTGAGCCATTATGGTTTGAAAAAGTCAGAAGACAGAAATGAATTATGCATTTATTATTTAATATGGATGATGATCACATAATGCAAATATACCTATCCTACAAATATGAGAAACATAATAATATCGCTGAATGGTATGTTGATTCTTAATCATTGATATATTACCTAAGGTAGATTTATGTAAAGATTTATCTAGACGCGATTCATCTTGAAGAAAATGAATAGACAATAGAAACAAAGGAGATTTTGACAGCTGAATCATTACAACATGGCGGGTTGTCAACTCTGTTAGTATGTACATCACTCAACATAAATTAGGAAAAGTAATAATCAAACATACGTCTTTCCTTAAGCACGAAACACCAGGTTTTTCAATAGCATTTTGGCTAACTGGTAACGAATTATAATCTGAAAAAAAATCGTACATACTGGGCATATAATAAATTAGTAAGTCTACGATTCTTTTTTTGTAGTTTATTTAATTAGTACTTTATAAAACCGTGGTTTACACTGAAAAAACCCGATAAAATAATGCGCAAAATCGTCGTCTACTCGTAAGAATATGTTAAAAATATCAATAAATATGAAGTATTATAAAATTTAAGGTGTTCAGCTACCTAATTCAATTTTTTTATATTTTTTTTGACTACTTACTTAATTGTAATAAAATATTTAAATATTGCCTTATAAGCCGATGCGCTAGCTCGTTGCTTTTAGTTTAGCCCATGGGTACGCTTATTAGTCATATAGATGATTTCTAACGGTGCATTATAATATAACATACCAGATACCTTATGGTTATTGAGAAATTTGAGTTAAAAAAAGTAATTTTTTTTTTCTGTTTTCAGACCGCGAAACTGAAACCCTTAAACTAGTTCTATCAAGGCTTCCGTTGAATTTTCGAAAGAACAGCTTATTTTAATTTATACAGTTTGTAAAATTAAATAAATAACATACAAGACTGTTGTAAACTTGTAAATTAAACACACTTTTGTTTACAAGAAACATATTAGCATAAACAGCTGTTTTCTTTTATTCAATTTTATGCGCGTGAACCTCGGAAACGGCTCAACTGTTTAATGTAAAACGACTTTAACGCCGAAAACGAAGGAATTCGATAAATCTGATTGTTTTATGTAAATAAACAGATATATTATTCAGTGGCAAGTCGTTAAAGTGAGGAAAGAAAGGAAATACATTTTGATTTCGTGTTTACACGATGAGTCAGTGAAAGCGAATGTATTTATTAATTACTAGCTTATGCTCGCGGCGTGGCCTGCGTTGAGTTCGGTAATTGTCCCACTGGATCGTACTACCGGGATAAATCCTATGTGTTAATCCAGGTTATAAACTGTCTATGTGCCAAATTTCATCTAAATCCGCTCAGTAATTTTTGCGTGAAAGAGTAACAAACATTCAGTCATCACTACATCTTCACTAACTTTCACATTTATAATTATATATTATAGTAGGATTCAAAAGTTAAGGCTTCGCTCCACATCAGCTTCGCTTTGTATGAACATGTAAGCGGGATCGTCCACTGCATCGCAGGGCCATGCACTGATGTGTGGCTGATAAATAACTGACCCGCGTAGCTAACGTGGCAAACCTCCCCGTGCACACCCTAGCAGTGAAAGCTCGGCTTCGCACATATGTGCGACTTGTTGCATTATTGTTGCAATTAGGTCGCTCCTTATGGAGTTGGTCGGCTTGCAGGCTTATCAGATACGACTGAATAGGCGTATTAACATGAAATGGCTGCCATCTGACCTCGGTAACCTAGTGACTAGACGATACTGTTGTTTGTAATAATAAAAAAAACTTTAAAATCAGCGACACTTTGTGTGAGTGCGACATGGAGAATTCAACCATACACTTATATTTAGGTATTAATTAATGTATCATTTTGCATTAACTTAGCTATCCGTTATAAAGGGTGTAAAAAGACTCTTAACGAAGCCGAAAGGCACCTGCTCTCCCAGTCATTGTGATCATTTTTTTGTTCTAGACCATACCTGGGGACCTTCTAGTTATGGAGATATTGGAGGTCAAAGATCTAACTTTTTCACATTTTTTTTAACCGACTTTCTTCAAAAAGGAGTAGGTTCTCAATTCGGTTGTATGTTTTTTTTTTTTTTTGTGTTTGTTACCTCATATCTCCGTCGTTTCTGAACCGATTTCAAAAATTCTTCTTTTATGTGGAAGGATATACTTCCCGATTGGTCCCATAGAAATTTCATCAAAATCGGTTCAGTAATTTGGTATGTTTTCACGTTAATTGCTATATCACGCGACGACGCCTGAAGTTTACGTGTTTAATTTGACACACTTCCAGATATCCGATTAAATTAAAAATTTGCACACTTATGTATATCGCGTGATAGTACAATATATCGATGACATGGAGCTAATCTGATTATGGAGCTGGACGGCGGCCATAGGATCTCCGTGATAAAACGACGTAACCGCATCGAGTTTGGGCTCGTTTGATTCGTCTTAATGAGTAGTTTGTCTTTAGATAGTATCTAGGGTCTGGTGATGGAGCTGCAAGGTCGCTTTAAGAACTCCGCTATAAAACGACAACCCCAATCGAGTTTGGACTCGTTTGATTCGTCTTGACGAGTACTTCCTTAAAGTTCTGGTTACAATATAAAAATTATTCATGATTAGAATTTGTGTGGTATGCTAAAAAGTCTATAACTAAAAAGGGTAAAATAAAAAACTTTCTGCGAAAAAAAACCGACTTCCAAAAAAACACAAAAAAAAACTAAAATAACTTTTCTTAAATTACTTTCGGAAGTCGGTGACCAAAATTACAATGAAACAAACAAAGTCACCGACTTCCGAAAGTAATTTAAAAAAAGTTATTTAATTTTTTTTTTGTGTTTTTTTGGAAGTCGGTTTTTTTTTTATACATTACATTTTTAATGTAACATTTTTACTTTAAACAACTCCACGAGCCCCGTACTATTCAATCCATCCATCAGCATAATGTTTTGAGTGCGGTACATTGAGTCCTACCCTAAAACGTGATTTTTCACCCCAAAAAAGAAAGTCGTTTCCCAGCTGATTGCTGGGAAACGACTTTCTACTAAAAAAAAACCGACTTCCAAAAAAACACAAAAAAAAAATTAAATAACTTTTTTTAAATTACTTTCGGAAGTCGGTGACTTTGTTTGTTTCATTGTAATTTTGGTCACCGACTTCCGAAAGTAATTTAAGAAAAGTTATTTTAGTTTTTTTTTGTGTTTTTTTGGAAGTCGGTTTTTTTTCGCAGAAAGTTTTTTATTTTACCCTTTTTAGTTATAGACTTTTTAGCATACCACACAAATTCTAATCATGAATAATTTTTATATTGTAACCAGAACTTTAAGGAAGTACTCGTCAAGACGAATCAAACGAGTCCAAACTCGATTGGGGTTGTCGTTTTATAGCGGAGTTCTTAAAGCGACCTTGCAGCTCCATCACCAGACCCTAGATACTATCTAAAGACAAACTACTCATTAAGACGAATCAAACGAGCCCAAACTCGATGCGGTTACGTCGTTTTATCACGGAGATCCTATGGCCGCCGTCCAGCTCCATAATCAGATTAGCTCCATGTCATCGATATATTGTACTATCACGCGATATACATAAGTGTGCAAATTTTTAATTTAATCGGATATCTGGAAGTGTGTCAAATTAAACACGTAAACTTCAGGCGTCGTCGCGTGATATAGCAATTAACGTGAAAACATACCAAATTACTGAACCGATTTTGATGAAATTTCTATGGGACCAATCGGGAAGTATATCCTTCCACATAAAAGAAGAATTTTTGAAATCGGTTCAGAAACGACGGAGATATGAGGTAACAAACACAAAAAAAAAAAAAAACATACAACCGAATTGAGAACCTACTCCTTTTTGAAGAAAGTCGGTTAAAAAAAATGTGAAAAAGTTAGATCTTTGACCTCCAATATCTCCATAACTAGAAGGTCCCCAGGTATGGTCTAGAACAAAAAAATGATCACAATGACTGGGAGAGCAGGTGCCTTTCGGCTTCGTTAAGAGTCTTTTTACACCCTTTATAACGGATAGCTAAGTTAATGCAAAATGATACATTAATTAATACCTAAATATAAGTGTATGGTTGAATTCTCCATGTCGCACTCACACAAAGTGTCGCTGATTTTAAAGTTTTTTTTATTATTACAAACAACAGTATCGTCTAGTCACTAGGTTACCGAGGTCAGATGGCAGCCATTTCATGTTAATACGCCTATTCAGTCGTATCTGATAAGCCTGCAAGCCGACCAACTCCATAAGGAGCGACCTAATTGCAACAATAATGCAACAAGTCGCACATATGTGCGAAGCCGAGCTTTCACTGCTAGGGTGTGCACGGGGAGGTTTGCCACGTTAGCTACGCGGGTCAGTTATTTATCAGCCACACATCAGTGCATGGCCCTGCGATGCAGTGGACGATCCCGCTTACATGTTCATACAAAGCGAAGCTGATGTGGAGCGAAGCCTTAACTTTTGAATCCTACTATAATATATAATTATAAATGTGAAAGTTAGTGAAGATGTAGTGATGACTGAATGTTTGTTACTCTTTCACGCAAAAATTACTGAGCGGATTTAGATGAAATTTGGCACATAGACAGTTTATAACCTGGATTAACACATAGGATTTATCCCGGTAGTACGATCCAGTGGGACAATTACCGAACTCAACGCAGGCCACGCCGCGAGCATAAGCTAGTAATTAATAAATACATTCGCTTTCACTGACTCATCGTGTAAACACGAAATCAAAATGTATTTCCTTTCTTTCCTCACTTTAACGACTTGCCACTGAATAATATATCTGTTTATTTACATAAAACAATCAGATTTATCGAATTCCTTCGTTTTCGGCGTTAAAGTCGTTTTACATTAAACAGTTGAGCCGTTTCCGAGGTTCACGCGCATAAAATTGAATAAAAGAAAACAGCTGTTTATGCTAATATGTTTCTTGTAAACAAAAGTGTGTTTAATTTACAAGTTTACAACAGTCTTGTATGTTATTTATTTAATTTTACAAACTGTATAAATTAAAATAAGCTGTTCTTTCGAAAATTCAACGGAAGCCTTGATAGAACTAGTTTAAGGGTTTCAGTTTCGCGGTCTGAAAACAGAAAAAAAAAATTACTTTTTTTAACTCAAATTTCTCAATAACCATAAGGTATCTGGTATGTTATATTATAATGCACCGTTAGAAATCATCTATATGACTAATAAGCGTACCCATGGGCTAAACTAAAAGCAACGAGCTAGCGCATCGGCTTATAAGGCAATATTTAAATATTTTATTACAATTAAGTAAGTAGTCAAAAAAAATATAAAAAAATTGAATTAGGTAGCTGAACACCTTAAATTTTATAATACTTCATATTTATTGATATTTTTAACATATTCTTACGAGTAGACGACGATTTTGCGCATTATTTTATCGGGTTTTTTCAGTGTAAACCACGGTTTTATAAAGTACTAATTAAATAAACTACAAAAAAAGAATCGTAGACTTACTAATTTATTATATGCCCAGTATGTACGATTTTTTTTCAGATTATAATTCGTTACCAGTTAGCCAAAATGCTATTGAAAAACCTGGTGTTTCGTGCTTAAGGAAAGACGTATGTTTGATTATTATTTCCTAATTTATGTTGAGTGATGTACATACTAACAGAGTTGACAACCCGCCATGTTGTAATGATTCAGCTGTCAAAATCTCCTTTGTTTCTATTGTCTATTCATTTTCTTCAAGATGAATCGCGTCTAGATAAATCTTTACATAAATCTACCTTAGGTAATATATCAATGATTAAGAATCAACATACCATTCAGCGATATTATTATGTTTCTCATATTTGTAGGATAGGTATATTTGCATTATGTGATCATCATCCATATTAAATAATAAATGCATAATTCATTTCTGTCTTCTGACTTTTTCAAACCATAATGGCTCAACAAATTTCGATGAAATTTGTCACATCGATAGACCATGACCTGAGGACATACTTTTTATCTCGTTAATACGATGCCGTAGGAAAGTTTCTTACATCACAACAAGCAAAGCTACAGGCTTAAGATAATATTGTATTTCTGCGATAAATGAGGTATTAATGGTGTTTACTCTACTGACGTGTCGGAGAAACGAAGAAGAATGATACTTTAGTTCAAGGCTTGTTTTCTAAAAATGACACTGGTGTCGATTCCCTTGGTTACAAATTAAACCAAATTTAAGTTCAGTGCATCTTTTTCTTTCTATTTTAGTTTAGTTCTGTCAAATTAACCAGCGCCTGACACAAATTTAGACGTGATTAAAAACTACCTTTACGCCTTTATCTTAAGATTTTTTCCTTAAAATAACATCCCGTCTCTCACTAATTAGCAGGAGTAAACAACAATTAAACTATTTGACTGATTGACTCATTCATCACCATCTGTCTAGCCTTTCCCCAACTATGTTGGTCGGCTTCCAGTCTAACCGGAAGCAGCTGAATACCAGTATTTTACATGGAGCGACTGCCTATTTGACCTCCACAACCCAGTAGGTACTGGGTAATACGATACCCCTTGGTTAGACTGGTTGTCAGACTTTTTTGGGCCACTGACTACCTAACGACTGTCAAAGATCTTCAAATGACAGCCGGGACCAACGGCTTAACGTGCTTTCCGAGGCACGGAGGAAACTCGGTACCTATGTAATGGGTGGTCACCCATCCACAGACCAACCTAGGCAAGCACAGCTTAACCTAAAGATCGACCCGAGCGGCTGATATTATTTAGCCACGAGCTCCTCCACAGACTGGCTCATTATAAATTGTTTTTTGTTTTCTGCACGATAACAACTGTCTGACCTCTGATGCGTGCTCAGAAACTAGTTTTTTATGCATATGACATCATCGATATACTGGAATATTACTCTGCTTGTTTATTTTTTGGTGAGATTTATTATCTAGTTTGGTTAAAGAACTCGCTCACCTTAAGGCAGGTACCCTGAGTAACTGCATCAAATATAAAAGATTTAAGCTACTATAGAGAGCACTGGCTGCCCTGTTCCACTCAATGCTGGGTAAGCTTCCTGGTTTTATTGCCATTAATCCCTGGTCTGCTTGAATCATATTCATATCTTTATTTGCATTCCATAATGTGTGAAGATCTTACAACTAAGGTACAATTACGGACCCTGTAGGGCACAGCAAAAAGTATAAAATTTATATTTGAAATTAAATTAATACTAAATCAACTTACAATTTTAAAACATATTAATAACTAACTAAATTATAACATTAATTTTATTGAGATCTGTTAACTTGCTTTATATGCTTTTTTCATTAATAATTGTTTCAGTTTTTTTGTAAAAGTAGTATAACTAGTTTCATTTTTTATTGCATCTGGTAGTTTATTAAATATTTTTATAGACATTACGTAGCGTAGGGACTATTTGAATGTAGGCTTATGCGCGAAGAGGGTAACATTAACATGTTTCTATATCTGAGAGATCGATCGCTATGTTTGTCAACGCGGGTTGTAAAAAAGTTCGTGTGTTTTCTAACGAATTTGCATATTTCCAGGATATAGATGGATAGTGAGGTGAGTATTTTATGTTTTATGAAAAAGGGTTTACAACTATCGGTTTGTTCTGTGTTAACTATGATACGAATTAATTTCTTTTTGAGAATGAAAAGTTTAGACGCGTCTGTGCTATTTCCCAACCAGGTTTTCCTGCGTGGATGACAGCGTCTCAACGGCACCACATGTGACTGTTCCTGAGTTACCCCCAGGCGATTAAAATTTTTGTTTTTTTTCTAAATCATGGTTAATATCAGTATTAGCGTCGATTTCCTCTTAGTTTCTATCAAATCAAAAGAACTGTCATTGAAAAACTAAGAATCCATGTGTCAGTCAGGCTTTAAATCAAAATTACATACTTAAATGCTAAGTTTGACGCTTCACACTTGAACCTGCACCAACCAGTCGGCTCTTGCGAGTAGATTACTATTCCGTCCATGTTGTCCCGTTTACCATAAGTACCTATATTTAAATGTCTTTGCATAGCTTGTATTAAATAAGTACACAACTGCCTAGACTCAAGACTACGTGATGTCACTATTTGCACATCCCGAGCTCTGACATTGACATTTGACATGCGCAACTCTTTGCCTATAATGTAGTCACACGACTTATATGTCATTTACATAGTAATATCAGAAGTTGCTAGTATAGGGTTAGTGAGACGTGGCGATGATTGTTATTGTTTAGTATTATTGATTAATATTTATCGTAATAAATTTTTGGTCGCGATAACCGACATCCACGCAGGCGAAGCCGCGGGCATCAGCTAGTTGATTAATATTTATCGTAATAAATTAAAGTTATATTTCAGTATACAGGGTGGTATTAGGACATAGACATTTTTCATCGGTAATTAAAAAAAAAACAGCTTTACCATATATTTTGACCAGTAGAGAGTATGAGTAGGTATTGCACTTTTGTAGGAAACAACAGTATTTTTTCATCATCATCATCATCATCATCATTTCAGCCGAAAGACGTCCACTGCTGGACATGGCGTCTCCAAAGTGTCGCTACATTAACCGGTCCCGTGCGACTCGCATCCAGCGGATCCCCGCAACCTTTACCAGGTCATCGGCCCACCTAGTGGGAGGCGTTCCAACGCAACGTCTTTCGGTTTTTTGTACCGATGAAAAATTCACAGACTCAGAGCACACACACACACAGAACGGGGAGGACAGCATCCCTTCTATTGGTTCCTTTCACTTGTATAGGAGTGTGCCATCGACGTCTGTGGCTAACCTCAAATTAGTATTGAGTAGGTAATTAATTTGGGTTGGCTGCCTTGTTGGTCTAGTGGTCTCAAGGGCGACTGCTGATGGTGGGTGATGGGTGAAGTCCTGGGTTCGATTCCCGGGTCGGGCAAATTGACATTAGATTTTTTCAGTAGCAGCCACGGAGCCTGGTTTTTTCCCGGTTGATGGTAATAGGGTCGCCCCCTATTACATGGGACACCTTTACCTAACCCTTCGGGGATTACAGCCGTGATTTTATTGTAGGTATGTTAATTAAGGTTAGTTTTAATTCTCTTAGCTCATATTCAGCACATATGAATGTACTTACTAGCAGTAGTCTGAATATACTCCGTCCGACATATTCTCCAAAATATTCTCTATACAAAATCGCACGACGTCACGCGTCAGTGTGAACACTTCTTAACCATTAGTATAGGGATCTGTTTCACATGAAGACGTCAAAACCTTAAGTCTGCATGATACTTGTTTTTTGTATGAATGTGCATTTTCATCCGAAGTTGATCGCAATCCGAGTGAGTTGGTTTTATTTGCTTTTATGCGATCTCGGTGGCGACCGCGAACCGGAAGACGTTGCGTTGGAAGGCCTTCCACTAGGTGGACCGATGACCTGGTGAAGGTTGCGGGGATCCGCTGGATGCGAGACGCACGGGACCGGTCAATGTGGCGATACTTGGGGGAGGCCTATGTCCAGCAGTGGACGTCTTTTGGCTGAAATGATGATGATCTCGGTGCTACCTTATTTGGTGACAGGTAACGTCATACCAAAAGCAGCGGTGGCCCAGTGGTACCGACCCCGACTTACGAACAGTAAGTTGTGGGTTCGAACCCAGGCAGGCGCATTACTTTGTGTAATTTATTTCATCACCACTGCTCTCAAAAACGGTGAAGGAAAACATCGTGAGGAAACCGGCATGTCCTAGAACCAAAAATTCGAAGACATGTGACATCTACCAATCCGCACTGGGCCCGCGTGGTAGATTATAGCCCATTCCCTCTTCTAGAGAGGAGGCCTGTGTCCCAGCAGTGGGAACATTATAGGCTGATGATGATGATGATGATGAACGTCATACCTGTATTTCCACAATAGGATAGGCAGAGATCACCCTCCACTATATCCTCTCTTGTTCTTGGACTCAAGTAATATAGCCTGAGGTTATTCGCCATCAACCGGACACAAAATCAGACTCTAGGACGTTACTTAGACATTTCTTATGGAAAAACCCAACAACACTTTGGTCATCGAAAAACAAAAGACGGACTAAGCTTATTAAGCCGGTTTTATATATATAAAGGTGTTAGATTTGATTTCTGAGACGGATAACAATAATTTTAGGTATTCTGAAAGTACAAGTTTTTTGGGTTTTTGGCGTGTGTCATACATAAGGATGGAATTCGAGCAGGAAAAATGGCTAATCTCATTTCTGTATTTTAATATTTTAAACAGGTAAAGTTTGTGGCTCAAAAGGCTGCAACTCAAATGGGACTGGGTAGGACATGTCTGCCGCATCATGGACAAACTGTGGGCCAAAATAGCAGGTAACTGGTGCCCTGACACAGTGAGGCGGGCTCGCGGCAGGCCACGAAGGAGATGGCGGGACGAACTGGATAAGTTCCGTCCGAACTGGAAAGAGGACGCGCGGGATCGCGAGAGATGGAAGGAGTGGAGGGAGGCCTTTGCCCAGGAGTGGGACAGAGCAGGCTAGTGAAAAAAAAAAGTTTGTTAGTTCGGACGCAGGTGGTAGTCTTAGGAAGTACTGACCCGATTCCGAAAATTCTTACACTAAAGAGAAGCTACATCATCCCCGAGTGGCATAGGCAATGTTTAAAATGTTGTTGTAGTTGTTGTAAATGTTTGTGTGTATGTTAATGTGTATTAGGTGCAGTGGTCGGAGTAGGTAGAGCTGTTTTTGCTACTTGCGACATGCGGACATAACATGGATATGCCAAATATTTCCCGGAATCCCGGGAATTCTCGGAATATTTCCTTGTGTAGTAAAGTATATTTAGTATTGTTTCTAACAGTTTTACTTAATTAATTCATATTTCATGAAGCTACGTCTAACAACATTCCAGGATTCCTGTGTGTGTAAGTAAGTATATACTGTTTGGGTGCTCACCTACTACCTGCTCATAACTGCCCACTTATCCATATTAACTCACTTAAATCAATCGACAATTTCAAAATCCCGGGATTTCAGAGGCATATCCATGTTAACATCAATGTTTGCGGTCATTCACCCCAAAGAGCCTACCTACTCCGACCACTGGTGATGTGATAATTTCCAACTATAATGCAGGCGACGCCGTGGAAAAAAGCTAGTAACATATAAACAAACTGATACATTATAAGTAAAGAACAATTAAGTAGGTAGGTATTGCTGTGTCCGGAGATACTCGTAGTCACGGGTAATTTATAAGATTTCCGTAATGATATACCTACTGTAGTAACAATTTAATGAATGGTTGGTCTTTGGTACACACGTATACTAGTTTATATACTATAGCTATATAATATGTAGACAGCTAAATAATAGTGATGTCATGTTTTATTCCATACGTAACTTGTAGGTGCGTCTTCCAGACTGTCACGCACTAGATGGTGATTTAATTTGTTGGGTTTTTGTGAAAAATGGTTTTGGGTTTTTGTGTGTTTTTCCTAACTATATTGGGTCGGCTTAAGGTCTAACCGAATATATCCGAAAACCAGTATTTTACATGAAGCACAGCTGTCCGATCTCTAGGCCGGCCTATAGGATCACGAAGTAAATAAATACCAGGGAAGGAATTTCAGCACGCCTAGATATTTCGATAATATGTGCCACAAAAACTTGACCGATATATACCAAACTTTATGAGACTTTGCACAACTGTTTCGGAAAACTTTTATGAAAGAAAAACTTCGCGTTATTTGTATTTTCTTTTGTTATTTTCATAATCTGAGAGACAAAAGTCTTTCTCTAGGTACCCAAGATTTCTCAGTACTATGTACCGCTTCCTGAGAATCAGAAGTTCAATTTTATTTGACTCCCACGCTTTGTCTAACTATCCTTGCAAGAAATCTCTTTGCTTTCACTGAAAACTTTAAGGAACAGAATTTTTATTAGATGCTATCTTCGATGTTAAAAGAACGGTATGGTTCAATCTCTGGGTACAGCAAAGTACTTGTAAACATTTTTTTAAATTAGTATGTTTTACTGTAATTTGTTTTCGGCGACCTTGTCAAAACTGCAGGAAGTCGCTGGATGCAGGTGGCATTGGACCGGACACGCTGGAAATGGATTGGGTAGGCCTATGTTCAGCAGTGGACAGCAACGGGCTGATATGATGATGATGATGATGACTGTACTTTGCCAATAGCATGAACTTTAAGTTTAATTGGTAGATGTGAAAATTAAGTTTCCACGGCCACTGAAAACTAAATTTTAAATACAATTGCAGTAATACCAAGAATTTATCGTATTGTTTTAATGAAAGCAGATTTAAATAACCATATTAAAGTACTGTGGTAGGTACTCCGTTACATCCTAGCAAATCTGAGTTTAAATAATGTTTTAGTTTCCAGAGCTAGCGTCGCGTCCTCTCAATTTTTTATTCCTCAAGTTAGATGGTATGATTATATTACATTTAATGATATTCACGACCAGAGGGTCTAGAAATGTGCCAATTTTTTTCTTGATTAATAAAACGAAGCGCTTTTAAAGCGTTTCAACAGAATTCACATTAGATTTACGGTACCATCATTGGAATCTCTGATAGATTCACTTTTCCTAAACCCTAGGATACTGTACCTACAAATAATAGTAACAAATGTGTAACTATCGAGAACCAGGTACTGTTAAACAGATAATATTTACGCTAGGGCTGGTGGACACTAACGCGACGAACAAACTCGAGTGGGTCAGCACCAGCTATCTAAGCAGCCACAGGACGGAGCCGGGCAGAGGTGTCCCTGTCCGCTGCCAATACCTCAATTAATTGGAACCTCACTTCCAAGAATAACCGAGTCTCGAATTCAGATATTGACAGTGAGTTGCAGAATGTTTTGATTTTGGGAAACCTTTGAGTTTAGTCACTGTGCTGGTTGTTATTTAGTGGTAATTATTTCAAGTGGTTTTTATGGAACAGCTATTGCGTCGATATAATTTGTTCGTTAAATAACGTTGAACAACGTTAATAACAATAATTTGTTCATGCTGTGAGCCAGTTGAACTTTATTAGGCTTTTTCTTTGTCAGAAGCAGCCCAGAAAATGTTCACCGTCTTTAGATACTTATACAAACCTTAACTCTATGTTTTGAGTGCATTACATTGAGTCTTACCCATACCGTAAACCGTGATTTTCCTCCGAAATCAGTCTGTTAGCGTGACACGCCTAAGCCACGGAACCGATTATTACGAAGGACAAATAGGTAACCTGGAACCGGCTACCAATTTTTCAGGCGACCTATATTAATACGGCGAATACAAACGTACATAGAACAACAATAGTTTTGCATTCTTTGATAAAAAGATATGATTGTGTAATGTGTATTGTGAGTTGAATATTCACAAGCAGTTCAAGTTATCTCATTAATAAAATTGTACTTTATTACACTCCATTACGATATTTAATGAAGAATCGTTTCCGCAATTATAACCATGGTTATGATACTGAAATCGAAGTCTAAAATATAGAATTTTGATACACACCTAATTATAGCTCGTCTCTGATAAAATGCGATCTAATTTCATGTGTGCAAAAACGCCCAATAACTATATGTTTCAAATAACGACCAATAGTAACACATTCTGTCGTAATGATTATTACAATTTCGTTAAATAAGGAATGGTAAGTTTACTTACATAAACGTAAATTAAGCCATTTACGTTTATGTTAGCAATTTACGTGTATGTTTTGATTGAAATTCGATGAAACGAAAAAGTGACAGTAAAAAGAGACAGACACGTAAATTTATAAGATTTAACGTGGGCGAAAATGAGATAGGAAGCATTATATTTTTGAAGGTTTCACTTCTACCACGTGTGAATTGCACACATGTTTTTTTTACGTTTTTGTTTACCTAAACTGACCATTACTTAGAAAAAGGAATCACTCAAAATATAAATCTTTCAGCAACTGTGTACTACCGCACTCCATCCAAGTCTTGTTGTTCAAAGGATCGCCAGCAGGTAGCTCCACTGTATCGAGTTATACTAAAGAAATAGACGTCGAACTAATGAGCTTTTGACCAGTTCCTTTGAGACAGAAGGAACGTAGTCAAAGGATAGTCAATATCCCGGTTAGAAAAAAGGAAATCTAATACATTTGAAATGTATTTATTTCCAATTATAGTAGCACTTTGATTGTGAGAGTGGATCCAAGTTTCTTCTTCTGTTAGTGTAAAAGGAAAAGGTTGCCTAGAAATAAATCCAATAGACTGCAGTGTCATCCTAATAATAATTATGACGTTAATGTTGCCAGCAGTCGTTGTCACCAGTCTCCCTTAAAATAATCCCGAAGAAACTTCAACCGCAAGCAGGTCCATTGCTATGAGAGAACGTAGGTTTCAGCATTATTGTTTTCGTCTTGAAACGAGCATATCGTTTGCTTATACACATATCATCTATATATTATGTCAAATTCTTATAAAAACTTGAAACATCTCAGGCCTTGCTGAAAAGTTTATCTTTATTCTGTCCAGGATTTCATTGCGTGGTTATTATTAATAAGCATTGCTACTGATGTAGGTTTAGTCTGATCAATTTAATTATAATGATAATGACGTGTGTTTCTTGAAAAAAAAATGTGTCTGTTTAAGCAATTGAGCAGAATCTAAAAACTATTATTTCTTTAGCAGATTATATTCTCAAAAGCCTAACAAGAATAAATCTTCGTCCCACATCTAAACCCATTCAACTCCGGAAACACAAATAGCCTATAGACCAAAAACATAATTCTAAAACATCATAAAATAAAACGAAAATGTACACATAAACTCATAATATTTTCGTTCTGAAACATTGCATTCCTTTGTATGAATACACTAGTGTTGCACTAGTTCACAAAGTTAGTTATTTCTGGACGGACTAGTTTAAAGTTTGTTTCGATACTCATGCACGAGTACTCGTAGGTAGTATTAGTTTTCGGAGTTGTTTAAAATTGTGGATTCCACAAGTTTTGTCCTAAATAATATTTTAGAAAAGACATTGGCTGTAGAAAAGCAAAAATGCTTAACACATGCGAGCACTGTATGTCAAGCATTGCCTATACCAAGAATAAATAATAAATATAAACCTATACCTTTGTACTCATATTTAATAATGTTATTCTCCTGTGTTGTGTACTGTGTGTACATAAATAGTAAAATAAATAAATAAATAAAATTATAATTTGTTTTCTTTCTTTTTTAATGCAGTCACATCTGTCTGCTCGATTCAATCAATTATTTAATCACATGAGTCATTTCGATACTAAACCGACGCCAGTTTCTGCAGACATTTTTCAGAACTGAATATTCCCATTTGTTGAGGCTTACAAGTAAGACTTTCATAAGACGACACTTTATTATTAATTTAAAAATCGAACATTGTAAGATCTGTAACATCCACGAGCCCGCACTGTGTCCACGAGGTGAATAACAGCCCACTCGCCCACACAGCGAAGAGGCCTGGGTCCCAGGTGTGGGAAGATTATAGGGTGTATGGTGTAGGTATGCTAAGCCAGGGCTGCGGGACTGTTCGAAAGAGATACCGCGGCCCTGCAACACAAAGGGCAAGGAAGGAACATGGAGGAGTTTTAGTCAGTACAAGTCTGACACTCCCACTCCCGCTCTGCGCAGAGCGGGAGAAGTCATTTGATGAATTCCCATCCGAAAAAAAAAGTTATGCTAAGCCTCACTAGGTCAGGCTCGGCCTACTGTTATTTAAAACTTTCCCTTGAACAAAGGGAACATCTAAAATACCAGATACAATGAACTAGTTCCCACACGCCCAGATCACAGTTCTTTCGTATTAATTAGCCGGTAACAATAGGAACTAAATTGTAAGTAAACTAGTATCCATACTCAAGTACACCATTCTATAATTACTTCGGTTCCAGTTTAAAACCATACGTTGATTTTACGATCGTCTCAGCACTGCACTGCCGAGCATGACGGATCGGAACGTGAACTATTGATAAGCCTCTGTTTCATAAACGTAACGTACACTATTACGTCTACTTACAGTGTGAGCTAAACTGGGATTCGAACTAAGAATAGCTGCTTTTATTCGAGCTGTGGGTGTTGAAAGGGGAATCATTTTAGCGGGATCTTTGGTAAAGATCCGTGTCTCTACTACAATGGATTCTCCCGCTAATCCACAATGGGCTGAAGGGTATTAGGTCAGTGAACTCAGCGTATTACACACTACTAAATAAATAAGTTCATTCTTTTTTTCAGTAAAAGCCATCACATTACAATATCCATAAATCATCATCATCATCATTTCAGCTGAAAGACGTCCAATGCTGGACATAGGCCTAAACATTATCCATAAATATAGGAACATAATATAAGGCTTATTATTACGTCGCAACAATTTATATACTCTCTCTTTTTCTCTCTCTCTCTAATTTATAAACTAGGTGCGTTTTCGAGGTGCGTTACAACTCGTGGCTCCTCGCGAATCCAGTCTATTCATGAGGGTCTAGACACGTGGCAAACGGTTTTAAAACGTCTCGTATTCAAGATAAGATCACTTAATTTTTTATGACATGGAATGCAACAACTTTCAACGGCTCTATTTAGCCTATTCATACAGGGTGTAAACAGACTCTTCACGAAGCCGTCAACCAAGCATTATGTACATCAAACTAAGTAACTTTACGCAAAAATTTGTGCTGGGAAACGACTTTCTTTTTTGGGCTGAAAAATCACGATTTTCAGTAGGACTCAATGTAACGCACTAAAAACATTGTGCTGATGGATGGATTGAATAGTAAGGGGATCCTGGAGGTGTTTAAAGTAAAAATCTTACATTAAAAACATGTATTAAAAAAAAAAATTGTGAAAAAGCACTTGGTGGCTTATTTAAAAAAAAAGCTTAATGATGACTTTTCCATGATCATTTTCCCTGATCCCTTTGAAGATGACCAGGCGACCAGATAAGATGTATGAACGAATGAAGCAAAAGATGAATGTGGTGTTCGTAGTAGATGGCGATCTGCGGTCACTGGAACACAAAGCATTTATTTCAATTAAACCAATTACATGCACTTTCAAATGGTTGAGGAGTCAGTCAGATTAATGAAGCTGATTGCCCATTTCAAAGCGAAACTTAAAAAAAACAGGATTTATCAACAATCATTTTATTGTCTTTATTCACTACCAGATGTGTACTATTAGTTAAATCAAGGGTCGGAATTCTTGTTTGATGTGTTTATAAAACATTCATCCATCATTTCAATCTTAGTGCCTTAACCCTTTCCGTATCCTACGGTTTAGCTATTGTGTCAGCTACGCGGACAGTGACAATGTGTTAAGGTATTAATTATAGGGGAATTAACACCAGCAAATACTCAGTAATTATAAACCGTGTATCTGATGCGTAAACAAAACAAATGAATTCGGCGAGAAGCCCCAGAGCGCCGCCAGGATTATGGGCAGATCATTACAAGGTCAGGGACAACGCCAACCACGCGGAAATAAAAGATTTGGAGCCGTGGCACGTGTGAGTGTGGATTTAATTAGAGATCAGCGCTGTTAGCACTCCACCAACCCACACTGAGCCGGCGGCGTGGATTGTGTCCATCTCCTTCTCACTGACAGGCTGCCTGTCTCCAAGCAATGGCAACATTATAATCTGATTATCGGCTAGAGAAATGGCTTTTATTTATTTATTAATAAAGGTTTACTAACAGCTTCTGTGTACAACAACCACAAGCAAAGGTTTTACAATATTGGACTTACACAGTCGCCAATTACTGGTTAACCAGCATTCACACAAATAAGACAGTGATAACATAGTAAGAATATAAAATTAAAACGAGTGGCTCTAGAAATAAAATAAACTAAACTACACAATCAATACCTCAAATCTAAGGGTATACCTACATAACTTACGAAACATAAAATTTTAAATTTTCACAAATAAAAACGGCATCGCTATAATTAGCTAACCAATCACGACTAAAATAAAATAAAAAGACATATTATGTATAGATTAATAACAATAAAAGTGAGAAAAAAAATGAGATCGACACTGATAGCATTACTATTAACATAAAAATAAGATAACAAAACAAGTAGTTTAATAAAATAAAGACTAAAGGACTAAACTACTAACTAAACTATTCATTTTCATGGCTTAAATAAAGATAACGACTATTTCATACCTTAATTACACATTTTCCGCTGTTTTGGTCAGAAATCAGTAGGTACCCTCTGCTAATCAGTAGGTACCCTCTGCTAATCAGTAGGTACCCTCTGCTAATCAGTAGGTACCCTCTGCTAATCAGTAGGTACCCTCTGCTAATTTAGACTTAAAGAGAAAATAGTAGATCTATTTTCTCTACTTCTTTTTTTTACTAGTGTTACAACTGCAAGGGAAGTTTATTCGTAGTTTACCTTGGATCTTCTTATGTTTTCACGACAAGGAGATGTAAGATTTAATTGACAATAGATTGACAAGATTTAATTACTCTAAATGACAAGTAAATGATACGTTTATCAGTTTCTTGTCAATGTCATTGCAATATGTTTAGAGACTAAGGACGTTGGGGTGCTCCGACTCTTTAATGTTTACTCCACAGAATTTACGTCTAGTTAATTTATAACATCTTCCTTCTGTACGTAAAATACGCACTTTGGACGACGTGCAGTTGCGGACACCAGCCCGTTATACAATACAATATAACCTCCTCCTTTTTGGAAGTCGGTTAACAAGGTTGATTAGAAAAATGGTTACCTTAAAATAACCGTCAATGTGACTACCATATGGCATTTCCGGAAAACTGAGTTAATTTTATGAAAATTAAAATCACACAATTGAAATGAGGAAATATTTATTAATGCCTTTCCCCCAGTATCAAAAAATAATATTTGAGGTACATTTTCTGTGCGAGAGGGAATGAGACGCCGTGACTTCCTTCTGCGAAGCAGTCATATTACCGAAGGAGGTGTCGGAGCCTGAGAGGGAGAGAACCTCCCGTCCCAGCCGCCGCAGGAGACGCCTCGGGCGTCGGAGGTCACGTAGTGGCTTCCGGCCACCGTAAACGCGGATCTGTGGACGGTGAGTAATGGGCTAGCTCGCCGTCCGTCCGTCTTATGACGACAGGCCGTGTAGACGGCGCGTTCGTGTTCCACACGCGCCTCAAAGAGATGTCAGCAAACAGGGAGGGGGCCTGCAAAGGGCCGATGCGTGCCAGGGCTGCGGGACGATTCGAAAGATCTACTATGGCTCTGGAACACAAAAGGGCAACGAAGGAACATGGATCGGTTTTAGTCAGTAAAAGTCTGACACTCCCTTCCGCTCCGCCCAGAGCGGGAGGATTCATTTGATGATTTACCATCCGAAAAAAAAGGCAAATTTTCTGTTGGAGAATAGTAGTAACTTGATGATATACATCATACAGTACTATAAGGTAGGTTTTTAAAGGTATTTGTAATGAGTATTGTTGTAATGAAGTACTTAAGTATTTACTAAGCTTATGTTCACTTGTCTAAATATTTTGTTTTTGACAGTACCCTTGGACCGACAAACCAGGTTGAAATTCCTTTGTTTAGCTTCACGCAAGATTCTCAATATTGTACAAGTATACCTCTATCGTGACTGCCTTGTTGGCCTAGTATGAAGTTTAGGGTTTGACTCCCGGTCGGGTAATGTTGTTAGAGATTCTCTGTAGTCTAGAATCTGTCTGCAGTCTGCAGTCTAGAATTGTGTCTAGTTGATAGCTCAACAGCTATTCTCGGGGCTGAAATATTTGTGCCGAACCCCTTCTAGGAAACGATGTTATTTTAGGCGTATAAGTAATACGACAAATCCCAATTTTTTTTTGAGAAATTATCGTAAAGATTATAATGGTGTAACGAAGCCAAAAGGCATTTCTTTTCCCTGACATTGCGATATTTTTTTGTTCTAGACTATACCTGGGAACCTTCTAGTTACGGAGATATTGGGGGTCAAAGTTCCAACGTTTTCACAAGTGTCTTTTTAAAAACATGTTTTTAATGTATGATTTTTACTTTAAACACCTCCACGATCCCCGTTCTATTCAATCCATCCATCAGCACAATATTTTTAGTGCGTTACATTGAGTCTTCACCCAAAAAAAAAGCCATTTCCCAGCAAAAAATTCTGCTTAGTGTTACTTTTGATCCCCGGGGTCTCACGACAATAGATAATAACGGATTGTCTCTTATTAGTCAACACTCGAGAGGCTAAATCGATCCTTTCAGGCCCAGACCCAGACGACTTACCACTAAGTAAATAACAGCTAAAAAAGAACACAATAGCGAAGTATAATACATAAATAACAAAAAAAAAACACACAATTCGCGTGTCCGCACCAGTGACCTGGGTCTACGACCATTTTATTTGGTCTGGTCACACAAGAGCCGGGGAGACTAAATATTTGTGTTCTGATCCCACGCGAACCACCGCCCTAGCTCCGAATTAGTAAATTAAACTTATAAACCTAGTTCTGTTGATATTAATCTGGGTATTATAGCTTTATTACACACGAATGTACTAAGGTAATAAGTTTTGAGATGCCTTATCTTCTGAAAGACCTAGATTCAGCAAGAATCGAATGCTCAGCACTTGGAAGTCGAAATTAACATTATTGGGAAAGGATATGCCGATGATGACACAGGAGGACCCTGCTGCTCATCCTCTTCTCATAACTCCTCAGTGATCAAGGGATCAGAACAGGCGCTTTTACCCAGAATGTAATGGGCAAGAAAAGTAATTTAGAGAATTCAGTTTGTGAAACTGTTTAAGGTTTTACAAATTAATCAGTTCGGAGAAGTTTTTGTTAGGAACGAACTGATTGAATGTTTGTATAAAAAGTCTTTGTAAAATTAGAACTTCAGAACTTCTCCATTTAATTCAAGAATTTACTGAATAGTTTCTCTAAACTAATATATACTTATTAGGTAGAGTTTGTATGTTTGGATGGAAGAGGAATCATAGGAACTTATGTTCCGACTTCGAAAATTCTTTCAGTAATGGGAACCTTCTTGGCATATTCAGACTACACTTCTTGGAAGACAGTGTTATTGTTAGTTTTAATATTTTCTAGGAAATGGTGAAGTGGGCGTTTCAGGGGACTAAATTATGTAATTTTTGACGGTCAAACAGTGATTAATTCTCTGCCTTTTACCTACAGGGTGACAGAAACATCGACACATAAAAGCTTAAAAAATACTGCAGTTTTCCCTCATTTATGCGTCAATGTCCCATTTGACCCAGTATACTAATAAATTGATTTTAATTTAACGCTTTAGATATATTTTTTAGAAGGCTAAATGAAAAATAAAGCAGAATCTAAGTACACTCACATTTCGCTAGTTAACCGTGCACAAATCTTGGTGAGTTTACCTCAGGAACGGATGGCAATGATAGCAATGAGCTGCCTCTTCCGTCCTTTATAATGAATGTTGTGGAACAGAGTCGTCGTGTTAAGTGGCTAAAAATATTACTTCTTATTGTGGGACTGGTCTCAAATTATATTTACACACTAAAATCTTCTACAAATTGCATTTTAAATAACACGAATTTACTTCCGAGGACTCTCTCACTTTGTTAACTTCATGACCGCTACAGAATGCTTAAAGTAAAAACTAAAAACCCATGAATGCACGGGCAAATCTCGCAATATATAATTAAATAAATCAAATGCCTATACATATATACCAACCAAATTTATGTAAACAGCGAGATGTAAGAGAACAGAACTCCCCACTCTTCTGCCTACCCCTTTGAGCAATAAACGCTGTCCGAGCCACTGAAGCGATGCCAATTAACATGCCTTAGTGTTGCTGAAGCTTCAGGCTTGCAACCTACCTACTTATTGTGCTTATATTGAACGGCACAGTAGCTACCTATATGTATAGTACTGTAATCTCAGGTATATTTTACTATACCGGGTGATTTGCCAAACGTGGGCCATACTTGAGAGGCGTATAGTACTCATGAAAATCAATAACTTTTACCATGGGACCAATCACCAAAAACCAATCCATTGTAAAAATTCCTCTAAAATAGTTATGAGTACTTCACTCCGCAAAAGTATTGTCCACAATTAACCAATCACCCTGTATACAGTTACATAAAAATCTGATCAACTTAATCGTAATGCGTAACAAACTGACAAATGTATGACGTGTGTGGTTTTTGTGTCTAAATCAGACTGCTTCGTTAGATTAGTGGTCGCAAGCGCTACTGCTGTGCTTGGGTTCGATTCCCATGTCGGGCACTGCAGTGTTATTGGATTTTTCGTTCAGAAATATCTAAGTAACAACCATCTCGTGTAAGAGTGCGTTCCCACTATGTCGTGTCGACATATTATAGTGTCGTTTAAAGCGTCGTGGCTTGTGTATTTATATGGAGGTGTTCACATATAGGATGACATGATTAACTGTCGTCCACAACTTTTGCCAACTAAAAACCAACGATAAATTAATCGTCACGATATAGAGGGAACGCGCCCTAACGCGTGGCTACGTGCTACGAGTTTGGATTTTACACGGTTGACGAGAATAGGCTCGCCCACTATAACATTGGACTTAAACATAACAGAATGGCCAAATGTGGGTGTACAATTTAAGCACACCGCCTCCTAATCCTTCGGGATTGCAGTCGTAATGTTATGTTATGTAGTATAGTAATATTAGGGAGAGCAATCATAATATGAAAAATCTTTGTGATGAGTTTTTATTTTGTGTTGGTTTGTTCCAGGAGAAGGAGGCACTGAGCGTTTGTTCCAGGAGAAGGAGGCACTGAGCGTTTAGCCAAATTATGACCATCATCTTCGTCTACCCTTGATCCATGTCACTTGAAGTTGGCGCAATGTTTCCCTCGAGGCCTGGACTATCCTCCCATGTTGTCACCCGTCATTATCGAAATGTTCTATATGGCTGTCGCAAAGATATATAACTGTTTATATCAAGCTACGATCTATTCTAACTTAGAAATATTTATAAATCGTACCTAACAGGAATCTATAAAATCCATAATATCATAAATATTCCCACACCATTACAATCATTACAGTTGTACGGAAATATTTTCAATTCCATTCCATACAGAATTATTATAGTCGCATTGTTATTACAAAAATAACATCTCAACGTCATTATGCCATAAGTCATAGGTTTATCAATAGGTTATCAATAGATATTAGCCGACCAATTTGCGTAACCATTCTCTAAATGTTGCTAGAGGTATACGAGTGTGTGTATTTTAATTTGGTTGGGTAGGCATCGCGTTTGGCTATGAAATAGGTCGGTAAGAAACAGTAATTGTTGTATTGATGTTTTTGTAGGTTATCTCGTCAGTATTTTTAAAGGAGATTAATATAACTATATGTGTCAAAATAGGTCACCAACAAGCAAACCATGGCGATGATCCAATCCCAATGGAGCAGTGGAATGGCCGCGACAATTTTTTTTTTAATATAGCCTTAATAAAAACCATCATAATAACGTAATATTTTTTATATTTTTAAATGTTTTTTTTTTTTTTAAGAAATATTTAAAAATATAAAAATGTGTTAAAAAAAATGTTTATTCATTTTTTTTAACACATTCATGTTAGTTTTATACCATTAAACCAGAGATGTTTTGCACTGGTACTCACATTCGTCACAACAACACTGCTTAATCACTACTAAAAAAATGTAGATACATGAAAATATTTTCACGTAACTATTTTAGCCGTAAACATCTATCAGTAAGTACGCAAGTCACAAGCATCTGAGCTGCTTGCTATTGGGCCGCTCATTAGAAAGCCTACAGGTTGATGTCGTTTTTATATTCTTGTATTATTAGTGTCTTGCACAGTATTTCCTTAGATTAAGTTGTTTATGCAGTTCTAATAGATTTTTTTTTGTATTTTTGGTTAAAGTTTTTCACGTTTATTTCGTCTTTACACTTGAAACACTTGGACTATCACCCAATCTACATAAATGACATGCAAGTGCCTTATGCAAATACAGCTAAATATCTTGGCATAACTCTCGCCGCGAAGTTGCGTTGGAAAGCTCATGTCAAAAAGAAACGACAAGAGCTCGATATACGTTATAAAAGTATGTATTGGCTACTTGGAAGGAAATCCTGTCTATCAATACATAACAAAATAACCCTATACAAGCATATACTGATGCCAATTTGGACGTATGGTATCCAACTTTGGGGCTGTACAAAACAAAGCAATATCAAAATAATCCAACAATTGCAAAATAAAGTACTCAGAGAAGCTGTGAATGCACCCTGGTACATAAGAAATGACGACCTTCACCGTGACCTTAAAATGGAATTCGTCACCACCATCATCCAAAAATTTGCTGAAGCCCACGAACACAGACTTCACCGACACGTGAATGTTGAGGCTATACAGCTCCTAGACAACACAGATTTAGTGCGTAGGCTAAAAAGAACTAAACCGTTTGAATTAGTGTAGTGTAAAAAAAGTGAATGAATAATAGTGACAATGTTGTGCTATACATATAACACATGAACATAGTGTTTTTATAAATTATATCAGACTCTAAGAAAGTGCTACGGACTTCTGTAAAAGTGCAAATGGACACTATTCTTAGTTGTAACATAATCTATCATGTAGCATATTAAGTTAGAGTAAAATTGCTTATTAGTCTTTTATGTAGGCTAGATCGTAATTAATTGTTAAGAATTTTGTTCTTACTAACAAGAAAAAAAAAATCCGTCTTTAATGGATTTTGGTACTTCGTTCATTATTGTGGGAATAAAAAAAAATACTGTTGGCCTGCCATAATAATTTCTAGCCTGCGGTACTATTATTTTTTCTTGGTGATACAAGTTTCTTGCTAATATTTTAAGTGAAATGGGAATTTGAATGCTTTTGTTATTAAATTGCTCGAAGAGCTATCTAGTCTGTACTGACTTAATTTTACAATATTTAAATAATTTGCAAATTTTTATAATAAATTGCTGCTGTATTTTTCTGAGTACGATGAGTTTTAGAATTAGTCTAACTTGCAGTTTGTAAATTATTTCAGTGTATGATTTAAATGTTCGCCCATAGCTCGTGATTCCATAAGTAATAATTGATTCTGCTAAGGCTATGTACATCATCATCATCATCATCATCATCATCAGCCTATAATGTTCCCACTGCTGGGACACAGGCCTCCTCTCCATAATCCACCATGCGGGCCCAGTGCGGATTGGTAGATGTCACATGTCTTCGAAATTTTGGTTCTCGGATATGCTGGTTTCCTCACGATGTTTTCCTTGACCGTTTCTGAGAGCAGTGGTGATGAAATAAATTACACAAAGTAATGCGCCTGCCTGGGTTCGAACCCACGACTTACTATTCGTAAGTCGGGGTCGCTACCACTGGGTCACCGCTACTCTCAGCATGAGGCAATGTACATAATGAGCAGTATTTTGAAGGGAACTTTCGGTTACAAAATGTAGAAGGTTGCCAGTATAGCTGGCAGAGCTTATATAGCTGGTAAAGCCCGCAACTTATCACAGATCGAGTTAAGTTGAGTTATAATAAGTAGCGGCTGAAACCGATACAGATGCTTCAATACTAAAGCCTCTTTATTTCTTAATTACGATAGCAATGCACCTATACAAAGTAAAGAAAAAAAAGATGAAAAGTTGGATAACTAATTAATTAGTTAAGAGCGAGGAAGAAGAAAATGTGTTGCACCCACCCCGAGTAGGATGGGACAAGATCTGGGAGATGATGATAAGTAACACTTCATTTTGTGTTATTTATTTCATCACCACTGCTCTGAAACGGTGAAGGAAAACCATAATATGTCCAGGAAACCAATACATTTGATGTCAACCCGAACTGGTCATTAATTACTGTCCGCTTCCTCTCAGAGACTGGAAGCATGTATCCCACTTGTGGGAACTAGGCCGAATACACTCAATCCCAAACTTGATTCACCCACTCAAAGACTTTTTGTGAGCTATACGAACCCGAGAAAGGACGGTCTTGCAACAATCAGACACACACGAACAATAAAAACAAGACATAAGTCATTTAAATTTACTAACCAATTAAGATAGCAATCTACACTTAGTTAATTGTCCTACACAGATTGTTGCTAAGATACTTCAATACTTAAAAGGAATCTGTTACTCGCTAGTTTGGACCTGACGGTACGGACCGCCGTCAAACATGGACATGGACATGGAGCGGACATGTTAAGATGGGTTTGTTTTGGAAGTGTTTTATTGTGGTCAACCATTATTGATCCAGTGCATAATAGTTTGGCAATTACAAAGTAATTATTGCAGTGCCTAAGTGATGTACGCTTGGTTAGAAGTAAACTAGTATTCCTTCGATCTATGTACAGATGCCAGCTCAACAAGCTGCCCTAAACTGTCAAATTTTCCCAATCAACCTTGAACCTAATGCTTTAGGGATAAAGTTGAAAATGTATTAAAGAAATTTGACAGATTGTAATTACTTGATGTGCTAATCTGTACTTGAGTGCATCTGTATCTGCGCACTTTTGTACTATAACATTACCTGCATAGGTTAGTTTTCAATGAGATTGGCCGCTATGACTTAAAATTCAAAACAATGGCTATAATTATTACCTAACAGTTATGTCTACTATGGCTAGCATCTGGAATATTGGGGAAGCGTTACGAAGTTAACCTTAGCTGTGTTACATTGCTATACAGGGTGATTTATAAGTGGGCGAGGATGATCAGAAATTATGAGGAATAGTGAAAAATGCTCAAAGGAGTCTCGAGCCCGATTTTGATGAAATCAAAAATTGCATCGTTGGATTTTTGAAAATCAATGATCCTAGCCAGGAATCTAATCCGTTGATTTTGGAATAAAAAACACACCTATTCAACCTGTATACAAGCTTTATGATCATTACTGTAAAATACAGTCAAACTTACGCAGCTTAGGCTGATGAATTTTAAAACCTACATTGACATACCTACATACATAAACTCACTCCCTTTTCCCATGGGGGTAGGCAGAAACCACAGAACGCCACCTGCTACGATCCTTACATACTCCTTTTGCCTCGTCCACGTTCATACATCCAAAATGCAATATTCAACAAAAATATTTGTGCCATCATTAGAACTTACGCAGGTGGCACAAAAACTATGGCACATCGATGTAACGCACGTCTGGCTATTGCCACATAAGCTGGCATTGCGCTGCTAACGACATCTCATTACAAATTACACATTGAACACGGGGAATTCATAAAATACTGGTTCGCAAATAATTTGATAGCCTATCTGATGCATGGAACAGCAATTCTGGAAAGGCATCGCATTCCTACTCAAAGCCGAAATGTTTTCTGAAATGACAGGTCATGTCAGGTCTAGGCATCCGTCCGTTACCAAAAACTGTTCAAAAAAAATCGTTTCCCAGCAGTAATGTTTGCGTAAAGTTATTTAGTTTGATGTACAGAATGCTTGGTTAACGGCTTCGTGAAGAGTCTGTTTACACCTGTATAGTTATATACATAAATATACTGGGTAACTGAGTTTCCATGTAGTGAACTGAATAACTTATAATTTAACTCTACAATCACTGAGTAATTTTGGAGCGATTTCCGTAAACATCATAAATTTTTCCGGAAACTTTGAAATACTCGTAATTAAGTAAGTTAATTAAACCATAACCAGATTATTCCGTTGATAACGACAACTAAATTGCATTTATATTTAAATATCAATTTACTTAATGTTAATTTTGTTTATTTCCTGATCCATATTAAAGACAAGACAATTATAGAGTAGCAGTGGAATCGTACCTTTCTGAATTCAGGGCCGTTAGGGTCAATGTACGGAGGCTTTTTGCGGAACCAATCTTTTGTTGGTAAGTGGCTTAAGTGTCTAAAAGCAATAATCAATTGATTTCTCTTGATTGTTTTTTTTATAGACGAGCAAAAATTTTATAAGTATAGCTCTAACTTTGTAGGCGGCAAATTTACTGCTGAGCATGAGGTTTTGTATTCGATTCCCACGTCGGGCAAAGGGTTATAAGAATATCTCAATTTAACTCGGAGTCTAGATTTGTGCTCGGTCGATGGCTATAGGTTTTCCTAGAAAGTCTGGCTTCGTACCCTCGATCTTTGATTCGTACGTCGCGGTGAACACCACTGGGCCACGCTGCTTATTGCTAAATAATAATTTCAGATGTGAGTGGTAAATTCCGCGAGGGGACGCCCTAAAAGAACATATGCTGACCTCATTGGTGAGGTTCTTCAGAAAGGTGAGGTGCGTAGTACTCGCAACCGGCGTGCGTGTATGACCAGATGTATGAACGTAGACGAGGCAAAAGGAGTATGTGATGATCGTAGCAGGTGGCGTTCTGTGGTTTCTGCCTACCCCCATGGGAAAAGGGCGTGAGTTTATGTGTGTAATAATGAAGTTACTTAAAACTAAGTCCAATTCCACTGATAGTCCACACTGTGCCAATCGGTTGCTGACTTCGCTTGCGCAATAAAACTGAAGTAAGCAACACACGTTAGTCATTTCGTTAATCACGTAATTTGGTATTCAATAAGTTACTTCGTTAACTTTTGTATCTATCTAAATGGTGATTTGTTTATAAATAAACTTTGAATCTGGTTGTGTTTCAAAATCTGACATCTGACATTGTTTACATATACAAAAGTTATTTAGAGGGCAAAGCTTTGTATGTTTAGGCGCTACCTCGAAACCTCGCACCGGGCGACTGATCTATAAGCGAGCGAAAGTGATGCAATTACTTTTGAAAAGCAAAAGAAGAGAGATGGCTATAATAATAAAACGACGTATGTGCCAAAACAATTTACTCTTTTTTAACAAAATAAATGAATTCAATTTAAAACTACTTTGAGTAAACTTTGATATGATAATTCCATTGAATAACTTAAGCTTTACATGTGATGTCGAAAGAAGTAAAAAAATAGCTTTGCATTTTTTTTGTTTCGAGAAAAATTAATTAAATCGTGTATTCCTTTTACATGTTACTAGACCAAAGAGTCAAAAAACATATAACAAAATGTTAAATCCCTATTCCACATTCTATAGAAAAACCATTTTTTTTTTCAATATATATACCACCTTAATTACTGAGTCATAAATGTTAATTAACTCATAAATAAATTAAACGTAACATCTTACTCAAAGGGGGAGCCAGAATAATGGGGGCAAGTCTATTGCATTGCAATTATTGCAATCCACCGGGCACAAAGACAAACCGATTCAACTGTTGAACGCAGCACCCAGCGAGTTACTTTCATTAATACTATTATCTAGCCATACTTCCACACCCTCACTAATACTAGGAATGCGAAAGTAAGTCTATCTGTCAGTCCAGGGCTGCGGGCTGTTCGAAAGAGATACCGCGGTCCTGGAACACAAAGGGCAAGGAAGGAACATGGATGGGTTTTAGTCAGTACAAGTCTGACACTCCCTTCCGCTCTGCCCAGAGCGGGAGAAGTCATTTGATGATTTCCCATCCGTAAAAAAAAAAATCCATCTGTCAGTTACCTTTTAACGCCTAACCGACCGTTATGTAATTTTATAGATGACAGAGTCTAGAACCTAGAAAAAGAGGCTACTTTAGGATATTAGTTTAAACAACTATGGAATACAAAAAAAGAAAACTGGAAAAAGAAGAAAGATTTTTATTTTGTCGGGGGGACACGAAAAAGAAAAAAAATATATCAAAATACTTACTGTCCCTATACGTTTAATATAATTAGAATATTTTAATCCCAACGTCGCGTCGTTTCGTCGGGGCCCGCTAAGTAATTGTAGTAAAGTAGAAAACAGTAAAACCTTATTCTCTATCTTATCACGTTTTTTTAAATCATTATCTGCCTATAAGCCTTTTCCCAACTATGTTGGGGTCGACTTCCAGTCTAACCGGATGCAGCTGAGTATCAGCATTTTACATTTTTGAAGTAAAACTTCTTTAGGCGCGACTAGGGAGTAACTCAGATTTTTTTTCTGACGGAAGTAACGCTTTCTATATTTAAAAATGGAACGATCTTATACTCAAAAGCATGGCAACCAAGGAGCCAACTTATCAAAGGTTTTATTTAAATATCGAATTGGCTTGCAAATAGAAAGCAGTTTATTGAAAAAAAAACAAATGAACTCATCAACGCCAGAAAAAATATTGTTGTTTGTGTGCATCATTGATTTTGAAAATTTTAATTCATTTCCTCGCATTATTTGCATGCCGTTTTTAGTAGGCGAAAGAACTATGTTTGTGTTATAAAATCTGTAAAACACCATATTTCAGGCAAATAAAGTCAAAGTCAAAGTTTTTGAAGTAAAACTTCTTTAGGCGCGACTAGGGAGTAACTCAGATTTTTTTGAAAATCTCTAAGTATACTTGTTTATTTATTACTTTTAAAATAAGTAAATTAAAAGAAAAAGAAGTTTTACTTCAATCGCGCGTAAAGGTTACACGCACACATTTGTTTTTTTTTTACAACCGTTTATCTCGTTTTTTTTAAATATTCTTTTATTTTATGCTACTCTGACTCTGTCAAAGAAATCTGTTTAATGGTCCTCATGACAGATCGGCTTTAGCAGATATGCAAAGACTGAGAAATAGTACTTCACTGCACCCGAAGGATACATTTTGTCAGTTATGTTTAAGTCTTCGTCCTATCTAGGAATCATAGCCAGAACCACATGGTCAGTATTAACTATGGGACCAGGGAACCAACGCGGCAGTCAAATCTCATCACATTTTAAACGGTTTTATTTAGCTTGCCCTGTTTGTTAATTGGGTCTTTAGTAATTGAATCTTTTTTCTGAAATTGAAGGTTGTTCAAAATAACATAACATTATACAGGGTGACTGTATAATTTTATTTTGGATAACCTTCAATTTTAAAAAATAGCAATCGCTAGGTAAGTGATCGACCGTTTTAGTGAATTTTATAAAAAAAAAACGCTGTTATTCGCTGTTATCCAAAGGACCAATAAGACTGGGTAAAAATTCTCAATAGACGCACTAGTTTTTTGAGCTAAGTTTTTGTAAGACTAATAACGTATTATTAGTTAATTTTAAAGTAGAGCTCTTAAATAAGTGAAGATCTCTTGATAATAACTTAACAAAAAACGTACTAGCAGTTATTAAAGTATGATACCAAAAATTTACTTATTAAACTAAGTTTGTGAACGTGGAGTAATATTTACGCCAGTTTTAGAAACTTTCTTATTGTTTTCAGTAGTGTACCTAATGTTTAGTTTTCCAATAAATCTGATGATGATTAATTTGCCACCGAAAATCCAATAAAAATGGCCTTTATTGCTAAGGCTATGCTATAAAACAAAATCTAGACTAGTTAAATGAAATGACATCAACAAAACTGTATTTGCTATAATTTATGCATAATTATAACAAAATGGTTACTTATAAAGGTGTATTCCCGTTGTCCCCTTAGGTCATATCCCCGTTAAAGGGGACAATGGGAATTTAATAAAATAAATAAATAGTTGTGCCAGCTTGTTTACTTTCATTTTTTTTTTATCAACGTTGACCATAATATAATAATTTTCCTTGTGAGCAACACTGAAAAAACTTTATAAATACCCACCCGTTTATTTATTTAAAAACTGGTTTCACGTTGCATTTAACTTAAAGGTCAATTCAATTGTGTTTTTTCCTTCTTTTGTGAGCACGATGTTAATGTGTCAAAAATAACTTAGGATTATGCATATTATACCAACATACTGGGTTCCTAAAATATCAATTTGATTAAAATTCTTAACTTTTACGATCTTGTTCAACAGCTACATATCCTAGTTTAATTCTTAAGTAGGAAAGCAAGTGAACTAAACCGTAAGAAAACCTGATTGAGTATTAAAGGTCAGAAATTATCCAACAAGAAGGTACTGCCTGGATAAAAACTATCCTAACCCAGGTCTATCCGTGTGCAAAACTTATGTTCAGTCGTTGAAGCGAGGAAAAGTTAGACTTACTTTCGCTTTTATAATATTAGTATGAATGGATACAAACTGATTTTGAATGTATTGGCAACATGTCAGGGGTTGACTGAACTCATAAAACACATATGTATTCCAACTTTACCAACGCGATTCAGTTTAAAATATCTACAAATGATCTGCTGTGTCAGTCACAACTGGAATAGACCCATACAAATATTTGAATCCGAATCAGATAACCGATATATTTTGCAGTTTCAGTATTAACAGCAGAAATAGTTCATTTTTATGTATATCTCAAAGTTACATAACACCAATCCTGTAATCCCCGTAGGGTTACGCAGAGGGTAGGTTTATTTCAATGTTGGTGCCAAAATAAAAGTTTTTTTTACTAATTATGTGTCACCTCCTTAAAAAAACTGGCCAAGTGCGAGTTGGACTCGCGCACTGAGGGTTCCGTATAAACTTGTAAGTAGGTATTTTGCTATTAAACTACATATTTTGGTACTTACAAGTTTTCGCGAAAATCTAAATTTGCCCATATCTTTTTATCGTGTTGTCTAAGGATCTTGATCTTCAACTAGCTAGGTCCACCCGTTCCTGAGAAAATTGGTGGTGACACACGAACAGACAGTGAGACAAACAGACGGACAGACGGACAAGAAATGACGTGATTTTATAAGGGTTCCTTTTTTACCTTTTGAGGTCCGGAACCCTGAAAATTGCCCGTAAATACAAGGTTACCCTGTATAACAACATACGATAAAAGCTTTCCTTTTACACGCTCTCATGGGACATGCCGGCTGATTATAATTTAACTTTTTGATTCGCTTTTGTTTCCATACAACACCTGTTTTCCCTAAGGAGGTGGGCAGGCATATTTTTGGCCTTAAAATTTAGTCATATGGAAGCATATAGCCGTTTAGTATATATAGATGTTATGTTAAAGTAAAAATGAACCCTAACATAGAAATGGACAGGTCACATGATGAGAACACCAACAGAAAAGTGAACCAAAAAGTTACAGAATGGTACCCAAGGGACGGAAAAAGACTTAGAGGAAGGCAGATAAAACGATGGGAGGTTGATCTACCTAAGGGTTGGACGAAAAAAGCAAGGGATCTACAAATGTGGAGAGGACTTGAGGAGGCCTATGTAACAAGACCGCCTGACCTGGTAGCTGACAAGACGAACAAATAAAAGGAAAATATAATTTAAGTTTACTTTAAGTTATAATTTAAGTTTAGCTAACATTATAATGTAAGTTTAGATATAGAAAACAAATAAGTGTTGTTCCTATTATCTTTTTTTTACCAAATTACTGCAGGTAAACGAAGGTAAATAGTAGTATATAGTATAATTCCTTTCCATGTGTTGTAAGACATTGCTTCTTGACAAATTTCATGATTCTAAGTCAACGTGGAGCACCCTATAGGTTTAGATTCACTTGTGAAATCGCAATACATGCGATATAAACGGTCATATCTTTAGATCGCGTTGACTTACAAGTTTGTTTTTTCACTGCTCCAATGGGTATGGTATGGCTTTGATATTAGTTCATCAGCTTGGTACCTCCGTTCCCGAGAAAAGGGGTCTCGACAGACGGACAGACAGACGGACAACAAAGTGATTCCACAAGGGTTTCATTTTTGGGCTGCGGGACAGAGATACCGCGGCCCTGGAACACAACGGGCAAGGAAGGAGCATGGATGGGTTTTAGTCAGTACAAGTCTGACACTCCCTTCCGCCCAGAGCGGGAAAAGTCACTTGATGATTTCCCATCCAAACAAAAAGGGTTCCATTTTTGCCGACTGAGGTACGAAACCCTAAAGAGTTACTAATGATTTAAAAAAATGGTTTTCCTACAAAACCCTTGTGTTCTATTAGTTTGCAATATTTATACAAAAACGCAATTATCATTATTGTTCATTGCGACAAAGCACATACCTATAAGTATGTAATACACGATTACGTGACAATTAGCCGATTGCACACGGAAACACCTGATTTCAGCCGATCTCTTATTTACTTGGGTTACGTAGATGACTTAATAATAATTTATGTTTTTATTCAAAGTTAATCAAGTCATATTCAAAACTAGTTTAACAGGAAATGGATGTGTGGTTATAAAACATATTTAATTTATGTTCGTTTTTGTAATCCAACTATGTGTGTTCTGTTACCCAAGCAGAATTCTAGCGATGTTCAGTGACGGATTGAACAGTCGGTTAAATAAGCTTTGGAGCAACCTACATTTAAGTTTAAATACTAACGTAGATACGTAAGTTCATGTATTTTACTAACATTTTGAATCAATTTTGTGAACGTGAATAATTATAATGAATATACCTAAATGGATCTTGTGATATCTGAAGTTAATAAATGTATTTATTGAGATTTTTCAACGATTTGTTGCATTTTGTGCCGTACGTACTGACCCTGGGTTTGTCTTTAGGGGTAAAGTGAAATTTTTAAGACGCTGTATCGACATGGAGGCACGCTAGGGAATGGGCAACTACAGTACTTTCACAGTTTTTATGCCTTGTGACTGGGACTGTAGCTTCATTACATTGCTATCTTGTCGACAATTCAAAAGTGCCTGTAACTGGTATACTTGAAATAAATGCTTTGATTGATTTTGATTTCGAGGAGAAGATCATCGCTCTACGTAAACAAATAAGATGGAGTCTCAACAAACGGTTTTTTTTTGGAAAAATTAAACTGGTAAGACCACTCAGTTTTGCTGGTTCCGCATCTAAAACCCTGTGCCTACTACAACAGTTATAACTCTGTCATATGTGATAAATAATAGTATCTTTTTGCATGAGTTTTTTGGCAAAAAATGATGTAACAAAGAACTAATTAATCAATTTGCTTTTCTATATCCGACATGGGTAGACTATTGATCCTTAAACTGTTATGCTATGTTATAAGATTTAATTGTACACAGTTACGCAATAAATAATTCTTAATCTTATTCTTGATCAATCACTCTTTTTTTTTGGTAGTCTGTCATGGTGTCCCACTGCTGGGCAGAGGCCCCCCCTTTCTCCTTGCAAACCTCTCACTCCTGTGCGACATCTGGCCATGTTCGCCCCGCGAACGAGATCAGATGGTCACATCACCCTCGCCGCGGCTAAGATCATTGAAAAAGTTATTTGCTAGTATATGTTAAGCCGAACAAATACATATTAACAGAAATAATTTCTTAGCTAACTGGATCAAAGTCGTCATGAAACGCCATTTTTATAAAACAAAGTTAGTTCAAGTTGAATTACTGAGGAAACTCTGGAGTTGGTGAAGCTTTATGAGACGCTTTCTGTCGCAAGAACTAAGAATGTCGAGGTTTTCATGAATTCCTATAATATATAGTAGGTAGGCAGAAACAAACGTCTAAAGTACATAATAAATGAAACGCTGTTGGTTGGTAAGCGCAAGAATTTGGGTTAATTTGTTAATAATATTCGTAAGACTCTTAAAAAATTCAGGGAAATTAATATAAGGAACAGCCCAGATAATTGGAAAATTCCATTTTAAGAGGACACGGTCTGATGGGTCAGCTTGTTTTTAATAGATATACAATTGATACATAATGTGCGTTTGTTTTAACAGATCATCCAGGTCATGGTATTCTTTACTTGATAACATATATTTGCAGACACGTTTAAACAGCGGGTTTAGATATGAACGAAAACATTTTCACGGTATTTTAAACTAAATGTAAAACTTCATACAGTCTGTACTAATTGCAATGAATAGACTAACATAGCCGGCAACAAAGATAAGCAAACGCATTTTTCAACGTATCTGGGATTAACATCCTCTGCTTTTTCCAAAGTGCTGTAGGTACATTTTCACACGTTTTCACGTAAATTGTTGAAAGAATTTCTAGCACTACATCTTACAATATAGTTTAGGTGCTTTGTTTTTTGAGTAACTATGGTCACATGTCGTCAAGCTGGTTTTACAAAAGGTGATTCAAGACTCACCTTATAGGGATTGTAGAAACAAGTTTAAAAAAAACAGCCAAGTGTGGGTCGGACCACTCACAGCCAAGTGTTCCGTAGTTGAATAGTTACGATTGCACAGAATTTAAGCTTAAACTTAGCTTAGCATTAGTTTTATTTTAGGCTATAAAAATAACTTTGTATTAAACTATACGTGCACAGAATACCTTCTATTTCCACTTTTTGTTGGCATAGTGCTAATAGTCTCCGCGTGAAATGATTGTTTGACAGATAACGTATGAACAGACGGACAATCGGAAATGACGAAATAATCATTCCGTTTTTGACATTTGCCTAACGAACCCTAGAAAACGTCATCAAAAAGCTTGAGCTTTAATTGGCAGTATTTATTTGTAAACTAGTATCATTGAGCTCTTTCAAATGTTATGGTGACCTTGTCAATGTGAACTTGAGGATAAATTTTTGCAAAATACCAGTCTTTTTTCAAACAATCATAAAACTTGTTATAGAGCTGAGGTAGTTAATTATTAGTGGTTTTGGAACTATTTTAATATTAGTTTTGTTTTGAGCATTTACAATTTGGTAATTTTAATAATTGTAAACTTTAGTACAAGGTAGAGTTTTTGCGTTCTTTGTAAACTTTGAAGCTTTCAGTTTGAATACTTGTAGAAAATTCTCAAATGAGGTAAGACGACTCTTTTATGTAAGACTAGCTAAATAGGATATTATTTCACGTGCATGTTTAAGTTGAAAGGGAACTGTCTTGGTATGGACATGTGATGAGGAGGGACGAATCGCATGTGACTGAAAGAGTGATGTACATAAATGTTGATGGATGGAGAGGAAGACCAAGGAAACAATGGATGCATTGTGTGAGGAAGGATATGGAAGAAAATGGTGTAAGTGTCGGTTGAATGAATGAGAATGGAAGAATAAAACGTGTTGCGCCGACCCCATGTAACATGGGATATAGTCAGGAAGATGATGATGATGATGCACTACCGGGATACAATGTATCGTAGATATTTCCAGATCCTGGTGTACCTGTGTGCTCAGTTCAGACTGACAGACGACAGAGTTTCTTTGTGCTTACTTGAGGATGGATTGCGATTTTTGTTGTACTTAACTATCTAAACTCAAGTCCAATTATATTAAATTCATGACGTGGAAGTGATTTATTCTTTCAAGAATTTCCGCAACACATCTTTTTAAAGTATTTAAACGTTTAACCCGCGAAAACTTGTCGATTTGTTGCTTTGGAGAAACTTCGTTTCAATAAACGTGAATTATTGTTAACTGTAGAAAACCGATAAGATTATTTCAGTAAGTATTATTGATAACAAAATGCGTTTTTAAATGCATCACTGATTAGCATAATTCACATCGAAATAAATAAGATCGATAGTAGGGAAATATATTTAGGAAGTAAATAAGATGTGGATATTTCTTTCCAATTTACGGGACTAGGGAACTTAGAAATATTCTAGTCTAGTGTTCGTTGAGCAAGAGGTCCTAGGTTGGATTCAAAAGTCAGGCAAAGTGTTGTTCTCGGTTTTCCACTGCCCAAATACCCCCACATGGGACTTCTGACAAGATGTACTCTGCCTAACCCTTCAGGGATTTCTGGCATATTATTATGTTATGTTAAAAATAAGTCGGGATTTTTAGAGATAAGTGTATTATCCGCATGTTACTTACTTGAAGGTTAGCAATGAATGGCTTATTATTCCCAGGCGCTCCATAAATTTATTGCCGGCCGCTCCAAATTAAAAAAAAAATATAGTGTTTTATTATTTAACTAATAAAATTATGGAGCAGTTGGGCATCAATGTATGGAGAGAAATTGTTTGGATAACAATAGATTTGGAGCTGTTGGGAATAAGCCCAAATTTTGCGGTAGTTATTTTGTTCTCTATTAATACTGATAAACTTACCTTTCAATAAGTCCACCATCTTTGGAAACATCAGTATTGACAATAACACCGTTCATTTTGTATCACATCACTTTAAAAAACTTACACTATAAAGGCACTTCTTCACTATAATTTTCCAAATAGAAAAAAAATATATCTTTCTTTCTTTTTTTGTAAAAAAAAGTTTTAGTTAAAAAGTTTGTATATATCGCGAGAGTTTTAAGAGGGAAAGTAGCACGACCGTGCTGGCTAGATCTTTGGTGCCAACTGCCTCCTGTAGTGGGTACGCGTGGTGTAAAGACATAGAGTGAGGTACACAGAACAGATGGGACAGATTGGTTGTGAGGATAAAATTGGTGTATTTTTTATTTTTGTTTTATAAACCAACCTTTTACTTAAGATATTTGAATGAATCTAGAGAAAATAAACGATTAAAGTTTAGTTTAGAAAAACAAAATGATTTTGTGAAATGCCCACACTAGAGAGAGCCAAAATACAAAACACTCTTTCTTTTCACAGTTATGTAGAAAGACCTAGTTTGTTTAGTGTTTAACCTATTTAATATGATCATTGAGTTTCCGTTGAGTAGGTATTTAGCTGACAATGGCAATGAGGAAAAAATATATCCAATAACAAATACATAATAAATACCTCAAACAGAATTCATAACAAACGTGCTCTTAACCTACATAGATGATTTATGACGCGACACATAGCTGCATACTTGCATACATTCTAGTCCACATGACAATATTCATTTCCAGCTAACAACCGATTCATTTTAACTTATAAACTGAACTAAGATGATAATAAGAATTCAGGTAGGTAAGTACCTAGATTTTGTTAATTGAAATGATATAAAATGACCAAGAAAAATTCTTGTTACTTTTCAATCTTTCATAAATCTGTCACAGTATTCTGCCTACTGTCCCTTCTGCCAATCAACAAGTTACTCTGTGCAATAACCAGTTGCGTGTAAAGCGAGTTGCGCGCGCAATCTCTACGTTGCCACAATACGGCCATTCATGGGTTTGTTGGGGAGCTGACACACTAACCGATCAGGTGTTAAGAAGCGGGGCGAAGAGGATAATGTCAGTGTGAACGGTCTGTTATAAAAAATAATAGTTATAAGAAAAATCTTGACTCAATAACTAAGAACTCAACCCGTTCCTGTTATTTAGTAACGGTTTTTTTAGTAAGCAAATCCTAACAGATTAATTCAGTACTCGGAATGACAGGGATTGGTTTGTGAAATTGTCTAATAGTCCGTGACTTAGGATCCAGCTTAGGATGGTATACTTTGCCTTGGTTGAGTCTAGGCTCAGGTATAGTATTGAGTTTTGGGGCAACAGCTATAAGTACAATATCCACTCGGCATTTGTAATTCAAAAAAGAGCCTTAAGGACAATGCTTCGCTTAAAACAGACGGATTCGTGCAGAGAACATTTCATTAAACTTAATATTTTGACAGTGCCATGCCTTTATATACTGGTGCTGCTAACCAGTTTTGTTAAGAACTTACACACATTTGAAACTGATGACCAACGGCAAGTTCGGGTTAATACACGTAGGAAAGTCTTGCCTAATATAATCCAACCGAAAATAAACGTGGTTCATCACAGTCCTAGGTATCAATCAGTACTACTATACAACAAGCTCCCCTTAGAATTTAAAAGCATTAATAGCGCAAACCTATTTAAAATCAAATTGAAGACATATTTATTGAGGAAGGGCTATTACAGTGTCGATGAGTACCTAGATGATAAGCGACAACCGTAATCTCATTATTCTAGATTGGTATTAATTTAAAATGGCATGTTGATTATTATTATTTTGATTTTTTTATAAATATAATAAAGGGTGTAAACAGACTCTTAACGAAGCCGAAAGGCACTTGTTCTCCACGTCATTGCGATAATTTTTTTGTTCTATGCCATACCTGGGAACCTTCTAGTTACAGAAATATTGGGGGTCAAAGTTCCAACTATTTCACAATTTTTTTTTTAAATACATGTCTTTAATGTTAGATTTTTACTTTAAACACCTCCAGGACCCTATTACTATTCAGTCCATCCATCAGCACAATGTTTTGAGTGCGTTACATTGAGTCTTACTGTAAAACGTGATTTTTCAGCCCAAAAATAAAAGTCGTTTCCCAGCACTAATTTTTGCGTAAAGTTAGTTAGTTTGATGTTCATAATGCCTGGTTGACGGCTTCGTGAAGAGTCTGTTTACACCCTGTATAATATAATTTTTTATACTAATATTGATTTTTTTTAAATGTCATTTTGTTTATGTTATTGTATTACTCATAGATTATTAAATGACATATTATCTCTAGTAACAATTATATTATTATCATTTCTTTTTTTTCATCTTTGACATTCTATTTTTACTATTTCTTTTTACAATTAGATGACATATTATTACTGCTATTTTTAAATGTGAATTATTAATGTTTGTTAACTATTATTATTCTTATCTTTGACATGTTTTTCAATTGTAATGTTTTCATGGTACAGTTTTATTTTACAAAATTTCTACACAATGTATATTGATTCGAAATAAATGACTTATGATTTATGACTTTAATGTATGGACAAAAGTTGTGTTAATGTGTCATTTTTTTGTGTCCTGTGTTTTTTTTTTGTAATTTTTTTTTGGTTTAGTCATATCATCATCATCATCATCACCCACAGCCCGACTTCACCCACAGCTGGGTGTAGGCCTCTCTTTGCTTGTGCTAAGCCCCACGTTCGGTTTAGTTAGGGTACGGACAAATTGTGGACCAGCTGAGCACATCGGGTACTGACAGATAGTTTAGTGCATTCATCTGTCAGTGTCCGGAGTTCAGAGCTGCGTCGGGGCGTGCAGCTTGTTCGGAACCGTGCGACTGAACCATAAGGGGCATTGAAAAGGAACTCAACGTTATATTTGGTTGAATTAATCATTAATACAACATCATTTAAAGTAGGTACCTATATACTTGACTTTTCATTTATCTTAATGTTTATGTCCCATATGTACCTAATAGGGGCCAATTGCCAGCAACTAGGAACAAATCCAGACTCTTTTTTTGATTTCTTTTTTTTTCTTTTTTTGAAATCCCAATAACACTTTGCTCGACCCGGGAATCAAACCCAGGACCTTGTGCTCAGCAGTCGCGCTTGTGACCATTAGACCAAAGAGGCAGTAAACTAATAAAGTTCAGTTAATACCTACATACTTACTGTGGGTGTATTAGGTACACCTCTGCCTAACCCTTCGGGGATTACAGGCGTGATGTTATGTAAATGTTAATACTCCTAAATTAATTGTGACTTTGTAACATTATCTAACCTGATCGTTAAGAACCAGTTGTTTTGCCGGTTGTTCGAGCAATCGTTGCGAGGTGCTTATCCATTATTAAAGTAATTTCCATTTCGCAACTGCCAATTAAAATTGTCATAGCATTATAAATTAAGATATTTTTTATTTATTTATTTATGTTTAATGCATACAAAAAAAATGCGCGTTTTTTGATTTTTCTGTTCAGAACCGAAAAACTCTACCCGCACTTTTATGTAGTCATTTTTTTTAGATTTTGCCCTTGGTGTTAGTGAAAACGAGTATTTAGTTCGCAAGACATAAGAACGACAAAATGGCAAATGCAGCCATTTGTCATTCCATCCTCATCTACCTGCCTATTCACAAACTACAGGGTGTAAACAGACTCTTCACGAAGCCGTTAACTAAGCATTCTGTACATCAAACTAAGTAACTTTACGCAAAAATTAGTGCTGGGAAACGATTTTTTTTTTGGGCTGAAAAATCACGTTTTACAGTAGGGCTCAATGTAACGCACTCAAAACATTGTGCGGATGGATGGATTGATTAGTAAGGAGGTCTCGGAGGTGTTTGAAGTAAAAATCTTACATTAAAAACATGTATTTAAAAAAAAAACTTGTGAAAAAGTTGGAACTTTGACCCCCAATATCTCCGTAACTAGAAGGTTCCAAGGTATGGTCTAGAACAAAAAAATGATCGCAATGATGGGGAGAACAAGTGCCTTTCGGCTTCGTTAAGAGTCTGTTTACACCCTTTATATGGAGCGACTGCCTATCGGCTCTTCACGTCCCAGTAAGTCCATCACCATCATCATAATGATGGATTATGTCTCACTCTCAAACATCTTTATCCATTACAGAGAGGTTGAAGAACGTTCATTTATTTCGTAAATAATATGTGTAAACTTTAAGCGACTTTACTATAAGCGACTTTATCCTTGGTTATAATAAATAAAGGTGCCGATTCCCTTGTTCACAAACTAAACTAAATTTAAGTTGACTGCATCTTTTTCTTTCTATTTCATTAGAAAAGTACAGAAGATAAATATTAGTTTAGTCCTGTCAAATTAGTCAGCACCTGACGTAATTTGATGTAATTTTAGTAGTCAACTTTTTAATCACGTCTAAACTTGTGTCAGGCGCTGGCTAATTTGGATCCAAGATTTCTTGAATCATTAATTAAATTGTTGACCATGTATTAATTTTATTGTTTATTGATATTTTGACATTTAATAACTTTTTGTGACATGTAAAATAATTTTAAATGTACTTATTGCCACTACATAATTATTGTATGCCTATTAGGCAAGACATATTTAAACTTTAATTTATTGTCTAGACCTGTAACTAACATATGCCCACAATAAAATATTTTGAATTTGAAAATTTGAATTTGACTAAACTAAAATTTATCTTCTGTCCTTTTCTTAATTAAATAGAAAGAAAAAGATGCACTGAACTTCAATTTGGTTTAGTTTGTAAACAAGGGAATCGGCACCATTGTGTAGTATAATTTACAGGTACTCGTAGTATCCCATCAACACCTTAATCATAATATCCTTATTGACCCCATGGATGGAATGTATTTTAACCCCCAGAAAGCAACGTAGTGATGATCTTTTCAGCATGAAAGCCATTCGCACTGCACTGGCACATTTTAAAAGGTTAAGAAATACTTTCCCTGTAATCTAAAGTAAGATTTACTAAAGATAAGTCCAACCCGCCGTCCGCCCACAAACTGTAGTTAGCGGTAACTAACGATTTAATTTGGCGCTTGACCTCTAGCGTTTCACCTTATACCTTTTGGTTTACCATACCTGTGCTCGCAGGATTAAACTGAAGTTATAAAAAGACGATAACCGCCTCGCTGGTGTAGTAGGACCATCTCTGCCGTGACCTTTTGGGGATTACAGGATATAAGAATATAGAAGATAAATTCAATATAAAATTATGTACACGATAACGCAAACAATAGTAGGCGTGTGTAGGCGATGTTAGAAGAATTGTGGTGAGAGTGAATCGGTTTCTCCTAGGCAAGCATGCTCAACGCTTAACGTGCACGTATATCTATACAATGTGTCCGGACACGGACTAGCGATATTCTAAATACTTCAATATAAACTATTTTCAAGTACAAATACACTCAAAGCTTGGGTCCGATCTACTTCCCCGCTATGTGGCAGCCATTTTGTTTTTTTGTTGAAATATTCTCTATGAATGTATAAAAAAATCATTACTCTCATAGTTTTGGTCATAATGAGATAAAAGTAGGCTTATTCGAAAGGCAACAATATTGTCTACCGTTTACATTACAAATCAATGTGTTCACATTTCCATAACTTTTGTAAAAAAAAAAAAAAGTCAAAAAAGGAACCAAAATTATTTGCAAAGAAACAAATAATTGTTAATAATCTCTAATATTTTTAGAGTTATTGTTGTTTGAACATAGCGTGTGCGCAAGCACATAAGGCCATTGTGGGAACCCTAATCAGAAAATCATTAAAACCGGGGAAGTGTATTGGACCCAAGCTTTGAGTGTATTTGTACTTGAAAATAGTTTATATTTAAGTATTTAGAATATCGCTAGTCCATGTCCGGACACACTGTATATTATCGTATTTGTATAATCTCAACATGAATGATGTACATACTTAACCAAGATTTTGTAACAATATTTTGATTGAAAAGAGTGTCTGTGGAGTTTCTTGCCCATTCTTCTCCATACAGATCTACGCTTTGTAATGGGCCACTACAGTACTTTCACAAGTTAGCCTTATGTCTGTGCCTGTAGCCTTCTTTGTTTTTCTGACATTCGAAAGTGCCTGTAATGGTCTAATTGAAATAAATGCTTTTGAGTTTGAGTTCAACCCTAGGCTGCATCATCGCTTCGCAAAAGGCGAGTTATGGTCAAACCTAAGCCTATTTAGTTAAAAAAAAATCACATAACACCTCGAGTTATCCTAGAATATAGCATAGGGTTAGCATTTTCTTAATAGGGGTAGGCAGAAACACAGAACGCCATCTGCTACGGCCCCCACAGACTCCGTTTGCTTCGTCCACGTTCTTCATGACATCGGATCATGCCCTGATCGTTCTGGAGAACATAAGGTAACTGTATGTGTGTATTATACCCGCATGTAACTAGTTTTGTTTGAACTCCATGTAAAGAGGGGCCGTAATTTTGGTACAAAGCCAGACTACGGGCTGCTACTGATACACGACCTATTTCACTTTGGCCACTCTATAACAAACCCAGGACCAACGCTCTTTTAGGGTTGAGCCTCATCTGGCAGCAAGTAATCGCCTTTTTTATAACTTCTAATTTTTCTGCCGCTCAGAACTGTGATTTGCTAGAGCGGAATGCTGTAGCACGCGGCAGCTTCGACGATGCGGTCGGCAGCACGCAACCCTTAGAGGTTGCCATATTGGTTAAAGAAAATGAAACTCTCAAAACTTCTAAAGAACGCCAGATAACGCTAATTAAACAAACCCCAGTACACTAAGTACATTGTAAATCATAAACAACTTCAAAACAACAGAGATAAATGGCACAAACTGTTTACTGACTTACTAAGCTTACTAAAAGTAAACTTGTGTAAGAACCTATTTGACATTTGGCAGATAACCCTACCCGATAGTGAGGTGACTCGCAATATGATGCGATACGAACTTGATACGCCGCCTATGAGTGCCACGATTTATAGGGTTGTGGATTGAGCATCACTAATTTATCCCCAGAGGGTGTCGTTAGGTATGTGATCCCTGTTTTAGCCTTGAAACTTGTCGTAACTAAGCCATTAATGGGCTCAGAATATGGGCTGGGTTGTGGAGTACCGATAAACTTGCTGCTTGTATGATGCTGGTATTCAACTGCATCTTGCTAGACTGGAATCCAGTCTGATGGTAGCTGGGAATAGGCAGATGATTACGAAATAGTCTTCTGTTGGAATATAACGCCTTAGTAGGTGCATCATAGTGATAAGATGTGCTCAATTGATGGTGAAATAATCGGCACCATTTCTTCGAAGCTGCCTCGTTGATCTTGTGGTCGCAAGCGCGACTGTTGAGTCGGAGGTCCTGAGTTCTTTTGCCGGGTCGGGTAGAGTGTTATTGGGTTTTTCAATGAAGGTTTTCTTAGTAAAAATCACGGAGTCTAGATTCGATGCCCAGTTGATAACAATAGGATTGCCCCCTGTCACATGGGACTTAAACATAACTGGCAATATGGGGGTATACTATTAGGTACACTTCTGCCTAACCCTTTGAGGGTTACAGGAGTGATGTTATGTGGTAAATATAAATATCTACTTACTTTGCATCGGCGTGAATTAACTGAATTATATTCCCCCCAAAGGGTGAGGCAGGGAGTGTAACCTACGCGATTATATCGAAATGACGGTAGAATTTTAATTTTATTTTTCTCATTTATCCTGAATTGTGTATTAGTATGGTAGGCCGCTGTTTTCAAGAATTAACCTTGATCTAGAATCTTTTTTTAGCGGTGTGTATTTAGTTCAAATAAAAGGATATCTCATATGGACAAACAACCGGACTCAGGATCACTATCTCTAGGTAATAAAAATATTTGTTCCATATGGGAATGGAACCTATACTGACATCACTGGCAGTCAATCACTTAACCACTGAGTCAAACTATCCAACATTCATAATTCTTTCGACAAACAAAATTTAACGCGTTCAACAAATTAGACTCAATATAATAACTTCTCTATAGAAAACAATATCTCTATAGAAAATCCATGTTTTTATATCAGCCATAAATCTAACTGTTGATGTCAGAGCTTCAATTACTAATGCAATATAAGTGTTACGCGAATATTCGTGGGTACAGTCACGTACGGTCGGAATGAGCAAAACATATTGTTATTCCATAACATAACATCACGCTTCTCGTCTCTGAAAGGTTAGGTAGAGACCTGAGTAATTTACATTATGTCAGTTTCGTTTAAGTGTTATGTAAAAGGTAGACAAGCCCGTCGCACTATTCCCAAACCACTGTAACTTCTGAAAGCCAGAATCGTCAGTGACAACCACCAGAAAAGTGTCGAGACAATAAAGCTCAAAGTCCTAAAGAAACAATTTAACTGTCTTAGATCCCGCAAAGAAATTAATCAGAATAGTATAGCTGAGGAGTAGGGAAACCATGATTGTCACTTCCCTTCATATCAGCAGGAGACACACAAAACAAGGTCAATAGGCACAAAGGAACGTTGAAGGTCAGTCAACAAAACAGATAAGTATGCAGGGTCGAAAGATATAATTGATTTTTTCTTAAAAACCGATCGATGTTTTCGAACGAAATTAAAATTAAATGAAGAAAAATAATCAATTGGTTAAATTAATTCAAATTTCATTTGAAGATGTGCAACAGTTTCTAAAAAAACTAAAACTATATCTTTCGACCCTGCATCGACCCTATCTGTTTTGTTGACTGTACATGTAGAAGGTGGGGGAGCCTATTGCCATCCGGGCACAAATTCAGACACCTGCTAATTCCTTTTGGAAAAAGTGAATAAAATGTTGCCCGGCCCGGGAATCGAAGCTAAGAGCTCATGCTCAGTCGTAATGCAATCATTCTTATTTTACACTGGCACTTTGCTTGGTGTAGACACAGATATGCACGTAATTTATCACATAGCATGTAGTATTTGCAATATTTGAAAGTGTTTTTATAGAAAAATAATTTGAATATTTTGTGCAAAACGTACACCCCGGTAGTGCTGCCATTATAACTTCGACTAGTATTCAACAACTTATTAAAAGGGTCAGGTCAATAGTGCGACTGGCAACGCCAAGTTTTTGCACTATTAAACAATTAAGTGCACTAGAAAATTCGATGGTTTCGATACTAAACGGTTAGTTGTTTTATTTAGTACATTTGTGACACGTCTATACCTACGTATATACTTACATATTATTTCTTATTTATACTCGTGACACGTGAATCAATGTTTTTAAATGCATTGTTTAGCAAACGTTTACATAGAAATGTGGTCGTCGATAAATCATAGTGAAACATAAATAAAACTTATATTACCTTCATTTTATTATTTGGAATGACACACTTATTTTTCAAAATTCTTATTAACTCGAACGTTTAGACAACAGGATTCATCTAAAATAGTTAGTCCCGTTGGTCACGTGGTCCCAAACGTGATAAGACGAGGGACGAGAGTCTGAGCTTAAGGGTTCTATTCCCTGGTCGGGCCGTGTTAGTCGCACCAGCTACGTGTGTGGCATAATGCACAACGTGCAATGGTCTACCAAGCTCAGCTTTCAGAGTAGAAGAAGAAGTTTCAGTCAGTATAAGCTTCACATAATTTACAATGGGTTTATGTTAGCATAGTGTTATAGAGCGAGCTAGGTGTTTCAGGACGATATTTACAGCCAGGAGGCTCAGCGAAGAAGGATTAGAACGCGATTGATGGCAAGAGGCTTACCCCTATTAAATGGGAGTTACAATAACTGGCTAAATGTGGGTGTACTTATGGTCCAGCACTGCCTAACCCTTCGGGGTGTACAACATGTTACGAGTATTTACAAAAAATATTTATTACTTCTTAAACATTGTGTCATACATAAACTGAGGCAGCCCCAGTAAGTTACAACAGTACTTGTGTCGGAGCTGTCTCGCTCTTCCCGTAAGTGGTATCATAATACAATGAAAATGAAGTTAAAGAACAAAATAATAATACATGGTAGTTTACAACCGAAAACAAAATAAAAAAAATAAAATAAAAATATTTAGTATTTAGTTGAACTAGTCAACTTTTAATAGTTAGTATTTAGTTGAACTAGTCAACTTTTAATCGGTTTTGACTAGTCAAATTCATGGTGTCATGAAATGCAAACCATCTGTATCTTTAGTTATAAAATTCTTTCTGGTATCTAGTTTTAGGAGTGGCGGCACCTTTAAAATCCCAAAAAGGATTGAGCTCAGCATTAATTTGGATGTAACTAATTAGTACTTATTCACTAACCCATATATGGACCTTGTTGTTCGCAATAAATAATTATTTGATTTTGATTAACATTCCTTAGAGCCATTTTAGGATGAAACTAAATTGCGTGTTGGTGATTATCTATAAATATGGGAACCTGTGTTCATTCTGATGCCATATACGGGTATGTTAACTAATGAACGTCAAAATTATTAAATTTTAGTTATGTTGTGGCAGGAATTAGATGGGTCCTTTGTCATGTCATATTGTTAACGATGACAATAATTATTTGACAAAAGTATTTTGGGCAAGAATATTTACATTTACAGCTACATTTCATTATTGTCTTTGTTTCGTCAGTTCAAAAGTGTGTGCCAAATCAAAATCAGAGCATTTATTTCAAGTAGTAGATTTTTGATAAGACAGTCAGCAAGGGTGTAGCGGGGCTGACTGTCTAGAGGGTCTAGACAATGCCACAATTTTCGGCGCTATTCATGACTGTAAAGTTAAAAATTATACGTGGTAAGATTCATAGGTGACTGAGAGCAGCGGTGGCCCAGTGGTAGCGACCCCGACTTACGAACAGTAAGTCGTGGGTTCGAACCCAGGCAGGCGCATTACTTTGTGTAATTTATTTCATCACCACTGCTCTCAAAAACGGCGAAGGAAAACATCGTGAGGAAACCGGCATGTCCTAGAACCAAAAAATCGAAGACATGTGACATCTACCAATCCGCACTAGGCCCGCGTGGTGGATTATAGCCCATTCCCTCTCATAGAGAGGAGGCCTGTGTCCCAGCAGTGGGAACATTAAAAGGCTGATGATGATGATGAAGATTCATAGGGGGTACCTACACGTCATCATAAACTGTCTAGCTTTTTCCTTACTATGTTGTGGTCGGCATCAGGTCTAACCGGATTCAGCTGAATTCTTTTATTTTACATTGAGCGACATTCAAAACAGATGAACGGTATTGAGCATATAAAATACGCTCAATGAGAGACGAAACTTTAATGTTCCCGGGTAGTCAGTCCTCATACCATCTTAAGAAATTTTTACAGTAATGTTTGCCAACATTTGCGTTTGTTACCAAACAATCAGGCATCTTTATCCAACCTTTTACGATTCGCAAGGTCTATCCTTACCTCACAAAACAACCCATAAACAACAACAACATAAATAAACGGCCTATTTTTAGCAGCGATGTCCTACTATCCTATAAACGTAAACTGAAGTAAATACGATAATGTTCGAGTGGGCGGCGGAGCAAATTGTACCTGATTAGTGTTTATGCATGTTGTGACCTTTAGACGTAATGTGTCGTCTCTGGGGTCCTTTACGTGGTAGGGTCTGTCATGCGTGTGTGCCATTGGTCTCGTGGACGCAAGCGCGGCTGTTAAGCGTAATCGTGGGGTCCCAGTTTCGATACCCGGGGTTCAGTAGCAGTCTAGAGATTGGGCAATATAATGTCTCTTGCGTCTCTTGCTGGCTAGGGTCTGCCCAGATTGGCCACCAGTACCGAAAACTGTCTTAAAGACCTATCTGGATGTGCACGACGAGGTTTTCCACTTCTGCGGCGCGGTTCATTTGTTGCCAGACACCTTGATGACATCGCCTACGCGTAGCTTAGCTCAGCTATGGTAAACTATGGAGGTGCACCGTCATCATCAATCTCTTGCCCTTATCCCAATTAATTTGGGGTCGGCGCTGCATGACTTCTTCTTCCATACTAATACCAACTCTAATGTTAGCCATAATGGTCACTGGTAATATTGTAGACTTGGGTCTTATAAGTAAAAGTCTAAAGGGTGTAAAAAGACTCTTAACGAAGCCGAAAGGCACTTGTTCTCCCAGTCATTGCGATCATTTTTATGTTCTAGATCATACCTGGGAACCTTCTAGTTACGGATATATTGGGGGCCAAAGTTTCGACTTTTTCACACGTTTTTTTTAATACATGTTTTTAATATATGATTTTTATTTTTAACACCTCCACAACCCCCGTACTATTCAATCCATCCATCAGCATAATGTTTTGAGTGTGTTACATTGCGTCCTAAAGTAAAACGTGATTTTTCACCCAAAAAGAAGTCGTTTCCCAGAATAATTTTTGCGTAAAGTTTCTTAGTTTGATGTAGGTGTACGTAGTGCTTGGTTGATGGCTTCTTGAAGAGTCTGTTTACACCCTGTATATTTAGATAGAACGTCCCTGGACGTGCGACTTACCAGGAAACACAAAGAACTCCAAATAACATCTTCGTCCGCTTCAAATTTGCATAAAATCGGTGTAAACGTTTCGACAAAATAGACAATTTACGACATTAAAAGCGCTTGATTGTCAAACGATTCTGTCTGCATCGCCCCTCGACAGTCAAGGGCGCTTGGGTGAGTAAATATTAGTGCACGAACTGGTATGAAGTCGCTTCGATAGTCTGCTGTGTTGGTATTGCGATTGTTGTGTTCTTTGAGACCGTTTCAGTCGAGTTTGTTGAAGGTAATAAAAATACTGAAAGAATAAACCGGAGGAAGAGACAACTACATAAATACTTATCCAGTTTGATCCAGTTAAAAGTACTTCATCATCTACCTGCCTTTCCCAACTATGTTGGAGTCGGCTTCCAGTCTAACCGGATGCAGCTGAATACCAGTATTTTACATGGAGCGACTGCCTATCTGACCTCCACAACCCAGTTGGTACTGGGAAATACGATACCCCTTGGTAAGACTGGTTGTCAGACTTTTTTTGGGCCACTGACTACTTAACGACTGTCAAAGATCTACAAATGACAGCCAGGACCAACTGCTTAACTTGCTTTCCGAGGCACGGAGGAAACTCGGTATGTAATGGGTGGTCACCCATCCACAAAACGACCTAGGCAAGCACGGCTTAACCTGAAGATCGACTAAAACGGCTGTTATTAAAACTAGATGAGGACAGTATTTCCTATCGGCTTCTGTGTGGAGAAACAACGAAACAAATTAACATATCTTGGCCAATTCATAATATAATCTTCGCCAAGTCATAATTACCAGGACCATACAGTATATTAAAGTGTCTAATGTCTTCATCTTTTTCACTGTATTATTTGAAAATCACAACATCTGAATTTATATCGATGACAAGTCTCATGAACATGGTAATAAATGTCTCATAAAGACTACACTCACACATTGTGTGTATGAAACAATAATAATGAAATAACCATTCATTACACAATCAGCGTCTACGAACTATAACTTTTCATTAACGAAATGCTGTAGTGATGGTAAATATTACACGAGCAATAAGAGTATCGTGGCGAATGATTTAGTTTTTTTTATTAGTAACGAAGTTGTCTATAGCTTCCCTGGATGCTTTAAATAACCTCCACGATCGGCTATTTGAAGAACTAATATGTAGTTCGTCTAGATATTCTAACCTGCGGATGAAGTTTCTTTTTTTAACCGCCTAACTGCCAAAGTTACGGCTTAAAAGCAGGCACAGTTTTTCAAAACTTAGTGTCCTTAAATCAGCTTAACAGGAAACCTAGTTTACGCCCGATGAAAACTGTAGGAAAATAGCTGTCCCCTTCCACCAAGTGAACATCTTCCTGCTGGGTCAAATCTACCGTGGCGTGGTCCACCTGGACGTCCTTGAACCATCTCGGGACTTAAGTAGGAAGATGTAAGTCAAACTTCGTTATTTGGGGCTACCTCAATGAAACATCAAGGGGGTGTGGTTGTGGAGTTGTGTCGCAAACTATGCTCCACTTCCTATCCTGCCCTCTTAGCCCAAAAACATTCAGGCGAATTGACTTTTGCGCTTCCACCGACGATGCGGAGGAAGTGGCGAAATTTTTGGGCTAATAAAATGTAAAATTTGTTGTCCTCGCGATACGAGAAGACCGCCAAAAACAAGAAGAAGCTCAACTAGACGAATGTTTTTGTTGTAGAATAATCAGATTTCTACGAATCTTGCTAAAAATACGTTATTGTATTCGTTAGTTTATTTTTTTGTTAATTCTCTTGTAGATTCTGCTTCTCTTTCTTAACTAAATGGAAATGTTTTGTCAGTCTTAGAATCATAATAATGTGCTTTTATTTTTCATAAGTGGCTTCGTGATAGATAGGTAGGATAGGTACAGTCAGTTATTGTACTACTCATGTCATCTAATTTTAGTTGCATTCCTTAAATACATAGTATGTACCTACAGTCCAGAGTTGCACACAGTATGCTTGTATGTGTACCGTTCTGAAACACCACGATTTTAGAAGAAAATAAAGAAAAAGAAATCTGTCGCAGGGATACGACGTACAAGAAGACGAAAAAAAATAAACATACAACGGTTAAAAAATAATTAAATAATTTTACAAGGCACCACTTACTACTAGGAATTATTAAAATGGAAGTTTGCTTAACAAGTCAACAATACAACACACAACATCACAGCACTTACTGTATCGTGTGATAATACGCATAACAGCAATAATTAAATAACGATTCATCTTACGTGTGAGCTGCGCCATGGCGCGGGCGCTAACAAGAATTAATTAATGTAAGTTTTCCAATAGTGATGGGATGTGTTACTCGCACAAGTTGTGTGAGAGCCTGTTGTGGATGGTAGTAACGCGTGAAACTTAGGGTAACTTCTTTTCTAATACAAAAATATTTCACCTTACAAAGATTAGGTATTGCAAAACTTCACAGAAAATATATATATAAAGTGAGTCCCGACTTTAACACACGATCGCGCCAAAAGACTCCAATATCCAATTAATATTGGTGACACCTGAGAACTTCAAGTGCCCCAGACAGACGTTGTCAATCTTTTTAAGTTGATGGGCAGAAAAGAACTTAAAATATTTTTTTGTTAATTTCTGCTAACTCTCAGACTGATTCTGCTACAAAAAAAGCACAGTGAGATTCCTGCTCTATCCCATTCTATTTGGGGTCGGCGCAACACGTTTTCCATAAATTACAGCTTAAATTAAAGCCATAAATAAAATAAAAATGTGGGCAAAACGATATTTCCATACTTTTAGGTATATTTGTATTCTAATCGGTCCCCGTTGGTCGAGTTGTCGCTAGCAGGATTCCTGGTTCGGGTTATTGGATTTTTCCATCAGGAATATCTATAGCAGCCACGGAGTCTGGATTTATACCCGGTTGCTGGCAAGAAGCTCACCGCCTATTACATGAGACTTGAATCACGACTGGTGAAATGTGGGTGTACTATTAGGTACACCTCTGCTTCACCCTTCGCGGTTTATAGGCGTGACCTTATGTTATGTAACCTGTAAAAACACCTACAAGGATCTTTTGGCTCTTGAATGACATTGACAGGGGGCGTTGTTTCAACATTCGTGAAATTGTTTTATGTAAATTGTATTGTATATCAAGATGGTACAGTAAGTTAGTAATCAAAGATAACAACTACTTTTTGACTACATCTAAACGTTTACTATCTTAAAATGTAAACATTGTTCAAGTACGAGAAATTGGCCTTTAGCACAGAATTCCCGCCAGGTTTGAGCACCACTGGCCTACTTAGCGAACGTGTAAAGTTGGCATACTTGTCTCTTTGAACTACCAACTGGCTGTAAGTAGAACTTGTTGGCTGAAGTTGATATCAAAGTACCTCTAGTAGGGTGTCAAGTCGGATTATGTTTACAAAGTTTAAGCTTTTTAGCATTAATGCTTGCATTGGACACTGCGGTCTTTGATAGTATTCATGTTTTTTTCATGCTTGTCATGCTTGTTTCATGTCATTCATGCGTATTAACTGTCAGAATGGCCTCCACGAGGTGGGCTAGTCTGCGAAAGGTTCGAAACCAAAGTTCCCATGTGGAATGAAATAATATGTTGAGTGTTGAGTAGGAAGGTATTCTAGAACGCTGTTGGGAGTGTATTTTCCCATCACTATTTGTTATTTGCGCCGCTGATCTCAGCGTGCAGTAAATAGTAATCCAGCTTCACTTGCCACACAGATTCATAGCTATTAATATAATATGCAATATTGATATTAATTGATGATGATGTTATTTGAGGTTGGTTATTAGAGCGACAACAATACACTTGTGGGCCAAGCCTGCTGGAAATAGTCCATAGAATGTATGTATACAATAGCGTCAAAATAATACTAAAATAGCGAATAATCGTACCTTTATCAGTGGTTTGACATCTGAATACCTTGAAGACTTTAATTTAAGAAATTATTTTATCAATGAAAATAAACAATTCGGTGCCCGTGATCGGCCATTTTGGCACGATTTCATAATTAGACTTGACTTGGACCCTGGGAGCCTGGTGGGCAAGTGATCACTGCCATCTAACCTAAAGACAACACTAAGCGCTAAGCTAAATACTCGAATACTAGGCGCGCCTACAGCGCTGTGACCACAGCGCTGTTTGCTTCACGACACCTGGGCGGTCTGTCCCAACCAGGTGAGACCTCCGGTTACCCGGAGGAGGCACTCCGACGCACCTACAGTGGGTGAGTGGCTCGCGCCCGTCCCAGCACCAGAGCTAGCCAGTGTTGGTCCGGGCTGAAGGGCCGACGTGTGTGTGTGGGCGGTATTTTGTGTGTAACACCGCCCATGTCTGCGTGTAGTGCGTGCTTGCACCACGCGAGGTGACAAATAAAAATAGATGCCATAGGGTTTTTAATTCGATTTAAGATGACGTAAACAATCGTCTAAGAGAGCAGCGGTGGCCCAGTGGTAGCGACCCCGACTTACGAACAGTAAGTCGTGGGTTCGAATCCAGGCAGGCGCATTACTTTGTGTAATTTATTTCATCACCACTGCTCTCAAAAACGGTGAAGGGAAACATCGTGAGGAAACCGGCATATCCTAGAACCAAAATCTCGAAGAGATATGACATCTACCAATCCGCACTGGGCTCGCGTGGTGGATTATAGTCTATTCCCTCTCATAGAGAGGAGGCCTGTGTCCCAGCCGTGGGAACATTATAGGCTGATGATGATGAAACAATCGTCTTGGTTGTTACAACGGATTTAATGGTCCATGTTTACTTATGTACGTTAATGAATCCCGGATCTACAAACAATTAGAGATTCAGTAAATAATAATGAATCTTAGTTAAGTTAATCTGTTGAATAATTGTGTAAGATTAATGTCCGTCGCACTCGCAGCTCGTTCTGCGTCGTTTTCCTCGATTATTCTATTAGCAACAGGTTTATAATCTAAAGTAATTTGTTGGGCGTTGTGTGAGGGACTATTGGTCTAGGTGGCAGTCCTACCACACGCCGATTACCTAATATACTGCATTTGGGACGCGTGTGTGTATGTATAATGTCTGTGTTTTATTTATTTATTTTAGTATCTGTTTGTGAATGTTATATGTGAATTTATATCTGGTAAATAAAGGTTTTATTTCATTTTCATTTTTATTGCTTTTCTTGGAAAAAGAGACAAATGGAACAGATAACCTATTTTCTAAAACTAACTAAAATATTTATAAGTATTATTCTCTGTGCCGTCACTGTGGACGACACCTTAAGGTTTTTTGATAAAATAAAACAGATTTTTAGGAAGAATCTAGAAATAATAGGAATTCATACATTTATTTTCTTTGGTATATTTTAAAGCTTCCTGTGACATAGTTTTTTATTTTAGGTGGTACTTGTACATATGGCGACATATCAAGCTGTTCATATCCAGTATAACCTGACCTGACATTGTATGAGCTTTCGGTACAATGATAGATCAGCTTAATTTGTCCAGGTCAGGCCATGCATTATTGGGCTTGCGGCAGATGATGAGATGACATTTTTGCTGTCTACCAAATATTATACCAATGCTTAGTATTAGTATCTTTATTTGTCTGTTTGTAGCTTGTAACCATACGATTTCTTGGAAGTAAGTCGTTGCGAAGATCAGGTTTGCCTATGTCTGAAAATAAAAACGAAATATATTTTTTTAATTATGTATATTAATATATAAAACCTGAAAATGACCAGGAAATTGCAACAAAACAAAAATGGCGATTGCAAAATTGTAATTTTTGAAGTGAAAATTTCTTTAGCATCGTTGTGATTTGAAAGTCTATGAAACAAAAAAGCGACAGTGAAAAGAGACAGACACATAAATTCATAAGATTTAACGTGGGAGAAAATGAGATAGGAAGCATTATACAGTGTTTATTTTGAAGCCAAAATTTTTGAAGGTTTCACTTCTATCACGTGTGAATTGCGCACATGTTTTTTTTTTGGTGTGTACGGTGGGCTGCATCAATTGGGTACCCCAGTTGGGAACGTAGGTGCTTTCAAAAGGTTACCCACATCGTCACGCTGACTGTACATTATAATAAATAAAATTTAAATTTCGCAGGGTACCCTTTCGCTTCCACCTTAACATGGCCACTCGCTGTGCTCATGAAATTTAATAATGTGGTACCATCCAAACACACCCAGCATGACCATTACCTACTTACTGGGTTGTCGAGGTCAGATAGGCAGTCGCTCCATGTAAAATACTGGTGCTCAGCTGCATCTGGACTGGAAGCCGACTTAAACATAGTTGGGAAAAGGCTAGGCAGAATATGAGCGTCGATATGAACGAAGAAGATGAACAATAAACCAGAACACAGTTCTGAACCTTAAGAGGAAACACGGTAGGTATTTGAAGAAACTATCGCTGTCGCTCTGCGAGCGTGATTTCGACATTGGTGCGATAAGGACAACTATAGTAAAAAGTCATAATCCGAGGTTTGGCTCTCGACTATTTCCTCCTCCAATATTCGACCAATTTAAAAGATATTTCATAAACTGAATAAGAATAACGAAGAATAACTGAATAAGGATATATACTGTGTTCCTATTTTTTTTGTTTTTCCTTAATACTTGTCAAATTTACACTCTTGGCGTCTGTTGACAGGCGATCTAAATAGGCAATTTTGAGCATTTTGTAGAGGTTATAGTGTTTATACATATTATGTTTCATCAAAAAGGAAAACATAGGGACATAGAACAGGTTGATATTAATTTAACTGTAAAAAATCATAGCATTAAAGTCATAAACCAGAAAGGACTCGCACGTTGCGAGAGCGTTTGTATGGAAAAAAAAACACCCACATTTCCTCTTAAGCATAAAGTTATTTACGTCATCGAACTCCTACAAGTAGGTACACGCCTTTAAAAATAAATGATGATATCATCAGCAAATAACATCACTTGTGGTTGGGTTCTTTAGTTAAATGAGGTAAATCATTTATATATTCTAAAATAGGAACGGACGCAGTATTGAGCCCTGCAGAACACTCATTTTAACTTTTAAGAAAACGACCAAATGTTTATTTTAGGGTAGTGTCTAAAGGAGCGAAAATAAATTCAAAGTGTCAAAAATACTGAATAAGGGCTACTGAAATTCTGGAGTAAGTGGAGTAAGTACATGCAGTGGGCGAAAGAAAACAAAAGTTTGAAACGACGTCTTGAAAATACAAATTTAAGTTACTAGTTTTTCAATACGATCAGTGTCATAATTCTAGGACTAACTAAAACAAGCTTATTAACCGCTAAATTGTAGACGACGTAGCCCCGCTATACGGGGCTCCGATTTCTGTTTGCAGGGTTTAAAGTAATCTTCGAACCGAACCAGTCCGAGTCGGGGTGCAACAAGTCCCGAGCTCGCTTCGCTCGCTCTTACTTCCTATGTTCTCTTTGCTACATTGAGCGAATAAAAAGTTATTTACTTGGTATAATAGTCGCCCATTAAATATTTGTTCACCCGACTAATAATTTCCCTATATAGATATAGGGAAATTATTAGTCGGGTGGTATCATGCATATCTAAATTCAAATTATCCCGCATTCCTGTTAAACTTAGGAATTATAAAACAATGGTTAGACCTGTCTTGTATGAATCAGAATGTTGGGCCACAAAAGGTATGAATGATAGGCATTTGCATGCGCCTGAGATGAGAATGCTAATGCGCGTATCACAATACTGGGAAGAGTGGTGTTACGCGAATTAAATAAGGAATGAGTACATAAGAGGAAGCCTGAAAGTGGCGCCGGTGACTGAAACAATCTGTGGTAATCGGTTGGCTTGGTATGGGCATATGATACGGAGTCATCATCATCATCTGCCTAGCCTTTTCTCAACTATGTTGGGGTCGGCTTCCAGTATAATCGGATGCAGCTGAATACCAGTATTTTACATGGAGCGACTGCCTATCTGACCTCCATAACCCAGTTAGTACTGGGTAATACGATACCCCATAGTAAGGCTAGTTGTCAGACTTTTTAGGCTACTGATTACCTGTAACGACTGTCAAAGATCTATAAATGACACCCGGGACTAACAACTTAACGTGTTTTCCGAGGCACGGAGGAAACTCGGTATGTGAGGGTGGTCACTCATTCACAGACCAACCTAGGCAAGCTCGGCATAACCTAAAGATCGACCCGAGCGGCTGTTATTATTTAGCCACGACTGGAGAATGATTTATGATCTAAATTTAAGCCAAAACCAAAAAGAAGATCACTCACCCAATATTTTTTTCATGAAGTCTTTAAAGCCGGCCTCACCGGTTGAAGCAAAAAGAAAAAACAAAAAAAAAACAATTAACAGTTTCATGTTGATGTATTAGTGCTTACTTCATGAAATTCTAAAAATATGTGTTAAATACTGGCTCTATCTAGTTTATAAATACATGTTTCATAACATAATAACATAATTATGTTGCACAATACAAAACATTACAGCAGAAGTACAACTCTAATCATATGCCTAGCCTTTTCCCAACTATGTTGGAGTCGACTTCCAGTCTTACCGGATGCAGCTGAATAACAGTATTTTACATGGAGCTACTGCCTATCCAACAACCCAGTTAGTACTGGGTAATAAGGTACCCCTTTTTTAAGACTGAGACGTTAGGGCCACTGACTACTCTTAACAACTGTCAAAGATCGTATAGCACGCCCTTAAGAAGGCCCAAAAATGGCCCGTGCGGTAAAACCTATGATTTTCTGGAAAATTAACTATTCTGTGATCATCGTTCATTTCAATTTTTTACCAGTAAATACTCGGTATTTTTTTTTTTACCTCAGAGACGAGGTAAATGTTGTGGGCTGTGAGCAACTACTAATCATGAGATCAAATCTTTCGTGTGCTCTCTCGGACTATGACATTTAACAACTTTTGTTGTAAGAAGGTCAGGTGCGTAGTACTCGCAACCGGCGTGCGTGTATGACCAGATGTATGAACGTGGACGAGGCAAAAGGAGTATGTAAGGATCGTAGCAGGTGGCGTTCTGTGGTTTCTGCCTACCCCCATGGGAAAAGGGCGTGAGTTTATGAATGTATGTAGTTCTAGAAATTCCCAAAAAAAAATGGACTTTGCATAGGAACTGACGCGACCAGCTGATCAAAATGTATGATAAACTAAAAAAAAATATGAATCTCCAAAAGTCATAGAACAAGAAATGTTCATTTTCATGGTCTGAGATAGGTCTTGCGTTTATTACGTTACACCCTGTATACCTATTTTACCCGACTGCCAAAGAAGGGTTATAAATAATTAAATAAAAAAATAAAAAAAATGTGATGTTTTTCGCGTGTGTCTTGTATGTTTGTTTATAAATTTCTTTATTAACTCGTATCTTCCAAATGGCTGTATGGATTTCGACACGTAAGGTAAAAACCCAAGTGTCCTTAGATAGGAAGGTATTTGATGAAAAAAAAAACTAAATAGCGGATTTTTGTTCATTTAAAAAAAAAACCAAACCTTTCGAATAGACTATCAAAGTAAAGGAAATTTAAAGAGCCATTCCAAAACTAAATATAATTATATTATAAGTTTAATTTAGAATAATGTACATAATAGTCGGGTTTTTCATCATCATCATCATCATCAGCCTATAATGTTCCCACTGCTGGGACACAGGCCTCCTCTCTATGAGAGGTTTTTCATGTTTTTAATTCAAATTCAAATTCAAATTCATTTTTCAAATTCATTTATTCACGTATAAATAGAGTAAATACAATCGGTGGTTTCCATGTTACATTATTTGGTCTTATAATTCTATTTAGCCTGTGGTATGGCATGTGAATCGTTTTCTTAGAAGTAAAAAAGGAATAAAGAAATATAAATAATGGTTAGTCCTAGCCCGTGGTCTTAGCCAATACGTGTCTCCGAAATTCATAGTCTTATATAATGTCAATAAAATAATTATGTGCCTGGTAAAATACATTGTCAAATGCCAATAAAACTCAGTCATTTCTACGTTGAATTAATAATACACAACACAAAAAAAAAATATATATATATAGAATATTTTCCTTATTCCTGTAGCCATTCATTTACCGAGTAAATCATTCTTTTAAGCAGTAGCTCTTTAAGCTTTTTCTTAAATTTTGGTAGGGGGAGAATTTGAATGTCTGTTTGTAACCTATTATACTTGTTGTTACATGTTATTGGGATAGACAAATACATTACTGTCCTGTATTAAATGAATCTTCTGATTGTTAAGTATGTATTGTATATGAGAACCGGTGAATAATTTGTTTTTCAGCTTTTCTTTGTTTCCTCGCGGTATATAACGCGCATTACGCACATAATGCTTAACCGAGATATGAGTTATTTATAAACGTTACCACGGGTTTATCAGTGTTTGAAGACAATGTTTACAAACTAAACAGGCATAAAATACATATTATTATGTATAAACTAGCTGTCGCCCGCGACTTCATCCGCGTGGCTACCTCCCTGCCAAATTTCAAGTTTGTAGCACAAAAAATGAAGGAGTTTCATACAAACTTGCGAGAGCACTTAGACCTCCTTAATCCGGCCCCGTCGCAAAATCCGTTCTTAGCGGACGTCTACTAACTATAAACTACCTCCCTGCCAAATTTCATCTATATACGTCAAGTGGTTTTCGATATTTCGTGATGAATGAGTGAGTGACCTATCGCTTTTATATATTTAGATAGATAGATTATGTATCAAAACAGAAGAAAATTATAGGCGTGAAAAATGCCCAGAAGACTAGCAGTATTACCAAGTTGGATAGCAATGCTGATTCTTTGGCCAAGAAATAGATCACTCCTCTCTCTCACCAGAAGAGTCGAACAACCACTTGGCGAGGTTCCGAAATACTAGGTGAGCACTCGAACGCCATGGCCCCAGTGTTTGAACTCCAAACGGCTCAAACACATAACTACCAATTAAGTTATTGTATTTCCATCCACCACCCCAACAAAACCCACCGCGATAGGAAGATAGGATGGCGCAAGGGTATCGACACGCAAACAGGGAGGGGCCGCTAGGGCCGATGCGGGAGTGTTCGAAAGAGATACCGCGGCCCTGGAACACAAAGGGCAAGGAAGGAACACGGATGGGTTTTAGTCAGTACAAGTCTGACACTCCCTTCCGCTCTGCCCAGAGCGGGAGAAGTCATTTGATGATTTCCCATCCGAAAAAAAAACAAAGGTGTCGACACATATTGCATCCTACACCAAAGGCAACCCGACAACTTACCAATATAACATAACATCACGGTGTAGTCCCCGAAAGTTTAGGCAGAGTGTTCCTAATAGTACACCCACGTTTGGCCATTTAAGTTTAAGTCCCATGTATAAGTTGGCGAGCCTATTGCCACCAACCGGGCACAAATACAGACTCAGTGGCTGCTATTAAGAAATTCCTGATGGAAAACCTTATAGCACCCGACCTGGGAATCGAACCCAGGAGCTCATGCTCGTGAGTCGCGAGTGCGACCAATACTTACTGCCATATTAATAATGTAAGTGCCTATCTAGACTAGTAAACACGCCATCACTTTGAACAGAGTTTAGGCTTTAAAAAAATAAAATGAACTTAAATTAAATAGAAACAATTTATTTACATTTAAACTACATAATATATTATCATTACAATTATTTTCTTTGGTAATTTTTAAAGTCTCCTGTACGTGAATCTTATTTTATTTAGGGTGGTACTTGTAGATGCATATCATTTAATTTTTCATCATCATCATCATCATCAGCCTTATAATGTTCCCACTGCTGGGACTCAGGCCTCCTCTCTTATGAGAGGGAATGGGCTATAATCCACCACGCGGGCCCAGTGCGGATTGGTGGATGTCACATGTCTTCGAATTTTTGGTTCTAGGACATGCCGGTTTCCTCACGATGTTTTCCTTCACCGTTTTTGAGAGCAGTGGTGATGAAATAAATTACACAAAGTAATGCGCCTGTCTGGGTTCGAACCCTCGACTTACTGTTCGTATTTAATTTTTATCAGTTTTTATTTTTGAAGTGCAAACTTCTTTAGGCGCGGTTGGCATTTTTGAGATGGGGAAAAACAATTGAACTCGCGACACCGTTATACGTTACACCTACTAGGACCTCTTTGTCGTTGCAGAATTAGCCGTATTGCTACATATTACAAGCCCGTAGCACGTAAGAAGTTATACTTCTTTGCGTATAAAACTAAAATGTTGACTAGGTAACTTCAGGGTGTATGTTGACTAGCTAACTTCTGGGTGTCGGTGTTTCGTGACGGTGTGCGCGCACATCGTAAAAATTGACTCTCATAATTTTTCCCTAACGCGCCAAAAGAAGTATTACTTCAAAAATACAGTGTATAGTCAAATGTATGAGTAAAAGGCTTATGCAAAACTATTTTCTAAAAACAAACCAGAATCTTGAAAAAAAAAAGTTTTCACTTCTGTCGGCACTCCTGGAGTGGTTGGTTTTTTTTTTGCGTGGCCAGCAAGACAATACGATTCTAAAAATGATTTAGTATTTATTTGCATAGAAAAGGATGTTAGTAAGTGAAAACTCACATATATTGCTCACATGATAAAACCTCAGGTGTGAGTTTAATTCAACTTTTAACATTTTAACCCTATAAGTCATTGAAACCAGTTCTATGTCTATCATAGAACATGTTAAGTTCTTATTAAAACCAAGTAACTTATTATATAAGCAGATATTGAACAACTTACAGAGCAATGGGTATTATGATGTCTGTTTAGTAGCAGTATGTTAATTGATTGGCCACGAGATGGCGCTGTTAGCCACTTATATAGATATTGTTTTCTCTAACATTTATCATAGTTTTTGTAAATTTGAAGTAGTCGCTAATTTATTATCGTCTATTTTTGAGTTAACACCTTTGGTAGTAAAACCAGGTGTCAGAATTGATGAAATAAGCCCGCGTTGTGGATTACGACCCACTCCTCTTGCAGAGAGAGGGTCTGTTTCCCAGCAGTGGCCTGTGGCTACTCCTGACAACTAGGTACCGTTGACAGCTATGGAGGATTTTACACCCTGTTCTCATACATCTAAAGGCGAATTATACTGTATTTGCTTACTATGTATACAAACGTTTTTCAAAATCTTAGCAATTTTTTTTTAAAAAGAAACTGATATTTATCGTGTAACGTTAAATGCGCAAAAACCTCAGACACCCCAAATTATTTTTAATTCAATTGACTTAATTCTGAGAGGAAAAAAATAAGGGTTTTATGTGTTGTTTTAGTTTTACTGGCAATTCTGATAGTTTCTTGCGTCTGCGACGACGCTCGAGTGCCGAGGGGAGAGTCGGTAGGTAGGTATATCACTTGGCCGCTGCGCCCTATTATTATTACAGGGCAATATTTTTAATGAAGATTTTTTGCAAAATGTGACCTATATTAAACAGTGGTTCAATTGATTCTGCTCGTTACTCTGATCAAACTATTTTCAGGTTTTGCGCATTTAACGTTACACGTTGTATAGCGCAGTTGATCTGAGCAACCGACACTTTATTCAAACAAGCATGTGATGGGCAAACCATACAGCCAACACACTAAGTAGAAGTTGTTTGAACATTACAAAGGACTTTAGCACCTTCTCTTTGCTTCTAGATATTATTTTATGTATTTCTGATATTGTAATGTAATAAATGCAATAAATAGTTACAAGCAACGACTTAGCTTCTTCTTCTTTCGGGTCGATGGTCGGACGACTTATATTTCCTTGGCCCTGTTGGGACACTTCGGACACACCAGCAAGTGGGACATCGTCTGGTCGGGAGCACCGCATTCACACTGTGCGTCGGAAGGATCTTTCACTCCCCATTTTGCCACACAAATTGTGTTCACAGCGGCCTACTTGGGTGCGTAATCGGTTTAAGTTTTTTCCAAACAGGCCACTGTACATCATGCCCTGAAGGCAAATACTCCTGGGGCTTAAGGAAATCTGGAGGTGGTGGGTGCTTCTCTTCCCACAGTTTGGTTTTACTCTGAACAAACTACTTAAGCGACTACGACTTAGCTACCACTGAACAAAGGATCATCCTGGGATCTATTTCCATGTCAGGCAAGCTATGATGTTTTTCCACCTTGAACTCCTTAGAAGCAGCCCGGAGTATAGCTTTGTGCCCGGTTGGTAGGCACGATCCCTGCTATTTGTGCCCGGTTGGTAGGCACGGTCCCTGCTCGGTTGGTAGGCACGGTCCCTGCTATTTGTGCCCGGTTGGTAGGCACGGTCCCTGCTATTTGTGCCCGGTTGGTAGGCGCGGTCCCTGCTATTTGTGCCCGGTTGGAAGGCACGATCCCTGCTATTTGTGCCCGGTTGGTAGGCACGGTCCCTGCTATTTGTGCCCGGTTGGTAGGCATGGTCCCTGCTATTTGTGCCCGGTTCGTAGGCATGGTCCCTGCTATTTGTACCCGGTTGGTAGGCACGTTCTGTGTTACTTGTGCCCGGTTGATAGGCACGATCCCTGTTACTTCGGACTACTACTAAGTAAACGCGTTACGGGACAAAACACAACAAAAATACATAGTTAGGGTACTCATATTGACGACGCCATTAATTGTGTAGGTGTGCTGTAGACCACGGCGCTAAGATATGGATTGTTAAATGTTTACTAAAATATGACAGACGTGTGTTGATACAATGCCACGTGGCCACCGTCATTGTGCTATTCAAAATAACGCAAATACCATGTACCACGAGTAGCCACGAGTTCCTCGAAGTAATAACGAAATAATAACTGCCGTCATCCATACTTTCATACTTATTACTTACTAATATTTTAAATGCGAAAGTAAGTTTGTTTGCTTGTTTATTACCTCTTCAAGCTTAAACCTCAGAACTGATCATCCTGAAATTTTGCATACACGTTGTCAGTTGTACAGAAACGGACATAGGGTACTTTTCATCCCGAGGAAAACAACAATAACGTTCTTATGATAATAGATGGCGCCACGTGTCTTTCGAATCATGATTGAATTATACTATTACAAAGTATAACCGGAATTGGTTGTCAAATTCTACATTAACGTGAGCGAAGCTGAGGGAAAAAGCTAGTTGTAAATATGACCACTTTTCATTTGTTGGGGCGAAATTAACGATTTAAATCTTTGGTGGCATGACCTTTAGCAGTTAAAGTTTACAAAGCCTAACTACAAGTAGGTACCCGCTCTTTAAGACATGTACCTACTTAGGGTGATTTTACAACTTTTTCAACTTTCTCAATTTATTCAAAAGCAAACTTGTTCCATGTATACAGGACATTTCGATATAAGTTTTAATAAGAATTCTGTTAAAGTATTTAATAAAGGCATGGAATATTTTTCAAATAAAATATGTTAAAAATGGTGATTATACCTATCATCATGTGCCGAACTTTTTCCCAACTATCCAATATAGTTAGTATACCCAATATAGCAGGCTTCCAGTCTAACTAGATGCAGCTGAATACCAGTATTTTACATGGAGCGACTTCCTCTGCAACTTCCACAACCACGTTACTGGATATTACGATAACTCTTAGTAAGACTGTCAGACTTTTGGGCCACTGACTACCTGTAACGACTGTCAAAGATGTAAAAATGACAGCCGGGATCAACGGCTTAACGTGCTTTCTGAGGCACGGAGGAAACTCGGCATGAAATGGGTGGTCACCCATCCGCGGCCCAACCTACGAACTTAACCTGAAGATCGACCCGTTCGGCTATTATTATATAACCACGGGCTCCTCAATGCTGATTATACCCATATATCCTCAATATACAGTTCAGTTAAGTTGTAAAATATCTATTCTGCTACCAAATAGATGACAGAGTATGAATACCAGTGTAATTAGCCGTGTTACATACAGCCGAACGGCCAAATAAACCCATAAAATGTTGGCTCTTTTGCCTATGCCTTGTCCCTTTCAGGCAGGAAATCGGCGCGAATACGCTACGATTACAACGCTCGCGTGCGCTCGGGCTAGCGCCTCAGGTACAACTATGTAACGACGGCGTAGCTAACGTGATGCCAATGTCACAGCTACACCGCTACGCTATCGTAGCAATATCCCTTACGTCACAGCTACACCGGTACGCTGTCGTAGCAATATCCCTTATGTCACAGCTACACCGGTACGCTGTCGTAGCAATATCCCTTACGTCACAGCTACACCGGTACGATGTCGTAGCTATATCCCTTACGTCACCGCTACACCGGTACGCTGTCGTAGCAATATCCCTTACGTCACAGCTACACCGCTACGCTGTCGTAGCAATATCCCTTCCCCTACACGTCGATACTAAAGCTACCTACTAATGAAATGGACTGCGAGAGTACCAAGAGTGTCACGAGTTTCTAACGAGACGGCTCTCAGGCGAGCATCACAAGTGACAGGCGACAGAGTGTCTGTAGAATTAGAGTGTCTCGGGTGTGAGGCATTACGCGAGATGGCATTCTCTAGTGTCAGACAAGATTCTTGAGTTGCAGGCGAGTATCCCGAGACGCATATTCGACTATCGTTAGTCATAATAATTCAGTCATTTACTTTGCTCTGCGAACCAATAAAGGTTTTCGTATGTCAGAAATGACCCTCAAACTACAGACAAAACTTAATAGATTTTACAAAACTTTGTCTAAACATCATCATAATCTACATCACAGTCAAACTTCCACATTAAATGTTGATATACCTACACAAAACTTTTCTTATTACAATAATATACTCAGTGATTTTATGATTATGACCCCATCCTAACATGTCTACTGACCCCATTTCTGGAACTTTCCGTCCTCCGTCATTGCTTTTCGATGAAAACGGTAAAACTTCAAAGCTATAATTTAGTCTAATGTGTGAAATTCGACCCTGGAACAGAAATCTCCTGGGAGTTTCGTGAATTTAATCAGGATAAGGGTTTACTGGTTACTCGTGCGCGTAAGATTTGGCTCTGTAAAGTCCTGTAATTTTCTCCATTTAGTAATTTTTGAGTAAAACGTGGACAAACAGTAAACAATCTCGAGTAAGTACATTACATAGATAGAATACCAGCTGATGCCCGCGGTTTCACCCGCGTGGATGTCGGTTATCGCGACAAAAAGTAATCATTAAATTTTGATCCCGTTCCCGCAACAAAAACTTGACAAAGTATATACTAAAACCTTCCTCGAGAACCACTCTATCTATTGGTGAAAACAACATAAAAATCGGTGCAGCGGTTTTTGAGTTTATCGCGAACAGACAGACAGACGCGGCGAAGGACTTTTATAATATGTAGTGATGTAGTCATAGTGATAGTGAAAGCTACGAATACATGAACAGATCTGTTAGCGTTTTAAAAAGTAATTATCAACAATTTAAAATTATTAGGACTGCTGAGCTTAAGATTTTTTTTTTTGCGATATCTCCTTGTCGGGTAAAGTGTAATTGTTGTTTTTCCAACAAGTATTTACTATTAGATACAACTCTGCTTTACTCTTCGGGGATTATGGGCGTGATCTTAAGTACATTGTTGACATTAATACGGGTCCATAGAAAATCAACTTTTTATTTTTAACTTAAAACAAGAAATTTTGTGTTTTTCCTTTTGGATATGCCATATATACGAGGGTGATATTTTATAATTTAATTAAGTAATAATGGTTTATTATTTTATTAAAACAACGAAATATTAGACAGCTATTTGCAAACTGTAAGAATAAATCCAAATTAACAATATCAATGTCTAGTTATAAAGAAAACCAGTTCGTGAGACATTTTGGAAGTAGTGAGAACCATCCCCTCTAAATGATCAAATTGAATGGAACCAGACGATAGGCGAATCACAGGTCTTGCTATGAGTAGTGAATAGGGATTCATATAGCAGGCGACTGAAAGTAGACCAAACACAGTATCACTTGTTGGTTTTTTTATTCTCGTATTTGAAATCATCAAATGACTTCTCCCGCTCTGGGCGGAGCGGAAGGGAGTGTCAGACTTGTACTGACTAAAACCCATCCATGTTCCTTCTTTGCCCTTTGTGTACCCAGGGCTGCGGTATCTCTTTCGAACAGTCCCGCAGCCCTGGCAGGTCCAAACGCGTACTCTAATATCATTTGTTTGAAAGTAAGTCTGTTTGTCCGCAGATTAAGTCAAAGACTCTTAGTACTAGAAAGCTGTCATTTGGCATAAATATACAGGTTAGTTACGCCTAAGTGGTTAATTTTTTTTTTTTGAAAAGTATTATTTTTAGGGTATCTCCTTTATACGAATATAGTGGGGATGGTTTTTTTTCCTCGCATTCCCCATAGTGTGGGATGTCGTTGGATAGGTCTTTAAAAAATATTGCGAGTTTGTTCAAATAATTTTTCTATTAAGGGATTTGTTCATGAAATATTAAGCTTTAAAGTGATAATTTTTGTTAGACTTAAGAAAAACATAAAAAAGGGGGTCACCCCTTTTTATGTTTTTTTTTCTGATGGGAAATCACCAAATAACTCCTCCCACTCTGGGCACAGCGCGGAAGGGAGTTAGACTTGTACTGACTAAAACCCATCTATGTTCCTTCCTTGTCCTTTGTGTTCCAGGGCCGCAGTATCTCTTTCGAACAGTCCCGGAGTCCAAGTGCCCCTCTACCAGCTAAACGGTTGTGTTTGGGTGTGTGAAAAAATTCGTAGTGGTAATATAATGTAACGAAGTTAAATGAAAAAACTATCAGAGCTAAATAGGCTTTTACGAGTAATAGTTGACCAACTTATAAAATGTACTTGTATGACATATTTTCCTAAATATAAAGTATGGGAGCACCGGTTTTTCAACGGCAAATGCAAGTTTTTGAAGTTATACTTCTTTTGGCGCGTTTGGATGAGAGTGAATTCATGACGTGCGCGCGCACGATGTCCCAAAAAAACGACATGATGAAGTTGGCTGCAGAATAGAATTAATAATATATATTTCTTTAAATGACTTACCTAACTTATAAGTAAGGAAACTGAATATACAGTACTTACTGTATACCTATACTGTTTTGATTGATTTTAACATTTTTCTTCGATATTTACTGCAGTTTTGCTTTTTAAAATTTTTCTTCAGACGCCAAAGAAGTATAACTTCTAACGCGTGTACATAAGTACACACACACCTTTTTTTTTATTACAATAAAAATTATCGTTCGGGGGCAAATTGGATCGTAGGAAGTATCCGCATATTTTGACGGGCAACTACGGAACCGTAAATTGTGCGTGGCTCGACACGCACTTAGCCGATGTTTTTTATTCATAATCTTCATTTACGTTCCCTAAAAAAACATATTTGAAAGTGAACTCGCAGCCGTAGATGGCATACTGTAAATATTTTAAAAGGTGTACCTTAAAACTTATATGGTATGGCTTTCATTTCAGGATTAGATACATACCGACCAATCAAGTCAATTCATGTTTTTGCATGCATTTAGTCGGACTGGATTGTTTTGGTCTACTTAGATCGCCTCGCTATGCATGCTGGCCTAACCAAACTCTGACCGTTTTAAATTTTTCAATTCAGTCACATTTAAGATCAAAACTCGTTTAAAAGTTAACGCGGCTCTTTTCATTTAAATCATAATCTCTAATATCTTTCTTTCTCATTACCAGACCAATTTTAATTTAACATTTAATTTTCCGCGGTCCGTTGCCCCCGCCGCATATCAACATAATCTAAATACATAAGCATGTATATTATATACTACATAATGAGAGGAGGGCTGCCGCATCTCATGTTCGTCAGTAATATCTGACAGCTTTTATGAAGGATCTAGGAAACGAGTTATTAGATTTTTAGGGTTCCGTACCGTTTTTGAAAAAATGGAACCCAATTTTTTCCGAATTTACTCGACCGATTCAGTTGAAATTTGGTATACATATGTAAGTAAGTCGGTGACCACCACTAATAGGGACGTGTAGCGTAAATTAAGGAATTTTAAACATGGAGGCCAATTTTTTAGGGGAAATTAGAAAATGAAAAAAAAAATACGAAAACTACAAATTGGTTCATTATGAGCATCTCAAATATATTTTTGAAAGCACACACACAGCAAGATTGAGAAATCGAACCGTTTGTCGAATCGAAATATACATTACGCACTATAATCTGATAATTCTTAATTTTAGTTCAGTAGCAGATATTAATCTCCTATCTCCATTTTTTTTCTATATATTGGTTCTAGAAACCGTGTCGTAATACAAGAAACATTTTTCTCGTAAAAGTAACAGTTATTTTTCCCTCACTTATCCGTAGTTGTAAATTGTTAACTAAGTTTCAGCGGATAACGAGATCTAACTTTTTATATTATTTTCAGGCCGGTTCGTAAATAAGATTAGGTATTCGTTTAGCGAACAGATGGACACATAGAAGGTATAGATAAGCAGTAACTACAAGTATATGAAGCCTGCCTCCTAGCTAGATGGACCGACAACCATAAGAAGGTGGCTGGGAGTGCTGGGACAGACTGCAGAAGAAAGTTGGAAGACAAGTGTTGCAGAGCAGCTTACGACAGGCTTATGTCCAGCTGTGGGCTGCCACAATTTGAGTTGATTGATTTATTGATCTGCCTTGTATGCCCGTCTTCAGTAACACTAGATATGATGTTATGATCGCCGATCGAGTTCCCCGCCTAGAACATAATCGGTATCATAACTTTACTTATCGACTTGTGCTTGCAACACATGTCTACAAACAAACGGACAAACTTTCAGGACACAACAACCATTTCAACAAAGCAAACATCAAGCCATTTTGTCCCAGGTGTCCCGGCTATTATTTTTAGATTTTTTTATGGTTGTTACGGGTACTCAAAAACCTGAATGTTTGTAAACCAGGAGTATCCCTTGATAGATCGTAGGACGTAGGTCAGATATTAGGTCGCTCTCTGAAAAATACTGGTACTGAGTTGCATCCCATTCAATTGGTAAACAATCCCAACAACGTCGGGAGGAGGCTAGGCAGATGAAGTATCACATAAGATCGTTTGAAGCAATCACCTTCAAGACGCCCATTTTTCTGTTCATCACACGGTAATTTTCGGCGTATTCCTCAAAGCGAAATTGTTTTTAAGCGCAACCAACTAAGCGCAACTAAATTATTCGACGAAGCGCAATTTGAATAAGTACAATTTGAATTTGTGAGCGCAACTAATGGTTGCGCTTCGTGGAATAATTTAGTTGCGCTCAAAACCAGTTGCGCTTTGAGGAATTCCCCTAATTTTCTTAGCAATGTTGCATTATGTAAAATAAGTTACCTATGTACATGTAGGAAGGTATCTTTTTAATTAAATTCTCCTTGAACCTTGCAAGCTAACTTTGTTTAGCTGGAGAGTTAGAAAATGAACTGTTAATGTTATTTGTTAGTTTCGTGTAACTTAGTGTCGGTAGTAAACGAAGTTTTGGTAGTTTAACTTTTAGTGTGGTGAACTACGGGAGCTGATCTTATTAGACGTAGGACGTGTATCATGTTGTTTTATTTTGTAATTAAGGCCAATTAGGTACGTTCAATAGGTATAAAGGAGCCAAGTTAAATTGGCTGGTTTTGCTAGCGTTAAGAGAAGTGATAGGTTATGGAGTATAAGGAATAGAATAGCTGTAATTCATTTGCACCCCCGTTTATTGCTTGCTTGCAAATAATAAGATTTTTTTTTAATTATATGTAAAAAATAAAGAATATGTATATAAATGACTAAACGAGATAATAATAAAACATTTTATTATTGATTTTATAACACACAAAACCGAGGATCTGAGACATTTGGGCGAAAGACATTGGCGCGAAGGACACTTGTGTGAACCCACATGCACCCGAAGACATATGCGACACCTATGCCTCCCACTGCTGGGGAATGGTTTCTCGTGGTAATCCTCAAAGCGCAACTATTTTTGAGCGCAACCAACTAAGCGCAACTAAATAATTCCTCGAAGCGCAACAATTTGAACAATTTGAATTTGTGAGCGCAACTAGTGGTTGCCCTTCGAGGAATAACTTACTGTTTTTTTTTTTAAACAGCTGCGCTTTGGGGAATACCCCGGTTTCTCTCTATAGTCTAATTATATACTCCCTCACTGTTCTAGTAGCGGCAAGTGCTGTTGCTAAACATGAGGTCTTAGGTTCGATCTTTCGAAGATTAAAGCCGTGATGACATAAAAAAAAACCGGCCAAGTATGTTTCGGACTTGTGCATGAAGGGGCCGTACCATCGTAGTACGGGGGAGTCCCCTAATTTTCAATTTATTTTTATAGTGGCAACAGAAATACATATTCTGTGAAAATGTCAATTGTATACCTATTCCGGATCAATAGATACAGCCCGCTGATAGACGGACAGCGGAGGTTTAATAATAGTCCCGTTGGAACCCTAAAAATGTACTTTCAAAAGCGAACGAACACGTGACATAAATTTTTCAATAGCATCTCCACAACAGTCGAAGTCAGAAAACATTTCCTCACCCCAACATCTTATTTCTTTCGTACACAAAGAAACTCCGCGAACTTATTTTATTCACAAATTCTCCCCTCGGATGCTTACGTCAGCACTCTAATAGGTATAAGGATCCAGGACTGATGCTTACCAAGTGACAACCTTGATTAAAGACTTTTGAAAGATCTTTTGATTCTACAATTTTCTTTATTTTAATTATAGATTGAAGTGGCTGCTGAGCATTAGGTTCTGGGTTCGATTCTCGGGTCGAATTTCTCAGTAGCAGCCACGGTGTCCGGATTTGTGCCCGGTTTATGGCAATAGATGATGATCGAATGATTTAAACATAACTGACGAAATGTGGGTGTACTATTAGGTACACCTCTGCCTAACACTTCGGGGATTATACGCGTGATGTTATGTTATGTAAGTGACGGCTACGTAGATTCAGTGGTTGTAAGCGCGACAGCAGAACATGGAGTACTTGGGTTCGAACCAAGGGTTGGACAAATCTGCGTCATCGAGTTTTTCAGGTAAGTTAAAATTCTGTCTTCAACATCAACAGTATACAAAGGGCAACAGGCGGCCATGTCGCTATCTATGAAAGTGTTTTCATAGAGTTACAAAAAAATAGTCGTGTCGCCTTCGGTGTGGTACTCTGTAAAAACACATAATTTTGGTGCCACAGCAAATTATCACCAAAAATCATAAAACGTGACCCGTTTTCTAAACTCACGAGGCATATTACCTCATAAATGGTACCTTTGCACCCCGACATCATATTTCAACAGAAATAAACACAAAGGCTCTCAAAGAACCCAATGAAACACAAAACTTTGGAAATATGAATTAACTTGTAAATCTTGCGAGCTTACATTAGAAGTTCGGCATTTAGATATAGGTAGGTACATATATGTAAACAGATGTACAGTGAACAAGCAACAAACAAAAAGCTACTTTTAAAAGTTATGTTTTTTTACTATTTTGGGCTATCGTTTTAGTTATCGTTTGAGGAGCTCGTGGCTAAAAAATAACAGCCACTTGGGTTGACCTTTAGATTAAGCCTTGCTTGCCTAGGTTAGTCTGTGGATGGGTGACCACACATTACATACCGAGTTTCCTCCGTGCCTCGGAAAGTACGTTAAGCCGTTCGTTCCGGCTGTCATTTGAAGATCTTTCTTTGAAGTCAGTGGTCCAAAAAAGTCTAACAACCAATCTTACCAAGGGGTATCATATTACCCAGTACTAACTGGGTTATGGAGGTCAGATAGGCAGTCGCTCCATGTAAAATACTGGTATTCAGTTGCATCCGGTCAGACTGGAAGCCGACCCCAACATAGTTGGGAAAAAGCTAGGAATGTGGTGATTTTAATACTGTTTTGATTGCAATTCTAGTTATGAACATAGTGTTATATTGATACTATAACGAAATAGGTCTAAACTCAGAGTTGAAGTCCATATTTCACGAGAATATCTCGTTTGAGGTTTTCTAAATGTTCACTTATTTCTGCTAGTGACTGTACAGAGGGTTCCGACTTTGTGAGCAGAAACATTTTTGGTTCATTTCCTTTGCTCTCCTTTGATGGTGAAATCTCTTTGAAATATCCTCGGCGATTAGGTTAAAATGTTACAGATATTGGAGATTATAACGAAATCAGAATCTATTTTGTGTAACAGAGAGATCGAGGCCATAACATCGTTACTGAAGCAATTTAAAATAGATGTAACGAGAAATAACTAGTAAGAATTTTGAAAAACTAAAAAGCATTTCTTTAGGGGTAAATTAGATAGTGGAAGTTATTATGGAATGTTCATCAATCTTAAATAATGGTATCCCCCCGTGTGCAATTATCAATCCACTGTGTTATAGAAGACTAGCACTTCGCCCGCGAATTCGTCAGCAAAAATTATAATATCTCGGCTAATATGCATGATATAAATATAATTTATAGCCTATAGCGCCCGCGAATAGTGTAGCTTTCTGTCAGTGAAAGATTTTTTATAATTGGATCATTCGTTCCGGAGATTGACCCCTACATACAAACTTATAAGAAAATTAAACCATTTATAATTGTTATAGATGACAAAAAGTGTTTTGACAGTATTTGCATATTGAGCGAATACTCATTTTCCTTTCCACTTCTACCTTCAAGGACTTCAACAGACACAGTGTCACATTTTCTAGAAAGCATTCCGCTGTTATTGTGAGAGCTTTCAATGTATAAGTTTTGATCCAGAAACCTAGATTCTATGTGAGATAATACCTCATTTCGAACCAGTCTGAAGTTAGATAGTTTGTCGATGAGGGAACGTGTACTGTTTACTGAAATGCATTATTTTCCACCTTAGTGTATTGTGGACTAGTTTTGTATATTCCAAGTAGCAGAAAAGTATGTTTAAAGTGATGAATGTATTCATTTGATCCTTAAATAATTCCTACATTTATTTCCTAATAATATAAATTAACACGGTATTACAATTCGTAATTGGTGTCTTTTCGTAATTATAAAATAACTAGCGACCCGCCCCGGCTTCGCACGGGTGCAATGCTGATACTAAATACACTACAGAAAAACTGTGAAACAACGATTTTAATTAAATTAAAAGTACTTAAAAAATAATTTGCTATTAGTGCGACTAAAAACAAAAGATAATCAACAATCATCAACAACAAAAGATACCTATTCTATTAAGTACTTTTTCTGAACTTACATATCTCACCTTAAATCACGATTTTTGAAAATAATTTCCCTAATATTAAATTGATCTAACTGTAAATTTTAATCAAGATCTTAATAGAAAATTGCAATCCATAAATTATGGTTTTATTTAATCGAATCTTATCTCACCTTATGTAGGTACTTATAATTACTATAAGTGCGATTTAAAAATTAACCTTAGAATAGAATATAATTTATATTTTAAAACTACTATCATACAATTATTTATCGTAACTTACTTATAATTACTGATACGTTGTCGCGCTGAAAAGCACGTTTTTATAATAAACGCGTCCGATCGCTGCTAAATTCAAAGTGCTACAGGGAAAACCGCGTTTTTTTTTTTTTTTTTTAAGAATGGCATCTCGCAGTTCAACCTAGGGAGGTTGTCGACTGCTTAACCGGGCTTTTCTGTGGATGCCTCGAAATTAAGGCCTCCAGCCAGAGCAACTTACAAACTAAACTACAAACTAAGCGACTACGCACTAAGGGCACCCCCTGTGGGGTACGGACCTCGGCTCAGGGCGTCGCTGGGAGAGGACAGCAAAGGGACAGGCTGGATCTGAGTGATATTTTTTAGGGGCTGATTTAAGTCTACAGGCTCAGCTGCGCGGGCTGGCTCGAGCAAGGGTCGGGGAGGGCGTGTACCGGGGTTTCGCGACGGGCCTCGTCGGCGAGGACGGAGGAAAACCGCGGCCTCAGACGCGCTATTTACAGGCACGCTCTTGCCGCACCGGGCGGCCGGCCGGTACCGCCGCAAACGCTACGTCCCGCAATTTTTAAATCTGTAATATCTTCGAAAATATTCACTTAAATCATACGGTGTAAAGGGCCATATAGATCTATATTAAATTAACAATGTATTCAAGGTATTTAATTGGTTAAGGATTAATGCTGTATTGGTTAAAATCGCTTCGAAAATTAGCCATTATTTGTCTTAAAAAGTAAATGACAAAAAAAGTTATTGTGGGTTATCCATAAGAGATAGACATATACCATCACGGACTTTTCTGTAGACCTTTTCAATGTGTACAATACTTAGTACATTATTTTGATAAAACTCGTAGGGTTCAGCCTGCGTTTGTAAAGTAAGCGGAAAAAATGTAATTATTTACGACATCACATTAGAAACCTCAAAAATAACAGTACTTCTCCACTATTTAATGGATGTTATTATACATATAAACCTTCCTCTTGAATCACTCTATCTATTAAAAAAAACCGCATCAAAATCCGTTGCGTAGTTTCAAAGATTTAAGCATACAAAGGGACATAGGGACAGAGAAAGCGACTTTGTTTTATACTATTATAAAATAATTTTCATTTTTGTTATTTTCTTTTTATGAAGGTACTATACTAGATTATCTTTTTCGTGTCACAGTTATCGATATTCCAGCCGCGGCACAGTGGAACGAATGTATGGGAGCGGTTGGACGTAGACATGTCCGAAAAAAAAGAGTAAAATTATGACAAACTAATGATGCCATCTTATTCGATTACTTAATGCCTTCATAAATTGTGGTGATGAATTTCTTCATAACTCCCATATTTCGGGAGTAATTTGAGAAAATGTGAAATTTTACTATGAAAATGAGTGTATCGAGCTCTCTCCCTCCTGATTCCGGGCTTGTTTCAAGTACCGGTCTCTAATATCGTAATGCTATTACTAAGAGCTATATTTAATACTAAGACACATAGTGCGCCAAATGTGCACTTTCTGGGATAAAAGGAAATGAAAATTTAAAAAAAAAAACGTTTTTTCCCCATTTGTATTTACTTTAAACCGCAGACAGACTTATTAAGAGGTCTATAAATATATTATATATATACAGAAATATATATTAACAAAAATATTCACAAGAACTGATGAGAGTATGACTTTTAAGTAAGTTGATAATAAATTACCTAGTTTCATTAAAAGTACAATAAATAATTAAGATGTAAGCTCTAATTTACTAAGTTACACATTTTAAAACAATAACATCATTTAATTATCTTCGTCATCATCATCATCATCAATTAATTCAAATTCAGAATCGATGTCCGCTAAATCATTTATGTTAACAAATTCGATATCACTTTTCTCAGAATCCGTAAGCTCATAAAATTCCTTAAAAGAAGATTTTTTTACAAACTTATTTCCTTTTGGACGGATACTTGTAACAAGTGGATCAGAAGACAGTAAAAGATTGTGCATAATATCTTCATTGCATGAGATACTGCTATGCTTTCGAGAATGCCCCTCTCTATATTTTCTAAAATCTTTATTTCTAGCCTCAGATGCCTCTTCGGATAGAAAACCAATGGGCACAATTGACATGTTCTGAACTATGTCTGGCCCATGCATTAAAATTTTATGAAGTGAAGAAGGCATATAATACCATGGGTATAACTCCACGTAAAGCTTAGCAGTATCAAAGCAGAACTCTCGGAATTTAGTTACGTTGATCTTCTCTCCTGATGAAATACACTGCAAGATCACACAGATTTTTCTTAAAAGCATAGCATCTATTCCGGTCAGTTCAGCAGATTTAGTGTAGTTTTCAAAAAATCTCCTTGCCGAGTTGCCATTGTTGGTGGATCCACTGCCTTGTTTCACAACATCGAGAAGTAAGCCCGTTTCTCTTCTTACAGCCTCTTGAACTCTTTTCTTCCTGTCATCAACTTGCCTTTTTGCTATATCACCCCTTACTTGCCATGATTTTATGTCTAATTTGTAGGAAATGTGTAATAAGCATTCCATTGAGCGAATCCAAGCGTGAAGGGTGCTTAAGCTATATTTATACATGTCCTCGTTTGCGTGTTTATCTTTGATTAACTCTAAATTATTCATTTCTTTAGGACAAGCCTTGCATATGTCACACACTGAAGCTGCTGTATCGGATATAATGGAATGAATTTTACCATCAATCATTGTCAACAGCAGTTGGTGTTTGACACTAATTCCATCAGTGATGGTGGATGGAGTTAAGGCTTCAATCTCTGCTTCGATTTCAGCCATCTCTCTCTGCACATTTTCTTTGGTTTCCTTTATAAACTTAAACAATATTGGCCGGCAAAATGAAGTGGAAGATGGTCGCTCGTTTTCCCAAATTGTTACACCTTTTGAGACGAGCCGCAGTGGTACAAGACTAATCATAAAATTACTAGCAAGATCGATTTGCTCATCTTCACTCGTCCTTTGATGATAAATGCTTTGGCTAGATGATCCGTCAAAACCCCATTTGCTGGTCAATACGAGCTGTTGATTGGGATCAACAGGGGTTTCTAACGACCTAATAAGTCTTCTTGAGGTTAAATCCATCAAGGCTTGTAATTTGATTTTTGCAGAGCTCTCTGTAACTGTGAGATCTTCTTTGGCCGGATAGCACTTAATTTTTTCTTTAACCAACATGTAGTAACTCGGGTATTGAAGAGCTCCTTCTTGAGTGTTGAAATCCCGAAGAGTGTTATAGCGCCATTTCGATAAGTTCATCGATACATAAAGAGCCAATGCCTTCAAAGGGGATATTTCCCGTACCTGAATTGATTTACCTTCAATGAAGGCTTTGATTTTTGAGGCCTCTTCTGGATTCTCCGTCAAGTATTTCATAACATAAGCTGTATCGCTTTGTCCTGCCTTTTGAAGCGCCCTTTCGGCCGAAAACATAATTTCAGCGCTGCTACTGCTGCATGAAAGACTATCTTCAGTGCGTCTTCTTTTTTGCCGGTTACTAAGGTCCTCAAAAGATTTACGAGGACTAGGATGTGTACAAGTTGAAGCATCAGATTTAGCAGGAGAAATTATGGGCTCGATGACGTCACTTATATTTTCTGTAGAAGGTTCCATATTTTCATTCTGTAATTCCGGCCATTGAATTGCAGCCTGTAGCCAAATCTCATGTTTCTTCCGAAACTTATCTGTGCTTCTTCCAGACTGTGTCCATTTTGCATAAATGCGGTAGCAAAATCGACGACACCAGTCTTTTAAACTTGTTTCAGCACTTTCACATAACTGAACACAACTGTTATCTTTTAAAACACTGAACAAATAGTTAAAGTCGCGTAAATCTTTATGTGCGCGTGCGCATAAAGCAACGTGAATATCAAGATTTGTATTAAAATTTGGAAAATACATTGCGAGATTAGCTTGGATACAACGAGGTGTAAATCAACACTGATTTTAAAGTTACTAATAGTGACCTATTTATATAAAATCCAGGTATCCCAGGTATCCTTTGTTCAATATTGCAAGGTAATTAGTTATTGTGATAATTAGTAAATGATGCATGCTAAATTAGTGTATTAAGAGCCATTTAGTAATTAAATAATAGCAATGTTCTTATCAGTAATCATTAGTGCATCAGTTTTATATGTAAACCTTAAGTCCCTAATTATATATCCTAATTAGCTTATATCTTCTCTAATTGGCTGCTCAGAAATGTTATTGTAATAAGGTAAACCTTTAGAAAAACGGTTTTAATCAACAAAATAAACAAAAAATAAAAAAATTGTGTTATAAAATAAACATCACTCTTTATCCCAGAAAGTGCACATTTGGCGCACTATGTGTCTTAGTATTAAATATAGCTCTTAGTATTAGCATTATGATATTAGAGACCGCTACTTGAAACAAGCCCGGAATCAGGAGGGAGAGAGCTCGATACACTCATTTTCATAGTAAAATTTCACATTTTCTCAAATTACTCCCGAAATATGGGAGTTATGAAGAAATTCATCACCACAAGTTATGAAGGCATTAAGTAATCGAATAAGATGGCATCATTAGTTTGGCATAATTTTACTCTTTTTTTTCGGACATGTCTACGTCCAACCGCTCCCATACATTCGTTCCACTGTGCGCGGTGGCCACATACCCGTGATCATAATTAAACATGAATGCAATAAAATTATGGTTAAATAAGTCCGGTAAAATTCTTGGATGTTAAAACATTTTTTTGTGGTTTACTTATTTTTTTTATAATGTTTAATTCTCCGCCTCATACTATTACTCCAGCACGATGAACGGCAGCACGGATTAAGATTGTATATATAGCTCTCATGGAACTTTTGATTTAAATATGGGCTAGGTACACCATGTTTGTATTAACTGTACTTTAATTTGGTTTTATAAAGTATTTTCTCAACGTGCATTTGCATGTGGCTGAGATGAGAATGCTAAGAGGGATATGTGGTGTAACGCGAATGGATAAAATAAGAAGAGAGTATATAAGAGGTAGTCTGAAAGTGGCGCCGGTGACTGAAAAGTTGTGAGGTAATCTGTTGTCGTGGTCACATGCCCATGATGCAGAGGAATGAGGAAAATGTGTTTTGAGTATGAATGTGGAGGGGTGTATAAGTAGAGCCAAAGAAACGATGGATGGACTGTGTAAAGAATGATATGGCAAGAAGGGAGGTGTCTGATGAGTAACAGAGAAGTATGGAAGAAGAAGACATGCTGCGCCGACTCCAAATGAATTGGGATTGGGATAAGGGCAAGAGAATGGTTATTTCCCACGAGATAAATCCGCGGAAGATAAGGCCATATTACAAGGAGTTTTTCCACTCACTTCGTAACGTTGTAATGTCGTTAGTATGATTATAAAATCGATAACGTAATATCGAGCCTCTAGAGACAGGAAAATAATATATTACACTGAAGGTCACAATCCCATCAATTATAGATAGGAAGTAATAACGTAATGATGGGGTTTCCGTAACCGTTGTTACACGCCGCATGGGAATTGGAAAGGGTTGACTTCATTCGAAGAGAAACTCTTCCTTATAGGAGAATAAATGTTAAATTGTTGGTACTTCTTGTCATCATCATCATGCCTAGCCTTTTCCCAACTATGTTGGGGTCGGCTTCCAGTCTAACCGGATACAGCTGAATACCAGTATTTTACATGGAGCGACTGCCTATCTGACCTCCACAACCCAGTTACTACTGGGAAATACGATAGCCCTAGGTAAGACTGGTTTTCAGACTTTTTGGGCCACTGACTACTTTAACGACTGTCAAAGATCTTCAAATGACAGCCGGGACCAACGGCTTAACGTGCTTTCCGAGGCACGGAGGAAACTCGGTATGTAATGGGTGGTCACCCATCCACAGACCAACCTAGGCAAGCACGGCTTAACCTAAAGATCGACCCGAGCGGCTGTTATTGTTTACTTCTTGTCATATAATTCTATTATTATCATCGACGCACAATCGG